>BSBK01000035.1:597500-1275000 GCA_027943335.1 Chamaecyparis obtusa | reverse complement strand
CAATCTGCTTCAGGGGTCTTCTTATAGAAAAAGACCTGCATGCTTGAGCAAAAAAGAAAAACCCTCCACAAAACAGGCTAAAATAGAGATCCCCTCTGATGAGGATTACAATGATCAAGACGAAGATATGAATACAGATGCCGAGGGAAATCCTAAGGGTGAAACCAGAAAGAAGATTGAACAGATCAAAAAGGAAAATACTATCACCAAGGGGGAAATGTCGGGACGCCTGTCTGTTGATCTCACCATTAGCGATCACAACTCTCCCCTTTCCCCCTTAGTAGCCAAAGAGAAAGATGAGGAACCCAACATGGAGAAACCCATTCACCAGGGAACCCCAAATCTGCAGGAGAACTGAGAAGATAAAAATCAATTAGGGGAGTATCACAGTCAAGACTATGGCAAAGGTAAAAAAGTGTGGAGGAATTTCAACATGGATAGAGTGCGGATAGGGATCATCAAAGAAATTGTTAATCCCAAAATCCTTGAGGACCTTGATGGTAGAATTCAAAAGGAGGACCTTATTGACCCTGCTCTGGTTGTCCTAAGTGACAAGGCTAGGGAAATTGAGATGAATTTCTTAAATAATGCCACGAATAATATGCTTGATCAGTTTAGGGCCTTCAAATGGCTTTTTTATGAACTTGACGAACTCAAGGACAAAATCGAAGGTTTGGCTGATGCGGATCATAAAGCTTTCGTGCATACTCGCGGCCTAGTCTCCAGTTGTTGATCACTTGGAGAAATGCATGAATAGCCTTGAGAAAACCCTTAAAGGCATAGTAGAACAAAATTTTAATATTCTCAAATCCTCCAATGAGCACATCAAGCTGCTAATTGACAAAATGGAAGAGAAGATGGTTCACAAGGAGGAGCAGGGTACCCCGGAGGAAACCAAGGACAAACCCAGAGATGGACCGAGGAAGAGAACCAGAGCCAGAACAAAGAAAAACTTGGTGGAGGATGCTTCCCATGACATCCAGAAGATAAAAGACGCTGCAGAGAAGATGGAGGTTCTTGAAAGCAATGCTGCTGCATTGCTCAGGAACCTCACCTGATCCTGGTCCCTGGTGCTTTCCTTTCTGTTTCTTTTTGTTCAGTTTAGTTTTGCTGTAGTTACTTGGTCTTTGGCCTGTTGGTGGCCTGTTTCTTGGATGCTTTGTTTTAGCTACTTTCTGAACTTTTAAACACCTCTTTAATTTTGCTGTGGGTTTCAGGAATCCTATAAAACCTATTTTACTTAATCAAAAACAAAATCACTATGTTAAGATAAGCATTATTATTCTGAGAGGAAGGCCTTTTATAAGCTCACTCAATATCTATTATGGTCTGTAATCTCTATCATGAATCTATGATGCATGTGATCTCTCTAAGATAGATATTAAAAAATACTTAGATGAAATCTGCTCATAAAATAAATAACCTTGAAAGGGCTAATACTATAATAAATTATGGCTCAAAACCTTCTGCAATACCCATGGAGCACTTGATATATAGTTTACCCTTGACTGACAGAATATTTTTAATTGTAGATACTCGGGTTTATTTTTATTCTGAAACAGTGCGTTAAATCACAGTGAAAATTAATAAACAGACTACTATTCTGGGCAAGACCAATCTTACCAAGAATGGCATATACATGGAAAGAAAAATCTGTGAATGTATCCATGCCAACTTTAATATGAACCACCCTGTAACAAACTGAAGAATTATATTGAATATTGAAATGAATTATGATAATCTAACTAGGAAAAGACAACCCCATGCACCCTATCTATGTATAGTACTGGCAATAATATAAGCAAAATTCTTCAGTAGATATTCCAATCATTGAATTTGAGAAGATTTCAATAGTTCACACTGCTAAAAAGTAATTACAAGACATATATTGTTATCTAGATTCCAAGTAAATTAGCAATGCTGCAATTATATACAAAAGCCTAATGTCTGAAAAGCCTGATAAATAATACAGGCAGACATGCAGGACTTTTTTGATGACATAACAAAATTTACACGTGCACTAGGGATAAAACTAGTTCACAATTTTATATAATTTCACCCAGTCCATGTTTTCCTCAGTACCTCAACTAACCTAACAATATCATCCAACTTATACCCGTTTGCCAAGGCCTATCATGAGAACAATAATGCCAACCATTGATGAAATCTTGATAGCCCTCTCCATAAAATCTCCATCTTTCTTCAAACGCACCATGTCTGCAAATCCCAAAAACTGGTTACAGATCTTCTCCTTGAATCCCATCATCTTAGCCTTCATATTCTCAATAGCTTCAGTAAAAGGATTCTTATGATCACAAGGAGGCTTGTCTACAGCTTTATTTCCATTTGATAACTCTGATTCACCTGCTATGCAGTTTCATCTCTCGAAGTCAATATATAGAGGGCAAATGTATATTTAGAAAGGTACTAACCTGCTCAATATGATAAATGTTTAATAAACATAAGAAAGCCAATTTCTTAAATATATATCAAAATCAAAATTGTAGTAACCTTTCATTAGTGATTGTCTGAATTCTTGAACCTTCTCATTTTTCATCACAGCATCCCAAACATTTTCGTCTGAGGCTAGTGAGGCAACCATCCCCTGCATTACAAAACCCCAAAGAAAAATCCATGAACTACCCAGTTATGGAGTATCCAATTAAGTACTTAGGCATGTTACTAGAATACTATATATCAGAGAACGTATAATCCAATTTAACTTGGCATCCTGTGATACTTGTAACTGCATCTATAATGTACCAATCAGCCAGATACACCATACGATTGAAACTTAATATTAAAAATGTCATTTCTGAATGGCATCAAAACATGTGAGGCAATCTACTTAGTGATAAGATCAGAACGGTATAAAGCAAGATTAGAAATCCAAAGAAACAATTAAATTTAACGATAATTGCAATTAAACAAGGAATAGAAATGAGTACTTGTTTGATATCAGTGTAAATTTCATTTACTCAAGTGAATATCAGATAATAGTAGTGCATAATTGCTTCAGAGTGCAAAAAAACTAGCAATTTGTTGAGAAGATGAAAGCAGGGAAATGCATAGTTGTTGAGACTCTTGAGACTGATGCTTCATGTACCCAAAACATGCCACAGATAAAACAAGTGCTTCAAATCTTCCTTGAATGTAATGACTGGAGAGTTCCACAGTATTGCACTCAATTGACATACGGAGGGCCTGATATAAGGATAAACAAATAGGTAGTTCATTTAGACTAAAGGTTCCTATAAATTATTAAATATAAAGCAGGAGCATCCCGGTCAGTCAGGCGATCAGCGTCACCCAAAAACAATTTCCAGTTTTGGTGTTCAGTTTTGGCTTGTTTTAAGTTTCAGTTGGCTTATTTAGCACCTGGCAAACACTTCTAGGGAAACAATTGTTAGATGGACGCAGTTGAATTGGTAATGCACCTTGATATTATATTCTTGTCTGGCATCAAGATGGGTGCTAATATTAGATGCTTATTCAAGCCACCATTGTGTTATCATTTGTTTGCAACCACGGCTCGATCATTGGTACTTCCACCCCAGTCGCTAATATTGAAGCAAGTGCTTATTTATTCGCTTCAGTCCAGGCAAAAGCAGACATTACTGCAATTTGCAACCTTGTTGGAAACCTAACACCTCGATTGCGGTGAATGGCAACCGGTTCTCAAATGACAGGAAACATTTCAAAGGCTACCCAGTGGTCGATTTCAATCATCACATGCCAAAATCTGGTGACTGTGAACAAGTCCCTACACAGAAATATAAGAGTTGTACCCTACCTGAATTTTACATAAAAATGCCACCCCATGAAGCTGGGACTGTCGCATGCACACCTCTGTGTTCTTGGATGTTGAACTGAGAATGCCTTTGTCTTGACTCAGAGAAGTCATAGAGGATGTAAAGAAACTAAAGAATTGGATAATCATTCAGCCCCAAGAAGAAATGGGGTTGAGGGAAAGACACATGGCATCACGGGGGAAGTGAGGAGGTAATCAGGCTGTTGTGGCAGCAGGAAGGAAGATTAGAGGTTGTGGGAGATAGAAGAGCAGTGCGGAAGAAGAAGAGGGGAGGAAGCCATGGGGGTAGTAAGGAGGCTACCAGAAGACAAGAAATATCCCTATACATTGCTGTTGGAATAGAGAGGACAGCACGGGGATAAAGAGTAGGGGGAAGCTAAGGGGAGGTTGGGTGTAGGACCTTGAGGAGGTGAAAAGGGTCACAGAGATCAACTGAAAACAGAGGCCAGTATCAATGAATGGTTGGCAAAGTATTGACAACGGTGTAGGGGAAGAGAGGAGAGGGAAGTAAGTTGGGGGGTTCCAGGGAACTCAAGCAGGACCGTCAGCCAGAAAGTAAGAAGGGCTGTGCGATGACACATGGTAACATGGCATTGAGAAGGATAACAGTAAAAACACGGTGAGTGGAAGCTATGGGTGTGTGAAATGGAAAAAATGTAACGGGTAGGACACAGAGGTGTATGGTGAGCGAAAGAGAGGAAGATTAGAAAAATGGAGGGAAGCTTGCACAGCAGGGAGACTAAGAAGAGGTTGATACATGGCATCACGTGGTGGATGGAATATGAGAGAACAGAGGAAGAGGGAGAAAGAAATGACATTGGCTGGCCATAATTGTAATAATGTGTTTGCAGGTTTGATGGAATAAAATTTTGATTTCTTTGTTGCAAATTAAGTGTTGATCTAAAATGGAGTCTCTGTTTTGTGTTATGCATTTTTGAGTTTGTAAATTTGTGAGGCAAGAGGGGTGTTCCTCATGCACCATAATATACTTACACGGTGAAACCATGTGCATCTGATGATGGTCCATAAAAGAATCCTTAGATAATTTCAGGTTAAATGGAGAAAGGGAGCAGTATAACTACGAAGAATATAGTTGTCAACATTTTCTATATCATTTGTACTCAAGAACCACAAAGCAAAATATGCTGGCAATTTCCCAACTCCCAAGAAAAACAGAATTCCATATAGATAAAACTTATAGGAAATCATTAACATATAATAAATTCCAGAATCTCTAGACAAAATTCTACCTCTTGGAAGTGCCATATTTGGCTGGTTTTTCTCCAATATCAATTTCTAGAAGAATGACGCAGTCAGCAAGTAAAGCTTCATGAGCATTTCATAATTTTATATAAACAAATATCTGTCAAATATAGTTGAAAGAAAGTGAAGTTCTCAGTACTGCAGAAAAGCAACAACTTTTAAAAATAGCACATGAGAAGACAATCAATGTTTCTCAACAAAGAAAAAATGCTTAACTGTGACATGACTACACTTTCTGTCATCAGAAAGAAAACCAAACTACACATATTGTTTTATGTTAAGTATTGCTAATGATCGACCTCCTTTTGAACAGTTCATTTATATTTCCTCATGCAATATACCTTATGCAAGGTGAGGCATAAATCACAACTTATGAATTTAAAATCATTCATTTGTCTTAGTTAAAACTTAATTAGACACGGAAGAAACTCAAATCATATCTTGAATTTAGAGCCAACAAGTTGATAAATGTTTTAACAAGCAATTTCATTTCCAAAAGCCATGCCATTACTGTGCCACCCCTCATATATCAATGGACTGCAAAACAGGGGAAGATAAATTCATAATGCCATGTCTGGATTTTTAATAAAGTACACATTTAAGGTTTAGAGTGAACTTTCTGCGAGTGTAATAGTTTAGAATTTACTTGAATTCAAGCTTCTTTTACACAGTCATGGTTTACTTGTTACCTATATGTTCTGAACTTTAAGATTAAAGAGTATTTTAACAAATAATGATCATTTGGTTATCTGATCAGTTGCTATTTTGATTTTCTCCTCAACCTTACAATTTACACCATTTTCCAAATGCAGGGAAAAACTAACATTGTTAACCATCGTCAAAGAGTACTAACAAATAAAACTCTGAGAGATGTTAAAGTTACATAGATCAGAACTATAAGAGATAGGTTCCCAACTAAATCTTCATGAAAGCAAAATCATAAAAAAGTATAATTAAATAACCTGAATTGCAGGATTACTCTGGAGCAAATTAAATGCCTCAATAGCATTAGAATATCCAGATTTTGGCAACACTTTGTCATTGTCTTTTTTCAAAACTGAGTCAACTTGATTTACCAAGTTCTCATAGGATGAGCCGATGATCTCTCGCCTATTAGAAACTTCAACTGAATCAGGCTTCTCATACACAGACTGGAACAATGATGTGACTGACTCATGAGCAACTGTGCTAGAAACAAGGGCAGCATTCCTGCACGAAAGAATAACAACTATATATTATCATACAAATCATGATTTTGAACTTGGTATAATTTCAATGGTCTGTGTAAGCAGCCCACATAAGCCTCAAATTAGAAATTTAAAATGGCATTTGACATAGCAAACAATTATAGGAGGTACAGATCATTGATTTTACCTTGTGTACATAAAGACAACACAACCATCACGATCATCATTCTGTATGCATATCAGATGGTAACTTGAATACAATTTAACAAACAAAACAAAGACTAGTCACTCGTGTTCAAATTTGTGCACACAAACTAAGATGAATTATCTTTCATTATTTACCCAATTGCGTTCCACCGGCGATACAAGAACCTAACGTGATCAAAACGTTCTCCTTCCCTTTTATCTCTTCAGTCAAGATATGCGAGTCAACTGGTCCAGGCAAACGTGTGTTGCATTTAAAAGAAGATGCACGTTGGCTTAAAACTCCACATTTCCTCACAATTTAGGATATTCCATTACAACTAATGTTAATTCTCTAATTATAGGGGCAATCTTACTGTTCCTGTTGCTGTAAAGTCTACAGCCTAGTAATTTAAATTCCATACAACATGTACTCACCGATCTATGGCATCACGAGGGCTTTTATTGACCCTCAGACCTAAATCGTAAGAATATCTTAAAAAAAAAAATTGGGTTCTTGTTAAAACAACATCCCATCTCAATTAACAAATTCTCTAATCAGTGACTGTATTTCCTAGATTCACTGGAGAAATTCCTAGGCGCACAACGTGAAATTGGGGTATGAACTAGTTATATAATATAGACTGCAGGACTGGGGGATCAAATCAGCTTATCTTAGATACACATTGGGTTTCATATCATGCTAAAGGCGTTGGGCACAACACTATTGCATTTAACAACAAACCACGAAACTCGACCAGAATCCAGCATACCATAACCACAGATAATTTCATTGAATTTTAGATACCGAGTTTGCACAGAGCCTAGATAAGAAAATCCTAGTGATTTGGAAATAGGAGTAGCCCAACTCACTGTTTATGGGCATCCAGCGAATCTGACGTGTCTTCCAAAATTTGTCGCTGAGTTGGTAGAGACCCAAAAACAAGGCGATCAGAAAAATGGTGATGTTCATTCGCGAGGGTTTGAAATCCTTGTTCGTACCCCTCATTAATCACTTTTTCCTGCTCGGAACTGAACTGACAAGTGGGTTCAGTAGATGAAGAAGAGGAAACTGTTATTTTCTCTGAAGTGTCAATTGAACCCTGCACCTGGTAGTGCACCGCAGAGTAAATAGCAGCTCCGAGTCTATGAGTGGCCGTCGCTCCCCCTCCAATTACTCTGCTGATACTTTGCATGGCAGCTCTTCCTCCCATTTCTTCCAACTGCAATTACCAACACCACCACCTCTCGATTTTCAAAGGTCGGTAAAGGAAAAGCTGAAATCTTTACTATGAATTGTGTCGGATGCTGCTTTCCTATAGTTCAAAAGCGGTGTAAAAAGGTAGAATGCCTCCCACATAATGGAATGTTTAATTCAAGTAGCCAATAAAATCTCCATCCCCACACCTCTATAACTCATCTTGTTGGATGTCATCATATAAAGGATACAAATAATTAATTAACTTAATTATGAAGTTTTTATACTTCTAATGGAATGCTGGATTTATTTCTTCTTCTTAGTTTGAATGTATTCACCCAAAACATAAAGGTTATTTGGCAATCATTGGTCATAAAATTCGAGGATTAAAGAAAGTTCTTAAATTGTAGATAGAGACGAAGCAAGATGTTTTGGCCAAATGAATTCTAGATATAAACTATAGCTAGAACACAAATTCTAATGTGGTGATTGCTACAAATCTAGCCAGTTTTTGTGGCTCTTTTGGTGTTGAATGTGTATTCCAAGTAGAAGGTGTTGTTTGGAGGGATTTTCAAGAAAATCAAATAATAAAAAGGGGCATTAGAAGAATGGAGATATAGTAAACTACTACAAGGAATAGGAGACTTCAGCTTCACATTACCCAACAATGGTATCAAATATTTTGGTATCCAAAGCCAAAATAAAAGAGGGAAATAGGTCTCTTAAGAAAATGAGATCAAAATTAGAAGCCAGATTAGCAAGGAGTCAAGAGTTGTAGCCCAATAGGGATTTGATGGTTATGGATGAGGGGTCTACTGTTAGGCGAAATGAGGAGTTTTCAAACATAGATATCAAAGAAAAAGTCTAAAAATTTAAGACCAATCCAAATGACTTACTCAACCTTGTCGCCCCTATTGATGCAGCTATGGAGAAAGGAAATGCTACCACATGTGTTGATCCTAACGAATTGAGGATATCACATAGGCGAAACCCTATAAATTCAACGTTCTAATGATATTGTTGATATAATTTCAAAATATCAAAGTAAAATTTTTATTTTGTTTTTCCTACGAGGAGTTCTCTTTGAAATTGAATTTTACAAATGGGCTCAACTAAATCGGGAAAGTAGGGGGTGGGCGATTGAGACCCTAAGAAGTCTTAGAAAAAGATACGTTTCTTATGTGTTTAAATCAAAAGATCATGTCCAAATTGTTTTACAATATGGAACCTAGGTCATTTGTGGGAAAAAATATTATTTGCAAGCCTAGAACTTCAATTTCTAGTCCAAAGGTCCCTCTCACTCACATTACCCCATGTAGGATGAGCTTCCATTCCTCAATTTAGCTATCAGACCATTTCTAAAGAATATTGTGGCCTAGTTAGGGATAGTAATGTAGTGCATACATAATACTAACAAATTTGCAAGTCTACATGTTCACCCAAGGGCTTATGTGGAGCTAAATGTAAACAAACCATTGTCATAGAACATTAAAATTTTGGGTCCAAGATTCAAGTTGGCTCAACCATTAGTATACTTGAATAATCCAAACACATGTTTTTACTATCAAAAGGAAGGTCACTTGATCCACGAATGTCCTATTAAGAGAAATAAGTCATCTTTGCCCATCAATTCTACTCCATCCAGTGGTCACTTGTTTTCTCCTAGATGTTCTCCTTTTTCTACTATTCAATCCTCTGATGATCTACAAATGATTGAATACCTGAATGACTTGAAGATCAGTGACTAGAGATCACTGAGTACTGAAATGATATGTAAGATAATTAAATCAGTTAGTATGTTGTCATTGATGTCAACTAGTTTTGACAGTACTTATCACGTTGGTTGCACACATCTAAACATCTATAGAGTGGAGAGAAAAGATGAAGATCTGAGATATCTACATGGAGGAAGATGGATATGACAGATGAGGATAAGGAATACTTTTGGTAACTTATTGATGAGTCTACGACTTCATATTGTTGACTTGATTATGTTATAGTAATCTGTTATGAAGTTGGAAGTATAACTTAACAAAGCAGTGTGGTTGGTAAATGAAGCATTTCGGTATACACTGAGCCAGTGTAGTGTATACCGAGCGACAGTACTAACCGAGCTTGTGTTCACCGACACATTTTTTCGTTAACCGAGTATGGTTGAAAGAACTAAATGTTTAGTTTAGCCAACATAAATTGATGAGCTGTAAAGTGTATGATTTCGAGGTGGAAAATAAAGTTTGTTATGAGATCAATGACTAACAAAATTTGAAGAAGATCTAAAGGATGGAATTGAAACAAGGTATTGAAACATCTATCGAGGAAGGTTTAAGCGGCAAAATCAACGAAGGAGATTAAGTGGCAAAATCTGATGGATGAAAAGAAAATAGTTTACTCGTCTATATAAGAGACATTGGTTTCATTGCTGAAAGGATGCCGGAAGAAGGAGACTACAGAGATATCACATGAACATAACTTCATGCATGCCTGATCAGACTGGTTGAAGAAGAACCAAACTACAGAATAATACCGAGCATTAGAGAGCTTTACCGAGTGATAGTAAGTTATTGAATATTGAAGAACTGAATTGAAATATTGATCAGAGGATTTTTATGGGCTTAGAATAGATCTGAACATTTGCAAAATCAAGTTGTATTGTAATTAGATCACCTATTGTTTCAGTTTAACCATTGTAGCAGAAAAATCTCTTAACCGAGTGGACTTGAAAGTCTTGATATGTCATTCATAGAATGTACATTGTTATCCTGTCAACCCCATAGTGAATGTTGGTTGGACGATAACTGTTAGTGTTAAATCCTCTGACAAGGTCACACCTTAGAGTGTGTTTTGTAACCTTTAACAGGGTTGGCTCTTCACCGAGCTCACTTCAGAAGAGTGAAAATATTTTGGGTTACCGGTCCCAAGTGGTTTTTCCCTTTACAAGGTTTCCACATTAAATCTTTGTGTTATGTGTTTATGTGGTGATTGTTTGGTTATCATACTTTTCATGTTGCATATTTGATTTGGTCAGTAATCACTATGAGCAATTAACTGGTAATCAGTAAAGGCACAGACAGTCTAGTATTTTATGTTATCGAGCTATAGAATTAGCTGAATTTATTTTATGTGATACATTTTGTAATTTGGGATTGTGGATAATTGATTCACCCCCGTCTTAGTTATTCTAACAATTGGTATCAAAGCTTATTGGTTGCTTGGAATAAAGTTTTAAGGACTTTAGCAGAAAGATCACAAAATGTATAAGAGGGAAGTGCCGAAGCTGAACAAGGACAACTTTAAAATATGGCAAAGCCGAATGAGACTTCATATATCTGGAATTGGGAATTCTGCCCTCACCCTATTGGACAATGGCTACTTAGCACCACCTATTGGACCTTTGACTCTTGATCAATTGAGAGATAGACATGAGCATAATGTTACTATGATGGAGATTGATGCTTCTCTATCAAATGTCGAGTTTGAAGATGTCAAGGATTGCCTTACTTCAAAGGAAATGTGGGATAAACTTACTCAAGTTTATAGCGGTGATGCAAATGTCAAGAGAGCCAGAGCTAAAAGTTTAAGAGGAAGATTCGATGACATGAAAATGAAAGGAGAAAATATAGTACAGTATACAAATCGAATAAAGGAGGTAGTTAATGCTATTAGAGGATTTGGTGGTGTCATTGATGAAGATACAGTGGTAAGCAAAATTGTAAGAACCTTATTGCCTGTTTATGCAATCAGAATATCTGCAATACATGAAATGAGGTCTGCACCTAACAGTACTCTCACTCTTGATAATCTGATTGGTAAGATAACAACTTTTGAGTTAAACAACTTTGATAATAGTGTTGTACCATCTGTTGAGTCTTCTTTCATGACTTCTCTGAAGATCGGTAAGTCTAGCAGTAGAAATAATAAGGATAATAGTGACAGTAACACTGATGATGAGCTTGATGAGATTGAAGCTCTTATGGCTCGGAGGTTACCTAAAGGTAAAGGTAGATATAGGGGTAAATTACCTTTAGCATGTTTTAACTGCAAATAAGTTGGTCATATTGTTGCTAGATGCCCAAACAGGAAAGAAGATGGTAGAAATAAAGATCGACCTAGTGAAGGAAGCTATGGGAGGAGAAACAACAGAAGCTACCGACACTACAACATGGATAATCGAGACAACAATGATAAGGGAAAAAAGGTATGTTACATTGTTGAAGAGAATGATACTGATTTTGATACATATGATGATGTTGAAGTAGTATTTATTGCGATGAAGGATGATTCTGAGGAAGAAGAAAGGTATGTAGAGACAACACTCATTTCTAAAGTTAATAAAAATGATACATGGATCATTGATAGTGGTTGTACACATCACATGACTGGTGATGAAGAAAAATTTGATCATCTTGAGTAATATAATGGAGGATCTATAAAAATGGGTAATGATACACCATGTATGGTTAGAGGAAAAGGATCTTTACCGATAAATGATAAAATCAAATGTGATAATGCTTATTGGGTAGAAGGACTAAATTACAATGTGCTAAGTGTGGCACAACTTAACAACTTAGGTCACTGAGTAGCTTTTGAGAGCAAGAAGGTAAATATATTTGATGATGGAGGAAGAATTATTGGAACAGGAGCACAAACCAAAGGTAACTTGTTTTATCTTGACAATACTGAGTCTTCCTGTTTAATGATGAAAAATGAGGATGCATGGCTATGGCATAAAAGGTTATGTCATGTAAACTTTGATAACATGATTAAAATCAGTAGAAAGAAAAAGGTTAGAGGTCTACCTAGCCTAGCAAAATCGGATCATGTTATGTGTCATCAATGTCAGAAAGGTAAGATGACAAAATCTAGTTTTAAGAGTAAAGACTATTCAACAAAGAGAATTTTGGAGTTAGTTCACACCAACCTATGTGGTCCCATGAGAACAAAAAGTTACTATGGAGATAGATACTTTATTCAGTTTGTTGATGATTACACTAGATTAATGATAGTAATATTTTTAAAAGAGAAATCTGAGGCATTTAAGATGTTTAAATGGTATAAAGAAAAAGTAGAGAAAGAAACCGGGAAAGAACTAAAATGCTTGAGATCTGACAGAGGTGGTGAATTTATTTATGATGAATTTACTAACTATTGTAATGAGCATGGTATAAAAAGACAGGTTTCTGCCCCAATAACACCTCAACAGAATGGGATTGTTGAAAGGAGGAATAGATCAATTGTTGATTGCGTGAGGACACTGATGTTACAAAAGAATGTTGCTCAGACATACTGGAGAGAAGCAGTTAGCACAACTGTATATGTGCTAAATCGAGTACAATTGAAGGACACAAACAAAACACCCTACGAGCTATGATTTGGTCACAAATCGACTGTAAGTTACTTCAGAATTTTTGGTAGCAAATGTTTTATTCTAAAAGATGAAAGAAATGGAAAGTTTGACTCTAAAGGGGATGAAGGGATATTTCTTGGATATTCCACTAAAAGAAAAGCTTACAAGTGTCTGAATAAAGTTACTAATAAAATGATTGAAAGTTGCAATGTTAGAGTTGATGAATTTGATGATAAAAATGGTGAAGAAAGCACTAGGGAGCTGGAAGACTATGGTAGATTCACTTACATTGAACATCCAAAGCATCTACCAAAGCCATAGGCTAAGTCGACCGAGCATCAGGAAAACAACACCTAGGAACAACAAAGGGAAACCGAGGATTAGGAAGGAGCTACCGAGCAAGCAAATGAACCTGAATAGGATGAACAACAAAGAAGAGATCAAGTGCTAGCAAGATTTGTCAGAAGACATCATCTTAAGAACCAAATCATTGGAGACAAGCAAGTTGGCATGCTGACAAGAAGTAAGTTAAGACAAGGTACATGCTTGGTTTATGAGTTTGAACCGAAAAATGTTAAGGTTGCACTGGAGAATGATGAATGGGTAAATGAAATGAATGAAGAGATAGAATAGATAGATAAAAACAAGACATGGACCTTAGTACCTAGACCAGAAGATAAGAATATTATTGGTACTAAATAGATTTTCAGAAATAAGTTGAATGAGAATGGAGAGGTTACAAGAACAAAGCTAGACTTGTATGCAAGGGATATGCACATGAGGAAGATATAGATTATGGTGAAACTTTTGCACCTGTTGCTAGACTAGGAGTCCAAATGTTACTTGCATATGCAGCACATAAGAATTTTAAAGTCTATCAAATGGATGTTAAGTCTACTTTTCTGAATGGGATACTAGAAGAGGAGGCCTACATAGAACAACCAGAAGGGTTTGTTGATCCAGACAAGAAAGACATGGTATGTAGACTACACAAATCTTTATATGGTTTAAAGCAAGCACCTAGACCCTGGTATGAAAAGCTGCATACTTATTTGTTAAGTATTGGTTTTGTTAGAACTAGTGAAAACAACAATTTGTATATGAAAGGAGAGTCTGATGACACTATTTTGATTGCTGAAATATTTGTGGATGATATAATTTTTGGAGGAAAAGATCATATCTATAAATCATTTGCTGATGAGATGCAAAAATAATTTGAAATGTCTATGTTTGGAGAGATTAAGTTCTTTCTAGGCTTGTAGGTTATTCAGCAAAATGATGGAATATTCATCACACAATCAAAGTACATAAAGGAAGTATTGAGAACATTTGGCATGGAAGATGCTAAACCAATTGGAACACCAATGCTCATAGGCTGAAAACTAACTAAAGATGATGAATCTACAAAGATCAACCAGACATTGTACTAATCTATGATTGGTAAGTTGATGTATGTAGTACACAGTAGACCAGATATTGCACATGTTGTGAGAATTGTTGCTATATTTTCTGCAAATCCTAAGGAGTCACACATGGTTGCTACAAAAAGAATCTTAAGATACCTGAAGAATATAGAGGACTATGGTTTATGGTATCTTAAGGAAGGCAAGTTTGAACAAAGAGTCTACACCAATGCAGATTGGGTTGGAAATATAGATGACAGAAAGAGTACCACCAGAGGAGTATTTTTCTTTGGTGAAAGACTTGTTACTTGGACAAGTAAGAAACAACCTTGTATTTCTTAGTCTAATGCCAAAGCAGAATATGTTGCTGCTGTAACAAACTATTCAAACATTGCTTACATCAAGCAAGTGTTGGAAGGGATGAATGAGGTAATCATTGAGACGATGATTATATATTGTGACAACACTAGTGCAATAAATATTTTTAAGAATCCTGTAATGCACTCAAAGACCAAGCATATTTCTATTAAGTATCACTACTTAAGAGAACAAGTATAGGAGAGCAAGTCAAACTGGAATATGTTACATCAAAAGAGCAACTTGCTGATATTTTTACCAAGCCTCTATCGAAGGAAACTTTTGAATACTTGAGGACTAGACTTGGGGTTTGTCCCTTGTTTACCGGTCACTAATGTGATTTGGAGGTTGCATCAGCCCAATCTTATTAGAAGATCATTCATGTTGATGCAACATAGTTCACACTTTGGATTCTGTCTAAGGTTGTGAAAGATTTGAGGAACAACTATTTGCATATCAGTATACCGAGATACATTGTATGCATCAGACAATAGAGAGTCACATGGCTACTGCAGAGTTGTATGTTTATGTGTTTTTTTGGCATTGTTGTCAAAGGGAGAGATAAACAATATAAAAAACTGAGAGATCACTGGAACATCTATCTAAGGGAGAGATAATCTAAGAAAGTCAGGGAGAGTTTTGAAGATTTGTTGCTGAGAACAAAAAAAGGAATCTGAGAGCTGGAAAGATCATATCTGCAGAGGAAAATCTGCACTTGCAATGCTATTATGTAACATAGTGATTAAACATATTTAATATCAAGCTAGGGAGAGCTTACCGAGCAACATCATTTTCTTACATAGTTGTAGAATACATGTTTGGTATGTATATGGTATATTTCATATTGCTTGAGTTGCCATCAATGCCAAAGGTAGAGATTGATGAACTACAACTAATTGAATACCTAAATGAATTGAAGATCAGTGATTAGAGATCATCGAGGACTAAAATGATATGTAAGATAGTTAAATCAGTCGGTATGTTGTCATTGATGTAAACTAGTTTTGACAGTACTTATCATGTTGGTTGCACACATCTAAACATCTGTATAGTGGAGAGAAAAGATGAAGAACTGAGATATCTACATGTAGGAATATGGATATGACAGATGAGGATAAGGAATACTTTTGGTAACTTATTGATGAGTGTATGACTTCATATTGTTGACTTGATTATGTTACAGTAATCTGTTATGAAGTTGGAAGCATAACTTAACAAAGCAGTGTGGTCGGTAAATGAAGCACTTTAGTATTCACCGAGCCAGTGTAGTGTATACTGAGTGACAGTACTAACCGAGCTTGTGTTCACCGACACATTTCTTCGTTAACCGAGCATGGTTGAAAGAACTAAATATTTAGTTTAGCCGACATAAATTGATGAGCTGTAAAGTGTATGATTTTGAGGTGGAAGATAAAGTTTGTTATGAGATTAACAGCTAAAAAAATTTGAAGAAGATCTAAAGGATGGAATTGAAATGAGGTATTGACACATCTGTTGAGGAAGGTTTAAGTGGCAAAATCAATGAAGGAGATTAAGATACAAAATCTTATGGATGAAAAGAAAATGGTTTACTCATCTATATAAGAGACATTGGTTTCATTGCTGAAAGGATGCTAGAAGAAGGAGACTGCATAGATATCATGTGAACACAACTTCATGCATGCCTGATTAGACTGGTTGAAGAAGAACCAAACTGCAGAACAGTACCGAGTGTCAGAGAGCTTTACCGAGTGACAGTAAGTTATTGAATATTGAAAAACTAAATTGAAATATTAATCAGAGGATTTTTATGGGCTTAGAATAGATCTGAACATATGCAAAATCAAGTTGTATTGTAATCAGATCACCTACTGTTTCAGTTTAACCATTGTAACAGAAAAATCTCTTAACCGAGTGGACTTAAAAGTCTTGATATGTCATTCATAGAATGTACATTGTTATCCTGTCAACCCCATAGTGAATGTTGGTTGGACGATAACTGTTAGTGTTAAATCCTCTAACAAGGTCACACCTTATAGTGTGTTTTGTAACCTTAATAGGGTTGGCTCTTCACTGAGCTCACTTCAGAAGAGTGAAAATATTTTGGGTTACCAGTCCCAGGTGATTTTTCCCTTTACAGGGTTTCCAGGTTAAATCTTTGTGTTATGTGTTTATGTGGTGATTGTTTGGTTATCATACTTTTCATGTTGTATATTTGATTTGGTCGGTAATCACTATGAGAAATTAACTGGTAATCGGTAAAGGCACAGACAGTCTAGTATTTTATGTTACCGAGCTGCAGAATTAGCTAAATTTGTTTTATGTGATACATTTTGTAATTTGGGATTATGGATAACTGATTCATCCCCCTCTTAGTTATTCTAACATCCTCTTCTTCTCTGCCATATGTCATTGACCGACCAATGCAAGCTCAAATTTGGGTCAAGGGTCCTATTTGATTTGGGGGTGCCAAAAATATGCATAAAATTGATGTGTGATAAGCATAAACATATAAGGGAGGCCACACTTGCTAAAATGTGGCCAAATTAAGAAATACATTGTATGTGAATACAATCTACATGCTACATCTATACTATCTCTATCCATAATAACCTTGTATTAGATACCTCCAACCTTTCACATAGTACAAAAGAGACTTCTTCATGTTGGAAATCTATTGGGAAATGTGATGCTGAGAGGGGGGGGTGAATCATATATCACCTATTAATCCATTTTAACATTACTAAAAACTTGCATAGCATTATCATAGACTTCATCAATGTAATGAAACTAATAAACTGAACATCATTCATGAAAGTACTCATAACACAATAACTTGGTTACCCAGAAACCCTTGAAAGGTAAAACTAGGGTAGGGATGACACCCACAAATCTTCACTACTATAGTATAAAGTTTTCCTGTTAGGGCTACAAATTTGATCACAAAATATGATCTACCCTATGAGGGGTCTACCTTGTTAAGAGCTTAAAGACTTATATAATCTACCTTGCAAAAGGATTTAAAACTTACAACTAAGTAAGCACTCGGTTAAGAGATTACATAAGGTCTGTTAAAACCACTCTGTTAAGATATTTACCCTGATACACTTGTTAGAATGTCTCAGTACCTGATCCTTTGGTCTACATTGTATGCTGATTACAAATCTTCTCCTTCCAGTATTGATTTGATCTTATCTATCAAGTTTATCTTTGTTTTGTGCTTCATTGCTTTACTCTGTTTCACTCGGTCACTGAACTCTATCAGAATACTTCACTGGTCTGAAGATATTCTCTCTTTCCTTTCACATCCACACACACATCTATTAGGGTTTAGATCTCATCTTATATAGACAACTGAATTTATCCAAGTTTTGAGATCTATGATCTAGATTAACTCATTTTGCTGCTTAACCTTTCCCTAATTCTGATTGGGCGCTCCAAGTGGTTCATAGGGATTAATGATTACAAAATAGAAGTGTAATCACCTCCATGATTTCCTCAACAAACAGTAAACAAAATATGAATGTTGGCCAAAACATTTTACCTCGGTGATTGTGCCATAACAAACACATATGTTAATTCTGGCTTGCTCGACATTCGATATCTCTTGCACTCAGCATTCACTGTTCCTTATACTTTGGTGCTCAACATTGTCTTCATTACATAACTAGGCAAAAACTTACTCGAATAATAAAAAAAGTACTCGATGACCATTGGTTTACTTGGTAGTGACTACTGCTTGGTAAATGTACATTACATGAATTAGCCTATACATGATGACTGAGTTGTAGTGATGACCGACCAACATTGCCTAGATAATGACTAAGTGTGAGACACTAATAGACAACAAAACTGTAGGGATCTACAATCTCCCCCTTTGACATTAGTGGCAAAAACACTTTGTGATGACATTTACAATACATTTACATTGAGTACTTAGTATTAACAAAATACCCCCCCTAAGATATATACATATACAAAACTGAGTATATCGTATGATTCTTTTCTACTTCTTCTCTTTGATTTTGTTGCCTCCCTATGTACCTTGATATGTCATTATATTATTTCCCCCTTATTTTTGGCACTTATGATTTCTTCATTAGCAGGGAGCTTGCAATGTTTCTCCAAAAATGGTTTGTGAAGAATCATAACCATGTGTAATGTAGAGTCCCAACCTGATGTTGCAACTTTCAGAACCTCTGATTGCACTTCTAGCTCGACAGCTAGGTTGACTAGGCTCTCGACAGTAGAAAGATGAGAATCTTTCTGTAATAGTTCCTTAGCCTTTGCTAACTCTCTTTGGATGATCTCTAGGTGAGGTGTTGATGTAGGGGCATCCAAGGTTGAGGTAGGGTCATTCTTTGTCCTCGGTGAAACTGCACGGGTGTTTGTATTTTGGCTGGTGTTACTTGGTTGCAGCCTTGAGTGATGGTCTCGATCATTGAAGGAAGCTCGATCATGGAAGGAACTCGGTAATCTCTGGTGCTCGGTGAAAGTGTTACTCGGTGATGTCTATGGTGCTTGGTCAACACTGGTGCTCAGTGATGCCTGGTATGCTCAGTTATTTCACTGTTGCTCGATAGTTCTGGTTTATCGACTAGAGTTCTGTGTGATTTGTTGGGCCGAATTGGTGCATTTATTGTTGGTAGCTATTGTTATAGGCCGACATGTTGAATTTAATTATTGTAAGGCTATTTTGATGGTGACTTATATTGAATTTAATAATTATTGGGGGGGAGTTAATGGTTTCATCCAGCCCACTTGTGGCTGATGATTAGTATTTAAGGGGTGTTTGGGTAGATGTTTAGAATCATCAGGAAATCAGTAGAAGTTCATGACTTGGAAGACTTAGTGAATCAGATCTGAGGTTTTGAAAGCTTGAGTTGGAAAAGTTGTGGAAAATATCTTGCATGATCTTGTAGATTAGATTGTTATCTAATAGTTTGTAGTAGCAAAGCTAGTGGTTTGCACACCTAGAGACAAGGAGATTGCTTGGTGGCTTGCAAGCTCAAGTCTTAGGGTTTCCATCAGTTGTTGATTGTTTTCAGAGCTGAACTAGTTGAGATTATATTGGATCTATTTGGATCTTGTAGAATTGTTTCTAATTGTAATTGGCCCTAACTCGGAAGGCCTTACATCCAGGCATGTTAATGAAAATATGAAAATTAGAGTTAAACAATTATTTTGTTGTTGTCTTGTTGAGCATTCCGCTATGTTATTATGAGCCTACAAGGTTTGGACTATCCTTAATTGGATCCACCATCCTTGACTACATCAGGTGTTAACATTGTTTGAATAGAGAGTAGATGAGCCCTTATCTTACCATCATTAGCCATCAACTCGGTTATCCTTCCTTGAGAATGTAGAAGCTTGGTGTAGTGTTTGGAGCTGGAGCTTGCATCCAAACTCAATGAGTGACCAGTAGACTTTATATCTAGTTGTAGTCTATCTACCAGCTCCTGGTTATCCTTGGTAAATTATTCTACATTGCACAGTTTCTTGTACAAAGGTTGTGCATTAAGAACAACTCCTTCTGAATCTGCAATTTGGCTAGAAAGTTCTACCTGCTTCACTGCTATCTCACCAGAGACCTTATTCAGTACCTTTGTCTCAAATTTTCTTTTTGACCACTGCAACAACTTATCATTTGCTTCACTTTCATCATCTGTCACTTTCTTGACTATGAGAACAAGTTGTTCTAGTATGGGGTTAGAGTCATTAACATCAGTCATGTCAAAAGCATCAATGAATATACATTTTATCTCATGCAGAACTTTCTTTTGCTGATGTTCCCTTCTCAATTCTTCTTTCCTTCTTTTCTTCTTCAGTAAGTCTTGCAATGTCTGCATCTATTCATATGATAAGCTATCTTTGTCCCATTTTGGAATCACAATAACTTCTTTGAGTGTTACCTCAGGTGTAGAAAGTTTCACCTTCTTTTTTTGTGCCTTCTTCTTCGGTGTATTCTCACTCGGCATCTATACAAGAGCTTTTATTGTCTCTTTCTCCTTAGGCTCTTGGATGTCAATATCTGTCACCTTCTCTTCTTTTCCCTTATCCTCCACATGAGGATTTACAAACACTAGTGCAGACTAATCTGATTTTTCTTTCTGTGGCTCCTCGACAGATGTAGACTGAAGTGTAGTTTCTGACTGATCCTATGCCTTGGTAGTGCTAATACCAGCTAACATGTCAACTGTAATAACTTGAGGATTGACAGGGGGTTGTGTTGACAATTGATGTGTCATCAATTGTGGGATAATCCATGACTTGTAATAGCACAGTGTTACTTCCCGACAAAGATGTAGCGTGTGCTTCCTCAATTTGTATGTCTTCCTCGGTCAATACTTGATTCTTCACTGGGTTATCCTCGGTGATGTCAACAATAGTTACTTCAGGTAACTCTTGAAATTTCTCTTCCTTGGGAGCTTCTTTCTCCTAAATATGTGGACCATTGACATCTTCTTTATTATGTAGCTCAACACCCTTAGATATGCTAGCGTCTAGTTGTGCACTTTTGTCAATTAACAAACCAAAAACAACCTTCCAAGTCCTAAGACTTTCCTAAGCAACATTCTCAACCTTGTGTTGAAGGATAGAGTAAGCTCTAAGCTTAGGATCAAATTTGTTCTTGTACTGTTCCACAACTTCCTGAATACTAGCAGGGGATAGGTCTGGTGCAACTTGAGCTAATGTGCTCTCCCTTATCTGCTTCTCAGTCATTAGGGAAAATTCCCATTTCTGTGCAACTCTCTCGTATAACTCATTAGGATCAACTTCCCCATTTGTATTGGTAGCATCTTGAAAGTGCAAAGCATCTCAAGTATAGCTTCTTCAATTTTCTCCTTATCTCCTATACTCATGCTCTCAAATCTTATTTGTTTTAAACCTTCAAGTCCAGTAGAACTCTTGATGGTGTGACACATTTCATCCAAATTCGGTGTTTTTCCTTGTACTGGTAACTTATTCTTCATAACCTCCTCATCACTCTCTGTTTCCTCATCATCTTTTTCCAAAATAATTTTCCTCCTAGGCTTCTTCCTTGACTGGCTTGACATTGCCCTAGGTTGAACAATTTTCCTTTTCCCTGATGCAGGGGTTTTCTTTTGTGGATCGATAGCTACAGCTGTAGAGACTGCCCTTGTTCTTAGCCTAAGAACGTGTGATGAAATAGCCTTAGGGTTTTGTACTTTCTTTCTCATAGGCTTGGCAATTACTACCTTCTTTCCTTTCTTCTCCACTACTTTCTCCTCTTCTTTATTTTCACTAGATTCACTTTCTTTGTCTTCTCCTAGTCCCTGTGTCAGTTCAAGAGGTGCATCTACCTCTCTCTCTCTCTCCTATCATTTTTACTAGGTTCTTTACTATCTTTTTCCTCTTTCTTTCCATGGTAGCAGACTTCAATCCCATGGATATCTTGGACTTAGCCTCCTCATTCCAAAGTAGGGAGCCTTCTGATCAATTTCCTCGACTAACAGGGTTGTGATTGATATTGTAGTCTCATCAATATTAACCTCATAAGGTAATGGCATTAGCCATGATACCCTCGGTAAAGCAACTTGTGCATATGTGAAGTCAGTATCTACTAAGAAACAAATGTCCTAATTGTACTTCTCAACTAGAGATATAGGAATCCTACTTCTCTTCCTCATTTGCTTCTTGAATTAAACAAAGGAGTTTTCCATTACACCCTCAAAACTCTCTCCTATTTGACTGATAAATTCATTAATTTGAAATGTGATTGGCCTGTCCTTATCCCAAATTACTCCCCCAACAGTAGGAAAACACTTTTGAATGTAAAAGAATAGACAGACGAGTAGGGAACCGAACTTACACATAGAATTCTTCAATTTTTGGATAGAAGTAAGGTTCTTGGCAAGTTGAGTCAGTTGGAGCTCGGTGAGGTCATAGGTATGGCCCTTCTTGATGATTTTCCAAGCCTGGTCCACTGCCATATATGGGACGTTGTCCAACTGACTAGACTGATAAAATTTATGAGCAATTACTCTTATTGCAAACTCAATCTCTGGATCAATGATAGTGGAGATTGTCATTCCACACTTATTCCATACTGCCCGAGTGTTTGCCTGAATCTCCTCCTTGCTTAAACATCTCATTGTTTTCTTACCAGGGAGTTTAGGGTATCCATTTACTCGGTGAATCATTTCTTTTGTGATCTGAATTGGTCCATCCTCTAGCCAAATTTGCATGTTGTGTACTCTACTCAGTACAATTTTAATCCAGTCCACTTTGAAATTTTGTGAAAAATCTAGGGCATGAACTAACCCTTGCTCAGAAACCTTTTGGTGTTCCGGCTTCAATAGCCTGTTGCTGCATAATTTTTCGTATGCTTCCCTAATTTCATAGTCACCAATATCTCCAATTTTGCACATGTTGCATGACCTAATG
Organism: Chamaecyparis obtusa; assembly: GCA_027943335.1. Taxonomy (NCBI): domain Eukaryota; kingdom Viridiplantae; phylum Streptophyta; class Pinopsida; order Cupressales; family Cupressaceae; genus Chamaecyparis; species Chamaecyparis obtusa. The sequence goes on along the minus strand of BSBK01000035.1, from coordinate 1,251,866 downwards.
TCATTTACCATTAAAACATTTTCTAGAACTGATGACAGAGCTCCATTAAGATCTCCCATGATCACTCTCTCCAGAATGACCTGAAACTTCTGTGGCTTACACACTTCGTTCCTTAATAACTAAACATTGAAAACCTCCTTTCCTTGTTTCTTCATTGCAAATGATGAAGATGATGCCATTAATCTCAACTAAAAATTCTTGAAAAAGATTTTAATCGCTAGGGTACCTTTACGCAAGTGTTCTACAAATGATTTATCGACGGCATGCTGTGAAGACTTTTAAATTACCCTTAAGCTCTAAAAAAAATAGGTTACATGCTCTCTGAATCACTCAAAAAAACTTTCAATTCGCTGGTGAAATGAAATGAATGGTAACATCCCGCTTTATAGACTTTAAATGGTCAAATTAGGGCTTCATAAATGTTCTGTACACATTCTAGGTGGAATACAGCTATCTCGACAATCTTATATTAATCTCGGCTAACACAAGCTTGGTCGACACAACCGTTTGGATATAGCTCAGTGTACATCACATCTCAACTATCATAGGTGCTCAACATACATTGATAAACTTGGTCAATTCAGACTAAAACACTGATGCTCGACATAAAAAATGAATTATTCCACTTTGCTCAAATATGTCCTAATGCATCTCTATCTATGCAGATATGGAATTTTTCTCAACATATGTTAGGAACTGATATAAGATAAAACATTTTAAGACTTAGTTCCATACATGCCTACTTTGCTTAGTTCGAAGTAGTGTGATCACCTAATCCATCGGATTGGGTGACCTTAGGTGCATTGGCCTCACTAGTGCTTCCTTCTTCCTTCTTCCATGTTTTGTTCATCTTATTTCTCAATTTCTCAATGATATCTTCATTCCTGCTTTGATCATTGCTCGGTATGGGTGATCTATAGTATTTCTTTAGATGACCTATCTTGTTACATTTGTAGCATACCATACTTCCATTCATCCAACTTTTAGATTTCCCTTTGAAATGAGTCTTTAGACAATTTGCTCCAATGTTCCCATATTTTCCACAGTAATGACAACTGTACCAAGTGTTATAATCCCAGTTGTATGAGTTACCCTTCATAGGTGACTTAGTCTGTTCATTTGATGACCATTTGGGGTTAGATCTATATTCAAATACTCTATGTCCATACTTCTGATAGTTGAAATAGTGTCCTTGAAATTTTGGTGAGATAAGTGGATTGCTGACCTTAGATCTGCATTCTTGTGTCCGATGTCCAAGTTTCTTACAGTTAACACAATCTCCATTAAATTTAGGTTTAGTGTCAGACTTACCATGTTTTATTTTGTAGACATTAGCTATATGTCCTGGCTTTCCACAGTGATGGCATGTAGGCTTCTTGTTCTTTAGTTTATCATTCCTTTTCTCTCCACTTTTTGATGATTCTCCTTCCTCAGTGGATGATGATTGCTCATTTAGTCCAAGTCCAGATCTATCACTAGATCTTCTAGGTGACCTTAACAGTTCTTCAAAGTATCTTGTAGCTTCATTAGGTTTGTTCATCCTTTCATTTATTTCCTTTTCAGATCTTAGTTCATTCCTTAGTTGATTATTTTATGATCTCAGATTGGTGATTTCCACATCTCTCCTACCCAATTCTAGATTAACCAGTAGCAGTTGATTTACCATGTCTAGTTGATTGTTAGTCAACCTTTACATGTCACTTGTCCTTTCATCAAGTCTCATTGATATTTGTCTTTTGTCTTCTTCTACCATTGTCTTGTCTTCTTCAGCTTTCTTTTTCTGTTCAACTACTTCACAGAGTCTGACAGATTGAATTTCTTGTGTTGGATTGAAGAGATAGGGTACTGAGAGGGGAGGGGTGAATCAGTGCCAAAATTTTTTTTTAACTCATAAACCTTCAACAACAAATAGTAGTAACCTTCAAATATAACTTGAATCAATTGCTTTCATCATTCATTCATTTAACTATCAAAGGTCAATGACCCCACAATAGTGGGTTACACTTTTTTAGACATGTTGAGTTTTGCTAAAATAACATATTTTTAATAAAATATGATTATTTAAGCCTTGAGAGGATCCATTTGAAGGAATTAATTATAAATAGTTATCTCAAAGCCTCTTAGATAAAAAAACATTGATATAACATCTATACTCTTCATTCATACCTGCAATGGAGTCTCCTTCGCACCAATTAAAATGCTGACAAAAAATCACTTTGACTTTATCTTTTGGGAGATCAAATGAGTCCATTTTATAAACCAACCTATGTAATAAGGTGCTACTAAGAAAATTCTTTCCAATGATTATAATGTTAATATCTATTAAGTTTATTATGACTTTGTATTTTTCGTTTTACTAAACATAGATATTTCACCATATGTCTACCTCTATGTTTGACACTTATGGAAAAATAATAAATAAGAGAAAAAAAATTCTAAAAAATATCTATGACCTACGTATTTAAGTTCTCTTTCTATCAAAAAAAATGAAAATGAAATTGGACAAATACACGACAAGTTATAAGCTATGTAGTCAAGGTATGTCAAAATTACGATTTAGTCAACTTCAAACGTTAATAAAATATGAAATAATCATGATAATTTTATGAAACCAATTGCATGCCCTTCGTATGGATGTTATAAAACCAATTTCAAAATAATCACATTGATATCTATTTTAGAAAAAAAGTTATGCTCTATGAAAATATTGTAACTCTTTGAAAATGACGTTTTCAACAACATACCAGTTTTCGTGGGAGAAAGAAAAAACCATTCAAATAAATTAAAAAAAATAAAAAATATTTAGAATCTAGACAGAAAATACTAAAAGACTCTAATTTACTTCATCTTCTGATTTCAAATGGTTTAATGACAATATGCATCTGAATCTAAAAGTTTTTTTCAAAATGTAGAGTTCAGTGTCCGTTCAGGCAAAAAAGTGTAACCCACTATTGTGGGTTCACTCGGGTAAATAGCATGAAATCAACAATATAACCATCACATAACACAAGTATTTTGGTAATGCAAAAACCCTTGTTAGAAGGTAAAAACTGCGGTGGGGATGACACCCACAAATTCTTTACTACTGCAGATAGAAAAGGTTTGCCTGTTAGGGCTACAAGTGGTGATCACTTCTGGTGATCTTACCCTATTAGGAGTAACATTTCAGATCGATTAGATCTACCTAGTGTAATAACTGAAAAATGGACAAAGACAATTAAATGAATAAATCAAGTCAAATCAAAGCAAATTAGGGACAAAATTGAAGTAATTGAATCACAATGCATAATTAGCCAATCAAAACTAAAATCAAGTCTTAATTTGAGATAAATCAAAATTGAGAGCATTTTAATCAAATGCAATCAAATCAAAGTGCAATTAAATCATTTAATTGTATAGTTTTGGATTAAATCAAATTCAACCCATTCAAGGGGTACATGGCTAAACAAATGAATTTAAATTAATTAATAAATCCTAATTTCTCTCAACAACCACAAAGGGAGGAAATTCAATCAACCAATAGGATTTGAGGAAATGCATTCACATGGATCAAGTCAAATTCAATCTCAATCACTCAAAGTGAAAGAGAATCTTGTCCGTCCATCTTGTCTACATGTCCCAAGCTTTGAGGACACAAACTTTGCATTGTCTTCAAAGGGTGGAACCAAAGACTCAACTCAAGCCTAATCATGGTCAACTACACTACACCCCCTACCATTGGAAAAATCTATAAAAGGAAGAACAAAACCTTCATAATTCATAACCACACATCTGAGAATTGCATTAAACCTCGTGCATTTTATAGCTAGAAAGGCATTTTAAGAGCTTAATTAGCATTTACTTTGATCTAATTGTTAGCTTTATCTTGTTTATCTTATCAATTCTCATTCTAGGACTGTCATTAATGGTAGCTTGCTGAGAGCTTCTATTAACATTCTTCGATAGAGAGCCATAGGATGCTCAATTGATTATTAATTTTCTAAATAGTTTCTCTATTGTGGTTTATTTAGTTTCTATTTCAATTATTGTCAATACTAATTCTATGAAGATACTATTTCTAGTATACAAAATGGCACCCACCGTGGGGCAGAATGCTTCACTTTACTAAACACTTAAATTCATATCATTTTTGTCAAATTTGCATGTGTTTAACTCTCCATTTTTTTTCAGGAAACAACACTTTTGATAGGTGAAACAACGCTTTTGCATGATAAAATGACGCTTTCAAGCACTATTTCAATGCTTCTGTGATAAATTTGGCCGCCTTTGCCCCGATCAATGGCACTTTTGATCTTTCTTTTATATGTCTATCAATTTTGCAATACTTTTGCATATATGGATAGCACATTTTTCCTAACTACTGAGTGCTTTTGATATTTTACTGAGTGCTTTTGCTATATTTTTACCACCTTTAATCATTTCAGTAGCACTTCTGCTAGTTATTTGTGCACTTTTAAATTTTCTGACAGAGTTAAAGCAGTGCTTTTAATCTGATTAACAACATTTTTAAGCAGTAAAATAGCGCTTTCAGGCATTATAGGAGCACTTTTGCATAAATTGCTTATTTTCATCATCTGACTGTGGTAAAATGATTTCTATAAACCTGCAGGATGTCTGATAATCGAAAAGCTAAAAACCCAGAGAGCAAGTTCAACCAAGAAGGGAAGGCTTTGACTAGGAAAATCAAGAAGGAAAACTTTGCTCACATCAAATTGGTTCTTGAGGAGTCACAAGAAGAAGAAAATCAGGTATATCAGAACTATCTCAAAATTGTAGAAGCTTACAAAACTAAATTTGCATCACTTAATTGGATATTTTCTCCTTAATTCATGTTTTTCTCAAAATTTGCAAATAAGGCCTTAAGATTCAATACATAAGTTTGCTTCTTCAAATTCATTTTGGTTTCCTTCATTATTGCTATTTTTGTTGACTAACCTTGTTGGAGGAAAGCACATTGGAAAGGAGCTATAGCCAAGGTAAGCTAAAAATGACAAAAATAACTAAAAAATGCCCTTAGCTTATGCTAGCTACAAGGAAAGGTAAGCCTCAAACTAGTGAATATTTTCCCTTAAATTGTGGCATTGGTGCATTTAAAAATCTAGTAATTACAAAACAACCTATCTTTGTTTGGAAAGTTTAGCATTTAGGCCTATGCTCTTCACTTCTTCTAGTGAATCAAAATGCCAAAGGTGTTGAACTTTTTGATTAAGAAGAAAGGTTGAGGAATCAAGCACATAAGATCAAAGCCCCTTGTTTGTAGAAGAGAGTAGAAATACTCAATTCTCTATAGTTAGTGGGTGAAATAATTGAACATTGTTTATTGTGTTTGGGAAATTAAGTAAAAGTTAGGGATATTCTCTTCACCTTTTAGGTGAACCAAATTCCCAAAAACTTGTTCTTAACTCCATTTCCTTGCTTTACATGAACATGCTAGAACATTAGTGGGCTTGCCTCCCGAGAAATTGCCTTAACAAGGCCGGTGAGAGGGACAACCCAAAGTGGGATAAACTTGCCTTTGTTGCAAGAATCCAACCCACTATAAAATGAAATGCATACATCCATAATGGGGTGTGTGACAAAAGGATTTTAAATTTTTGAACTTCCTCGAGTAGTCCTCACGGATTGCGCAAAACTTTGATATACTGGTGGTGGGAAGCCCCTTAACATACTTGGGGGATGAAAGTTTAAGATCTATTTTGAATAGAATCTATATTAAATCCTTGATAAAATAGCAAGACCACCTTTTAGAGCCATGTTTACAAACCAAATCTTGTGCTAGGTAGGTGCTTGAAGTTTCTTTTTGTGCAAAACCCATGACAACGTTCTTTTAAATCAAACATTTTGTGTTAAGTGGGTAAAAAGAGACAAGTGAATGTGTGATTGTTGTGTTTGAAATACATAAACAAGTGAGAGAGATATCCATTGAAAATTCATTTTACATTTTTAATCTCTTCAATTTAAAATCAACAATTCTCGAAACAAGGATCATTCCAAATCAAACCCTTGTTGGATGCTAGTTTCCACATAGTCCCACACATTTAGGGTATCTTTACAAGGAGATAGCACTCTTGCTGCAAATGAAGAACAAGAATACCAAAGTATTTTCAAAGGTCCTAATCAAGAAGAAATTTTCCCAAACTTGTTTGACAAAAGACTTGGAGAAATGGAGAGAAATTCTGCATATCATAATTACCAACCAGGAGGGAATAATCATAACATCAACAATGTAGATCATACTACTACATAAACACTTGAAGAGAAGGTTGATAGAGCAGCCCAAGATCAGGAATTCCTAGAGGTCATGGAGAAAGTAATAGATAAGGATAGGGATAAGTTTTTCCTAAACCTAGCTCAAGCGGGAGTAAAGCTTCCCCATGATTTCGATATAGAACAACTTAAGAAATATCAAGAGCAAGATAATCCCATGAATGCTATGACTAGGAAAATAAAGGCTTTTCAAGAACAAATAGATACCATGAAAAAGGCAGTTGAACCTAAGGCCTTTTCTATTGAAGCTTTGTGTACTTTTCCATTCGATAAAAGCTTAGTTATGGTACCTTTTCCTTTTAATACCATTTTTCCTAAATATGAAATATATATGGGTAAAATAGATCCACATGATCATTTAAGGGACTTTTGTGCCCTAAGCATTGAGTTCATGCACAATGACACATTCCTAATGAGACTCTTTCCTAGGAGTTTAGGAGGTCCCTCCATGGAGTGGTTCTCAAAACTACCCCAAGGAATAAAGACCTTTGTGGAGTTAGCCTCCAAGTTCGTAACCCATTATTCTTATAACATTGAGCACAAAATCAAAATGCTCAAGTTGTGTGATACCAAACAGAAAGATGGAGAGTCCTTCCTAGGATTCCTACAAAGGTGGAGGACCATTTTTGCAAGGTATCCATGAAGTATCCCTGAGAAAGAAAAGATGGAAATCTTCACAAATAATTTGACCACAGAAATGAATTATAAATTACAACTCCAATGTCCCTCAACATTTGAAAAACTCATCGAAAATGGGATCAAGATTGAGGATGTATTAGTCAAGAGAGGTGAAGTAAAATTATTTAAAGATAAAAAATCCAACAATACCAACAACAACAACAACAATAATTATGTGCCTAAATATGTCAATAATCAAGGGTCCAATAATTACAATGATAAATCTAAGTCATGGATAAAGAATAACAACAAAAACCTTGTGAATGATGGAGTTGTGGAGGCCCACAACTTGAAGGCAACCCCTTTTACCTTACCATATGGAGATAATTCTTCAAATAATGTCAATCAATCAAACAAAGCTCCATTTAATTCCTATAATTCCAATAACAATTATAACAATTCCAACAATAATACCAATAATCCTAATGGGAATAAGTCCACATATTTTTTCTCTAATTATAACAAAATAAAATTCACCTATTTAGGTGAACCTTTGGAGAACGTATTAAAAACCTTGGTTGCCAACAAAATCATCACATTACCCAATGTGAAAGATTATGAACCTCAAGATAAACCCTATTGGTGGAATGACTCTCATCATTGTGAATACCATCGAAATAGAGGTCATCCAACCAATGAATGCATGAGATTAAAACACTTGGTGCAAGAATTAATAGATAATTGAACCATCAAAATTGAAGGACCTCAAAACAATGAGGACCACATGCCTTTCAAGAATCCCTTTTTGAATCATGAAAAGGATGAGTCATCTAAGGATAATCAAAATATAAAAAAAGACAATGAGAAAGTGAACTTTGCTCATACTTATGATAACATGATCAATACTTTAAGAGAAGAGGATAATACCATAAATGTTGTCATAGTAAAGAAAAATTCAAGGGAAGCATCATCAAATGTTGTCACTAGGGGGAAAGCATAAAAAATGATTCTACCTACCAATGCTCCTAAAATTGTGGTATCAAATCAAGCTTCAACTTCATCATCAAAACAATACAACTTGGTTGATCAACTACAAAGAACTCCTGCTCAAATCTCTATCTTGGAGTTACTCAAATTGTCACCAATTCATAAAGACATTTTAGAGAAAGCCTTATTGGAAACCAATGTGCCTCTAAACTTGGAGGTATAAAAATTTCAAAATATGGTGGGACACCTCATCGCACCCCATTGTCTATCATTTTCTGAACAAGATGACATGTCCCTTAATCATCCTCAAAATTTGCCATTGCACATAGAAGTTTTGATTCACAAGCATAGGGTGAAAAGAGTCCTTATAGATGGAGGAGCCGGCCTAAATTTTGTACCCTTAGCCTAGTAAAAGCCCTAGGATTTTTTGAGGAGGCTACTGACCCTAAGAAAAATATAACGATAAAAGTCTATGATGATGAAGAAAGAGCTTCAAAAGGAGTCATAGTGTTACCCATAAGAGTTGGTCCCATGCAAAAAGAGACCCTATGCCAAGTGTTGGATCTAAAGTTGACTTACAATATCTTGTTAGGAAGGCTGTGGATTCACAAGATGCAAGCCGTTCTGTCTACTTATCATCAATGCCTAAAGTTTCCTTATCTAGGTCAAGAGATAATGGTAAGTGGGGACCTAAACCCCTTCCAATATTGTAACAAAGTCAAGCCTATTAATGAATCTTTAGTTCCACACAATGCAGAAGGGTCTATACCTAATCAAATGGAGAAAGGACAAAGATCTAAAGACATCCCATTATTGAAGGGAAAAGAAAAGATGGAAGAGGAGATTGTTATGGAAGACATACCAAAACTTACTAACCTAACTACATCAACTAAAGGAAAAGAGAAGGTTGGTGAGGATAATATTATTAAAGAATCAAAAGAGGATCATACCAAAGCTATCCAAGTATCCACTAAAGAAGCCCATTATCAAAAAATGGACCAAATGATGAATAATTTTGATAAGCAATGCAAGATCAAGCAAAAAGGTGTAGGTGAATACTCCTTATCTATGATGGACTTACCCTTATCACCCAAGTCCTATGGAAAAACTCAAAATCTACCCCATAGATATAATGATAATTTTGTGAGGGCAAGTACATCATCCTCCATGAATGAAGAAGACAATGAGATCCTAAACTGGTTATATAAAGATGAAGAATCAAGTGCACATGTTAAACATATTAAGAATATAACCATTCCCATGCATCAATATGGGAAAGGGTTTTCAATCATGAAAAAGATGGGGTACAAAGGTCAAGGACCTTTAGGCATAAAGAATGAAGGGCTCATTGAACCCATAGAAAGTACATGGTGAGATTCCAAGGAGAAAACATGATTAGGGTATCTTGAGGAGGGATACACTCAAAAACATTATCCCAAACTTCATAGCCAAATATTACAATTAGAATCTCATAGTGATGAAGATTCTAATGAGTGGGAATGGGAGACACTATCTGATGAGTCATGCCATGATATGGGTATCAATGTTATTCATACCTATGCTTCTACCGAGGATAAAGGACCAATAACAGAATCAAGCTCAAATCAAGCATCTAGTTCAAACCAAGTGGTTCTAAATGATGTGCTGAGCATAGAAATAGAGATAAATCAATGGGTAGCTATACCTTCATGGAGACCTACTAAGGAGGAATCAAACATTAGGTTTAATCCGCATGAATTTTATCCAATGGAAATCCTAGAGGAGTCTAGTGAGGAGGACTTTGATCCTTCTTCTTTAGAACATTTAGAGGAAGCCCATGTTAGAGACTTTCAAGATACAATGTATGAACCATCCAATAATGAGATATACACCTTAAATCCAATTGAAACAAACCTAAATATTGACCCATTGACTCTCATACACCCGAACTTAATTGAATGGAATTCCATTGAACCCACTACCCTTCCAACCTTCTTGAATGACAACATGGTATCCCAATACCTTAATATGGTTGAACCCTCTTCTATCAATGAATATCAGGAAGAATTGATCAAGGGGAGCATCCAAACTTTCAATCCTAGAAAAAATGAAAAAAATAAAAAAAATAAAAAAGGAAAAGAATCAAGTGTTGAAAACCACATTGTGGTAGCATTAGATCAAGAAGAGAAAAATAAAGAAATAAAGGATGTTTCCAAAGGTGAAAACCCAACTAAGGCACCTAAGGAAGGGAGTTTGGATGCTCTACCAGAACATTATGAGGAAAGATCTCCAATCTTGATTGAGCCCACAAAAAAGATAAATATTGGATAAGAAATAGAGTTGAAGATCATCCACTTAGCTACATCATTATCTAGAGAAGAAAGAACATAATTCATTAAGTTCTTTAAGGAAAAACAAGTCAACTTCACATGGTATTATGATGATATGTCGAGATTAGACCCAAATTTGATAATGCATCATCTAAATATCAAGGAAGGAGACAAACCTGTTAAGCAAAAGCTAAGGAAGATGCATCCACATATAGTGCTACTTGTCAAGGTAGAGTTAGAAAAATTATTGAAAGTGGGATTTATAAGGGCCATTGATTATGCACAATGGATCTCAAATATAGTGCTAGTATCAAAAGCAGACAAATCTATCAGAATCTGCATGGATTTTAGAGACTTAAATTTGGCATGTCCTAAAGATGACTTCCCACTTCTGAGTATAGATGCCATTGTGGACTTAACAACATGACACTCTATGTTTTCACTCATGGATGGATTTAGTAGATATAACTAGATAAAGATAGCACCAGAAGACCAAGATAAGACCACTTTTACATGTGCATGGGGTACTTTTTACTGGAATGCCATGCCTTTTGGGTTAAAGAATGCCAGATCAACCTATCAACGAGCAATGACCACAATATTCCATGATATGATGCATAAGTTCATGGAGGAATATGTGGATGAAATATTAGCCAAATCTCACTCAAGAAAAGAGCACCTACCAATTCTGGTGAAAAGTTTTGAAAGATTAGAAGAATTCAAAGTGAGACTTAATCCAAAGAAATGTGCATTTGGAGTCCAATCTGACAAACTGCTAGGCTATATTGTATCTATAAAGGGAATAGAAGTGGATCCAACTAAAGTAAAGGCCATAATGGAAATGGAAGCACCTAAAAACATTAGTCATATGTGATCTTACAAGGAAGGATCCAATCCATCAGGAGATTTATCTCACAACTAGCTGAAAAATGACATAATTTCACCCAACTTTTGCATAAAGATACAATTTTCAAATGGGATGAAAAGTGTGAAGAAGCCTTTAATCTATTGAAGAAATATCTCATGAACCCACCAATGTTGATGGCACCTATCAGAGGCAAGCCCTTGATCCTATACATTTTAGCAACAGAGAATGCATTGGGGGCACTTTTAGCACAAGAGGATGAAACAGGAAAAGAAAAGGTAATTTACTACATAAGTAGAACCTTGGTCAAACATGAGCTGAATTATACATTCATGGAAAGGGCATGCTTGAACGTGGTTTTTGCTTCACAAAAATTATGCCATTATATGCTAGCCCACAAGATAAGGCTCATTTCCAAAATTGACCCTTTGAAGTATCTACTTAGTAAAACAACATTGAATGGAAGGCTAGCAAAGTGGGTTATGGTGCTAAGTGAATTTGACATTGAATATGTTGATAGAAAATCAATCAAAGGGAAAGTCATTGCTGACCAGTTAATAGAAGCACCACTTCAAGATGATCATCCCATTCAAGTGGAATTCTCGGATTCAAAGATTGTGAATGTTGAGGTAAAAATATGGCAACTATATTTTGATGGTTCATACACTCATCATGGATCAGAAGCAGGCATACTTCTAATCACTCCTTAAGGCTCTACTATCCCTAAGTCCTAAAATTTTTTATTTCCATGCACAAATAATATTGCAAAATATGAAGCCTTGGTTATTGGAATCAAGTTGGCATTAGAGTAGAAAGTAACAGAACTAAAGGTTTATGGAGATTCACAATTAGTCATCAATCAAGTTAATGAACAATATCAGACGAAAGATGACAAATTAGTACCCTACAAAAAAATGGTGGAAAGTCTTAAGAAGTATTTCATACTTATTACATTTGAGCAAGTGCCAAGAGAAAAGAACAAAGCAGTGGATGCAATGGCAACTTTAGCTTCACTTCTACAAATACCTGATCAGAGTACCAGATATGAATTCCTAGTAGAAGAAGTGGATCGACCTACGTTTGACCCTACCCATCATTATACCATTTTCTTACTAACCATAAATGAATCACCTTGGTATGGACATATTTATACTTAAAAGATCAAATCCTTCGAATAGACCAAACCAGGAATCAAAAGAAAAGTTTCATTCGCCAAGCCGCCTGATACACCATAATCTCTGAAACATTGTATCACAAAAGTTTAGACAGAATTCTCCTTAGATGTTTAGAAGAAGAGGAATCAAACGTAGCCTTGTAAGAAATCTATGAAGGAATTTTTGGATCACACTCGAACGGATTAACCCTAGCTAAGAAAATTCTTAGGATAGGATATTTTTGGCCTACGATGGAGAAAGACGCTTGCAACTTTGCCAAACTTGTAGAAAGTGTCAATTCCATGGAAACTTGATACATGTGACCACAAAAGAGCTTCATCCAATGACAACATGATGCAGGGGCATCCAAGGTTAAGATAGGGACATTCTGTGTCCTCGGTAAACTGCATGGAGTGTTTGTGTTTTAGCCAATTTTTACTTGGTGGTAGTTGACTGGTTAGAATAATATCCTAGTAATTCAAGAATTGGACATCCTTTAACAGTGATTCATTGCTGAAAATCATCATGTATCTACTTAGAACATCATGCTAGACTTCATTAAATGTATCAATCTGAGAACATGAACTTGAGATGATGGCTACAAAGTTTATGCTTTAGTTCTTCTCAATAGTCATCCTTACTAAAGTAAAAGCTATTGCTATAGGAGATTTATACTAGAAACTGAAACTACAGATTAACTCTCATCTTGAAGGAAAAACTTAATCGTAAATAGATAATGCTTTAGAAGTAAACCTATGCTGTAGGAAACATTCAATAGTTCTGCTACCAATGGCTGCAGGAGCAACAATACTTAACAACTTCAAAGAAACTTAACTGAATCCTACTTAAGCATGAACAAGGAATTCATCTCCCATGTGGGCCCCCATGGAAGTATGAATGAATTATAACTTAGAGATTGAAATGAAGAAATGTCATATATTCATTCAACAAAACATATATACAATATAGGATATCAAAGTATTTTACTCTATTGCTGGATTATAGTATGAATTCCTCGAAATGTCTAACTAGCCTGGAATCATAAGTTCCAGCTTATTTAAAAACAACTAAGAAAAATAGAACTCCTACAAACTAGGTCCTTCATTACATAGCATAACAACTTTAGTTATAGGAATGACAACATCATTTATGCAAGAAGATAAGCCATATTTAGTGCTTCGAGAATATAGGAATGCTTGGTAACTAGATTGACTTGGATTGAATTAGCAACCATAAAGTTATGGAAGGAGTGGAGCTATGATGAATTTTGAAACAGTTATCCACCTTAAAAGACCCACTCATCCTTGAGTCTGTGCTCCTTGCTGAATTATTCTTCTCCTACAAAAGGTTAACATAATAGAATCCACAACACGAATCCAAGGCAGAGATTATAATAAGTTTTCCTATTTTAACGTAGCCTTGTCATACGGCTGCAGGAGATCTACCCATTAAAGCTAGAGAAGAAAGATACTAGATTTTATCATAACATTCATTAATCTATATATATATTTAGTCTTGTCCTTAAGTTTCATAAGTATCAAATATACATATAGCTAAAGCTTAGAAACATAAAAGACTATATAATGTTTATGAAAAACCATAAGATATTAAAGTCTAAACTTAGAAAATCATAAACAAAACATTCCATAAACTTGACTCATCATTCCCCCCAGCTTAGCTATTTGCTGGTCCCACAGCAAATAAATTCTTCAATTTGGCTATCAATCTATAGTCAGCAGCTGTTCTCTGTCAAGTACCTCCCTCTGCAAGACTCCAATAGAATCCCTTTGTTTCCCTGTGTTTCTTCCATCTGTCCTTTTCCCTCTGCATATCAAAACTGTCCAGATTTTTTGAGTTTGCAAGTAAAGGAGACATCAGTAATGGAGGCTGAAAGGTTAGTGGAATCCATAAAATTTCTCTCTCTCTTCCCAATGAAATGTACCAAGGGGGCGCACTAGGTTGCCATAGCAAAATTGAGAGGTGAATGTGGTTCTCTGTTTCTCATCTCCCTAGATAAACTGTTCTCGTGCCACTGAATGACATTTCTAGCCTCAGGTAGTTCAGAATCTATCATCTGTTCATATGCATTAAATGCTTCATTTCTCATTGGATAGATGATCTTGATACCTGAGTCAGAGGGGGCTATCCTTGACCAATTATAGTGGTAAGTTTGAGGATCTTTGGCTTCAGGCCTTAGAAATAGGGGAATGTTTGACTCTAAATCCCTATACACCTTAGCTTGAGTGTCCCAACTAATTTCATTCTATATCCAGGACATGAGGGCTCTGAGTTGAATATCCACAACATAAAGCAAGGGATTCCAAATTCAATCATTAGGGACTGCTAGGTTGTGGAGATAAAATTCACATAATAGATTTTGAATGGCTGCAGGAGAGTTATGGAAAGCTTGAGAAAACTGGGTAGGCTCTTGTAATGAGGAAGACCTGTCCTGCATAATACAGGTCATTTGATAGTTTAACATCTATTCCTTAAGAAACAAGGCATAGACAGGTGATGGGGATCTACAACCCATTAGGTCAGGAATTAAAGATGTAATTTTGTCAAGTTTCACACTTAATTGTTCTATCTTTTCCTCCTGAACAAGTCTTTCCTGATAATAAAGGTCTACTACCCTATTTAGTTCTTTTAGTTGTTGTTTCCACTACTCTCTCTCAGAATTTAATTTCTTAGACAATTGGAAGATAACAGATAACAAAGATGTTGAACTAGATTGATCTATTATTGAACTAGGGCAAGAATTGTCTGCTAGTGGAGGAACAAATGACTTACCATTGTTAGCACTTGTCCTCTTCAAAGGATCTGTCCAGATGATCATAGCCCTCTCGATGTTAGAGCATTGTTGAGCCACTGAAGCTAATGTATCTAACCCTTCATTAAAAATTTGCTCTACAACCTTATTGACAAGGTCTATATCAATATCTGGATTTTCTTCATAGGGATCCCTTTCTGCTGCAGGAGATTCTGCTATAAGAGAGAATGCTGTTTCATCTGCTTCCCTGATGTAACTATTAGAGTCATCACTTTCTAAATCTTCCTAAAGATTCCCAAAGGTTGATCCTCTCCGTTGAAACACATAAGCTTGCTCTTCCGAGCTGGAGTCATCTCTGATTATAATGACTTCTGCATTTACTGGCTTATCAAGAACCTGCTCTATTTTAACATCAAGACATTCCTCAAATGTTTCCTGTTCCATAATCTCAGTCCATTGTTCTTCCTGCTGAGAAGTTTCAAGCTGTAATTTAGCCTCTTACTGAATGTTTTCATCCTCTTCTTTCCTCTACCCAGAATCTTGTGTTACATTTGGCTCATTAACTAGAATCTCCTCAGTTGTTTTTGACCTTCTCCTAGCACTTCTCCTTAATGGAGTTTCCTCCTTTTCTAGAGCTTTTCTTTTTCTGGAAGTGCTCGTGGCTGCAGGAGATGCCTTAGCCTGCCAACTAGTACTAGGGTTAATTTTCTTTTTCTTATCCTTTGGGGAAACCATTTCTATTGTAGGAGCAACTTCAACCTTTTCTGTAGGAGTCTCTGATTCCTCTTCATGAGTTGATCTTGAAGTAGAAGAATTAGTGGAATTAGGGGAATTAGGGGTCCTAACCCTAGATTTCTTCTTGGACAAAGAACACTATCCAATTTCAATAAAAATTTTCCTAACCCCTTTAGTAGTTTTAACCCTCTATCCCACTCTATGCCCAATTGGTTCTGGGGTAGGCTCCTTAAACCCTTGCAGTAGAAATTCTTCCCAGGAAATATCTAACTACTCCTTTAAGGCTTTTTCCACTATCAACTTGATTAGACAGTGGTGAGAGACATAATTTCATTTACCCTCTTGAACTAGAATGACTTGCTTTGACAAAATACCAAACACAAAACTAGGGACATTGATAGGCCTATTATCATGTCTTAAACAACTCAAGAATTTAAAGTGAACAACATGTAGGAATGAGTTCCACCCTTCGTAGGTGAAATACCTAATGATATAAACCACACATTGTTTAAATGGCTCAAGAAGAGATAGTCAAAATGTACCTTATTTCCTATCAACTTCAAGCGGCGGGTCTGTATGAAGAGTGAATTGAGCTCTAGAAGTAGTTGGGTCAAGATTCTCTACAAATTCCTCACCCTCCAGTGGTAATCCCATGACCTCTACCAAAACTGACTGAGAAAATGGCACCTTCAGTCCTTTAACTATAGCCACTCCATCTTTTAAGGAGTTAAGAAACTGAAGTGCAACCTCATCATCCCAGCTAGTTAGTTTCTGGACATGATCTATCCAACCCCTTGCGTAGAAATATGACCTACAATTTTGGTCTTCGATCAAAACACCATGCACAATAGGCTCTCTTTAGATGAGTTCACCTCCCATCATCTTGTTTCCAAGATACCCAAACAGAGTTGCAGGAGATAAAACATATAGCCAAAATTTTGAACAAGAAAGCTTGAAAAGGTAGGTTGCAGGATTATTCAAATTTAGAAATTTCTAGCAAAGCAGCTCGAGAAATGAGCTTATGAGTAACATAAATGTAAATTACCATATTATCACTTCATAATTACTCATAAGTACTCTCCGCAAAACTTGTACTCAACATAACTTGCCACCTTAGTTTTATACGTGTGAAAGATAACACGCAACATAATGATTTTCAAAAGTGTCTAATCATGGAAGAAAAATACAAGTATGACAGGAGAAAGGAATAAATATAAAGATTTCATAAACATAATGACAAATAAACTTCCCCCCAGCTAAAATATTGTAAGTGGGCCCTCACTTGCAGTGATGACAAGGCAAATGAAAAAAATAAGAGTAAAACAAATTAAAGTTGCATACCTTGAATTGTGTGCTAACTTGAAGTACTGGTGAGGTGGCAGTTGTTACGTATCCACGAATGAAAGAAAATATGAGGTGGATGGATGATAGACTAGAAATGAAGCGGAAATTTATTATGGAGAAGTGACTTTCATTAAGAAAATATTTATTATGAAAGTGAAAATATATTTTAGAGTGAGGAAGGAAAATGAGCATAAAGCTCATTACGAGTTGCTGCAGGAAGTGTGTCACCAACGATAGAAGAGAATTGCTGTAGGAACTCATCCTTGCTCTGGGGTTTGTGATACAACTTCAATCTGTGACCATTGACCAATAGTTTGAAATGTACTGGATCTACTATGGAGAGTTGAATCACGCCATTTGGAAAGACTGCAATTATCTCATATGGGCCAAGCCATCTTGTTTGGAATTTCCCTGGGGTATGCTGGTATCAAAAGTCATATAGGAGTGCCCAGTCTCCAACTAAAAACTCTTTGTCCTTGACAAAATTGTCATGCCATTGCTTGCGCTGATGTTGGATCAATTCGGTGTTATGCAGGGCATATTTTCTCCACTCATCAAGGCCATTCAAACTTAGAATCCTGTCTTGCTATGCTGCAGTGAGATCCATCCCAAGATCAAGAGCTATCCTAAGTGTCTTATGTTCGAATTCAATAGGCATGACTGCAGAGCAACCATAGACAAACTAAAATGGTGTGAAACTGGTTGTAGACTTCCATGTAGTTTGGTATGCCCAAAGTGCTTCAGGAAGTCAGATAGCCCAATCTTTCTTATGAATGGCTACTGTTTTAGTGAGAATAGATTCCAAATCTCTATTGGTAACTTCCACCTACCCATTAGCTTGGGGGTGATAGGGTGAAGACTTACCATGCCCGATGTTATATTCCTCCATCAGAGCAACAATCAAATTGGAAGTAAACTAAGGACCTTGATCAGATTGAATCTCCCTTGGTACTCCAAATCTAGTGGAGATGAATTCATAAAGCAACTTTGCAACATTGTTATCCCTAGGGTGTTTCATAGGTTTAGCCTCAACCCATTTTGTAACATAGTCAGTGCAAACAAGGATATAAGATTTACCATGGGAAGAGGGCTCAATAGGACCAACAAAGTCAATCCCCCATTTGTCAAAGGGTGTGACAACTACTTGTGGCTGTAGAGGCATTTCATCTGTCTTTGTAGGCTGTCCCATGCATTGGCATTTGTCACACTTTTTGGTGTACTGAGTAGCATCCTTGTGGAGACTAGGCCAATAATAACTTGTAGTCAAAATTTTCAATGCTGTTCTTTTGGTAGCAAAATGTCCACCGCAAGGTTCATCATGACATGCCTTGAGGATATCATAGTTTTCATCCTCTCGAATGCATCTTCTAGTTACTTGGTCAGGACCAGTATAAAACATGAATCCTAAAATCCATGAATAATTAAAGCTCTTTTCAGTTAATAGCCTTCTTTCTTTGGCAGAGAAATGAGCTGGTGTCTTACCAGTTGTGAGATAATTGGCAATATCAGCATACCAAGGATTGTGTGTAGTCAACAAGAAAAGATGTTCATCAGGAAAACTATCATCAATGGTTGCAGGATCATCAGGTACATGCAACCTAGAAATAAAATCAGCTACCACATTGGTTTTACCAGGCTTATCTATGATGGTAATGTCAAAATCTTGCATAAGTAGCAACCAATGAGCCAATCTGCCAGAGATTACAGGCTTGTTCATGAGATACTTAATAGTAGAATGGTTGATATGTACATAGATCTCATATCCAGTAATGTAGTGTTTCAATTTATTTAGGGCATAAATGACTGCAAGAAGTTTTTTTTCAGTGATAGTATAGTTAAACTCAGTGCCTTGCAAATTCTTACTGATAAAGTAAATTGCATGCTCAACGGAGTCCACCTTCTGGCCAAGCACAACTCCAATAGCATAGTTTGAGGCATCAGTATGGATGTGAAAAGGAAAGCCCCAATTAGGTCCTCTCAAAACTATTGCTGTAGTGAGAACTTCTTTAAGTTGCAGGAAAGATTTTGCACACTCAAAATCCCAAGCAAATTGAACATCCTTCTTGAGCAAGTTATACAGTGGTGCTGCAAGCTGACTAAAATCCTTTATAAACCTTCTATAATACCTGACATGTCCAAGAAAACTTTGCACATCTTTTTGTTTTGCTGGAGTAGGTAATGTGCTAATTACTTCAATCTTGGCAGGGTCCACTTGAATACCTTTTGAAGATATGAAATGTCCTAAGACAACCCCTTCTTCCATCATCATGAAGCACTTTTCACTATTAAGAGAGAGGTTATAATCATGAAATCTCTGAAGAACTTTCTCCAAATTTTCCTTGGCCTCATCAAAAGTATGCCCATAGGTGGTAAAGTCATCCATGTAAATCTCCATGCAATCAGTAGAGATATCTGAGAATATACTGATCACAGCTTGCTGGAAGGTAGCAGGGGCATTACACAACCCAAAAGGCAGCACTGAATAGGAAAATGTACCCCATGGGCAAGTGAATGTTGTCTTCTCCTAGTCCTCAGGGGCTATTTGTATCTGATTATAACCACTGAATCCATCCAAAAAAGAGAAGTATTTCATTCCAGCTAAGTTATCAAGGACTTGATCTATGAACGACAATGGAAAGTGGTCCTTCTTAGTGGCTATGTTAAGCTCTCTATAGTCGACACAAACTCTCCACTTCCCTCCTTTTTTAGGCACTATAACAAGAGGGGAGACCCACTAACTATCAGAAATGGGATAGATGAAGCCATCATTTAATAACTTCTGCAACTCATTCTTTACTATATCCCTTAGAGTTGGGTTAACCCTTCAATGAGGTTGGTGAATAGGTCTGAATTCAGGGCTGATATAAATTTTGTGAGTACAGAGCTTAGGGTCTAAACCTTTCATGTCAGTATAATCCCAAGCAAAGGCTAATTGATGTTCTTTTAGAAGCTGCAAGACATCTATCTATTGAGAGAGAGTTAAAGCATTGTTTACATTTAACTCTCGCCCTGAGCTAACCTCTAGCTTAGTGACCTTTTCTTCCATGGATAGCTGAGCAATTGGGGAAGACTCCATTTCATGATGCAGTAATGTATGAAGAAATTTGGAAGTTTTTGAATACTATAGGGCATCAATAGGTGGTAACAAAGTGTCAAGAACACAGTCCTCTTGAGAACACACTTGGGATTGCACTCCATACTCATTCAGAATAATGGAGGAAATGATTTCATCTTCTTCCCTAGAAGCTAAAAAAGGTTCCTTGGATATCATCATTAACTGATGAATGGAATTAACCTTAGGTTCAGTATCATCCAAATCTGGCCAGATTATCTGGTCATCTTGCAATAGAGGTTGAGCTGGGGAATATAGAGTCAGATTTTTAGTGTTGACTCCATTGGATATAGTCATTTTTCTTGATCAATAAGCTATATAGGCATCTGAAGTAGCTAGCCAATGCCTGCCTAGAATTATTGGATATCATCCATGTTAGCCTTTGGAGAAAGGACAACAAAGTCAACCAGATATTCCCAAGAATTCAAGTTGACTATTACATCCTCTACCATCCCATCAGGTGTAATGGTGGAACTATCAGCAAGCTAAAGGATGGTTGGGGTTTCCCTAAGACCAATGATATGCAACCGAGACATTACTTCCTTGGTCATGACATTTATGGATGCACCTAAGTCAACTAGAGCATTTTGGACTTGCATTCCTTGAATAGTGACCGTAACCACAGGGCTACCAGGATCAGAATACTTGGGAACTGTCAATTTCTCCAACATTAGATTAGATAACTGGCCTAGGACATGTATGGTTTTGGGATCCTTTTTCTTCCTCCCAGGCTGCTTGATACAAGCTTCCTTGATGGCTTTAGTATATGCAGGTACGTCCTTTATGACATCTAACAGGGGAATCTTTACTATCATTTTCTTTAGTTGGGCAAGAAAATCCAACACTGCTTGATTTTCCACTCACTTAACTTGTTCCTCCAACCTATGAGGAAATGGGGGTTCTTGTGCTACAAGAGAAGTAGGGTTGACTAGTACCTCAGTTGGTTCTGCCGAGGCATCCTCAACTTTGGTAATGATAGGCTACTATGGAGGAGGAAGAGTTGTGCTAGATCTTAAATGGATATTATTCAGGGAATTTGTATAGCTCTGCTATTGCGTTGTTGGTTTAGCATTGTTGGGATTAGGAGTAGGTTGAGCAGGCAATTGAGTCTGTTTAGGGGAAGTAGTATTGGTTGCAAGAGGAGGCATCAAAGCCTGTTGTTGAGGTGGTGGCATCAAAGCTGGCTAGTTTGATTGGTTCATCCAATTGTGTGGTTGTTGCCACCCTTGCTAGGGATACTACCAGGGTTTTTGAGGTTGTGACCAATCCTGTTGAGATTGTTGCCATCTTGGCTGATGTTGCTGCTAAACTTGCTAAGGTTGTTACCAACCTTGCTGAGGTTGTTGCCAATTCTATTGATGCTACTGCCAACCTTGCTGAGGTTGCTGCCAACTATTATACCCACTAAATCCACTATGCTTTTGATTTTGCCATGCATTAGTATTATTAACATTTTGAAGAGGATCTTGGGGAATACCTAGTCTCTGAGCCCATGGCCTTTACTGGTCAATGTAGAGCACCTCTCCATTCTTATCAATGGCTTTGAACTCGGTAGGCATTAGTTGGGACTCCAAGCTTGCAACATACTTACACCAATAATTCTTTTTCTTTTCCCTACAGTGTGGACAGTACTCTGCTAACATTGCATCAGCTTCATCTTTCTTTCTCCTTGCCTGCATTGTGTCCAACTGAGTGGCGACATCATTAATGATGTCTTGCTTAAAATATGATAATAGATTGGATAGCTCCATTTTGGACACCCTTGCACTATTGGACTTGTGAGGCAAGGTTCTCAAGCCTCTTCCTTTCTTGACAGTGGCTCTTGAATAGTTCAGACATATATTTTTTATGACATCCCATGTCTTCTGAGTAATGTCTCCCCCTATCATAAGGTCAAGGGCCTCTATGCTCCCATCATTCACACCTCTCAAAAAAAATGCTTTTGAGATTCTTCATTCATCTCATGTTGTGTCTTACATTGCAGGCTGAACATAAACTTGGAGACATAGTCTTCTAGAGTTTCATCTTCCTTCTCTGACATTTTAAATATGTCATCTCCCTTTAAGTCTCCTCCTCTGCAATAATATTTATACTTCTCAAGAAACATGGTGCACATTGAATTCCAATCTGCTACAACATCAGCACCCAAACTCATAAACCACCATAGAGCAACCTCTTTTAAAGTGGAAGGATATAATTTGAGCTTATGCTGTCAGTGGTGTGGTCATAGCTTCTATAGAGGACATCAAATTCAAAGAGGAAAGTCTCTGGATCCTCCATGATGAGTCCATGGAATTTAGGAAGTGCGGCTACAGGAATGTTCTTTAGATTTTGGTTACCTTGTTGAGTAGGAATAGGAAAAGGGAAAGTAGGATGAGCCATTACGTTATCTAGATATTCTGGGCAAGCAAACAAGACATTTAAATGGTAAGACTGTTTAGATGATGGCGGTGAAGGCAAGTGATCATAAGCATCAACAAACATGTTCTCAAATGGTTCTTCTTCTTGTGGGTTTTCTAATTGGGGTTCCTCAAACGTTAGATCGAAAACCTCAAATGGTTCTCCCTGATTAAGGTTAGGTAGGAATCACCCAAGATGATCCCTATGTCTATGCATGCAAAATTATGCAGAAAGAAAAATAACTTAATGACTTCTGGGTTGAACTAAATTGACACCATCCCCGACAACGGCACCAAAAATGATTGGTTAGAATAATATCCTAGTAATTCAAGGATTGTACATCCTTTAACAGTGATTCATTACTGAAAATCATCATGTATCTACTTAGAACATCATGCTAGACTTCATTAAATGTATCAATCCAGGAATGTGAACTTGAGATGATGGCTGCAAAGTTTATGCTTTAGTTCTTCTCAATAGTCATCACTACTAAAGTAAAAGCTATTGCTACAAGAGATTTATACTAGAAACTGAAACTACAGATTAATTCTCATTTTGAAGGAAAAACTTAACAGTGAATAGATAATGCTTCAGAAGTAAACCTATGCTGCAAGAAACAGTCAATGGTTCTGCTACCAATGGCTGCAAGAGCAACAATACTTAACAACTTCAAAGAAACTTAACTGAATCCTACTTAAGCATGAACAGGGAATTCACCTCCCGTGTGGGCCCCCATGGAAGTATGAATGAATTATAACTCAGAGATTAAAATGAAGAAATGTCATATATTCATTCAACAAAACATAGATACAATATAGGATATCAAAGTATTTTACTCTATTGCTGGATTACAGTATGAATTCCTCAAAACATCTAACTAGCCTGGAATCATAAGTTCCAGCTTATTTAAAAACAACTAAGAAAAATAGAACTCCTACAAACTAGGTTCTTCATTACATAGCATAAAAACTTTAGTTACAGGAACGACAACATCATTTATGCAAGAAGATAAGCCATATTTAGTGCTTTGAGAATATAGGAACACTTGGTAACTAGATTGAATTGGACTGAATCAGCAACCACAAAGTTATGGAAGGAGTGGAGCTATGATGAATTCTGAAACAATTATCTACCTTAAAAGACCCACTCATCCTTGAGTCCGCGCTCCTTGATAACTTATTCTTCTCCTGCAAAAGGTTAACATAACAAAATCCACAACATGAATCCAAGGTAGAGATTATAATAAGTTTTCCTATTTTAACGTAGTCTTGTCATACAGCTACAGGAGATCTACCCATTAAAGCTAGAGAAGAAAGATACCAGATTTTATCATAACATTCATTAATCTATATATATTTAGTCTTGTCCTTAAGTTTCATAAGTATCAAATATACATATAGCTAAAGCTTAGAAACATAAAATACTGTATAATGTTTATGAAAAACCATAAGATATTCAAGTCTGAACTTAGAAAATCATAAACAAAACATTCCATAAACTTGACTCATCAGCAGCTTTGACCGATGGTCTCGGTCATGGAAGGAAGCTCGGTCACTGAAGGAACTCGGTAGTCTCTG
The DNA here is from genome assembly GCA_027943335.1 of Chamaecyparis obtusa. Taxonomy (NCBI): domain Eukaryota; kingdom Viridiplantae; phylum Streptophyta; class Pinopsida; order Cupressales; family Cupressaceae; genus Chamaecyparis; species Chamaecyparis obtusa. The sequence continues at coordinate 1,227,728 of BSBK01000035.1, read as the reverse complement.
GTGATCAGTGAAATTGTTTCTCAATCATGCCTGTGGTGCTCGGTTGATACTAGTGCTCAGCGATGCTTGGCGTGCTCGGTAATTTTACTATTGCTCGATAGTTCAGACTTACCGACTAGAGTTCTGTGTGATTTATTGAGCCAACTTGGTGAATTAATTGTTGGTAGCCATTTTCTTGGGCCGACATGTAGAATTAAATATTTGTATACATTTGTAAGCCGACTTGTATGACATTTAATTATTTGTTTTGGGGAGTTAAGGGTTTCATCCAGCTGACTTGTGGCTGATGATTAGTATTTAAGGAGGGCTTGGGTAGATGTTTAAGGATAATTTTTTGGAGATCAGAACTGGGAGACTTAGCAGATCTAGAATTTAGATGCAAAGCTTGATAGAGAAGATGGGGAAAAGTTCTTGATGTTCTTGCAGATCAGATGGTAATCTGATAGTCCTTTGTAGCAGAGCTAGGTGTTGCATACTTGGGAACAAGGAGATTTCTTGGACGCTTGTGAGCTCAAGTTTAGATATGCCTTAGGGTTTCCATCAACCTTTGATTATCTTTAGAGCTGAACTAAATGAGATTGTATTGGATCTAGTTGTGGATCTTGCAGAATTATTTTTTGATTGTAATTGGCCCTAACCTGGAAGGCCTTACAGTCGGGCATGTTAATGAAAATCAGTGTTAAACAATTACTTTGTGTTGCATTATTGAGTAATCCACTGTGTAATTTTTTTGGCTGTAAGGTTTGGACTATCCTTCATTGGATCCACCATCCTTGACTGCATAAGGTCATATCAGAGTGAAGTTTTGTTCCTGCTGGAGTGAAAGTTGATCTTGTGGAAGTAGAAGTTTGACCTAGCAAGACCAATCTTGTGAAGTTAATCTTGTTGGAGCAGAGATTGTGTGCAATCTGGATTGAAAATCTGAAGCATTGAACTTGTGAAATTGTGCCCTAGTTGTTTACAAGGTTGCAGGTTGAGATCTGACTTGTTGCAACTTGGAAATTGTCACAAGGTGGTCAGTGAGGGTTTGTTGTAGAGGTTTTTTTTCTTATCTTTAAGGATGCCTCCAAGAAGATTGGACCCTAGAGTTATTTTAGATCTTTGTGATACTATTGAATCCCAGATCATAGAGAAGGTGAAATCAAATTTCAGATTTGAGATGGAATTGATGAAGAATGATATGGTCGCTGAGATCATGAGAACTGTTGCTGGTATACCTTGAAATGTTGGTACTGAGGATGTCTATGAAGAAGCTACTGAAGAATTTGAAACTACTGGATCTAGTGGTGATGAACGGAGGAACAGATCTGGTGAAGACAAAAATGCTCAGTTTCCTAGATCTGCTGCTTGGTTTAGTAATTACTGAATGGAAGTTTCTACTTTCTCTAGTACTTTGAAGCCTGACAATCTGAATGATTGGATTGGTGAACTTGAAGATTTATTTGAGCTAGAAGAAATTGAAGATCCACTTTGGGTGAGATTAGCACAAACAAAGTTGAAGGGACATGCTGCTCTTTGGTGGAAATAACTACAGAGAGACCGAGAAGAAGAAGGTGAAACAATGATCAATTGGTGGAAATTGATGGTGACTAAGTTGAAAGCTAAGTTCATATCGGATGACTATAAGCTTGACTTGTTTAAGAAGTTGCATAATTTGAACCAGAAGGAATTTTCTGTTAAAGATTATACTAAGGAGTTCCACAAACTTACTATTCAGTCTGGACACTAAGAGCTTGGTAAGGAAAAGGTAGCTCGGTATGTGAATGGTTTGAGATTCAATATTCAAGATGAGCTTGGTATGTTGAAGGTTGATTCTGTTGAAGATGCTTATCAGTATGCACTAAAGGAAGAAGATAAGTTGAAGATGAAACAACCTAGTAACTCTTGAGGGAAAGAAAAGATTGATCACTTGGTAAAGGAGAAACTGACTGATGCAGAAGATGAACAGAAACCTGCAGAACCAAAGAAGAAGATAGGTAGAGTTATCTTTAAGGGTACTTGCTATAATTGTGGAGAGGAAGGACACCGTTCTTTTGAGTGTACATAGAAGAAGGTTGACCGAAGAACTACTGTGATGAATGAGAACATTCATAATGAACCTGAATCAAAGAACTTACTACTTCGACAAACATTGCTTGATACAAAGGATGAACCTTGTCAAAGAAGTAACTTGTTTAGGACCCGATGCAAGACTGAAGGTAAAATATGTGATGTTATTGTTGATAGTGGTAGCACTAATAACCTTGTTGTTGAGGACCTGGTTCAGAAACTTGGTTTGAGTAGAATGAAACATCCTTGTCCTTATAGGCTTGGCTGGTTGCAAGATGTTCATGCTTTGGAAGTTAGAGAACAATGTTTCATTGATGTTCAGATTGGCCAGTATAAGGATCTTGTGTTATGTGACATTATGAAGATGAATAGTTGTGATATATTGCTTGGTCGACCTTGGCAATATGATTGTGGAGCTATTTATGACTGTGTCAGAAATGTGTTTACTGTTGAGAAGAATGACAGGAAGTTTTCATTGATGCCTTTGATGGATACAATGCTCGATAGGAGAAGCCTAAGTATTGGTAGCCGAGTTGAGATTATGGATCCAGAGAAAATGAATGATCATTATGGAGAACCGACCTGTACATTGTCAAGGAAAGACTTGAAGAGATAGATGAAGCTGAAGTGGAAGACTTTGCAAGCAGAAAAGGTGGAGGACTTGTATGTGAAGAACCAGTTCAAGATTTATGTGTTGAATCTTGAAAGATGTTCTTCTCACATATGAACATCTTTTGGAACCCGGTGTTGGTACTATGAAAAATCCTTATAGTTTTGAGTCCATGTTTAGAGAATATTCTTATGCCAAAGTTTGTGCCCTTCAAAGAACAGTTTAAAGGATCTAGTTCAAGAGCATATAAAAATGAGCCTGATGAATTTCATGAGATACAGCTTGGGGAATGGGTTCAACACCTTTCGTTTGGCATATGCAGTGGGTTCCAGCTCCTAAATTTTAAATCTGATATGTTTAGGGAGTAGCCATTTTGAGGTGTTCACTTAGATCTGCATTTTTTGCCTAAGTGTCAAATCACTGTAGCAGGACCTGTTTGCATTTGAATATCTTGTGTCCTGTTAGGTTTCATGGCCCGCCACTTTGGGAATGTTTACAATGTATATTAGAGAGCTTATGTTTCAAAGCTCAAGCCATTTCGAGTCTGTTTGGCAAGTTTTTGGATCCTCCAAAGTTGGCTTTCCAGATTTGTCCTATTTCTCTAATCTGCCTAGTTTTCTAAGTGGCCCTGTTTGACTAGTTATAACTTTTGACCCTATGATCCAATTGATAAAATTCCTTTTTCCATGTGTTCTAGTGGTCAAATAATCCTTGTGTTTCAATTTTCAGACCATGATGAATCCGTTTGCCTAATTTGCCAATCTGATTATGTTTGTAGTTTCTAACATTTTAATGAAGATCGGTTGCATAGTTTAGTCGGAGGCCCTATTCGGATAAGTTCATTAAGCGCCTTGTGATTGATCAAGATGTGCTAGTTATTGCATCATGTTGTAGGCATAAGAAAGAATGTTCATGCCAATTTTCAGCTCCCCATGTGCCCGTTTGACGTGTTTTCCAGGGCCATTCATTTGCAGATTGCTAAGTTTCTCTGGCAGTGCATAGTTCAATTTTTGAGTAGCTCACTTTAAGATCTTGCCATTTGCACCCGGATCGAGGTCAAGCATAATTTAAGGTTGATCCATAATGTAGACATGAAGGTGATTCACCTTGATAATTTTTAGACTATGACGAATCTGATTGATCGCACCCAATTTCTATAGTTTCACTGTCTTTCAGTTTAGGGTGTTCTGAGGGCCAACTTTGGAGATTAATAATTGATAACCGGTTGATCATTTTGGGAATTTGATTAAAGCCTTTTTTTTTTTTATGTGTTAGAGAGAATCTTAGTCTAGGGTTTTAGGCCGTGAAGTTTCCTTTTGATTGGTTTGCAGGATCAGACAAAGAGGTGGTCAAAAGATACAAAAAGTGCAGATAGGAAAACTTTGTAAAGTAGCCATTTTCAAAAATTCATAGCTTTTTTCCAGATGATCGTTTCTAGTTGGCGGTTGGTTTGTTTCGATCCTTGCATATGAAATTTCTTCTAGATTAAGTGGCTCACCCTCAAATTTTCATTTGATAATTTTCATTCAGCTCCTTCCGAGGCAGTCGACAGTGATTTTCAAATTGCATTTGCTGACAATTCGAACAGGCATTTTTAACTTTTAAAATCTCTCGCCTCATTCATTTTTAGGTGAAGCCGTTTTATAGGATGTTTCTTTGTAGTACAAATTTTGTACTCACCAAATTTTAGCTTCCAGTGTTTAGTTTTGCTCAGTGTTTTTAAAAGGCGTCTGGAGGCATTTTATTCAGAGTTGCCGACTGGCGAAGTATTAAAAGTTGAAGTTTTTAAAGGTTTCCGGTTGTAGACGGAATTCGTCCCAGATCATCTTTTGAGGCCAGTTGTTTGATTTAGAAATTTTTTTAGGCCAGACCCGCTTGGGGCCCGACCTGCCTCATTATTTTGGAAACAACCTGTAACGGCGTGAAAGATTTAAATGAAATACAAATTGACATGCATAACAAAATATGGATTCATGGCGAATAGTGTTAAATCATTTTGATAAAAAACTCTCGAGGATATAAGGAGTGAAATAATAAGTTGGCCATTGAGAATTATGTCAAGATTTTAGAATTTTTCAAGCCAGGCTACAAATACCAAATAAAGATTGCAAGTGAAAGTGTTGGCTACACTCGTGTTTGAAGAAGTCTGTGCATATTTTATGTTTAAAGGTGCTATTTTCTTTGTCTTAAGTTTAAATAAGAGAGACTAGTGTTTGAAATAAAGGAGCCGCCTGCAATTTTTTGGGGCACTTGGCATTTGGTTTGCCTACAAAACTTCGTAGGGGTGCAGGAGCCTTTATGGCATGCACAGCCTTCCCTTTATGCTACGTAGGCCTCCATCTTAGAATGGTGCTCCAAACAATTTTGGTGTGTGCTATTTCCATCTTCCTCACACATCATTCAAAGTAGATGCTCCACGCACCAAGGATGTATAGGGTAGAATGGCTGCCAACGTATGGTGAAGGGGAATGATGAAACAAGGAAGTGAAGGCTGCATATTTGAGGAGGCTCCCACATCAAATAGACCAATGGAAATGAAGAGTGCACATATCAATTTGGGGGGTGCATATATTAGTTTTGAGCTATACACGCATCATGCTAATTTGGTGTTGTGTGCACTAAATCCATGGAGGCTTGCGTAGGTTTCCATTTGGGGTGCTGCATGCATTTCCCCCTCTTTGTTTTGTGCCAGTCACTTACAAGAAAAGGGCGCGAGGGGTATTTAGGCCTCCTTTTACATGCGCTAGCATGATGAGGAAAGACCTGGGGTGCATGGAGGAAGGCTGGGTGTGCTCTTGTGAGGGCTGTTTGATGTGGGCTTTGTCCCACATTTTCCCTGTGGAGAGTACATAAATAATTTAAAATAAATACTACTCAGGATGAAATAAAGAAAGGAGGAAAGGAGGCCACATGTAGAAGCTATTTCCTTGTGTGGGCCAGGCCAGTTGGCATGTACACTGAGGTAATTTTTGAAACAAAATATTATATTCAGTAGGAACTTAGTCCCACATTGATGCCGCCAGGGAAAGCTAAGATATTTATAAGAAAAAGCACACACATTCAAGTTGTTTCAAGCAGACGCCCATCTATGGAGCCTTCTCATATGCGTGGAAACTGAGGTGGACTAATGAATGATGACTTGGATGGCGGGCCCCGAATGGAAGGTAATGTAATTTTGATGAAAGTGAATATGCAGGCTTGTTTAACATCTCAGGATGCGTGCCTAGATCGACCACCGTCGCTGATCTGCTGAGATGGAGTTGCAAGGAAGATACTTTGGCAGTATAGTGACAGGGTGACAAGTGTCACCTGATGACATGGCCTAATGGTACAGTTAAACACCCAGTGGATTCGTGGGACCAATCAAAATGTGACATGTGGCACTGAACGATGACAAAGTAGAGGTGGACAGATGGTCAGCTACCTTGGGATGCATGCCAATCTGATGATCATCGCTAAAGTGCAAAAGAAAGATGCTCACTAGTTAACTGTTGTGGTATAATGAGATGTTGACATGTGTCTCGAGGTGAGCTATCCGGTAGATGCACGGTCAGTGATACAGGCCTATCACATAGTGACAAGTGGCACGGGTGTGCTGACATGTGTGACATGGCAAATGAGGTGGATTGGCGAGCCAATCGGGTGGTTCCATGTGGAATGTGGGCCCATTTCAAAATTCAAAAGTCTGCACAAATATTTAAATCCGAATTGATAAAGTCAGCTATATGAGAAAAAAAATAAATTTAAATGATATAGGCTATTCACGGAAAAATGTCTCCAAGACTCATTTTTTTTATCAAAATATGGGCATATAATATGTTTTCAGAAACACCAAAAGACGAGGAACGCAATGGTGGCATTTAAAATCAGTTTTGACCAAATTGATAGAAGTAGTAATGACTGGTATTTTCGGGATCATAATTTGGTAAAGATATTTTATTTCAGATGTGACTGATTTGCAGATCCGGGAAAGGGGGAAGATCAGATTTCTTGCAACTTGGTTGCTTTGAAGATATTTTGTTTTGATTCATGGATGAAATCAGATTTGTTGATTATCCCCAAGTGCATTTACTATTGATTTGATCTTTTTCAGAAGAGGTAGCATGTTCCTAGGAATGTTCTGCTGAGGTACAAACAGATTAGATTTCATTCTCTTACAGGACTTGGGATTTCTAGTTAGGTTTAGGGATTTTAACCTAAATGATCTTTTTCTCATTGTATCCTTGACTTTATAAAAGGAATTTCATGATCATTTAGAAGGGCTGGCTGGAAATTCTTGACACAGGAAGCTGAAAAGCTAAGTGTGTATCCTCAGTCTAGATTGTAAAATTTCTTGCTAGTTGTATCAATAATAGGGAGAAACCTTCTGTATCTTTTGCATATTGTCTATGATATTACTAAATCAGTTTGTAATACAAGGATTTGAGTCCACATAATTAATATAGTTTCTCATTCTTGGATCTCTCCTTTAGTTGTTCTTGATGAATTTTGAGTTTTCCAACTCATTGCATTAGGTTACTGGTGTATATGTTTTATCTCTCAGCCTTGATCTAGGATTAGGTTAAAAATCTCTGAGTGAAACATAGATTCATTTGGTTCAATCAGGAAGGATATTTGTAAGTAGTGTAAGGGATGTTTAACTATGTTTATGGCTTGGATTCTCAGATGAATTTAGTAGTTGTTCTTGTATTTCATGTCTACTTTAGGTGTGATGCCCAATGGATGAGGCACTGATCATAAGCTAGTATCCCCTGTACTATTACATGTGCTGCATGGTTGTTTACATTCTGCAATAAGTCATAAATCAATACCAGTCTTTTACATTTTATTTACTTTATATGAGTTGTTCTACCCAGTGATGGAGAGTCAATGAATAATAGGTTGTTATTTAGTACTTTCTCACTGTCATCTTTTGTAAGATCTAGTATTGAGTAAGGAATAGAGTTGTCTTTATTGGATCAGGTGCACCCACCTTGGTTTTGCAAAGCCAGAAGTGAAGAGGGCAGTCTTATCCGTATAGTTGGTCCAGTTGCTTATAGATTTCCCATATTTGGAATTAACCACTCCTTAACATCAGTCATAAGCATATTGGTATCTCATGGAGTGTAAAATCCTATCCAAGAACCAACATCCAGGGTGTCTAATGCAGGGGCATCCAAGGTTAAGATAGGGACATTCTGTGTCCTCAGTAAACTGCATGGAGTGTTTGTGTTTTGGCCAGTTTTTACTTGGTGGTAGCCTTGACTGACGATCTTGGTCATGGAAGGAAGCTCGATCACTAAAGGAATTCGGTAGTCTTTGGGGCTAGGTGAAATTATTGCTTGGTCATGCCTGCAGTGCTCGGTGATGCCTAGTGTGCTTGGTAATTTTATTGTTGCTCGGTAGTTCAGACTTACCGACTGGAGTTCTATGTGATTTGTTGAGCCGACTTGGTGAATTAATTGTTGGTAGCCATTTTCTTGGGCCAACATCCAAAATTAAATATTTTTATACATTTGTAAGCTGACTTGTATGGTATTTAATTATTTGTTTTGGGGAGTTAAGGGTTCCATCCAGCTGACTTGTGGCTAATGATTAGTATTTAAGGGCGGCTTGGGTAGATGTTTAAGGAGAAGTTTTTGGAGATCAGAATTGGGAGACTTAGCAAATCTAGAATTTAGATGCGAAGCTTGATAGCGAAGTTGGGGAAAAGTTCTTGATGTTCTTGCAGATCAGATGGTAATCTGATAGTCCTTTGTAGTAGAGCTAGGGGTTGCATACTTGGGAATAAGGAGATTTCTTGGAGGCCTGCAAGCTCAAGTTTAGATCTACCTTAGGGTTTCCATCAGCCTCTGATTGTCTTCAGAGTTGAACTAGCTAAGATTGTATTGGATCTAGTTGTGGATCTTGTAGAATTGTTTTCTGATTGTAATTGGTCCTAACCTAGAAGTCCTTACAGCCGGGCATGTTAATGAAAATCAGTGTTAAATAATTACTTTGTGTTGCATTATTGAGTAATCCACTATGTAATTCTTTTGGCTGAAAGGTTTGGACTGTCCTTCATTGGATCCACCATCCTTGACTGCATAACAACACCTTAGCCATTCTATCAATGGGGTCTAGACTTAATAGGCATGATTTATCCACCATCCTCAAATGGTCATAAATTCATCATCATGGCAACATAGTACTTTACCAAGTGGGTGGAAGCTGTACCCTTATCAATTGCAACAGGAAAGCAGATATCTTTGTTTATCCTTAATCATATTATTTGTAGATATGATATACCTCATGCCATCATAATGGATAAGGCAAGGCATTTAAAAAACAAAGACTTAAAAGAATTATGCACCAAGTTTCACATGATTCATCATTGTTCTTCAATCTATTACCCCCAAGGTAATGGACAAGCCGAGGCAACAAATAAAAACATCTTGAAAATTTTGAAGAGAACGGTGGACAATTCAGGTAGAGATTGATACATCAAAATAAACCCAACCTTATGGGCTTATAGAACAAGCATAAGAATGCCAACATGAGCTACACCATTTTCCCTAGTCTTTGGAGAAGAAGCAGTTTTTCCTTTGGAGGTAGAACTCCCATATTTGAGGGTATCTCTTCATGGCTTGATAAGTGAGGAAGACTATAGGGTTACTGGATTGCAAGAACTGGAACTCTTAGATGAGAAACATAAGCAAGCATTTGATCATTTGAAGGTGTACCAAAATAGAATGTCAAGGACTTATAATAAGAACATCAAGTCAAGAACATTTCAAATAGGTGACCTACTTTTATGAGAGAATCTCAAGAATCAAGCAGAAAGAGAAAAGCAAGGAAAATGGGAAGCAAGCTGGTTAGGACCATTTATCATCATTGAAAATTTTGGGACTGGCACATACAAACTAGCAGATTGTGATGGTGAAGAACTGAAAGAGTTTATCAATAGCATACATCTAAAGAGGTTCTATACATGAGACATAGGAAAGATTATAAAGGGTATTAGATGGAAGAGCATCATATTTATTGTACACAGTCAAAAGAGATCTTGAAAATACTAAAAACATTTGAAAAGCAGAAAAGATAAAAAATAGTAGAAAATTGAGCATGAAGAAAGAAAAAACATTCATATATGATCCTCAAAAAGATGTTGTCTTTGTGAAAACCTAGAAAATAGGTGCCTCGATGATATGAAAGAAGAAAAATAAAAAAAAAGAAAAATACAAAAAATCAGAAAAGAGAAAAAGTGCCTTGGTGAAAACCTAGCAAATAGGCGCCTTGGTAGAAAAAAAAGAGAAAAGCTTTAAAAACAAAAAAAAAGGGCAAGATCTATTCAATCGGTGAAAACCTAGTAGACAAGCACCATTGAAAGTCCAATTCATTTGCATACCTAGAAGGTCACCTTGTAAATATTGCATTCGCCAGCATTTGTATATATTGCATAATAAAACCCCACAGTTGCATTTGCAAGTACCTCAAGATTTTGGTCACCTAATCTGCAAATTGTCCTAAGTCCCACAAATGAAATTATCTCAAACTGGGGGCAATCTACTTAAAAGGAGAAAGGATTCATCAAAGCAAGCTTTATTCAATCATGGAATCAATTCATCAATTCTGAAAGAGGAACACTTAATCAAATCTACATTCTAATCCAATTTGAGCCAACATGCAAAATTTGATCCAAGAGCTTACATGACCTTATCTTTATCAGGATTAAAAGTATGAAATGGATGGAACTACACTTGAAATATGGATTTGAAAAACATTACAATAATTTTTTCTAAAGTGTTGACTCAATTAATGAAATCATGTCTTTCTAGCAAATCGATGAAAGTTTTAGACTAGACAAGCTATGATGAAAGGATGATATTTTTCTTGTTTTATGAATGACTGTCTTAAAATCAAAGTTTTAAATCATGTATTATTTATCTAAGGATGTGATCATCAAAGAATCATTGAGGAATTGTACATAGGATAAAATTGAGATTTCTGCTTGTTTATGCAAAAGGATACCTTGGTTATTTTGATCTTCAATATCATAATACCAACATCCACTTGCAATATAGAATCTGACAAAATCAGTATTTGCACTCTCATGATTGGCTTCAATCAGTGATATTCGTACTGAAGAGAGAGAGTAAAGAAAAGAAAGAGGTGCAAAAAGTATTCATATCATCATAGTTGAACTAGTGATGGTTGTACTAAAACGGGATTCCAAAAAAAATGCTCAATGATGATTATAAGCTCAAAATTTTGAATAATGACAGTTAGCTGCATACATCTTAGATTAAGTGCATTGAATATATTGTTTTTCCTTTCTTAGCTTAAATTGCAAGAGGAAAATAAAAAGGGGGGTGTACTGAAATAAAAAATCAAAGGATCATCACAAACACCTATAGAGGATCGAGTGTGTTGGAAATCAAAAACAAATTAACAAAAAAGTGCATTTCATTAGTTCACTTGCATTACATTTAGTTCATTTTTAAGTTGCATTAAGTCATCTTCATTAAACATTGCATTCATTTAGAGGTGTCTAACATTTGAATTATTAGGTGCATTGCATTAAGGCATTATCATTAGATTGCATTCATCTCATTTAAGGTGCATACATTAAGTGCATTGCATTAATTAGAAATCATTCATTGCATCCATTAAGATCATGCAACATTAAATTCACATCATACATGATAGTAACATCCACACATATTACATATATCATTGAAAGCTCATGATCATTGAATCATTACATCACAGTTGCATATCAAGTAAATACCATCAAAAGATACATCACATGTACATATCAAAAGAAATGCATTCATTAGATTCATCATCCATCTATTATACATTATATACATCAATATCATTAAGTAAAACCATTACACATTGCATTCATCTATTCTATGTCATACATAAGACAAAACATTTAACCATCATTAGGACATATGCATACATTGAAAATTACATTCTGAAAAGCATAAAACAAAGCATATAGAATATATAATCATATAGAGCTGCATATCATGTAAAACACCTGAAAAAGAGATCCAACACATAAAGACATCATTTATAGTAAAATCTATCAAAGAGAGTATCAGAGTCCATGGTAACATCATCATAAAATCAACAAGATATCAAAGTCTATAACGTGATCATAAAAGCAATATATAAAGATCAATGTCCATCAGCTATCAAAGTATCAACACAAATAACATCAATCGATAAAAAATGATACAACAAGGGTCCAATATCTCAATCATAGAAATAGAAAAGAGATCATATATCATCAAAGTATAAAGGAAATAATGAAAAAATATCAGAGGATAGATCAACTTATAAAGTCACCAGTACCATGAGTACCATCAAGATCATCGGTACCATCAAGACCATCAGAACCATCAGGACCAGGAGCACTATCTGGAGGCTGACTAGAATTGGCTTGTAAACCATGCTAACTCATAGCAACCATGAAATTTTGCATAATAGAGCTCAACTATGAAACCTGTTGTTGTACTACCAAAATCTGAGTTTGCAAAGATGCAACATCTAATGCTGAGGCTAGGGCAGGAGTTTGTGCCACAGAAGACTGAGGAGGAGGAACAAAAGTAGATGGCATAGAAGAAGATGGATCAACCAAGGATGGAATACACTGAGAAGATGATGGATGTGAAGATGATGAAGGCATAGAAGATGAAATAGAAGTAGAAGCAAAAGAAGCTACCTGAACCAGAGGAATAATCGAAGGAATAACCTGCTGAGCAAGAGGAACCTGTGCCTGATCAAGCAGTACTCGTGCAACATTTGCATCCATCTCCCTCTGGCACCTAGCCCTAGGCCTATCTACTAGATCTATGGCCACCTGATGTAAAACCCTATCAACCCGTCGACCTCTCGCCTGATCACCACCCCTAGGAGGAATTAGAGTAGCAACTATCACTGACATCTGTACTCTACCTGCTCTAGCTCCGTGATGACCTTGTCATCTGTGCTATCCCCTGATCCTACCATGACCACCACCTCCATCATCATCATTGTCACCACCATCTCCACCAACACCATCAACACCACCACCATCATCCTGATGAAGGGTGCTCCCCTTAATACCACAAACACATAACAGAAACAGAGAAACAACAACAATTTGTAAGAATAGAAAATGGGCTTCTTATTATCTCCACAAATGTGAAATTACAAATTCCAGAATTACAATATGCAAAGCCACATGGGCATTCCCCTTACAATATTCTATAGGAAAAAGCCTCGAATCATTACCCAGATCTACCTAGAATAGCTCCGAACTGCCTAAGACAATAGTAAAGCCTTCCTTATATAGGCAATTTTCCACCGCTCGGGAAGGTTCCAAAATTTTAGCCAATAAAGCCGACCAAACGTAGAATTATTTTATTTTAAAATTTATTACATCAAAGTCAGCTCAAAATAACTTTTGAAACCCAAATAGAAATTTTGAAGGAAAATTATTTTCCTTCATTTTAGCTGACCCAACTTCCGGAGACCATAAGTCATCACTTGTTGACTTGATTGACTATTATAACCACATTTTGGAAAGGGCACGAAGTGCTCTACAATGCTTGAATCAAGCAAGCTTCATTCAACCAAAGTTTCAACCTCATCTGGGGCCTCTAAATCCTTCAAAACTAAGTTCAAAGTTTTTGTACCCTGCTGCCAATACTGAAAATTTTCAATATCTTCAAAACTACACTTGATCTGGCAATGAAACTTTACTGGCAGGCTGATATGACCAAAATGAACCTCCAAAGAAGAAAATAGATCATTCTGAGCCCGAAATTTTTTTTTACTAAAAGTAGCAACTTTCCAAAAATAGCAGCTCTACACAAGATAGCCCTCAATGAAAAGAAACCAGAAATATTTTTGGGTGATGCAAGATTGCTCTTACACCTAGGATGCTCCTACATCAGACACCCAGGGTAATTTGAGAAGTGACCCTGTCATGACTCAGGTGTGAAGAGGGAAACCAAGATGGTTAACCTCCTCCTTTGTTAGCCATGATGAATCTTCAATAGGTCATCCTTTCTATTTGACCAGATATTCTTCATATGTCCTATTCCTTGTGCTTCTGCCAACACAACTATCCAGTATGACCTCAATCTCCTTGGTATCTGAACTAGTTGCTGGAATACTCCACTATTTTGCTATGATCTCATCTTCAACACCCCTTTCATGATACTCTATCAAATTTGAAATGCTAAATACTAGTGAAATATTCAGCTCTGTAGGCAACTCTACCTCATGTGCATTTCCTGAATCATGGTTCTTCAATATCTTACATGGTCCAAATTTCTTCATTTTCAACTTGTTATATGTACCAACTAGAAATCGCTCATTCCACAAATGAACCATGACTTTATCTCCAACCTAAAATTCCTTATGCCTCCTTTTATCATCTACCTTAGCCTTATACTACACATTCATCTTGGTAATATGCTTCCTCACCTCCTCATGGATGTTCTTCAAGTGTTCTGCAAAATCCCCAGCCTCAGCACTACTTATTTCTCCTTTATCTATCTTCCTCAACTCAGATGTATTTCTAGGACTACTTCCATATACAATCTATGGAAGATGTGATGAACTAAACTTCAAATCTATCTTCAACTCTTCACCTCTACTAGTGTCATTCTGTGTGCTGCCTTATTTGGAAAACTGGCTCTTGGAATCAAGTCCATCTGATGACTGATCTTTCTTACTGGTGGTAATCCATCAAGCACATTATCAAATATAATATTCTAAAACTCATTCAATAATTCTGCAACTTCTACAGGTACATCTCCTACTTCCTCTTTCCCACCCTTTGGAATTAAGATAAAGCACATATGCTCATGCCGCATACCATCTAAGAAATTTCCTCTATCAACAAATATTTTTCTTGCATTACCACATACATTTTCTTCTATTTCCTTCAATGGTTTTAGGTTATGTCACACTCCATCCTTTATTAGGGAATAGGTATTCACACGACGATCATGTACAACACACCTGTCAAACTGCAAAGGTCTACCCAACAACATATGACATGCATCTATAGATATGATATCACATAGTACCTCATCTTGGTACTTGCCAATCTTGAACTTCACTAGGCATTGTTCACTGACCATGACCTTGTGGTCATCCTACACCTAGGCAACCCGATATGGATGTGGATGTTTCCACCTCTTGAGATTCAACTTTGTCACCATCTCTTCTGACACCAAATTATCAGTACTGCCACTATCAATAATCACAATCAAAACAATTACCCTAACACTTGCACCTGGTGCAAATCAAGCTCCTCCTTTGTTCAGGTTCATTCTCACCACTCAGTAGGACTCTTCGGTTAATCATCATTTCTCCTCTTTCAGCATCTTCAAAATGTGATGATCTGACATCTTCATCTGCATGTGCAACTCTAGCCTGGCCTTTGTTTCTCCTATCTGTCCTTCCTTGGCATTGAGGACATTCAAATGCCCTATGACCTTCTTTCCGACAATGAAAACATGTTCCATGGAAGCCTCTTCTTTTAGATCCTTGTCCTCTTCCTCTTCCTCTGTGATCTCTATTATTTTGATCATGGAAAAGATTGAAATTATCTCCTCTTTGATTCTGACTGTTACTGGCCTCATCCTGCTTTTTCGTATCTTCATTTCGATCTCCATATTGTTGAAATTAAGATCAAGAGTATATGACTTTTAAATTTTCTTATAACCTGAATATATTACATATATTTAATCACAATATACATATATAGTTTTTACTGATATAGTAACAGATATATATATATATATATATATATATATATATATATATATATATATATATATATATATATATATATATATATATATATATATATATATATATATATATATATATATAATGATGATATACTTTATTAGTATGCTGCTGAGATATGACAATATCGATCTTGAACAATATATTGTTCTTCACTTCTGTATGTATCTTTTTTTTTTTTATATCTCATTGTACTTGCAATGATTAGTATATATACAATTCTGAGGAGGTAGGTCTCAGTAGAGAAATGTCTCATTGTTTACATAGGGGTGTGTCTCTATGTGAGACTCGTATCACGTAACTAATCCTCAAATTATTCATTTGTTGTGATACTGATTCATGCAAACTTATTACCGTGGGCAATGTTAGTGCCAAGTCAATACTCTTTATTGAATGCAGTATGATATCAATTGGTTTGGATTATCAACGCAATAATCATTATTGATATTCATATTATAATCGTATAATACTTGAATCAATATCAATTTGGTATAGGATCAACTATATAATATATACATTGGATGTGTATATTGATATATATAATAATATCATTATTATTATATATATCAATATGCATATATAATGTAAGATAATATTATCTCATATTGTTTTATCTTATTTAACAATAATGTTAAATATGTATATATATATATATATATATAGTAATGTTCATTATATATATATATATATTAATATAATATTTATCTATTTTCTCATAATATTATAATCATTTTATCTGATGGAAACTATAAGCATCAACACATATGACCGTCCACTAGATCTTCCATCATGACCTCTTCTGTTTTGTTTTCTCTCAAACTTCTTGTTCAGCTTTTCCTCTACTTTTAGGGAAAACTGGTATGCCTCTTCAATACTGTTCATTTGAACTAGATTTAGCTCCTCCTGAATGCTCGGCCTCAACCCATTAAGGTAATGGGCAACTTTCTCCTTATCAGCTTCTACATGTCCTATTCTGATGAGGATTCGATAGAACTCCTCTGTATACTCCTGAACAAATCTTCCATCTTGCTTCAAACTTTGCATCTTCTTCAGTAGGTCAAGCTCATAATCAATAGGAATAAACTCTCACTTCAATTTATCCACCATCCGATCTCATCTTGTGATTTATCCTTTCCTCTTTGATTTCTCTCTAATTGGATCTCCTGCCACTAGATCTTCACATGACCCTTCAATCTGGCCTTCACAAACTTGACCCTATCAGGATCCTCAATATATTCATACTTGAAATATTCTTCACATTCATTGACCCAGTCAATCAATTCCTTTGGGTTAAGATTCCCTGAAAATGTAGGAACCTCGATCATAGGTCTTTTCCTGATCTTGAAAATGGCCCGAAAAAGTCTTTCTTCCTCCTGGTCTAGAATTTCGCCTTCTTCTTGATCAGAATTTGCTTCTCCCTCAGCTTTGTCCTCACTTTCATCTCTGACATTAAGATTCATTCCTTTGTGAATCTCCTCTTGCAATGCTCACACTTGTCTTTGCAGTGCCCTAACCTCAGGTGTTCAAATACTAGCTCTTCCACCATGTTCCCTTTGTGGAGGCATTTTAATGATGCACACTGAAACCCTAACCATGTTCCTGGTGCAAACTGCCTCATAGTCGGCGATCTATTTACACAGAAACCCTAACCCATGGTCCTGGTGTAAACTGCCTCACAGTCAGTGACCTTTTTACACACTCAAGAACTCCTTCTCTGATACCACTTGATGAAGAGTGCTCCCCTTAATACCACAAACACATAACAGAAACAAAGAAATAACAATAATTTGCAAGAATAGAAAATGGGCTTCTTATTATCTCCACAAATGTGGAATTACAAATTCTAGAATTACAATATGCAAAGCCACATGGGCATTCCCCTTAGAATATTCTGTAGGAAAAAGCCTCGAATCATTACCCAGATCTACCCAAAACTGCTTTGAATTGCCTAAGACAACACTACGGCCTTACTTATATAGGCAATTTTCCACCGCCTGGGAAGGTTCAAGAATTTTAGCCAATAAGGCCGACCAAACTTAGAATTATTTTATTTTACAATTTATTACATCAAAGTCAGCTCAAAAAAACTTTTGAAACCCAAACATAAATTTTGAAGGAAAATCATTTACCACCATTTCAGGTGACCCAACTTCCAGAGACCATAAGTCATCACCCATTGACTCGATTGACTATTATAACCCCATTTCGGAAAGGGCACGAAGCAGTCTACAATGCTTGAATCAAGTAAGTTTCATTAACTCAAAGTTTTGACCTCATTTGGGGCCTCTAAAGCCTTCAAAACTGAGTTCAAAGTTTCTGTACCCTGCTGCCAATACCAAAATTTTTCAATATCTTCAAAACTACACTTGATCTGGCAATGAAACTTTACTGGTAGGCTGATATGACCAAAATGAACCTCCAGGGAAGAAAATAGAACATTCTGAGCTCGAAAAGAAAACTTACTAAAAGTAGTAACTTTCCAAAAATAATAGCTCTATACAAGATAGCCCTTAATGAAAAGAAACCAGAAATATTTTTGGGTGATGCAAAGATTGCTCTTACACCCAGGATGCTCCTGCATCAGACATCCGAGGTAATTTGAGAAGTGATCCTGTCACGACTCAGGTGTGAAGAGGGAAACCAAGATGGTTAACCTCCTCCTTTGTTAGCCATGATGAATCTTCAACAAGTCATCCTTTCTATTTGACTAGATATTCTTCATGTCCCGTTCCTTGTGCTTTTGCTAACACAACTATCCAGTATGACCTTAATCTCCTTGGTATCTGAACTAGTTGCTAGAATACTCCACTGTTCTACTGTGATCTCATCTTGAACACCCCCTTCATGATACTTTTTCAAATCTAAAATGTTAAATACTGGTGAAATATTCAGCTTTGTAGGCAACTCTACCTCATATGCATTTCTTGAATCATGCTTCTTCAGTATCTTACATGGCCCAAATTTCTTCATTTTCAACTTGTTATATGTACAAATTGGAAATCACTCCTTCCACAAATGAACCATGACTTCATCTCCAACCTGAAATTCCTTATGCCTCCTTTTCTCATCTACCTTAGCATTATACTGCGCGTTCATCTTGGTAATATGCTTCCTCTACTCCTCATGGATGTTCTTCAAGTGTTCTGCAAAATCCCCAACCTCAACACTACTTATTTATCCTTTATCTATCTTCCTCAACTTAGATGCATTTCTAGAACTACTTCCATATATAATCTATGAATGATGTGATGAACTAAACTTCAAATCTATCTTCAATTCGTCACTTTCTGCTAGTGTCATTTTGTGTGCTGCCTTATTTGAAAAATTGGCTCCTAGAATCAAGTCCATCTGATGACTGATCTTTCTTACTGGTGGTAATCCATCAGGCACATTATCAGATACAATATCCTAAAACTCATTCAATAATTCTATAACTTCTACAGGTACATCTTCTACTTTCTATTGCCTCACCTTTGAAATTAAGGTAAAGCACATATGGTCATGCCGCATACCATCTAAGAAATTTCCTCTATCAACAAATGTTATTCTTGCATTACCACATACCTTTTCTCCTATTTCCTTCAATGGTTTTAGGTTATGTCGCACTCCATCCTTTATTAAGAATACGTATTCGCACTACCATCATGTACAACACACCTATAAAACTACTAAGGTCTACCCAATAACATATGACATGCATCCATAGATATGATATGAAATAGTACCTCATCTTGGTACCTGCTGATCTTGGACTTCACTAGGCACTGTTCACTGACCATGACCTTGTGGTCATCCTATACCCAGGCAACCCGATAGGGATGTGGATGTTTTCACCTCTTGAGATTCAACTTTGTCACCATCTCTCCTGACACCAAATTATTAGTAATGCCACTATTAATAATCACATGAAAACACTTACCCTCTCACTTGCACCTGGTGTGAAATAGGCTCCTCCTTTGTTCAGGTTTATTCTCACCACTTACTAGGACTCTTCTGTTAATCAGTGTTTCTCCTCTTTCAGAATCTTCAGAATGTGATGATCTGACATCTTCATCTACATGTGCAACTGTAGCCCAGTCTTCATTTCTCCTATCTATCCTTCCTTGGAGTTGAGAAAATTCAAATACCCTATGTCCTTCTCTATAGTGAAAACATGTTCCACGAAAGCCTCCTCTTCCTCTTTGATCTCTATTATTCTGATCATTGAAATGATTGAAATTATCTCCTCTCTGATTCTGACTGTTACTGACCTCATCCTACTTTTTTAGATCTTCATTTTGATCTCCATATGACCATCCACCAGATCTTCCATCATGACCTCTTCCATTTTGTCTGCTCTCAAACTTCTTGTTCAGCTTTTCCTCTACTTTTAGGGAAAACTAGGATGCCTCTTCAATACTGTTCATTCGAACTAGATTTAGCTCCTCCTGAATGCTCGGCCTCAACCCATTAAGGTAATGGATAACTTTCTCCTTATCAAGTTTTGCATGTCCTGTTATGATGAGGATTCGATAGAACTCCTTTATATACTCCTGAACAGATCTTCCTACTTGCTTCAAACTTTGTATCTTCTTCAGTAGGTCAAGCTCATAATCAATAGCAATGAACTGCCACTTCAATTTATCCACCATCTGATCCCATCTCGTGATTTTATACATTCCTCTTTGATTTCACTCTAATTAGATCTCCTACCACTAGATCTTCGCATGACCCTTCAGTCTGGCCTTCGCAAACTTGACCCTATAAGAATCCTCAATATCGTCATACTCAAAATATTCTGCACATTCATTGATCCAGTCGATCAATTCCTCTAAGTTAGGATTCCTTGAAAATGTAGGAACCTCAATCTTAGGTCTTTTTCTGATCTTGGAAATGGCTCAAAAAAGTCTTTCTTCCTCTTGGTTTAGAATTTTGCCTTCTTGATCAGAATTTCATTTTCCCTCAGCTTCATCCTCACTTTTGTCTCTGACATTAAGATTCATTCCTCTATGAATCTCCTCTTGCAATTCTCGCACTTGTCTCTGTAGTGCCCTAATCTTAGGTGTTACAATACCAGCTCTTCCACCACGTTCCCTTCATGGAGGCATTTTTGCGATCTACACTAAAACCCTAACCATGGTCCTGGTGCAAACTACCTCACAATCAGTGATATGTTTACATAGAAACTCTAACCCATGGTCCTTGTGCAAACTGCCTCTTAGTCAATGACCTATTTACACACTCAGGAACTCCTGCTCTAATACCACTTGATGAAGGGTGCTCCCCTTAATACCACAAACATATAATAGAAACAGAGAAACAACAACAATTTGCAAGAATAGAAAATGGGCTTCTTATTATCTCCACAAATGTGGAATTAAAAATTTTAGAATTACAATATGCAAAGCCACATGGGCATTCCCCTTACAATATTCTGTAGGAAAAAGCTTCGAATCATTACCTAGATCTACCCAGAACTGCTGGAAACTGCCTAAGACAACAGTACAACCTTCCTTATAAAGGCAATTTTTCACCAGTTGGGAAGGTTCCAAAATTTTAGCCAATAAGGCTAACCAAACTTAGAATGATTTTATTTTACAATTTATTACATGAAAGTCAGCTCAAAATAACTTTTGAAACCCAAACATAAATTTTAAAGAAAAATTATTTTCTGCCATTTCAGGTGACCCAACTTCTGGAGACTATAAGTCATCACCTGTTGACCCGATTGACTATTATAACCCCATTTCAGAAAGGGTATGAAGCGCTATACAACAACTAAATCAAGAAAGTTTCAATTAATCAAAGTTTCGACCCCATCTGGGGCCTCTAAATCCTTTAAAACTAAGTTCAAAGTTTCTGTACCCTGCTGCCAATACTGAAAATTTTCAATATGTTCAAACCAACACTTGATCTGGCAATGAAACTTTACTGGTAGGCTGATATGACCAAAATGAACCTCCAGGAAAGAAAATAGACCATTCTGAGCCCGAACAGAAAACTTGCTAAAAGTAGTAACTTTCTAAAAATAGCAGCTCTGCACAAGATAGCCCTCAATGAAAATAAACTAGAAATATTTTTGGGTGATGCAAGATTGCTCTTACACCTAGGATGCTCCTGCATCAGACACCCGGGGTAATTTGAGAAGTGACCCTATCACAAATCAGGTGTGAAGAGGGAAACCAAGATGGT
The DNA here is from genome assembly GCA_027943335.1 of Chamaecyparis obtusa. Lineage (NCBI taxonomy): Eukaryota > Viridiplantae > Streptophyta > Pinopsida > Cupressales > Cupressaceae > Chamaecyparis > Chamaecyparis obtusa. The sequence continues at coordinate 1,206,118 of BSBK01000035.1, read as the reverse complement.
TAACCTCCTCCTTTGTTAGCCAAGATGAATCTTCAACAGGTCATCCTTTCCATTTGACCAGATATTCTTCATGTCATATTCCTTGTGCTTCTACCAACATGACTATCTAGTATGACCTCAATCTCCTTTGTATCTGAACTAGTTGCTGGAATACTCCACTATTCTGCTGTGATCTCATCTTCAACACCCCCTTCATGATACTTTGTCAAATCTAAAATTTTAAATATTGTTGAAATATTCAGCTCTGTAGGCAAGTCTACCTCATATGCATTTCCTAAATCATGGTTCTTCAGTATCTTACATGGCCCAAATTTCTTCATTTTCAACTTGTTATATGTACCAACTAGAAATCGCTCCTTCCGCAAATGAACCATGACTTCATCTCCAACCTGAAATTCCTCCTACCTCCTTTTCCCATCTACCTTAGCCTTATACTATGCTTTCTTCTTGGTAATATGCTTCCTCACCTCCTCATGGATGTTCTTCAAGTGTTTTGCAAAATCTCCAACCTCAACACTACTTATTTCTCCTTTATCTATCTTACTCAACTTAGATGCATTTCTAGGATTACTTCCATATACAATCTGTGGTTGATGTGATGAACTAAACTTCAAATCTATCTTCAACTCTTCACTTTTTGCTAGTGTCATTCTGTGTGCTACCTTATTTGGAAAACTGACTCCTAGAATCAAGTCCATCTGATCACTGATCTTTCTTACTAGTGGTAATCCATCAGGCACATTATTATATACAATATCTTGAAACTCATTCAATAATTCTATAACTTCTATAGGTACATCTTCTACTTCCTCTTTCCTAGCCTTTGGAATTAAGGTAAAGCACATATGCTGATGCCGCATACTATCTAAAAAATTTCCTCTATCAACAAATGTTATTCTTGCATTACCATATACCTTTTCTTCTATTCCCTTCAATGGTTTTAGCTTATGCCACACTCCATCCTTTATCAGGGAATAGGTATTCGCACGACCATCATGTACAACACACTTGTGAAACTGCCAAGGTCTACCCAACAACATATGACATGCATCCATAGATATGATATCACATAGTACCTCATCTTGGTACCCACCAATCTTGAACTTCACTAGGCACTGTTCATTGACCATGACCTTGTGGTCATCCTGCACCCAGGCAACCCGATATGGATGTGGATGTTTCTACCTCCTGAGATTCAACTTTGTCACCATCTCTTCTGACACCAAATTATCAGTACTGCCACTATCAATAATTACATCACAACACTTACCCTCACTCTTGCACCTGGTGTGAAATAGGCTCCTTTGTTTAGGTTCATTCTCACCACTTAGCAGGACTCTTCTGTTAATCAATGTTTCTCCTCTTTCAGCATCTTCAGAATATGATGATCTAGCATCTTCATCTATATGTGCAAGTCTAGCCTAGCCTTTGTTTCTCCTATCTATCCTTCCTTGGCGTTGAGGACATTCAAATGCCCTATGACATTCTTCCCCATAGTGAAAACATGTTCCATGGAAGCCTCCTCTTTCAGATCCTTGTCCTTTTCTTCTTCCTCTTTGATCTCTATTATTCTGATCATGGAGACTATTGGAATTATCTCCTCTCTAATTCTGACTATTACTGTCCTCATCCTAATTTTTCAGATCTTCATTTCGATCTCCATATGACCGTCCACCAGATCTTCCATCACGACCTCTTCTATTTTGTCTACTCTCAAACTTCTTATTCAACTTTTCCTCTACTTTTAGGGCAAACTGGTATGCCTCTTCAATATTGTTCATTTGAACCAGATTTAGCTCTTCTTGAATGCTCAACTTCAACCCATTTAAGTAACGGAAAACTTTCTCCTTTTCATCTTTCGAATATCCTATTCTGATGAGGATTCGATAGAACTCCTCTGTATACTCCTGAACAGATCTTCCTGCTTGCATCAAACTTTGCATCTTCTTTAGTAGGTCAAGCTCATAATCAATAGCAATGAATTGTCGCTTCAATTTATCCACCATCCATTCCTATCTTGTGATTTTATCATTTTCTCTTCGATTTCACTCTAAATCTCCCGCCACTAGATCTTCGCATGACCTTTCAATCTGGCCTTCACAAACTTGACCCTATCAGGATCCTTAATATGTTCATACTCAAAATATTCTTCACATTCATTGATCCAGTCGATCAATTCCTCTAGGATAAGATTCCCTAAAAATATAGGAACCTTAATCTTAGGTCTTTTCCCGATCTTGGAAATGGCCCAAAAAGTCTTTCTTCCTCCTGGTTCAGAATTTTGCCTTCTTCTTGATCAAAATTTCCTTCTCCCTTGGCTTTGTTCTCACTTTCATCTCTGACATTAAGATTCATTCCTCTGCGAATCTCCTCTTGCAATGCTTGCACTTGTCTCTGTAGTGCCCTAACCTTAGGTGTTACAACACCAACTCTTCCACCATGTTCCCGTTGTGGAGGCATTTTTGTGATGTGCACTGAAAACCTAACCATGGTCCTGATGCAAACTGCCTCACAGTAAGCGATCTGTTTACATAGAAACCCTTACCCATGGTCCTAGTGAAAACTAGCTCATAGTTGGTGATCTATTTACACACTCAAGAACTCCTGCTCTAATACCACTTGATGAAGGTTTCTCCCCTTAATACCACAAACACATAACATAAATAGAGAAACAACAACAATTTGCAAGAACAAAAAATGGGCTTCTTATTATCTTCACAAATGTGGAATTAGAAATTCTAGAATTACAATATGCAAAGCCACATGGGCATTCCCCTTACAATATTCTATAGGACAAAGCCTCAAATCATTACCCAGATCTACCTAGATCTATTCTGAACTGCCTACAACAACACTACAACCTTCCTTATATAGGCAATTTTTCACCGCTTGGGAAGGTTCCAGAATTTTAGCCAATAAGGCCGACCAAACTTAGAATTATTTTATTTTACAATTTATTACATAAAAGTCAGCTCAAAATAACTTTTGAAACCCAAACAAAATTTTTGAAGGAAAATCATTTTCCACCATTTCAGGTGACCCAACTTTCGAAGACCATAAGTCATCATTTGTTGACCCGATTGACTATTATAACCCCATTTCGAAAAGGGCACGAAGCACTCTACAACATATGAACCAAACATGCTTCACTCAATAGATGTTTCAACCTCATCTGGGGCCTCTAAAGCCCTCAAAATTGAGTTCAAATTTTCTGTACCCTACTCCTTATACCAAAAATTTTCAATATCTTCAAAACTACACTTGATCTAGCAATGAAACTTTACTGGCAGGCTTATATGACCAAAATGAACCTCCAGGGAAGAAAATAGACCATTCTAAGCCTAAACAAAAAATTTACTAAAAGTAGTAACTTTCCAAAAATAGCAGCTCTGCACAAGATAGCCCTTAATGAAAAGAAACTAGAAATATTTTTGGGTGATGCAAGATTGCTCTTACACCCAGGATGCTCCTGCATCAGACACCCGGGGTAATTTGAGAAGTGATCCTGTCACGACTCAGGTGTGAAGAGGGAAACCAAGATGGTTAACCTCCTCCTTTGTTAGCCATGATGAATCTTCAACAAGTCATCCTTTCCATTTGACCAGATATTCTTCATATGTCATGTTCTTTGTGCTTTTGCCAACATGACTATCTAGTATGACCTCAATCTCTTTGGTATTTGAACTAGTTGCTGGAATACTCCATTGTTCTGCTATGATCTCATCTTCAACACCCCCTTCATGATACTCTGTCAAATCTAAAATGTTAAATATTGGTGAAAGATTCAACTCTGTAGGTAACTCTACCTTATATACATTTCTTGAATCATGGTTCTTCAGTATCTTACATGGCCCAAATTTCTTCATCTTCAACTTGTTATATGTACCAAATAGAAATCCCTCCTTCTGCAAATGAACCATGACTTCATCTCCAACCTAAAATTCTTTATGCATCTTTTTCTCATCTACCTTAGCCTTATACTACACGTTCATCTTGGTAACATGCTTCCTCACCTCATCATGGATGTTCTTCAAGTGTTTTGAAAAATCCCCAACCTCAACACTACTTATTTCACCTTTATCTATCTTCATCAACTTAGATGCATTTCTAGGACTACTTCCATATGCAATCTATGGATGATGTGATGAACTAAACTTCAAATCTATCTTCAACTTTTCACTTTTTGCTAGTGTCATTCTGTGTGCTGCCTTATTTGGAAATCTAGCTCTTGGGATCAAGTCCATCTGATGACTGATCTTTCTTACTGGTGGTAATCCATCAGGCACATTATCAGATACAATATTATGAAACTCATTCAATAATTTTGCAACTTCTATAGGTACATCTTCTACTTCCTCTTTCCCAGCCTTTGGAATTAAGGTAAAGAAAATATGCTCATGCCGCATACCATCTAAGAAATTTCCTCTATCAAAAAATGTTATTCTTGCATTACCACATACCTTTTCTCCTATTTCCTTCAATGGTTTTAGCTTATGTCACACTCCATCCTTTATCAGGGAATAGGTATTCACACAACCATCATGTAAATCACACCTATAAAACTACCAAGGTCTACCCAACAACATATGATATGCATCCATAGATATGATATCACATAGTACCTCATCTTGGTACCCGCCGATCTTGAACTTCACTAGGCATTGTTCATTGACCATGACTTTGTGGTCATCCTGGACCTAGGGAACCTGATATGGATGTGGATGTTTCTGCCTCTTGATATTCAACTTTGTCACCATCTCTTCTGACACCAAATTATCAGTACTGCCACTATCAATAATCACATCACAACACTTACCCTAACACTTGCACCTGGTGCGAAACAAGATCCTCCTTTGTTTAGGTTCATTCTCACCACTCAGAAAGACTCTTTTGTTAATCAATGTTTCTCCTCTTTTAGCATCTTCATAATGTGATGATTTGACATCTTCATCTACATGTGCAACTCTAGCCTGACCTTCATTTCTCCTATCTATCCTTCCTTGGCATTGAGGACATTCAAATGCCATATGACCTTCTTCCCCACAATGAAAACATGTTCCACAGAAGCCTCCTCTTTTAGATCCTTGTCCTCTTTCTCTTCCTCTCTGATTTCTATTATTCTGATAATGGAAATGATTGAAATTATCTCCTCTCTAATTCTGATGGTTACTGGCCTCATCCTACTTCTTCAAATCTTCATTTCGATCTCCATATGACTGGCCACCATAACTTTCATCATGACCTCTTCCGTTTTGTCTGCTCTCAAACTTCTTGTTCAACTTTTCCTCTACTTTTAGGGTAAACTGGTATGCCTCTTCAATACTGTTCATTCGAACCAGATTCAGCTCCTCCTGAATGCTCGACCTCAACCCATTAAGGTAACAGACAACTTTCTCCTTATCAGCTTCCTCATGTCCTATTCTGATGAGGATTCGATAGAACTACTCTGTATACTCTTTAACAGATCTTCCTTCTTGCTTCAAACTTTGCATCTTCTTTAGTGGGTCAAGCTCATAATCAACAACAATGATCTGTCAGTTCAATTTATCCACCATTCGATCCCATCTTGTGATTTTATCCTTTCCTTTTTGATTTCACTCTAATTGGATCTCCTGCCACCATATCTTCGCATGATCCTTTAGTTTGGCCTTCACAAACTTGACCCTATCAGGTTCCTTAATATCTTCATACTCAAAATATTGTTCACATTCATTGATCCAGTCTATCAATTCCTCTAGGTTAAGATTCCCTGAAAATGTAGGAACCTCAATTTTAGGTTTTTTTTCCATCTTGAAAATGGCCTAAAAAAGTCTTTCTTCCTCCTAGTTTAGAATTTCACCTTCTTCTTGATCAGAATTTCCTTCTCCCTTAGCTTCGTCCTCACTTTCATCTCTGACATTAAGATTCATTCCTCTGTGAATCTCCTCTTGCAATGCTCGCACTTTTCTCTACAGTGCCCTAACCTCAAGTGTTACAACACAAGCTCTTCCACCACGTTCCCCTTGTGGAGGCATTTTCATGATACACATTGAAACCCTAACCACGGTCCTAGTGCAAACTGCCTCACAATCGACGATCTATTTACATAGAGACCCTAACCCACGGTCTTGGTACAAACTACCTCATAGTCGACGTTCTATTTACACACTTAGGAAATCTTTCTTTGATACCACTTGATGAAGTGTACTCCCCTTAATACCACAAATACATAATAGAAACAGATAAACAACAATAATTTGCAAGAACATAAAATGGGCTTCTTATTGTCTCCAAAAATGTGGAATTACAAATACCAAAATTATAATATGCAAAGCCACATGGGCATTCCCCTTACAATATTCTGTAGGACAAAGCCTTGAATCATTACCCAGATCTACCTAGAACTGCTCCAAATTTCCTAAGACAACACTACAGCCTTACTTATATAGGCAATTTTCCACCGCCTAGGAAGGTTCCAGAATTTTAGCCAATAAGGTTGACCAAACTTAGAATTATTTTATTTTACAATTTATTACATCAAATTCGGCTCAAAATAACTTTTGAAACCCAGAAATTTTTTTGAAGGAAAATCATTTTCCACCATTTCAGGCGACCCAACTTTCAGAGACCATAAGTCATCACCCATTGACCTGATTGACTATTATAACCCCATTTTCAAAAGGGCATGAAGCACTGTACAACATGTGAATCAAGCAAGCTTCATTTAGTTGAAGTTTCAACCTCATCCAGGGCCTCTAAAGCCTTCAGAACTGAGTTCAAAGTTTATGTACCATGCTGCCAATACCAAAAATTTTCAATATCTTCAAAACTACACTTTATTTGGCAATGAAACTTTACTGGCAAGCTAATATGACCAAAATGAACCTCAAGGGAAGACAATAGACCATTTTGAGCCTAAATAGAAAACTTACTAAAAGTAGTAACTTTCCAAAAATAGCAGCTCTACACAAGATAGCCCTTAATGAAAAGAAACCAAAAATATTTTTGGGTTATGTAAGATTGCTCTTACACCCAGGATGCTTCTGCATTAGACACCTGAGGTAATTTGAGAAGTGACCCTGTCACGACTCAGGTGTGAAGAGGGAAACCAAGATGGTTAACCTCCTCCTTTGTTAGCCATGATGAATCTTCAATAGGTCATCCTTTCCATTTGACCAGATACTCTTCATATGTCCTGTTCTTTGTGCTTCTGCCAACATGACTATCCAGTATGACCTCAATCTCCTTGGTATCTGAACTAGTTGCTGGAATACTCCATTGTTCTGTTGTGATCTCATCTTCAACACCCCCTTCATGATACTCTGTCAAATCTGAAATGTTAAATACTGGTGAAATATTCAACTCTATAGGCAACTCTACCACATATGCATTTCCTGAATCGTGGTTCTTCAGTATCTTACATGGCCCAAATTTCTTCATTTTCAACTTCTTATATGTACCAATTGGAAATCGCTCCTTCCACAAATGAACCATGACTTTATCTCCAACCTAAAATTCTTTATGCCTCCTTTTCTCATCTACCTTAGCCTTATACTATGCGTTCATCTTGGTAATATGCTTCCTCACCTCCTCATGGATGTTCTTCAAGTGTTCTACAAAATCCCCAGCCTCAGCATTAGTTATTTCTCTTTTATCTATCTTCCTCAACTCAGATGCATTTCTAGGACTACTTCCATATACAATCTGTGGATGATGCGATGAACTAAACTTCAAATCTATCTTCAACTCTTCACTTTTTGCTAGTGTCATTCTATGTGCTGTCTTATTTGGAAAACTGGCTTCTGTAATCAAGTCCATCTAATGATTGATCTTTCTTACTAGTGGTAATCCATCAGGCACATTATCGGATACAATATCCTGAAACTCATTCAATAATTATGCAACTTCTACATGTACATCTTCTACTTCCTCTTTCCCAGCCTTTGGAATTAAGATAAAGCACATATGCTCATGCTGCATACCATCTAAGAAATTTCCTCTATCAACAAATGTTATTCTTGCATTACGACATACCTTTTCTTTTGTTTTCTTCAATGGTTTTAGCTTATGTTGCATTCCATCCTTTATTAGGGAATAGGTATTCGCACGATCGTCATGTATAACACACCTGTGAAACTGCCAGGGTCTACCCAACAACATATGACATGCATCCATAGATATGATATCACATAGTACCTCATCTTGGTACTTGCCGATCTTGAACTTCACTAGGCACTGTTCACTGACGATGACCTTTTGGTCATCCTGCACCCAGGCAACCTGATATGGATGTGGATATTTTTGCCTCTTGAGATTCAAATTTGTCACCATCTCTTCTGACACCAAATTATCATTACTGCCAATATCAATAATCACATCACAACACTTACCCTCACACTTGCACTTGGTGTGAAACAGGCTCCACCTTTGTTCAGGTTCATTCTCACCACTCAGTAGGACTCTTTTGTTAATCAACATTTCTGCTCTTTCAGCATCTTTAGAATGTGATGATCTAACATCTTCAATTACACATGCAACTCTAACCCGACCTTCATTTCTCCTATCTATCCTTCCTTGGTGTTGATGACATTCAAATTCTGTATGACCTTCTTTCTTACAGTGAAAACATGTTCCACGGAAGGTTCCTCTTTCAGATTCTTATTGTCTTCCTCTTCCTCTCTGATTTGTATTATTCTGATCATGGAAACAATTGAAATTATCTCCTCTCTTATTCTAATTGTTACTAACCTCATCTTGCTTTTTCAGATCTTCATTTCGATCTCCGTATGACCGTTCACCAGATCTTCCATCATGACCTCTTCTGTTTTGTCTGCTCTCAAACTTCTTGTTCAACTTTTCCCTTACTTTTAGGGAAAACTAGTATGCCTTTTCAATACTGTTCATTCAAACTAGATTCAGCTCCTCCTAAATGCTCGGCCTCAACCCATTAAGGTAATGGGAAAATTTTTCCTTTTCAGCTTCCGCATGTCCTATTCTGATGAGGATTCAATAGAACTCCTCTGTATACTCCTGAACAAATCTTCCTGCTTGCTTGAGACTTTGCATCTTCTATAGTAGGTCAAGTTCATAATCAATAGGAATGAACTGTTGCTTCAATTTATCCACCATCTGATCCCATCTTGTGATTTTATCTTTTCCTCTTTGATTTTTCTCTAATTGGATCTCCTGCCACCAGATGTTCGCATGACCCTTCAGTCTGGCCTTCACAAACTTGACCCTATCAGGATCCTCAATATCTTCATACTCAAAATATTCTTCACATTCATTGATCTAGTCGATCAATTCCTCTGGGTTAAGTTTCCCTAAAAATGTAGGAATCTCGATCTTAGGTCTTTTCTCGATCTTGGAAAAGGCGTGAAAAAGTCTTTCTTCCTCCTAGTTTAGAATTTCACCTTCTTCTTGGTCAGAATTTCCTTCTCCCTCGGCTTTGTCATCAATTTCATCTCTAACATTAAGATTCATTCCTCTTTGAATCTCCTCTTACAATGCTCGCACTTGTCTCTGCAGTGCCCTAACCTCATGTGTTACAACACCAACTTTTCCACCATGTTCCCCTCATGGAGGCATTTTTGTGATGTGTAGTGAAACCATAACCACGGTTCTGGTGCAAACTGGCTCATAGTCAGTGATTTGTTTACCCAAAAACCCTAACCCACGGTCCTAGTGCAAACTAGTTCACAGTCAGCAATCTATTTACACACTCAGGAACTCCTGCTCTGATACCACTTGATGAAGGGTGCTCCCCTTATTACCACAAACACATAACAAAAATAGAGAAACAACAACAATTTGCAAGAACATAAAATGGGCTTCTTATTATCTCACAAACGTGGAATTACAAATTCTAAAATTACAATATGAAAAGCCACATGGGCATTCCCCTTACAATATTCTATAGGACAAAGCCTCGAATCATTACCCAGATCTACCCAGAACTACTGTGAACTGCCTAAGACAACACTACAACCTTCCTTATAGAGACAATTTTCCACCGCTTGGGAAGGTTCCAAAATTTTAGCCAATAAGGCTGACCAAACTTAGAATTATTTTATTTACAATTTATAACATCAAAGTCAGCTCAAAATAACTTTTGAAACCCAAACATAAATTTTGAAGGAAAATAATTTTTTGCGATTTCAAGTGACCCAACTTTCGGAGACCATAAGTCATCACCCATTGACCTGATTGACTATTATAACCCCATTTCAAAAAGGGCACAAAGTGATGTACAACACCTAATTCAAGCAAGATTCATTCAGCTGATGTTTTGACCTCATCTGAGGCCTCTAAATCCTTCAAAACTAAGTTCAAAGTTTCTATACCCTGTTGCCAATACCAAAATTTTTCAATATCTTCAAAACTACACTTGATTTGGCAATGAAACTTTACTGGCAGGCTGATATGACCAAAATGAACCTCTAGGGAATAAAATAGACCATTCTGAGCCTGAACAAAAAACTTACTAAAAGTAGTAACTTTCCAAAAATAGTAGCTCTGCACAAGATAGCCCTTAATGTAAAGAAACCAGAAATATTTTTGGGTGATGCAAGATTGCTCTTACACCCAAGATGCTCCTGCATCACATCCCCATCTGATACCTCCTCAATAGTGGGAATCCTCAAGATAGGATCTGTGAACCTGGGAAAAGGATATTGATGTAACTAGGCACCATACTCATTAGTAATACCAACATCCATGATCTATGATCTAGGAGACCAAGGACGATACCCAGTCTCTTGTATCTCTCGTACAACTATACGAAAGTCTACACATGGGCCCCACAATGACCTCTCAGCCTATACATGAGCATACATAGCGACGCCCTGTGGCATATCCTGAACACGCCCATACTGATGGAAAATATGACAAAAATAGAATCTCTCTATAACAAATGTAGAGTGACCAATCATCCAGTGATGATAGAACACTTAAGGAAGCTCACCATCATCCTTTGGCCAAGCCTCACATCTAAGATAAGGCCACCAAATGACAATATCTAGGTCATCAATCCAACACCAACAGTTATCTATCTTACCCATGTGGGTCTATATAATGACACCACTGTACATCCATGCAAAAGGCCAACTTGGCTGATGATCTCGTGTTGTCATAGGATGTGTCATTGGGATATGCTCCCAAGTCCAAAGATGTAACAAAATAGCTCCAGCAATCAAAGTAGTAGAATGTCTATATACAATAGTGTGTAACTCATGATATAACTATGCCAACACACAAGAACCCTAGTCAAATTGACGAGGCTTTGCCATCAAATCCTCCAGAATGGGACCCCACCCAATAACAAACCCATGTCCACGCCTATCAGGAAGCAGGAAACCACCAATCAGAGTACCTATAACTGCTGGTAAAATAGGGAATGAAATGAACTAAGCCCGTTGGATATGATGATCACCAACAGAAGGATCACTAAAGACTCATCAACATGCTGAGCCATCATAGACAGTATCATAGTAGACAAGCTCTCCTCGGGTAGGTAACCACATAATGTGATAGACATCCTCGGGTGTAATCATAATTTCCCCCATGGGAAGATGAAAGGTGTTATGTTCTGAGTGCCAACGCTCAGCCATAGCAGTAATAAGGCCCCAATTCACTCAGAATCAAGGAAGATAAAGAAGAAAGGACAAACCACACCAAGTAATATGATGACGGTTGGTAGCACTCAAATTAGGTATCATATCCCACGACAAAGGATACGAACCAAAGATACGTAAAGACCCAAGATCCTCCTATAAAAAGAAATTTCAAACACATCAGAATTGAAATCAGAAATTATGGGATTATCCTAAATCGATAAAAAATTTATAAACCTACCAAACCGCAATCAAATTTCCTGTTTCTACTTAGATAGAACATAAATTTTATCATCACCCATCATCTAAATCTAGATTGACGGACGACATTCCAAATATAACTGATTCTTAACTGACATATCACAACTTGTTATAAAATATCAAGATTGGGAACTTAACCTATCAATTGATCAACGACGTCGAAAAAATTGCAATTTGGATTTAATCAAAATGGAAAATTTTTTGCAGAGAAAAAGTGTTGTTTCATGGTGTAAAAGCGTAAAAATGTAGAAGCACTGGTTAAATTTGTAAAAGTGCCTATTAATTGATTAAAAGTGGTGAAAAAGGTGAAAGCACTCTTTAAAATAGTGGAAGCGTTATTTAAAGTGGAAAAAGTGCAAAAATGATTAAAAGCACACATAAACATGGTAAAAGCAGCTTAGGGTCAAAATTGGATGAGCGAAAGTGCACATCCGCTTCACGAAAGTGCTCATTAATGATGTGAAAGCGCAACTTCAGGGTTAAAAGTGCTGTTTAATTATGCAAAAGTGCCCATTTAGGAAAAAAAGTGAAAAAAAAGGGCTTCTTATCAGGAAAAAATTGGAAAATTTGAACTTAAATGCATAAATGGAAAAAGCGAAGAGGTATATAGACTCACCGAAGGTCTTGAGCCAGGAAGATGCTAATAGCAGTGGCATTTCTTGAACTGATGCTCTCGAAGGGGGATAGACATTGTGGAAAATAAAAAAGCTTAGAGAGGGCAAAAGTCAAAAGCGAAAGTAAAAATGAATAGTAAAAAAGGGATTTTGACCCCTTTATATAGCTTTTTGACCTAACAAGAGGTAACTTTAACCTAAAAGAGGACTTTTTCAACAAAATTGACTGAGAAACTCAAATTTATCATCAAATCAGCTAAAATAGGGGCATTTGAAATCAAACAGACCAAACATCGATATCAGAAATTGAAATAAAATTTACTAAAAATTTGAACTAAATCAACATCAAATTGACCTAAATCATCAATAATACCAAACAACGATCAAATTTTATTTCATTTCTAAGGGGGCATACCATTGGAAATATCAAACATCAGCAACATCACCAAGAACCGAGAGACTGATCATCAAATCAAAGTGAAAGATTTTATCAGGAAATTTTTCATAATCAATCGAATGGGGCATCACATCAAGATCAATCATCGTATCAAGGATTCATCATCAAAACGATCATCAGAATCAAACATCATATTAGAATGATCATCATAAATGCATCAACGGTATTAAATCAATCAGAATCTACATCAATCTCCTATCACATATCAGGATCAACCATTGAAAGACATCAAATGAACATCAAAGATTGACCATCAATGAATCTGGACCTATCATCAAGCAAAATTAGAGTATTCTTTGAATTGACATGCTTCGTACGTCAACTCAAAGAGGGGCATTTGTAATCACTGAAAAATGGACAAAGATAATTAAATGAATAAATCAAGTCAAATAAAAGAAAATCAGGGACAAAATTAAAGTAATTGAATCACAATGCATAATTAGCCAATCAAAACTAAAATCAAGTCTTAATCAAAATTGAGAGCATTTTAATCAAATGCAATCAAATCAAAGTGCAATTAAATCATTTAATTGTATAGTTTTGGATTAAATCAAATTCAACCCATTCAAGGGGTACATGACTAAATAAATAAATTTAAATCAATTAATAAATCCTAATTTCTCTCAACAACCACAAAGGGAGGAAATTCAATCAACTAATAGGATTTGAGGAAAGGCATTCACATGGATCAAGTCAAATTCAATCTCAATCACTCAAAGTGAAAGAGAATCTTGTCCATCCATCTTTGTCTACATGTCCCAAGCTTTGAGGACACAAACTTTGCATTGTCTTCAAAGGGTGGAACCAAAGACTCAACTCAAGCCTAATCATGGTAAACTACACTACACCCCCTACCATTGGAAAAATGTATAAAAGGAAGACCAAAACCTTCATAATTCATAACCACACATCTAAGAATTGCATCAAACCTCTTGCATTTTATAGCTAGAAAGGCATTTTAAGAGCTTAATTAGCATTTAATTTGATCTAATTGTTAGCTTTATCTTGTTTATCTTATCAATTCTCATTCTAGGACTGTCATTAATGGTAGCTTGCTGAGAGCTTCTATTAACATTCTTAGATAGAGAGCCACAAGATGCTCAATTGATCATTTATTTGCTAAATAGTTGCTCTATTGTGGTTTATTTAGTTTCTATTTCAATTATTGTCAATACTAATTCTATGAAGATACTATTTCTAGTATACACCTAGTGATAGGATTTTAACAACACTACTTGAGTGTGCACTCAGTTAAGAGATTTACAAAAAGACTGTTAGGTCTACTCTGTTAAGAGATTTTACCAAACTTTGTTACAATGATTAGAAAATAACAGGAATATATCTACTAATGACAACTCAACTTGTATGATACAGATCTATGAAATACTAAATAGATATTACCTTTCCATGTGAAGATCTCTGCTCTAAACTGCTCGGTAGCCTTGTCTGATTCTGCTAAATCAGAATGTCTCTGTATTCTATTCTGCTCTATCTGATGACTGATATTCTTGAAGTAGGCTAATGCTTCAAGAACTTCTTTTCATGTTCTCAACTTTCTTGTCAAGCTTCTCTCTCATGCATACAAAAATAATATGAAATTACATTTATATAGCATACTTCTTTTGCCGCTTAACAAAATTAGGTTACAATATCTTAGAGAAAACCCTAAGATCTACGGTGTACAAAAATAACCTAGATCTAGCAATTAGAAAAAAGATCATCATCGCAATTAATGATGGAATCTTACAATAAATGATCCTCGATCTTGGTAAAATGTTTTGTGATTTTGTTGTAACTGTTTGCATAGATAAATGTGCCATTCCTGATTACTATGCCATTTTCTATCTACCTCGATAACCACTGTATATTCTGCTCAGTAATTACATTGGTGCTTGGTGTTTACTGTCGCTCGGTATCAGTGTACATAGATGCTCAGTAGAACTACCCTAGTTCTTAGTGTAAAGACTTAACTGACTAGCTTGAAGTGCTTGCAGTTACCGACTAGAGCAGCATAGGTCACCAACCAATGTCTTTGATATTAATGACAATCTTTAATGCTCAAATAGATATAACAATCTCCCCCTTTGGCATTAGTATCAAAACCTTATATGTATATAGACCTTATGTCTCAAAAAATTTCTATTTCCACCATATATACATAGATACTTATCAAATTTTTTTTTATATACTCCCCCTCAGTGCATGCTCCTGGTAATATGTAGTATACTTAGCATCTGCTTACATATTTGGCATATACATTGTTATCCCCCTTTTTGATATTAATGCCAAATACAAAATGTATACTTAAAGCTTATAAAAAATGTGCTGATGGGTTTTCTTCAAAGATTCTAAGAGGTTTTCCCATTCCTCTTTCAAGTTGGTGAGAGCAATGTGCTCAAGACCGACTTGTGCATGCATGTCAAAGATATTTTCCAACACATAAATTTTTGGTGTTGCAACAAGTGTCTCTGCTTTGACAATGTGTTTCTCAAAAAATTTTAGGTAGGGCATCAACTCGGTTTTCCATTCTTTGACTTGATCACTAACTCTTTCTTCCTGTTTCCTAAGATCTGCTCTTAACCGCCTGAGTTCTTGAAATTTCAAGATGTGCTTTGCAAAATCTTGTGGCTCAGTTAAAGTTGCTTGTGCACTAGCATTGATTTCATTATCAAGTTGTTTGATCTTTTCACTGATCTTGGCAGTGAAGGTTTCCATAGTGCATAACTTTATCAAAAATTGACTTATTAACTGAGTGATAGATTTGATCTCATTGATTACCTCAGTTAAATTTACCTTGTTGATTGCCACTTCTTGGATGATCTTTTCTGCTAGTTTGTCCTGAATTTTAGATTCTGCCCTTTCTTCTATTCTCTTATCGTCTTCTATTTTTGGGGCATTTATTTCTCTAGCAAGTGTAGCAAGTTGGTCCATGATCAAAGTGTCTTCATCTATATGTACCTCAGGTACAACCTGTTGTAAGATATCTCTTACATTTTCAAGTATCTCCTTGCTCTTTCATTCTTGTCTTAGTTTTTCTTGTGTTGCCTTCCTTGTACATAGCTCCCCATACTTTCTCAATTACTCAGGGCTAAGGGTCCTTGGGTCACAATCCGGTATAACTATGACTTCATCTAATGTGACCGACCCTTTTCCTTTCTTTTTCTTCTTCTTCTTCTCTAGTTCTTGAGGTGAACTCTTTATAAGTGGTACAATGTCCTTTACCTCAAAACTTTGTGTAACTTGCCTAGGTGATACTATATCTGCCTTCTACTGCTCCTCGATGAACTTTGTGTCGGTTGACTGTTTCAGAGCCTCTGATGTAGTGTCCGGTGGAGTGGCCTTGGTTACATTAGGATTCTCTTAATCCTTTATTTCTGTCTCAGTTGCCTCTTTCTCTTCAGGCTTGTTTATTTCAATAGGTATCTTTGCTCCTTGTTCCCCTGTTGTATCCTTTGGTTTCTCAGGGTCTGAGCCATTGGGTTGTTCCTGTGATAAAATTTCAACTGCTTCTACAAGAATAAGAAGCTCACCCGGTAATGATGTGAATATAGACTCGGTGAATTGACCTTCATCCTATGTATTATCTAGTGCAATGTTCACATCTTCATCTTCATCTCTGTCATTAGGATCCCCATTTTTAATGTCCTTAATGAGTACATCATCATCATTTTTCTCCTTAGTTTGGATCTCTACTCGATCCGATGAATCTTGTGAAATTGTTATAACTTCATTTATAAGTGTTGTATCAATCACCTTGGTAAATGATACATCTGATGCTTTTGTCTTCTTTGCTACATCACCATCATCTATGTAAATACATTTTCCTTTTGATCTTTGTCTCTTCTTAGACATATTAAGAAATGCATTTTTCTCAGCTTGTTCTTTAGCTGCAAAGATTGATGTCCAAATGAGTTGGCCTGACTCATCAATATCTAGAAGATTTTCATCTAAAACTTGCATAGCCTGGCCTTTTACTTTGAATCTCTTATAGTAAGTGTTCATATATTCATCAATGTCATCAAGAGATAATTTTGGAGTTGTTGAAACTAGGGCTTGTTCTCTCATTTTCTTTTTGGTGTCTAAGGCATAGGTCCATTTCTGATTTATTCTCTCCTCTAATGCCTCTGATAGTTGCTTAGCAAACTCCAATGGAACTCATTTAAAGCTTATCATCATCTAGATGACTGCCTCCTCAATTTTATTTTGATCCTTGGTAGACATGTTGTCAAATTGATTGAGTTCTGGATCTGTGAGTGTTCCATGCTCAATTATATTAGCAGCAACTTCATCTATAGTTCTGTTCTTGTTACTAACAACCTTGAATTGATTGTTGTCATCTTCTTCATCCTCAAGGTCTTCTCTTCCTTGAATCAATCTTCTCCTTTACTTTTGATGTAGGAGCATCCCAGGATTCTTGGCAATCTTGTATCAACCAAAAATATGTTTGTCTTTGAAGATAGATTGTTAGTTTTGATCTTGGTTTGGTGGAGTTCTGATTGGTTTGGTAGACTGGTTGCTTGATTTCTTTGGTTACCGAGGTGCTCAGTCTCCAAAGAACGCTCAATGACTAAAGGTGTCGATTCACTAGCGCTCGATGATAACTATGTTCCTCAGTCATGCCTAGCATGATCGATCGACTGGTGCTCGATTATTTCTTCTGTTGCTCGGTGTTCTTGCTTACCGACTGGATTGTTTGGATAGATCGGCTTGGCCAACTAGTGCTTTTAATTTGGGTCGCGCTCCTCATGTTATGGATTGACTGTTGGACATGTGGGGACCTAGATCTGGTGTGTTGCATTCTTTTATGCATATCTGATGATCGTTTGGGGCCATCTTTGAGAGTTTATTTATTTTGTAAGGCCATGTGAGAGCTGATCGATGTTTTAGCATTTAATATTTGTTTATAAGGATCTATTGTTTCATCAGCTAACTTGTGGCTAGGAATCAATATTTAAAGGATGCTTGGGTAGTTGTTTAGGGGGAGTTTTGGGGGGAAGGAAGGTTAGTAGCTTGTGAACTTAGGAATAGGAAGATTGCTTGGAAGTTTGAGTACAAGTTTAGATCTTTCTTGGGTGCCTACTAGTGTGCTGTGTGTTACAGACCTGGGCTAGCAGAATGCTGATGTTGGGGAAAACATTTGGATCCTACAATATCTTGTAGATTGTTACTTGCTTTGTAATTGTCTGTAACTAGGAAGACCTTACAGCCCATCACGTTGCATGTAATCGATGTTTTCATGAATATAGACTTCTATTTCATTGTAGATCTGTTGTTGCTACTATGTATTTTTGTTGCATATTGGTTTGGCTACAAAGTCAGTTAGTCCTTAATTGGATCCATTGAGCTTGACTACATTAAGTGGTATCAGAGTGACATTTGTTCCTGTTTGAGCAAAGTCTATTCCTGTTGGAGCCGAGTGGATCTTGTGTATCTAGATCTTGATTTGAAGATGCCTCCAAGGAGAAATCGTGAGATCTCTAAAGAAGAAGAAGCTACTGGAGAATTTTGCCTTGATGATTTTAGGGCTTTGCATAAACAAGTGCAAGACCTACAAGAGGAATTAAGAAAGAAGAAGCCTACCTTGAAAGAGGATAGTGATGATGAATCTGAGGAAGATCACTTTGAAGAAGCTGTCGAAGAAGCTAGATATTCTGAGGAGAATCAAATTCTGAAAGCTATGTCTAAGATTGGGAAAAGACCTAAGATTGAAGTTTTTGCATTTGCTGGAAGCCTTAGGCTAGAAGAATTGATTGATTGGATCAATGAGACTGATGAATATTTTGAGTATGAAGAAATAGAAGATCCTGATAGGGTTAGATTTGCAAAGACTAAATTGAAAGGTCATGCAAATATCTAGTGGAGAGAAGTTCAGTTGGAAAGAGGTAGAAGAGGAAAAGAGAAGATCACTAAGTGGAACCGAATGGTTGACAAGTTGAAGAAACAATTTATTTTAGTGGATTATGAATTGGACATGTTTAATAAGATGCAAGCTTTGAAGAAGACTAACAAATTGGTACAGGAGTATACCGAGGAGTTTTATAGAATCTTGATTAGGATTTGTCATTCTGAAGCTAATAAAGATAAGGTTGCTAGGTATGTCTATGGTTTGAGACCTAGTATTCAAGAAGAGTTACTTACTGTGTAGATGACAACAATTGGTGATGCTTATCAGATGACATTAAAGATTGAAGAGAAGTTGAATAGGAAGTATGAAGGAAAATAGAACAATAGGAACCGAGGTGGTAAAACTGGTGAGACAGTTGTTGAGAGTAATGTGACAGAGAATCTTAAGTCTGATGTAGGATCTGGCAGTGGTCAAGTTACTAAGAATGTTGGACAGAGAGGAAGGTGGAAGAATGAGTTCACTAGCACTTGTTATAACTATGGTGAAGCTAGTCATAGAAGTTGGCAGTGTCCTAAGAAAAGAGTTGCATTAGTTGCTGAAGAAGACATTGAGAATGTTCCAGAGAAAGGTGAATGTCTTGTCACTAGGAGATTAGCTGCATGTGTTCATGAACCAGTGCAAAGAAGAAATTTATTTAGAACCAGATGTAAGTGCAAGGATAAGGTATGTAATGTCATAGTTGATGGTGGTAGTTATGAGAACTTTGTTTTAGATGAAATGGTTAGTAAATTGAATTTGGAAAGAAGGAAACATCCTAATCCTTATCAGATTAGTTGGATACAAGATGTTTCTAAGGTTAGAGTTGAAGAACAATGCTTGGATAAGTTTTAGATTGGATCTTACCATGATGAGATATTGTGTGATATATTGCCTATGGATTCTTGTCATCTGTTGCTTGGTAGACCCTGGCAATTTGATAGAAATGTTTTATTTGATGGTCGTGCTAATACCTATGTGAAGGAGCTTGGCATAAGTTGATACCTGTACAGAGACATGGGTTAAAGGATATGGAGTTATCAGGTGTTGTCCTTATGACAAACCTCAGGAGCAGAGGGTTGATGAACTTATTCCTGTTAAGTCTACTTTGAAGGAGAAGGAGAATGATATCTCTAAAGAGTTGCTGAGATTAAGAAATAGATGGTTTTTTTGGTAGAGATGGTTTAGCAGATGGTGACATTTGTGACACGGAGAGATGTAGATGATACTAAGTTTATTGAGAAGTCTAGAGAGGATAAACCTTACCGAGGCACTAAGGTGGTTGGTAGTAGTCAGAGTTAGTTGCTATTAGTTGCCGACCAAAGGGATAAGCACAAGGGAAGATAGAAGGACTTTCTACATGAGATAGTGAATGAAGTGAAGACTACTTGGGATGAAGGACAAGAAGATATATGGGTGAAGAATAGATTCAGCATACCTGTTCTAATTCCCTTAAGGCATTCCTGATTTCCTTATGAGAAAATATTTCTTACTTGGGGTGTCTGATGCAGGAGCATCCTAGGATTCTTGGCAATCCTGTATCAACCAAAAATATGTTTTTCTTTGAAGATAGATTATTAGTTTTGATCTTGGTTTGGTGGAGTTCTTGCTTGGTTTGGGAGACTAGTTGCTCGGTTTCTTTAGTTACCGGGGTGCTCAGTCTCTAAAGAATGCTCGATGACTGAAGGCATCAGTTCACTGGTGCTTGATGATAATTGTGTTCCTTGGTCATGCCTAGCATGGTCGATCGACTGGTGCTCGGTTATTTATTCTATTGCTCGGTGTTCTTTCTTACCAACTAGATTGTTTGGATAGATTAGCTTGGCCAATTGGTGCTTTTAATTTAGGTCACACTCCTCATGTTATGGATTGACCGTTGGACATGGGGGGACCTAGATCTAGCATGTTGCATTCTTCTATGTAGATCTGATGACCGTTTGGGGCCATCTTTGAGAGTTTATTTATTTTTTAATGCTATGTGAGAGCCGACTGATGTTTTAGCATTTAATATTTGTTTATAACGATCTATTGTTTCATCAGCTGACTTGTGGTTGGGAATCAGTATTTAAAGGATGCTAGGGTAGTTGTTTAGGGTTAGTTTTGGGGGGGAAGGAAGGTTAGTATCCTATGAGCTTAGGAGCAGGAAGATTTCTTGGAAGTTTGAGTAGAAGTTTAGATCTTTCCTGGGTGCCTACCAGTGTGATGTGTGTTACAAAATTGGGCTAGCTAAATGCTGATGTTGGGGAAAAGATTTGGATCCTATGAGATCTTGTAGATTGTTACTTTCTTTGTAACTGGCCATAATCAGGAAGGCCTTACAGCCCGACACATTGCATGTAATTAGTTTTTTCATGAATATATACTTTTGTTTCATTGCAGATCCATTGTTTCTATTGTGTATTTTTGCTGCATATTGGTTTGGTTGCAAGGTTGGTCAGTCCTTAATTGGATCCACTGACCTTGACTGCATTAATTCCATCTAATAAGCATCACCGATTGTTGTCATCCACATAGTAAGTAACTCTTCTTGAATACTAGGTCACAAACCATAGACATACCTAGCAACCTTCTCTTTATCAGCTTCAGAATGACCAGTCCTAATCAAGATTCTATAAAACTCCTCGGTATACTCCTATACTAATTTGTTAGTCTGCTTCAAAGCTTGCATCTTCTTAAACATGTCCAATTCATAATCCACTAAAATGAATTGTTTCTTCAAAGCTTGCATCTTCTTAAAGATGACAACAATCAATTCAAGGTATGTAATGTCATAGTTGATGGTGGCAGTTCTGAGAACTTTGTTTTAGATGAAATGGTTAGTAAATTGAATTTGGATAGAAGGAAACATCCTAATCCTTATCAGATTAGTTGGATACAAGATGTTTCTAAGGTTAGAGTTGAAGAACAATGCTTGGTTAAGTTTCAGATTGGATGTTACCATGATGAGATGTTGTGTGATATATTGCCTATGGATGATTGTCATCTGTTGCTCGGTAGACCTTGGCAGTTTGAAATAAATGTTTTTTTTGATGGTCATGCTAATACCTATGTGGTTAGGAATGAAGGATCTCAACATAAGATGATACCTTTATAGGAGATAGGGGTTGAAGGATGTGGAGTTATCAGGTGTTGTCCTTATGAAAAACCTCACAACCGGAGGGTTGATGAACTTATTCCTATTAAGTCTAGTTTGAAGGAGAAGGAGAATGATATCTCTAAAGAGTTTGTTGAGATTAAGAAACAAATGGTTTTGTTGGCAGAGATGGTTCAGCAGATGGTGACATTTGTGACATAGAGAGATGTAGATAATACTGAGTTGATTGACAAGTCTGGAGAGGATAAACCTTACCGAGGCACTAAGGTGGTCGGTAGTGGTCAGAGTCGGTTGCTATCAGTTGTTGACTGAAGGGATAAGCACAATGGAAGATAGAAGGACTTTCTGCATGAGATAGTGAATGAAGTGAAGACTACTTAGGATGAAGGACAAGAAGAGATATGGGTGAAGAATAGATTCAGCATACCTTTTATGATTCCCTTGAGGCATTCCTAATTTCCTTATGAGAAAATATTTCTTACCTGGGGTGTCTAATGCAGGAGCATCCTAAGATTCTTGGTAATCTTGTATCAACCAAAAATATGTTTGTCTTTGAAGATAAATTGTTAGTTTTGATCTTGGTTTGGTGGAGTTCTTGCTCGATTTGGGAGACCGGTTGCTCAGTTTCTTTGGTTACCAGGGTGCTCAGTCTCTGAAGAACACTCGGTGACTAAAGGCATCAATTCACTTATGCTTGGTGATAACTGTGTTCCTTGGTCATGACTGGCATGGTCGATCGACTGTGCTTGGTTATTTCTTCCATTTCTCAGTGTTCTTGCTTATCGACTGGATTGTTTGGATAAATCGGCTTGGCCGACTGGTGCTTTTAATTTGGGTCACATTGCTCATGTTATGGATTGACTATTGGATGTGTGGGGACCTAGATTTGGCATGTTGAATTCTTCTATGCAAATTTGATGACCGTTTGGGGCCATCTTTGAGAGTTTATTTATTTTGTAGGGCTTTGTGAGAGCTGACTAATGTTTTAGCATTTAATATTTGTTTATAAGGATCTATTATTTCATCAGCCAACTTGTGGCTAGGATTCAGTATTTAAAGGATGCTTGGGTAGTTGTTTAGGGGGAGTTTTGGTGGGAAGGAAGGTTAGTATCCTGTGAGCCTAGGAGCAGGAAGATTTCTTGGAAGTTTGAGTACAAGTTTAGATCTTTCCTAGGTTCCTATCAGTGTGTTGTGTGTTACACACCTAGGCTAGCTGAATGCTAATGTTGGGGAAAAGATTTGGATCCTACGAGATCTTGTAGATTTTTACTTGCTTTGTAATTAGCCATAACTAGGAAGGCCTTACAAAATAAATAAACTCTCAAAGATGGCCCCAAACGGTCATCAAATCTGCATAGAAGAATGCAAAAAAACTAGATCTAGGTCCCCACATGTCTAATGGTCAATCCATAACATGAGGAGCATGACCCAAATTAAAAGCACCAGTCGGCCAAGCCAATCTATCCAAACAATCCAGTCGGTAAGCAAGAACACCGAGCAATAGAAGAAATAACCGAGCACCAATTGAATGACCATGCCAGGCATGACCGAGGAACACAGTTATTGCTGAGTGCCAGTGAAATGATGCCTTCAGTCATCGAGCATTCTTTAGAGACCGAGCACCCCAGTAACCAAAGAAACTAAGCAACCAGTCTCCCAAACCGAGCAAGAACTCCACCAAACCAAGATCAAAACTAACAATCTATCTTCAAAGACAAACATATTTTTGGTTGATATAGGATTGCCAAGAATCCTAGGATGCTCGTGCCTTAGATGAAAGCTTATCATCATCTGGATGACTATTGTGTGTGTGATTTTTGTACCTGTTTGTAGACACAACACTTCAGTAAAACATTAGAGGTTAGTTAAAATGAAAATCATGCAGTGAAATGGAAACTAATCTAACCAGGTGATTTACTGCCTTCTAGTAGATGCGAGTATGTATTCTCAGATTATATCAAGATCAATGACCTTGACGACACCTAAACGAAGGATTTGAATGAAAAATCTAGATATGGAATGAATGCAAATTAATCTATATTTTTGGTTTTTCTGTGCAATAAGATGAAATAAACTGATATGAATCTATTCTAGATGAAAAAATGATATACAATGAAAACTAACAATGATATGCTAAATGATATGAAACTAAAACAAGATTGATCTCACAAAAATTGTTGATTTGCAAAGAAGCTTCAATTCTTCAGATATCAATTCACCAACGTGCTTGTGCAATTCGAGATTGATTTTAGTAGAGTAAGTATGCAAATTTGTGAGATATGATTATGAAGAGCTGAGCCTTGATTTTATAGAAATCCAAGGCTTTGGGGATGCATGGAAAAAGCCATAAATCACTCAAATAAACTCAGGTTGATTTTTGAGTTATCAAAGAATAAAAGATAATTAATTCACAAAATCATGCAAAATCATGCAAAAATAGCTTTTTGATTTAAATCAGAAGTTGAGATCAGCTTTCAACTCAAAAGAGAGTTGAGTTAATTTTTAAAACAACTTGAATTGATTTTCTGATTTCAAGTTTAACTGCTTTTTGAATGTGCAAAATAATTATGAATTAAATAAATAAATAAAGTGATTTATTGTCAACTTAACTGATTTTAAGAATAAAATAATTGATTTATGGGTTAATCAATTATTAAATCAAACTTTTATTAAAAACTATATTATTAAATTTGACAATTGACATTAATTAATTAAATAAGAATTTAATCAATTAGTCATAGGATATTTGATTTATTGTCAAAATGAAATAATACAATTTAGGAATAAATATAATTAAATCTAATTTAAATAATTAAGTGGCAGTATTAAATCTAATTAATTAAATATTTAGAATATTCAATTAATCAAACTTTAGGATAAATAAGATTTATCGCCAAATAATCATTAAATTAAAAATAATTAAAATAAATAAGAATATTACTAGGAATATTCCCCGATGCAGAATTTAGGATAATTAATTGGGATTCGATAATGTGTAGATGTGCCTTAGGTTAGGACTTTGATGTCGATTTCGTTCGAATGTGTCGATGTAGGAGATTAATGAACCTATAGCCCATTTTTGGGGTATTACATTTTGCCCCTCTTTGAAGTACTGTGTGAAGCACAGTAGTTCAAAGACAATATGTGTATGATGTTGAAACTGATGTTTTAAATTGATATTGATATGAAGCAGAAACTGATTGAAAGATTTGAAGATATTAGGTCCTGAATGACCAAAGATAATGTCAACTATAACAGTAATGAACCGATGATTGCGAAAAAGTGTCAAAATGCCTGATTTTGAACCTTATGATTGTGAAGAAGTGAGTGACCGATTCCAAACCTGATTGTCGATAAGAATCACATTGGTATCATATCTGAACCCTTCAGTTACGAAGAACCAAGGAAATAACACTAATGAACTGATGGTTGTAAAAAATTGATATAGTTTACAAGATTGAGAGAATACCAGATTGATATGGATCTTGATGAATCTGATATGCCCTAAGCGATGATTGATTTTCCCCAAGCAATGAGGTCTTTTGATGAATCAACAACTAGACGTGGTTGTTGTCTTGATTACTGAGGAAAGATATGATTTCAATAAAAGATATGATTTCAGATTTAGATTATAGACTTGAATGATGTGCAATACCATGCCCCCTTTGGGATTAAAATTGAAATCTGAAAAGAAAAGTCAGTGTTGAGTGGTTTAGAAGCATGTTAATTAATTTAAGAAGTGGTTGTAGATGTTCAAGAATGCATTCTGCATCGTTTGGAGTTCTAGAAGACCAAGTTTGACTAGGTTTGACCATGAGTTGACCATAGTTGACCAAGTTGAAATTTTGATAGTTTGATATAAGATAATCAGTTAAGTTGAATACTAGATTTCTGTGATGACAGAAGGTCGATTATGCAAGCAGTAGATCATCCTGGGTCCAAAAATTTTAAATCACGATTTTGACATAGTAAATGATCTCAGATTTTGATTTTGATCCAGAAAATGGGTTCAGAACGTTGAAATTAGCTAGGGGTGCAATTTTTCATGAAAAATGGAGCACTTTTGAAAATTAGGTCAAAAGCTATATAAAGGCCAGAAGGGTCATTTTCAATTCATTTCAACCTTTTGACTTTAGAAACTTGTGGAGCCCTCTGAGCGAAGAAAATGGCAGAACCAAAGGTACCTATGAGTTTGCATCAATTTGAGTGCAGCCGAAGACACTAGAGACCTCGGCAGTACAGACATCCGGTAGGATTTGCTAAAATGTCAATTTTTCCATGTTTTATAGGATTTTAGCAATGTTTCGTATATTTTTTTATTTTTGAATTTTGCATGCACGGAAACTCGTACGACTCCCCAACGGGACTCATACAACTTTTCAATTGAAGATAGGTTGTCATCTGATAACCCCCCAAGACTTGTATTAGAGGGACCCAAGAGTTGTACGACATTTCGTCGGGTCCCTCATAACTCATACGAGGAGGAATGCATTATCATGTCACTCTACTTTGTTGTATGCTATGATGTAGAAAATCGTATGACTTTCCATGCCAGTTTGAAGTGTCGTATGGAAAACAGTGAGCCAAAAACTCATTACTAGGTCCAATTTTTGAATTTTTTTGATTCTGTAGCCTGATTCCTGACCTTTTAACCCACCTTTTGACATACTGAACTGTCCAATTTTTGTACTTGTAACCCATTCTATAACCAAAGTACTGATAGGATTCCCTGTTTCTGTGTTGTGTAGGTCATATATCCAGATGTACATGTACACATTTCACATCCAGCCACTCAGAGACTGTGTGTGTCACTACCTGACCTGATGAGGGTACATCTTGCGTCCTGTGGATTTGAGTACCTTATACATTTACCTGAGATTAGGGTAAATCATGGGATTTTGACTGCTCTGATTGAGAGATTTCATTCGGAGACCCAAACCTTCCACCTGTCGATTGGGGAGATCACTGTTACCCTTGAGGATGTGCATTGTATACTGTGCATTCCTTTCCATGCAGGCTGATGACCAGAGTATGTGAGTTCAGGGAACTTAGGTTTATTAGCTTTTCGTCATGTATTTGGAGATGACACCCAGATGACTAGTTCTATTTCCTAGGAGACCTTAGTGCAGAGATATGGACAGACGCACTGGCTGGAGTGCATCATTGCTGGGATGATTGGTGGTATTATAATGTCTGACCATCAGTAGAACAGTCTTTTGATGGGCTGGACCCCTATGGTAGCACATTTGATGGTGACTCCCTCTGAGTTGGTATGGGGTCAGTGTCTTTTGGCCCATATGTTCTCCGAGATGCATGAGGTAGTGTATCAGGAGAGCAAGTCTTTTGCTGCAGGAGTGCTAGTTTTATAGATATGGGCTTGGGAGCATATCCCAGTGTTGAGACCAGTATGTACTACATAGAGGTAGCCTCAGGAGCCTGTTATTTATATATATGCTAGATATGTCATACATGGATGGATGGGCCACACTGAGTACTAGAGGTGATGCCTCGATGACATGACCTTTATGTGCTGGAGACCATATGTAGCCATTGAGCCTTGGCCTACTGCTCGAGAGAAGTTTAGTTTCTTCTTTCAGAGCCGTGTACTGATTGGGAGGTCATCCTCCACTATAAAGAGATTTCTTATTACTAGGGTCTAGTAGCAGTATGGACATATACATGATGCCCTTGAGGACTATGCAGCTTATGGTCAGATAGGTCATGAGCTTGGACTCGAAAGGACCCAGAGGCTTTCGTATGGATTGTGTTCACAGGAGTACAGTGCTATTGTCAGCAGAGACTAGGAGTATAGACCGGATGGACTTGATGCTGGTGTTACAGATGGGTTTATCTCATGGCTTGTTGATCATCTAATTCATAGATTCTCTGATCCAACAAAGTTGATACCCTCCATGGAGGAGGTGATGGACGTTATAGGTGCTTCGATGGGATAGGGTCCTAGACCCACATAGGCACCTATTGTGCACCTAGAGTGATGGGGCCACCACAGAAACCATTAGGATAGATGAGGCCCCCTCATCCCACTAGTTCTATAGCAGGTAGATCGATAGGTTCTCATAGATGAACTAGGGGAGAGGGTGGTACCTTAGGGAGTGTTGGCACAACTGATGAGGTACTTGCAGCAGAGCAGGTTGTGGGTGGTGGTATGGATTTGATAGAGGAGGACATAGGATTTGATTTGGGTGTAGAGGTCAGATGCCATAAGGTGCAGAGAGCCTAGACCATAGAGCAACCTGCAGAGGATACTGACATGCCAGTGGCAGATGCTGAGCCTAGTGTACCATTTTTTACACAGGAGATCGTGAGGAGGCTTAGATTGTAGGTCCGGGACCTGAAGGTGTGTAATGCTCACTGGGAGGAGAGATACATAGAGGCCGATAGATAGCGCACTAAGATTCATGGTGAGGTGTAGAGATTACAAGCAGAGGTGATTCACCAGACCTCCCGGGTAGCTTACTATGTGTCCACATACTATATAGTTGTTCCTACTACACAGAGAGTCCCTTCATACTCCCAGTACATGATGGCATTAGAGGGAGCCAGAGCACCCAGAGTAGAGGTAGTACCGGATGCACCACCTCCACCTCCACCAAGTGTAGAGGATCAAGTTGAGAGTTGATCTATTTGTGATATGTTCTGACATTTTTGATCTTTTGATTCTGATATACTGTTCTGATTTTGATAGCTCAATTGAGCTCATTCATTTGTACACTGTGCCAGTAGTGCACCCCTGACTAGTTCGAGATCTTTGATATATATATGAGATCGATATTTTGGTTGTGACTTCATTTTTACTTGACATGTTTCGATTTATGATTATATCATGTGATGTTTATGCTACGAGTAGTGTAGAATGAATGTATGGATCAATGCAATGCAATGATTGCTTTCATATGTATGGACGTTATGCAAATGTATTTGATTCTAAAAAGATGTATGTATGATTTATGCTTATGCACATGGATGAATTTTAATGCAACAAATGATTATGATATGTAAATGCAATGATACACATGATATGTTTTGCAGGTATTGATGAAGACAAGTACTTAGTCTTATGTCAAAAAGGATGTCTAACCCAAAAGGATAACTGCTTGCGATTCTGTGAAGAGACCTTCGAGTTAGATTTCAGCTCTTGTTAGATTTGAAAAGACAATTGAAGAATTGTTTAAGCATTGAAGTTTATTTAACCATTGTGAGATCATGCAAACATGCAAAAATGCAAAGAGACATGCAATATGAAATGTAACCTAAGACCTAGGACCTAGTCACTGATCATGTGTCAGTCATTCTCATGATTGAATTATTAGGTAACCGGATAAATCAATACAATGCCCACTAGTTATAAAACCATATACATATGAATATTGATTTGTATGTTCAAGAATCAATATAACATCCACTAGTTAGACAACCATAGACATATGAATATTGATTTTGTTTTCAGAATGTCGGATTAGATATAAGCACCAAGGCACAAATGCTAGGATGACCTGAATATCATGTCCATTTTGATATAGCAATTTGTATAAGCATCAAAATATAAATGTGGTGATGACCAAAATATGCCTTGTGGACAAACATATCAAACATTCAAGAGATCATTCTAAAGCCAATGTGAATTACCCGTAGTGACCTTTCATCGTGCACATCCTTAGGTAAGATTGCATTTCACAATAGGAGAAAGAACTCACTCAAAAAGATAATAGTGAGATCAAACTTCCTTGAATTTTTTGGGTATCAATGGTCGAGGTACGCATGGCCATCCAATTTGAGATAGAGGCTCTTATAGTCAGACACCATTTCAATCTAGAATTTCCAAAGTTGTTAGATTTTCACATACAAGAAGAAAAGAAAGAAAAGATTATGCCCCCAGTCATCACTCTCTAAATCCTATAAAGGACATCATCGAAGAGCTTGAAAGGACACAATATGCAAAAATCTCAATGTGAATCAGTAAGCATACAAGGAGATAAAAGCATGTAAAAAGCATAGATGGTTTTCAGTTTGTGAATCATCAAGGCACCCATTGCTAGGTTTTTACCAAGATGTTCATTTTTTTAGGACTTTTTCTAATTTTTAAGATTTTTTTCAGGACATTTTACCAGACAATGAATACCTTAGGCATTGAATTTCTTCAGATGGAGAATGTTGATTGGTTCTCAGAGCTATTCTCCTTCAGTTTTTGAGAGTTGATAGGCACCAGAGCCAAAAGTAGTAGTGATTACAAAGGGACCCAGCTAGTTGGGTTCAAAATTTCCCTTGCATTCTTGATGTGATTGATTTTTAGGATTCTCTCTCAAGACTAGATCACCAACCTGAAATTCTTTGTGTCTGACTTTCTTGTTGTAACCTCTAGATATTCTCTTTTGATATAATCTAAGATGATCATACGCTACTTGTCTGCACTCATCTAGTAGTTCAAGTTCTTGCAACCTAGACACTTTGTAGTCATCATCAGTTACTAGACCATGCATTCTGATTCTTAGTGATGGGATTTCAACCTCAATAGGCAGTATCGCTTCAGACCCATAAACTAAAGTGAATGGTGTAGCCCCAGCAGGCATTCTAATACTTGTTCTGTAGGCCTAGAGAGCTGGATTGATCATGAGATGCTAGTCTCTTCCTATTTCATTAACTGTGCGGTGCAAGATCTTTAACAAATTCTTGTTTGAAGCTTCTACTTGTCCATTCCCTTGAGGATAGTAGATAGAAGACCAATGTTGTGTAATCTTAAATTTGGCACATAGATCATCCAAGTCTTTGTTCTTAAATTTACCACCATTATCTGTGATTATAGAATGAGGAATCCCATATCTGCATATGATATAGTTCAGGATGAGCATAGATATTTGTTTCCCAGTTTCTTGTGTTAAGGGAACTGCTTCTACCCATTTTGTAAAATAATCTGTAGCTGTGATTATATGGTATGTCCATTAGAAGAATGAGGATGTATGGATCCTATAAGATCAAATGCCCATTGGTGAAAAGGCCATTGCGTAGTAAAGGGAATTAGATCTCTCCCCGAGCATGAATTAGGTTGCCATGTAATTGACACTTTTGACAATTCTTAGCAAACTTGATAGCCTCTTTCTCCATTTCAGGCCAATAGTACCCAGCCCTAATAAGTTTTTGAGCTAGTGTTAAATCGGTCAAGTGTGACCCATAAATACCTTCGTGGACTTCTTCCAATGCATGTTGAGACTCTTCCCATTCTAACATCTAAGTAGCATACCATCTAGACCTTGTTTGTAAAGATCATGACCGATGATGACATATCGAGAGGCATTACAGATAAGGTATCTCTTTTCATGGCAGTTGAAGGTATCGGGAATGATTTGGTCTTGGAGATAGGAGAAAAGGTTTTTGTATCTAGATGAATCATGACCAAGAATAGTGCAGATCATGTGGGTTTCAGGGGAATCATATGCAGGATAAGATAGTGCTTCCACTAGGAACTTGTAGCGTAGCTCATGTTCAGGCTACTGTAATAAAGTAGATAATGTTTCCATTGCATCAGTAGCCTTATTCTCTGTTCTAGGTATTTGCTCAAATGTGATAGATATGAAATATTTCTTTAAATCATCTACCATTCTCTTATAAGGAATGAGCTTTTCATCTTTAGTTTGGTATACCTCATTGAATTGATGGATAACAAGTTGAGAGTCCCCATGAATGTGTAATTTTGTTATTCTCCACTCAATTGCTATTTTCATGCCATTAAGAAGGGCTTCATATTCAACAATATTATTTATGCAAGTGAACTATAATCTGAATGCTTTGGAAATTGAGTATCCTTGAGGAGTTATGAACATTATGCCTACTCCTGATCCATTTTGTGTATAGGAGCCATCAAAGAATAACTACCATTCTCTAGAAGAAAGAGTCATGATAGAGGAATCTAGAAATTCCATTTGCATTGGTGTATCATCAATCATAGGTGCATCAGCCAATTGATCAACAATTACTTGTCCTTTTATAGATTTTCTTTCCACATATTCAATATCAAATTCACTTAAGAGCATGACCCATTTGGCTAATCTACCCATGAGGGAAGCTTTTCTTAGTAGGTACTTTAGTGGATCAATCTTAGCTACCAAATGGGTGGTATGTGCCAACATGTAATTTCTCAGTTTCTATGATGCAAAGATCACAACTAGACAAGCCTTCTCAATCATTTAATAGTTCTTTTCGTATGCAACCAATGTTCTATTGATATAGTATATAGCTCTTTCCTTTTTATTCTCATCATGCTATGCTAGCAATGCCCCTAGTGATGTATTTGTTGCAGAGACATATAAGATCAATGGAT
Organism: Chamaecyparis obtusa; assembly: GCA_027943335.1. Lineage (NCBI taxonomy): Eukaryota > Viridiplantae > Streptophyta > Pinopsida > Cupressales > Cupressaceae > Chamaecyparis > Chamaecyparis obtusa. The sequence goes on along the minus strand of BSBK01000035.1, from coordinate 1,173,887 downwards.
TCCCTTGAATAGGAGGCATCAAGATAGGAGGATTTGATAGATATTGTTTGATACGGTCAAAGTTCTTCTCACATTCTTCATTCCATGCAAAGGTCACACATTTATGTAATGTTTTTGTAAAAGGTTGTGATATGTCCACAAGCTGTGATATGAATCTTCTGATAGATTGAACTCTCCCTTGCAATGTCTTCATTTGACTGATATTCTTAGGAGGTTGCATCTCCATTATAGCCTTTACTTTAGTTGGATCAACTTCAATGCCCTTCTTTGAAACTATGTATCCTAAGAGTTTTCCAGAAGTGACACCAAAAGCACACTTCTTAGGATTTAGTCTGAGACTAAATTTTTCCATTCTGTCTAGTATCTTGCTCAAGTCATTTAGATGTTTAGCTCTGATCATAGATTTTGCTAAAGTATCATAAACATAATCTTCCATAGTCCTATGCATCATGTCATGAAAAATAGAAGTCATAGCTCTCTGATATGTAGCACCAACATTCTTAAGCCCAAATGGCATGGCATTCCAACAGAAGGTACCCCATGCACATGTGAAAGCAGTTTTCTCTTGATCCTTTGGAAAAATTTTTATTTCATTATATCTAGAAAAACCATCCATTAAGGAATACATCTCAAAACCCACAGTCATGTCCACTATCATATCAATGTTAGGTAGTGGAAAATCATCCTTAGGGCATGCTCTATTCACATCTTGAAAGTCCATGCACACTTTGATTGATTTATCTAGTTTTGAAATAGGTACAATATTAGAGATCCATTCTACATAATCAATAACTTGGATGAATTTGGCTTTCAGGAACTTCTCTAATTCAGCTTTTACCAAGAGTGTAACATGTGGATGCATCTTTCTCAACTTTTTCTTAATAGGTTTGACATTTAGAGCTATAGATAAATGATGCATTATAAGATTAGGATCCAACCCTGGCATATCTAAATATTTCCATGCAAAGTTGATCTTCTTTTCTATTAAGAATGTTGTAAAGTTTTTCTTCTCTTCTTCTGATAAAGATTGTGCTACATGAATCAATTGTGGTTCTTCTGTTGTTCCAAAGTTGATGGATTGAGTGGGCTCAATTAGAACTGGAGATCTGTCTTGTAAATGACTTGGAAGGACATCAAATATCTCATCCTTAGGCACCTCAGAGAGGTTTTCACCTTCGAATACATCTTTTATTTTTACTTTTGTAGGTTTTGAGACTGCCACAAAGTGGTTTTCACCCTCAAAACTCCTTTTCTTTTTCTTTTTATTCTTATTTTTCTGACTAAGATACTTGATGTCTGACTTCATCATGCTGACGCTCAGTTCACTGATGGATGTCCTCATAGGCTCAACTACATTTAGGTAGCAAGCAAGGGCATAGTCATTTGGGAAGGTATAAATACCATGGCTTAGATTTGTGGAGGTTTGATCAAGAAGTTCAGGATGTTGGATAGTCAAAGTGGTGAAAGATTGGGAGATAGTGTTGACGGATATGGATCTGTCATCATTGGTCCTAACCCGACGCTCAAGTTCAAAGGTGATATTACAACTTAAGACATTCAATTCATGAATAGGCTCAATGTCATTGTGGGAGTCCAATTCAGCCATAGGTGGATTAGACTCATTAAGTTCATTACTTTGCTCTAGACCTACATTGGGTTTAGGTGCATATTGGTGAATAAAATCAACATGTTTCTTTGTGACAAGCTCATCTTCCTCTGGAATGGCTCCCCATTCATAGTCATTAGATTCTTCATCTATGCCTCTAGGAAATCTAAGAACATGAGTAAAGTCAGGATGAATACCCCAAGAAGGGTTACCCTCAGATTCTGATTTGAATTCATACTCATAGGAATCTGTCTCAGAATAACTACCACCTTCCTCTTTGTCTATTTGATTGTCTTTGAGATTAGCTGGTTCTTGTGTTGCAACTATGTCTTGCTTTATAGTAGGTTATTGTGTTACTACTACATTGATTCTTTTTATTAGATCATCTTCAGCTTCAAGGAGGTCTTTGATTTCTTTAGGTAAACACTCATAAGGAATAATTTCTAAGCTGTTTGAATCACTATCTGATGGTTTAGGTTCTTCCTTCTTAAGAAGGGGTTCTCTTGGTGCAATCTGCTCTATGACATGAGAAAAATTACCTTTGAGGTGGAAGGGTTTCTTTTTAAAGCCTAAGCCAACAATATCTTTGTTTGCTCTACCAGTATGTGAAATAGGTGTCACAAGACCTTTTCCTTTGACTCCTAGAGGTCCTTTACCTGGATATCCCATCTTAGCTATCAATTTATCTCCTGGACCATATGACTTAGAATGGATTTTGGATACTGTAGAGTTACTAGTTTGAACAACTTGAGATTCAGGTTCATCTTTGTATAGCCATGCAAGCATAGCTTCATCTTCTTCAAATTCTTGCTTGGAGACTTGTTCTACTACAAAATTCTTTTTATATGCCTCAAGAGGTTCTTTAGATTCTAGTTTAGATTGTATCAAAGCCTGCCTATAAGACTTAGGTGAGATAGGGAGAGATGTCAAAGATAAGGCTAGCTCTATAGTATATTCTCCCATACTATTTTCTTTGATATTGACCTCTTTGGCAATGTCTTCCATTTTAGATGTGGATGCTTCGTTTGTTGACTTAATGGAAGATTCTCTATTATTGGGCACAAGTTTATCCACACCTTCTTTCAATGTATTGCAAGTGGTGGATATGTCTTCTGGAATAGTGACCTCTACTCCTTCATAAGGAAATTTCAAACATTGGTGGAATGTAGAAGGAATAGCTTGCATTTCATGTATCCATGGTCTCCCTAGAAGGATGTTGTAAGCCAAAGGTAGATCAAGTACTTGACATATAGTATCCCTGATAACTAGACTTGCTATGATAGGTAAGACAATAGTGCCTTTAGAAGATATTTCTTGTTCATCATAGGCTTTAATAGTTATTTTCTTTCTAGGATCAATAGCTATTTTTGAAAATCCCAATTGTGTGACCAAGCTATAAGAACAAATATTTAGGCCAATGCCTCCATCTATCAACACAGATTTGACTCTATGGTTTTGGATCAAAACTTCTATGTGCAAGGGCTGATTATGCAGGTGACTCAAGGAGTTGTCATCTCCTTCTGAAAAGGAGATATATTGCGGAGATGTAAGATGTCCAACCATAGTCTAGAACCTGTCTAAATCAAGGTCGTCAGGAACATTGGATCCAAGGAAAGCTTTGTCTAGAATTGCTCTATGAGCTGGAGATATTCAAAGCAACTCAAACATGGATATTTTTGCATTAGTGTGTTGGATTTGTTGAATAATGCTATAAGATGTTGGCCTCGTATCTTTAGGATTGGAAGATTCAAAAGCAGCCTTCTGTTTGGAAGCAGAAGAAAGATTGAAGGGCATCTCAGGGACATTTGATGAATATGGGATTTGTCCGTTTAGATGTGCCTGAGCTTGTGATTGAGTAACTATGTTAGCTAAAGGATGATCTCTATCTCTTCGCACAATTGTGATGACATTGCAATGCTCAGAGAGACAAGGTTCGACCATATTGATAACAACATTATTTCTAGGGTAAGCATAATTGACCTTTGCCCCCATATTAGGCTGAGAAGATGAAACTTCTTGACCATGTTTCAGAAATGATTCTATGAATGCTGTATGATCATTATTGCTCTTATGATTGTCAATTGTGATGTCTCCCTTATCAATCAGATCTTGAATAGTATGTTTCAAGCGTAAGCAGTTATTAGTTTTGTGACCTTTACGTCGATGGAAATCACAGAATTCATGCTCTCTCCACCATTTCAGTTTAGGGTCAGGATCAGATTGTTGGATCTCAGGAAAAGAGATGATGTTCTTAGCTAGTAGAGTTCTCATAGCCAATTCTAAAGATTCTCCAAGAGGAGTGAACTTTCATTTATTATCAGCGGACCAAGATTTGTATTCTGGCTTCTTTTGAGATGATTCAGGCACCTTTTGTTCTGAAGGTTTGATGGCTTGGGTACCAATAGTTAGATTGAAAGTTGGTGCCTTTGATGGGGCACATATAGTATCAACAACACCATCTATGATGGTGCCTTTATTCTTGTTCCAAATTTTGTTCTTGTCTTTAGAATTGGATCCTAATTCGTACTTGTCCTTTTGAAGTGTGGTCTCATTTTTTCACAAGTACTTTTTCAATTTTGATCGCATTGTCTACCATCTTATCAAAAGATGTATGATCTTGCATTTGTAAAGGGTAGTTGATCTCTGGGACAAGATTATTGATGAAGATTTCTAGTTTTTCAGTTTCTGGAATAGGCCTAGCATATAGAGAGAATTTCTTCCTCCATCTCTTGAGAAATGTCAGGAATGGTTCTCCTGGATATTGTTTGAGATTACAGATATCGATCATGGTGACTGGATGTTGGATATTGTAGGAGCATTTCTGATAGAACAATTTGATCAACTCCTCAAAAGTTTTGATAGTAGAAGGCAATCTAGAGAACCAATGAATGGCTGCTCCTCCCAGAGATCGAGGACAGAGACACATCAGATAGGTTGGTTCGTGCATGAACTCCATAGATTGTGTACAGAATTCTCTTACATGATCTTGAGGATCAGAGGGTTCATCATACTTATCATATTTAGGCATCTCCACTCTTTTTTGGAATGGTGGCATGTACAAGTCTTTGTCAAATGGAAAAGGACATAGGGCCTCCATGGAGAACTCCTTGGGTTCCTTTTCTTTCTCAAGTTTATTAAGTTTGACTTGCATGGCATGCATCTATTTCATCATAGCTATGAGTGGAGTTTCTTCCTCATGTGTAATGATATCTTTGACATTAAAGTTAGGAGGAAGTTTAGCTCCTTGATGAGCTAATTGTAAAAAGTATGCTTCTCTATCTTCTTTCAAGAAATGCTTCATCATTCTTTTGAAGTCATCATCATTTTGATACCAAGCAATTTCTTCAGGTGTGGGTTCTTGATCTGCATGATGTTGAGATTGAGCTCTTTGAGAGCCAAATTTTGTCCCTACTTGAGACATGGTAGGAGTTCTCCCTGGGATAGATTGAGGAGGAGTTTTTTGATTACCTCCGTGAGTTGATGGAGGAGGAATGTAACCATTTTTTAATTGAAAGTTTCCAAGACCATCATCTTCGTAAAGACCAGAATTGTAGAGTTGCTCAAGAGTTGGAGCTTGGAGAGTATTCAAAGGTATGGAATGGGATATTTCTTCAGATTTATTGTGAGAGGAAGCTCTAGTTTCCACCATTAACCTTGGGTGAAGCAAATGAATAAGATGAAGACAACTGAAGAACGGATTGATTCAAGAAGATCAAATGACACAACCTTGTCAAGGTTTGATTGATTGAAGCTTAGATTAGATGTAAATGAAGGAGACTATGCCCTAGATGTATGGGTAGATGCCCAAAAGATAGCAGACATGAGTTCACAACACAGCCATTTTGATGATTGATTGAAGATTGATAGTTATGACAAGGTTTTGACACCAGATAAAAAGGATTCAAATCAATAAAATAGAAGGCTAAATCAAATTCAAAAGGCCACTTTAGGAAAATGATTGGATTCTCAATAGTTGCTGCTCTATTCCTGACATAGTGATTTGTTTGACAGATTATGGAAATAGGCTGAAAAAGTTGGATATCTGGCAATTCTGACAACTTCCTGGTGATTTTTCAAAATTTCTCAAACAAATTTCTATAGGCTTGTACGACAGTGGGTATAGCATGAAATGACAATTGAAAAACTTGTATGACTATTGTAAAACTTGCACGACAGTTGATAGCAGGGTTTTTGACTTTTTGAATTCACTGGCAGCAAAACTCGTACGATAGTATACCAGCTACCATACGACAATATGGGGGTTCTGAAATGACAATAGCCAAAATTTGTATGACTTTCTAACTTTACAAGATGACTTTTGACTCCAGAAAGGTGTTTGACATCAGATTTTGCAATTTTTGAGATTTTCAATTTTAGATTGATTGAAATTTTTACTGTCCAGATTTGAAGGTTATAGCAGATTCGTTCATTTTCAATAACCAGATAGATAAGCAAGCATGCAAAATAACAAGCAAGTGATTTCAAGAATGTCTGAGAATAATGAATAGGGGACAAAGCAACCCTGCGCATGAACAATCAATTGACTGAATTGTGCTAATCCCTAGGAGTGCTAACAGTGTATGTTTCAAAAAGTTTTACAATAATGCACATATTCCTAGAAAATGAAAATTTGGCCTCAATAGGGTTTGTAGTAATGGTCTGACTCTGCAACTTTTGTGATCTCAAGAGGGAAAACTCCAATCTAGGTGCATCAGGGTTTTGACACAGTCTGAGAACTTAATCTTTAGGATCTGCTAGGGAGATCTGACAGCCCAATAAGAGACCACACCTATGAAGATTTCCTCCACAAGGACATTTATATAGCGATTGTCACTACCATGGTGAAAATGGCTATTACCACTTGAGGTTCCATCAACTTGGTTGACCCAATTAAGGGAATGTCCACTATGGTTAACCCTCTCTAAAGGTGACTCACAAAATATACCACATGGAGATTGGTTCCAGATTCAAGGATCCGAGTTTCTGATACTACCCAAAAAGGGAGTAGAGCATAGTCCTCTAGCCTTTTCACTTTTAGCCAAAAAAAAGTAGACAGATAAATCTGACATGCTAAGACTAAGATTGTCTCACAAAGATCTATGATGTCAACTACTTATGATCTATCAACCCCTCCGGAAAGAGAATGTATCAATCAAAATTTGAAGACACACAAATCTAGTAGAACGTGAGACGCTCTCAGTATCCTCCCTACGTACAAGGGTTCCTTCATTGAGAAGAGTTTCACTAGAAACCCACTCTCTCAAGAACCACAAATAGTGTTCATAGGGCCTATTTACTATGTGTAACAAAGATGTTGAAAATAAAATCTATGTTCATTTTTAATAGCCCAAAATGAAATCTATGATATGAAAGCAATAAAAGGTCACACAAGCTAGACATGTGAGATGTTCATTTTAGTCCAAATTAAAATGTTATCAGTTGAGAAGATTACTTGAATTCCTCACAATGCACTTAGTACATTTTTACCTATTTTTAGCAACTCTCATGCTTTTCCCAATCAAAATCAGTAGAAGTCAATTAGAAACAACAAATTTCAAATGTTAATGTTAGCTGTCAGTCCAAATCAGGAAAAAAAATCTAGAAAACTGTCTGAAAGAGTGAAATGACAATTGAAACTTGGCATTAAAACTCATATGATAGTGGGTCACCTACCAGATGATAATCTAGAAACTCATACGACACTGGGTATCAGATCATACGACAATCAAGCTTTCAAATGACACTATATTTCTGATAGTACAATCCTCGATCAAATCAACTATCATACAATAGTGGGTATCTCCCGATATGAGTTTCTGACAAAACTCATACAAAAATTGTATGGACATAAATTAAAAATCACATCTTTGAACATAAAATGACAAGAAGATTATAGAAATTGATATAAATTGAATGGAAACCCATTCCAGGGCCCCACGATGGGCACCAAAAATGTGTGTGTGAATTTTGTACTTGTTTGTAGACACAACACTTCAATAAAACATTAGAGGTTAGTTAAAATCAAAATCATGCAGTGAAATGGAAACTAATCTAACCAGGAGATTTACTACCTTCTAGTAGATGCAAGTATGTATTCTCAGATTATACCGAGATCAGTGACCTTGATGACACCTAAATGAAGGATTTGAATGCAAAATATAGATATGGAATGAATGCAAATTAATCTATATTTTTGGCTTTTCTATGCAATAAGATGAAATAAACTGATATGAATCTATTCTAGATGAAAAACTGATATACAATGCAAACTAACAATGATATGCTAAATGATATGAAACTAAAACAAGATTGATCTCACAAAAATTGTTGATTTGCAAAGAAGCTTCAATTCTTCAGATATCAATTCACCAGTGTGCTTGTGTAATTTGAGATTGATTTTGGTAGAGTAAATATGCAAATTTGTGAGATATGATTATGAAGAGCTGAGCCTTGATTTTATAGAAATCCAAGGCTTTGGGGATGCATGGAAAAAGCCATAAATCACTCAAATAAACTCAGGTTGATTTTTGAGTTATCAAAGAATAAAAGATAATTAATTCACAAAATCATGCAAAATCATGCAAAAACAACTTTTTGATTTAAATCAGAAGTTGAGATCAGCTTTCAACTCAAAAGAGAGTTGAGTTAATTTTTAAAACAACTTGAATTGATTTTCTGATTTCAAGTTTAACTAATTTTTGAATGTGCATAATAATTATGAATTAAATTGGTGCTAGTATTATAGGGCTAATACACAGTTTCACAAGTGAATATGGAAAAGTGAATGCGAATTAAGGGTAGGAAAGATGTGAGCGAGTGAAACAAGGGTTTCTTGTTAAGTAAAACATGCTCCAGTCTAGAGGTTCCGGTCTTCCGCAGGAATATGGAGAGAAGCAAGATTTTGGTTCCAAACATATTTAGTGTTCAATCTCTGGATCGTCAAATTAAATTTTTCTCTAAAACTAAATATGCAGCACTTCATTATTCTCATCTCAGGACCGCTAGGGCTCTGCAATCCTGGTCAAAATTGGCGAGTAGCTCTTATGATCCCCATTCTGCATTGGGGGAAGGTGGATTAAAAGAGGCTCATGTGTCTCCTGGGGATGCAAAGGGAAATATGTCTGAGTGGCATCTGGTTAAAAAGAAAAAAATGGTAAGATCTACCCCATCAGAGCAATGTGCAAATGATTTAATTCTAAAAAATTCTTTTGAGTCGCTAAGTAAGGTTCAAGATCTTAAAAAATCTAGCCTATATTCACCTCTGCATAGACGTAATGTGGTTGGGAAGGGGAAGGGAAATTCTAGGAAATAGTCACATCCAGATGGTGATAATCATTCCCACCCCAATGCGAATGGGTTTCCATCTTCCCTTGGCAAAACCCTAGGTTATGAGGGTGGACAAACATATTTCTTGGATAAATCTCAGGTCTCTAAGACTGAGCACCATGAGCATAATAGTATGGGAGGATGCCATGAGAAAGATTCCATTTATGAACAAAAAGTATCTAAGGTTTACTCTCCCCCCCATCGGAGATGGATTGGTAAGATTCATTCACATAGGCCCCAATCATATGTAGGTAAGTCTGACTACGATGCAAAAACATCTCTTAATGGGCATCTAAAGTCAGTATATTCACCTCCTCACAGGCATAGCAACAACAACATTAATGATCATATTAAAATAAAAGGAAATTTTGGTCAGAATTCTAATATGATCATGTTAGATATAGATGATAAATGTATAGTACAAAACCATAATTCTTATGCAGCTACAGGTGTAATCTGTCGATGGAATGGAGTAGGTGCATCTATTTTTGACATTGCAGATGGACTGAAATCATAGTTACCCTACGAGGTAAGTATTACAATCCTTGTGGAAAATTTCATCTTCTTAGACTGTAAAAGCAGTGATCTTAAAAGGAATATTATGAATGATGGATGCCCTAAGTTTAGGAAAATTTCTTTTTCTATTTTTAATTGGACTCCCCTTTTTAATCCAATTAATCTTAGATATTTTAGGGTAGATAAAGCTATCATTCTCAAAAATCTACCACTGGAAGTTTCTAACCAAGAAATTATCAATTTAATAGGTAATCGGATTGGTAGCTTCATAGGATTAGTTGAAAATGAATACAGTTAATTAGAGAAAATCATTATTGTTAAGATGAATTTTCATCAGAAATTTGTTCCTCCCATATGCTTATGTTTTAATTCAAACTCAGTAATCATTAATCCCATCATTATGGAAGATTATATTGAAGATTATAATGAAGATATAGAGTATGTCCCAGGTGTTAATATGGAATTTGATGGTATTTCTCATCACAATCACAAGAGGTTGGATGTTGAGGTGAAATTATATGAAGATAAGGGAGGTTTTATTCTTACAAACTCAGGGGATAAGAGTCCAGTTAGGCACTCCCCTTCCCCTGTTGATAGCAATCCTCTTAAACAAAATCCCACTGATAAATCAACAAGAAGTAGCAAGATAAATGTTTAAAATAATAATAATGATATTAATGATCCAGATGATCCTATGCTGAATGCCTCTTTCATCTCAAAACATGAAGTTAACTCAGGATCATAATCGATCTCAAACACTAGCAGCTCTAATGGAGTAAAGGATATGTTAGAAAAACATAAAAATATCCATATAGATAGAACTGAAATAGAAAAATTAGAAGCTGAAGTAAATGAAATTGTGGAATTCCTTGGGAATGAGGTGACTAATGAATTAATGGAAAAAATCCTAGATGAAATATGTGACAAGGAAGAACTTAATCATCAAAAGAAGCTTTTGATTAAAAGCATTAATGAGGGCAGAGTAGAGAATCTCAATCAGATAAATAAACAAGAGAATCCCAACTTAATAAATATAGATATACCTACTTGCAAGGCCAATGATAAGGATACCAGTCATGAAGAGCAATTAGAGAAATCAACTAGAAAAGGTATTCTTAAGCCTAAGTTTACTGGCTTTTGTTTTAATTGCTAATTGTATGGACATAAGGTAAGAGAATGTAGAAAACTAGATATGAAGTCTAGCAGACCTAAATATGATAACTTGAATGATTTTATCAAGAAACAAAAGGAGAAAAGTCTTAATGAAGAAAATAATAAAAAATGTGATTGTAGTAAGAATGTAGAGCATAGATATGAGGGCAGAACAAAGAATTTCAATTAGATAAATAAACAAGAGAATCCCAACTTAACTACTTCAGATGAAAATGTTAATAAGATTATAGGCCTATCTTAGATAGATAATATAGAAGATTTGGGCAAAAATCTTATAGATTTTGAAGACTCCTTGATTAACAAGGAAGTAAATATAAACAATATTCAGATTCAAATCGATGAAGATATCAGTAAATGCTTAGAAGGAATCTCTAATGCTGATAGACAGTTGGGTATAGCAGAAAACATTGATGGGTTAACATCTCCAGTTACTCTTAAATCAAAGAAAAAAAGAGGCAGGAAATCTACATATGAATTAAGAGCTATGGATGGGCAAGCAACAAATCAGTTAAACCTTTTTGATATCCTAAATGCTGGGAAGGGGAAGAGCCTTCCCAAAGGCCAATGAAAGTAACAACTTGGAATGTTAGGGGTCTTAATGCCCCTAACAAACAACCCCTAATAAAAAGATATTTAAGTCTATCTGAATCAGAAATAATATTAATCCAAGAAACTAAATTGAACCAAGAAGAGAGCCTTAAATTTAGTCATAAAATAGGCATTTGGAAATCAGAATTTGTACTCTCAGATGGGGCCTCAGGTGGGCTTGGTACATTGTGGGACCCTAGGAAAGTTATGTTAGAAAATATCCACAAACACAATAATTGTCTATTGGTTACAGTCGTCAGCCTAAAAGCTAATTTAAAATTTTTTCTTATCAATGTCTATGGTCCTATCCCAAATTCTGAGAAAAAGAAATTGTGACAGGACCTTCAATATCATATAAACAACAATGGCTCTAATATTCATACAATAGGAGGAGACTTTAATGCAATCATAGATATCAATGAAAAAGCAGGGGGTTCAAGATATGTCTCACAATCACAAAAGGATTTGTCTTTGGGTAAATGCAAACAACTTAAAAGACATTCCTACTGACAATGGGACATTTACATGGAACAATCGCAGATCAGGGTTCAACCATATAGTTGAAAGATTAGATAGATTTTTGATTAGTGGGAACATGGGTAAATTCAATTACAATATTAATGCGGAAATTCTCACTTATTCAGGCTCGAATCACTTCCCAGTCAGGTTAAATATTTCTAAAAATAGTAAACCACTTAGAAACCCATTTAAATTTGAATTTATGTGGTTTCAGGATAAGGACTTCATGCAATTGTTGGAGAGCCGATGGAACCAGATAGAGGTTTCCAGCTCTAGAATGTACTGCATCGTCACTAAGATTAACATCCTAAAACATAGAATATTGGATTGGAATAAAGAGAAATTTAATAATATTTTTGAACAAAAAATGGGAATAGAATCAGACATTAATGATTTAAATGAGACCTTCATAAAGCAAGGTATGAATGAAGCATCGTATAATAAAGAGAAAGAAGTAATGATTAAACATGCATATAATCTACATAAGGAAGAAATATTCTGGAAGCAAAAATCAAGAGAAACATGGCTCAAAGAAGGCGATAAGAACACAAATTTTTTTCACAATAGCACTAATAATAATAGGAATATTAACCGAATATCAAAGCTCAAAGGACAAAATGGTGAGCTGATTGAAAATCCAAGAGATATAGCAGCTCACTTAGTTAACTATTATCAAACACTCCTTAATAACTATGAATTTTCTGATCTAGAAGCCCAAAATTAGATTTTACCCTCGATTCACAAAATAATTTCTGAAGGAGATAACAAATGGCTCAATAGAAAACTAACACTAGAAGAAGTTAAAACAACATTATTTCAACTCCACCTAGAAAAGGCTCTAGGGCCTAATGGCTTCCAAGCCAGTTTTTTCCAAAAATGTTGGCATTTTCTTGGTGAGGATGTTTGGAAAGCTGTTGAAGCTACTAGAAATTTAGGCTCCCTCCTAACAGAAATTAACAATACCTTCTTTTCCTTGATACCTAAGAAACATGATTGTTAAGATCCAGGAGATTTCCACCCAATATCTCTGTGTAACACAATCTATAAAATATTATCCAAATGTCTAGCAAATAGGCTGAAAATCTTTCTCCCTTCAATTATTTCTGAGGAACAAATAGGGTTCGTGCCTAATCGATCAATCCTTGATGGCATAATAATAGCTCAAGAAATTATACATACTGCACAATATAATAAAGAATCATGCATGCTCATTAAAATAGATATTCAGAAAGCATATGATAGAGTGGATTGGAGATTCCTTTGTAAATGTTTAGAAGCATTTGGTTTCTCTAAACAATGGATAAATTTAATTTATAATTGCATCTCTTCTCCTAAGATCTCTCTTTTAATTAATGGCACTCTTGAAGGCTTCTTCAAAATATCTAGGGGCATCAGGCAAGGTGATCCATTATCTCCCTTCCTATATGTTATTATGGCAGAAGCCTTGGGTAGATATATAACTAAGACCCGTTTAGAAGGTAAAATCTCAGGAGTCAGAGTCACAAAAAATGTACTTAATATCACTCACCAACAATTTGTAGATGATATAATACTACTTGGAGCCAGTAATCTAAAAGAAGCTAAAGCCTTTAAATATTTATTGGAAGTCTATTCGAAAGCATCAGGTCAAAGGGTCAATCCAAATAAATCAAAAATCTTTTTTATCAACACCCCCACACCTATGATAAGAAAAATATGTAATACCTTAGGATACAAGACAGGTAAGTTTCCCTGTAAATATTTAGGGATCCCCTTAGACAAGGGGACACAGAGCTCAAAATTATGGGAAACAGTGGCGTCTAAACTTCATAATAAAAAAGGTAGTTGGAAAGGAAAATGGTTTACCAAAGTAGGTCAGGCAATGATGATTAAGTCGGTCCTGACTGCTATACCCATGTATCAACTATCTCTCATCCCTCTACCTCTCAATATTAAATCTAATTTAGATAAGATGCTTAGAGATTTCTATTGGCAAGGGACATCAGAAGATAAAAAATCAGCTCTAATTAAATGGGATAACCTATGCAAACCTATTTCTCAAGGAGGATTAGGCATTAAGAACCTCCAGTGGCAGAATTTGGCATTAGGTGCCAAATTAGTATGGAACATGTATAATAACCCCAACAGTAAATGGGCTAATGTTCTCCTCAATAAATATATCCCTAATGCAGACACTATTAATATATTTAGAGCCCGGTCACATACGAAAGGGTCTCGCATATGGAATTTTATTAATAGCTCTAGAGATATTATTAATAACCTTATCACATGGGATGTGGGGTCAGGCAACAAGATTTTATTTTGGGAAGATTCATGGGGAGGGTATCCTCCTTTGATAAGGGAGGGCTTTTCTCAGGAGTTTATTATTCTCTGTAAATCTACCATAGGTAGCTATTTCAAGGATTACATCACACCGGGAGAGGATCCTATTTGGAGATTACTAAATGATGCACTAATAGATTCAGATGAACTTATCAAATTTCATAAAATTCTTAGTAATAGAGTATTAACTCTTAAAAGTAGAGCAGATCATCTAATATGGGTAGGGTCTAATGATGGAAGGTACAAAGTAAAAGATGGTTACAAATCTACTCTGGAAAAACATAAAATGGATTCTTTAGATATACCTTTAAACCTATGTTGGAATAAGGCTTGCCTTCCTAAAGCTGAGCACTTCCTTTGGGCGGTTCTTCAAAAGAGAATCCTAACTTCTGATAGAATTAGGAAACTAGGCTTTAAAGGCCTGACGAGATGCCCTTTGTGTGAGTGTCAAGAGGAAGATGTTAACCACCTATTCTTAAACTGTGAATTGGCACAAGAATGATGGAACTAGTTATGTAAATGCCTGAATTGGTCCCTAGCTAAGTCAAAATGATTTTTGGATTTTCTCAAAGTGCGACCTTTCCTTAACAAGGAGAGTTTGTTTAAAGATATCTGGGTCATAGCCTCATCCATAGTGGTTTGGAACTATGGAAAGAATGTAATAGAAGAATTTTCACAAATAAAAAACTTAATATAAATTCAATCACTAATAAAATAGAAACAACAATTATTGAGATTATCAACAACAGACTTCGAAATGTACATAGTTATGAAAACTCCTTCAAACAATGCGACAATGACCTAAGAAGAATCTGGCCTAATCTATATATCCCACCTCTATATGGTAAAGGGGGGAAAAAGTCAAAAGTAGAGAGAAGTTCTTGTAAATGGACCTCCCCTAAAATTGGATGGTACAAACTTAACTTTGATGGGGCCTCCAGAGGCAACTTGGACACAGCTAGCTTAGGAGGAATTATCTACAATGATAAAGGAGAAACTATTGCAAAATATGCTAAGGCCATTCCACCAACTACCAATAATATGGTAGAATGTGTAGCAGTTCTCGAGGGCCTTAGATTATGCCACTAGCTAGGCCTTTCATGTCTAGAGATAGAAGGTGATTCCCAAATTATTATTAATGCTATTAGAACAAGGAAATCTACAAACTGGAAACTAGCATCGAAATTAGAGGAAATTTTGGAAATTCTAGATAAATTCAACCTAATAGAAGTAAAACATATCTACAGGGAAGGAAACTCAGATGCAGACCCCCTAGCTAATAAAGGAGTAGATGGAGAAAATTTCTCAATAATCATGTAACTTCCTAAAAAAAACATCCCCCCAGGATACTGACCAGCTTATCTAAGCATTAAGAGGTCATGGCTTGATTATGATATCAGTGTTTGGTGATACAATATTGTCACAGATTGACCCTTCTCATGTCATGGATGGGGCTCCCCTTAGAGCTAGTCTTTCTTCTTTTTATTGAGTCTCACCTGTTCTCCCTAGATCTATATTTCTTCTCATCCCTTGATGTCATAATCCTTCCCCTTTGAACTCATATCTTTATCTTCTTAAAGGTTTATCCCATAGGGGTCCCCTAGATGTCTTTTATCTTCCTTCTTTTTCCCACTTTCTCTCTTTTCCATCACTTTGTCACCTTTTTCTCACATTTTAGTGGCCTCTTTAGCCTTTCGGGCTTTCCTTGTTATTAAGATAGGACTCTTTCTTATTTTATGGTGTCCTTATGTTATAATGGTTATATATTCATGATGATACGACATTCATTATGGATTACTTCTTTGGATTATCTATAATTTAGACATCCTTTTTTCAACTTTCTCTTGGTATATATTAGATAACTTAATCCTTTTTTGTTAAGGATTTGTCACTGGAATGGTCGTATTTATGATTACAATCTCCTAGAAAATAGGACTATCTCTTGGACGAAGGATTTGTAATGATGCCATAATTTTATTCATATAGATTACTTTCTCCCTAATACCAGACATCTATTGAGTCACATTAAATAATGATGAGTTACCTCTTTGATTCAACATCACTAAGTATGCATAGTAATTGGCAAGTCGTGGGTTACAGGGATAACCCCCTCTTGGTGGCCTTCTGTAGACACTCCCTTATGTAATAACAAGACAGGTAAATGACGATGGATTTTTTAATTTAGAAGAAGCTACAAGAAATTTCTAGAGAGTTGTTGAGTTATTTATATACTCAAACAACCCCTGTAGCCTCTCTTCATTGAGAAAAATGGAATCAAGGCTAACAACCTTTTACACTAAAGGAGATAGGGCTATGGCCTTTCGAGGTCTTATCTTCCCGGAAAGATGGAATTAGATTTTGAATCCTCTGCTAGACTCAACTAGGAGAGCAATGGAGAAAGCAATAGGTGATAGGTATTTTGATAATGAATTTACATATATAATTAATGGAGGGATCATAGGGCTATTCATTGCTTTGGCCACTTTCGCTGGTAAAACTAAAGAAGAAATTGTACAGGTAGCTAAGGAAATATTTATAGAAGACCATCTTGGAGGTCTGGAAAAAATGGTGATGTGTGTTGATAATAATCTCACCATTCCCTTTCCTGAGTTAACAATGCAAACTGAAGTAGATAAATTGGAGGAAATTCCTCAATTCCATCGTATCCCTATGATGACTTTTAAAAATGAAGAATGTTTTGATCTACATTGGCCAGAAATGGCCAGGAACATCGATTTTATTTTCAATGAGATTCTTTATGAAGAATTTGATACTAGATGGCTACTAAATTACTGGAGAAAGGAAGGATTTAAGATACCGAAGAGCCTAGATTTAATCAAGCCACAGAGTCTTCATATCTTTGCTCCTAAAGTCTCCAGATGCACTCATCGTACCAAGAAAGAGATTGAGGAAGTGGAATGCATAGTAGTCATGGTGAAACAAGACCATGTCTGGAAATGCACGGTTGTTCAGAAGGAAAGTGAGTAATAGTCTGGAAGAACAATAATAGATGTATTTACTATACTAGTATTTGAAACCTGGAGTATCATCGGCTTGGATTAGTAACAGTCATAAATTGTATATAGTTATACTCACTTATACAATATTACAATGTATAAAGTCATGTTGACCTGTAAATCTTTCGTATACATGTAATGGTCTGTAGATAGTTGGTGCTATTGTTACAATATTATCAAATGTACGTATATGATATTATTAATATACAGTAAGTTTGGTTAGCAATGGTACATTTAGGAAGCTTTAATTTATAGTGGAAACAATGGATTCAGTGATGCATTTTGATCAATCTATACTAAGTACTCTATGGGTCATATTTAGGATAAGTGTTACTGTAATGCATATGTAATTTGAATTTGTTGGATTACATTTTGAAATTCATGAAGGATATATGTAGTAGGAGTGTTAAACATAATGATTGGTTTCAACGATAAACTATGGTTTACAAGATCTAAAGGGTTAGGGGATGATATGCTCTACAATCTATACTCCTACCTCCTAATCTCCCCATTAGGTTTGAACTATAATTTATAATTGATTAGTTATGAAACATTATGAACGGCCTCAGTAGCCAGCAATGCTTACATGCTGATCTTCAGTAGTTGAATCAATTTTCTTTCTGATATAATGTTTTACTTAAATTAGTATATGTATTCCTTCCCCTGTTATTTTGAAATGGAATTCTTAGATAGAAATCAAAACATTAGGGGGAAGAATACATATATGATAAGGCCTATGTAATGACATTATTCTTAACTCTGTTGAAGGAGGAATGGTTAGGCTGTATAGGTGCAATTTGGTGTGGATCTAACCTTAATAAAGAAGCAATCTACCCTTTCATTATTTCATTTTGGATGGCCTTTCAGTAACAATCTACTTATGGTTCATCTTCAACATCTTATAATTTCAAGTGCTTCATAAATGTGGCAGGAATTAATGAACTTGATGCCTGACTTTTATATTTTGTTATAGCCTTTGGTTGGCCCTGGTGGAACAACTTAGTTTTGAATGGATATTCACACTATCTGTGTTATAGCCTTTGTTTGATATGGTTCTCTACTTAGTTAGTTCTTGCTTAAGATCATTATGTTAATTTGATCAAGATCCTTAGTATATGACCTCACAGCTTTCTGTTAATCTGTGGTAATTATGTTAAGGTATGGAAAAGGAATCAGTGTTGATTTGTTTTTTAGATATAGGGGTAAGAGGGATATCCATTGCTCCCTCTTACTATATCTAAAATTGTATATGCCTACTTTCCCTTTTCATTTTGATATATGAAACTTTGGTTAATTAGAACTCAAAATGAAAAGGGGAAGTAATCATATAAGATATAGTCTTTAAATTTGAGATTCAACATAAACTGGGTATGCTGATATAGTATACTAGAATCAGAACTAGTATATTAATGTCTAGCCTTTTTATAAAGCAGATATCTATTTATTTAATTTTCTAAGAGGAATTGTCTCTTGGTTATATGAACCTCTACTTGTTGGTATTAGGCTCCTGAAATTTTGAAGAAATACTTTAGTGAAGTATGACAATGATTTCTTCACATTAGTATTACAACTCATGATGATAAGTTCGCACTAAGGATACAAGGATAAGACAATAGACATATAAGTCATGCTTATATGAGTATATGCTTATTTTACCGGTAGGTAGAAGTGTAGACTAATTTGCAAATCTAATCTTTTTTTAGTAGGAACAGTTAACTAATTTTATACTCCTAGAATACTTATATCAACATAATCAAGAATACATGTTCCTTATTTTGGCTTACTAACTCCTTAATTGAAGGTTTCTTTTAGAGTGTGTAGATGGTATTTCTTTATTCTCTTATAGGTATCAAGGCATCCTTGCTTGGCCAACACTCGGGGAAAGGTAATAAGGTAAAGGGTAAGAATCTAAATTTATTTATGTCTCGTTCAAATTTCTTCATGATCGTTAACTAGGTGGGTAGGAAGAAGTATGCCTTTCATTTCAGGTGCAGGAATAGTGGAAGGTTTCTAACATCGGTCGGCACCACTTAGAGAATCCTACTGGAGGTCTATCCATGTATAGGGACAATGATATCAGTAATCAAATTGTATATGATGAATCATATTGATTTTTCTATGTAATTGTAACTAAACAACAACTCCAATTACTTTTGATAAGTCTCGATATTTATTGAGTAGTGGCTATGCCCACGATAATTTTATATTAGAATCTGGACTTATAGTCCCAGGCACAGCTAGAGGTTTTCTCAACCCCACTATTTTCTACCAGTGCTTGCACTGAGTGGGGTATACATGTAATATTTTATTTAATTAATAATAAAAATCTTGGGCCTCGGCCTTTTACCGATAAAAATAAAAATAAATAAATTATGAATTAAATGAATAAATAAAGTGATTTATTCTCAACTTAACTGATTTTAAGAATAAAACAATTGATTTATGGGTTAATCAATTATTAAATCAAACTTTTATTCAAAAACTATATTATTAAATTTGACAATTAACATTAATTAATTAAATAAGAATTTAATCAATTAGTCATAGGATATTTGATTTATTGTCAAAATGAAATAATACAATTTAGGAATAAATATAATTAAATCTAATTTAAATAATTAAGTGGTAGTATTAAATCTAATTAATTAAATATTTAGAATATTCAATTAATCAAACTTTAGGATAAATAAGATTTATCGCCAAATGATCATTAAATTAAAGATAATTAGGATAAATAGGAATATTACTAGGAATATTCCCCGATGTAGAATTTAGGATAATCAATTGGGATTCGATAATGTGTAGATGTGCCTTAGGTTAGGACTTTGATGTCGATTTCATTCGAATGTGTCGATGTAGGAGGTTAATGAACCTATAGCCCATTTTTGGGGTATTACAACTACCTCCTCAATTTTATTTTGATCCTTGGTAGACATGTCAAACAGATTGAGTTCTGAATCTGTGAGTGTTCCATGCTCAATTATATCAACAACAACTTCATCTATAGTTCTGTTCTTGTTACTGACAACCTTGAATTGATTGTTGTCATATTCTTCATCCTCAAGGTCTTCTCTTCCTTGAATCAATCTTCTCCTTTACTTTGGTGCTCCAGCTGCGACCTTAGTGCCTCTATTTGCATATGTTTTGGTCATTGTAGCTGCTTTAGGTTTTGTTATCTTTCAAACTTCCTTTTTCTGAGGTGGTGAAGCTCTAGTTGCTGACCTTGTTCATGCTCCAACTTCCACTGGCAACTGCTTCTTCTTTGGAGTTAGGTGGGAGAAACTGGTATTGAATCTTTTTCTTTGTCGTACTTAGTTTCCTCACTATCACATGCTTTTCCAGTCAACAGTAACTGACCTTTGGTTGTAGGTTCAAATGGTGACTCGTCAGATGAGTCAGATTCATCTCCAAACTATTCAGTTAAAACTTTCTTCATTTTCTTAGCTTTTCTAGTTATTTTGCCGATGACAAGACCTATTTTGATTCTTGTTTTTGCCTCTTCATAGGTTCCAAACCTTTCAGCCTTCTTGTCCTTCGGTAAACCCAGTAATGCCTTGATTGATTTCAAACTAAAATCAAGATCCATTTCATATCCCATGGGGGCTAACCATTTAGTTTGTGGCTCAACAACTTTAATTAAAGTGTGGTTAGTGTCAACTAAGAAATAGATGTCCATCTCATACTTCTTGACTGGTGAGCTTGGAATCCTACTTCAAAGATTCACCTTAATCTTAAATTTCTCAAAGTACTCATCTATAACATTGTTTACATTATCTCCCAGACTTGTCATAAAATCACAAATTTGTGAAATAACCGGTTTGTCGGTAGGCCAAACTATGTGACTGACAGAGGGAAATAATTTCTAGAGATAGAAAAGTAAACACACCAATAGTGAACCAAATTTATAGGTATTAGACTTTGCCGACCATATTGTTTTCATATTCTCTTCAACCTATCGTAGGAGTAGCTCGGCAAGGTCCAACTAGTGTCCCTTCTTTATCATTTTGAATGCCATATCCACATCACTACACGGTACACTGTTCAGTCTACTCGACTGAAAGAACTTATAACCTATTACATGCACTGCAAACTTAACTTCTGGATCCTCAATAGAAGCTATCTTTAATGCTTGAGCATCCCATGCTACGCCTGTATTTTTCTCAACTTTGGCTCAGGAGGAACTTCAGAATGCTTTTGCTTTATTAGTTGTAGGATACCCTGTAACCCTGTGAATCATTCTCTTTGTAATCTTAATCAGACTATCCAACCAAAATGTGCCCTCATGATATTGACTTAGTACAACCCTAATCTATTCATTTTTGAAATTCTTCAGAAAATTTAGGGCATAAGTGAGTCCAATTATTTCAACCTATTTATGCTCTAGTTTCAGCTTTCCATCTTTACTGCAAAGTGCATGGTATGCAACATACATGTTGAAATCTCCTATTTCACCTATCTTGCAGTGAATGTATGATCAAATATATTCAACTAATAAACCCTAGGTGGGATGCTTGAGAAAGTGCCTGTTGAATCTATTTTTGATGCTACTTCCAAGTGTAACTTGTATTTGGATTCACTATAATTTTTTGACACAATAAGATTTACTTCCTCTTCTACAACTTTAGAAGTGCTCGTAGTAGATGCCATTTCAAAAAACTAGGTTTTCGGTAAATAGTGATGAATGTGCTCGGTAATGGTTCCAAATTACTCAAAATATACAAAGAGTGCGCTCAGTTCAATCTACAACTACTTTAGATAATCTTGAAAATTCTTTGTTCGAACTCGCCCTATGAAATAATCTCTCTTCGAAATCATTGTGTGAAAATGAACTTAGTTCTTTGTGTATTTATAGCTTTTTCACATTACCGCTCAAAACTTTATGTCATTAATGCTTGACCTACTACCAGCTTGGTGACAACTGTCAACTTGGTGAATACTGTGAAATTTCATTTTCTTAGTTTTTCACATGATTCCTCACTCGGTTGATACTGATACTCGGTTAACCTTGAATAGTGATTACCGATGGGTAACCTTTTTCTCGGTCTAACATTTACCAACTATATGACTTTGTTAGTTCAAAACGTATAAACCATAATGCATCTATATTCATGTCGGTTTGGTATGTGCTCATCATATATAAGGAACTGTATCTAAAATGAAATCATTTTGAAATGTCAATCCCATACATACCTATATCACCTTAAGTAGAGGTAACAATGTCACCTAATCCAGTGGATGAGGTTTCACCGACAACATTGTTTGACTCTCCATTCTCATCTGATGCTTTCCTCCACATAGTGTTTCTGATTCTCATGATATCTGCAATAGTGTTTCCACTCTCAAATACATGTCCTTCTTCTGGTGCTTGGTCTCTACAATCCTTTCTTAGATGACTGACCTTATGAAAATGTAAGCATGCCATTCTAGTGCTTGTCCAGCTTCATGATTTTCTAGCCCATCTTTTCCTCATACAATTTTCTATGATGTGTCCATATCTACCACATGCAATACAATTAGCCCATGTGTTGTAATCCCAAACATAATAATTACCTTGTCTCTTCAGTTGATATGGTTTGGGTTTTTTCTTATGTTTTGGCATCCATACTTGCTTCATGTTAGCTTTACACTCTTGTGTAGTGTGTCCGTGTTTTTTAAAAGTATAATAGAGTTTCTCCATGGTAGGATTGTTAGCATTCTTATTCAATTTTTCTCTACACTCATAAGCTTGATGAACAAATTTTCCATAGTAATAACAGTAACCATTAAACTTAGGAGTGACTGGAGGCTTAACTTGTGCTTTGCTTCTATAGATATATGAGGTATGTCCTAGTTTGCCACAGTGATAACATGCCATCATCTTAGGTCTTTGATTTTGATTGATTTTGACTTGTTCATCTTGTTTGGATGATTCTCCTTCGCTGGTATAGCCTAATCCAGCTTTACTTCCAAATCTTCTTTGATTGGTCAGAAAATCATCAATCTTTTTAGAACTATCTTCAACCAATTTCATCATTGCATTGTGCCATTGTCAATTTTTTATTTCATTTCTTAGTTTCTCATTCTCTTCCCTGAGTATTCCAATATCTTCAAGTTTTCTTGATAGTTCACCATTTACTTGGTTGACCTCTTGATTCACAATCATCATTTGATTGGATATTTCAAAATGGTGCTCGGTGAGTCTTTGTATCACTTTCTTTTGCTTGAAGTTGTTCAGTTATCTATCTTCGATATTCAACAACTAGATTCCTTTCTTGCTCAGCCTGCCTAGCATTGTTAATTACATCTATCATTCTCACCATCTGTGATTCCTGACCGATTTGTAGAGCTTTCACTTGTTCAGTTAAGTGAAGATTCTTTTCAAAAAAATCAGAGATTGCACTTTCAGATCCATCAAAAATACTTCCTGAACTAGATGTTATGTGATCAAATAAATCATCAATCCCTTCTTCATGGTAACTGATGTCATTCTCCATAATAGCCAAGTTCTTCCTTTGAACCAGTAACTTTTTCAAGTCATCCTTATCTTGCCTATACTACTCAACAAACATCTGCATTTGAATCCTTTGATTTTCTATAGTCTTATCCAACTTATATCTCTCCATGCTTAGATATTTACTCTTTAGTGATTAAACTATCCAATAAGAGAACAAAGCTTTGATACCAATTGTTGGATTGGAGAGATAGGGTACTGAGAGGAGAGGGGTGAATCAATGCCCACAAAAACTTTTAACTCATAAACCTTCAATAGCAAACAATAGTAACCTTTAGATATAACTTGAATCAATTGCTTGCATCATTCATTCATTTAACTATCAAAGGTAAATAGCATGAAATCAAAAATATAACCATCACATAACACAAGTATTTTGGTAACACAAAAACCCTTTTTAGAAGGTAAAAATTGTGGTGGGGATGATACCCACAAATTCTTTACTACTGCAGATAGAAAAGGTTTTCCTGTTAGGGTTGCAAGTGGTGATCACTTTTGGTGATCTTACCCTATTAGGAGTAACATTTTAGATCGATTAGATCTACCTAGTGATAGGATTTTAACAACACTACTTGAGTGTGCACTCGGTTAAGAGATTTACAAAAAGACTGTTAGGTCTACTTTGTTAAGAGATTTTACTAAACTCTGTTACAATGATTAGAAAATAACAAGAATATATCTGCTAATGACAACTCAACTTGTCTGATACAGATCTATGAAATACTAAATAGATATCACCTTTTCATGTGAAGATCTCTGCTTTGAACTGCTCAGTAGCCTTATCTGATTCTGCTAAATTAGAATGTCTCTGTATTCTATTCTTCTCTATCTGATGACTGATATTCTTGAAGTAGGCTAATGCTTCAAGAACTTCTTTTCATGTTCTCAACTTTCTTGTCAAGCTTCTCTCTCACGCATACAAAAATAATATGAAATTACATTTATATAGCATACTGCTTTTGCTACTTAACAAAATTAGGTTACAATATCTTAGAGAAAACCCTAAGATCTATGGTGTACAAAAATAACCTAGATCTAGCAATTACAAAAAAGATCATCATCACAATTAATGATGGAATCTTACAATAAATGATCCTCGATCTTGGTAAAATGTTTTATGATTATGTTGTAACCATTTGCATAGATAAATGTGCCATTCCTAATTACTATGTCATTTTCTATCTACCTTAGTAAACATTGTATATTTTTCTTGATAATTACACTAGTGCTCGATGTCCAGTCTGCTCAATTTTTACTATCACTCGGTATTAGTGTACATAGATGCTCGGTAGAACTGCCCTGGTGCTTGGTGTAAAGACTTAACTGACTAGCTTGAAGTGCTTGCAGTTACCGACTAGAGTAGCATAGGTAACCGACTGATGTTTTTGATACTAATGACAATCTTTAATGCTCAAATAGAGATAACATCTTGTTCTCTCTTCAGATTTTTGACATCCTCATTTAGTATGTTGTTTTTCTCTAGTAGTTCTTTTATGGCTTTGTCACTTTCTACAGAGTTCCCATTATCAAATAATCCAGTAGTATCTTCTTCTTGATATTGTGATTCATTTTACTGAATAGTAATTTCTCTTCTCCTGCTTAAGGATTTCTTCAGTTCTCCTCTGACTGCTTCAAGTTGTTGTAATGCAAGCTAAATATCAATCTTTTGATTCGCTATAATTTTTCCCAATGTATAGACCTCCATCTCAAGATCTTTGTTGTCAAGTGGTTAGACTTTATATAAGAAACCTTAGAGCTCTGATACCAATTGTTGGAAATCTATTGGGAAATGTGATGCTGAGAGGGGGGGGGGGGTGAATCAGATATCACCTATTAGTCCATTTTAACATTATTGAAAAACTTGCATAGCATTATCACAGACTTCATCAATGTAGTGATACTAATAAACTAAACATCATTCATGAAAGTACTCATAACACAATAACTTGGTTACCCAAAAACCCTTGAAAGGTAAAACTAGGGTGGGGATGACACCCACAAATCTTCACTACTGCAATATAAAGTTTTCTTGTTAGGGCTACAAATTTGATCACAAAATATGATCTACCCTATGAGGGGTCTACCTTGTTAAGAGCTTAAAGACTTATACAATCTACCTTGCAAAAGGATTTAAAACTTACAACTAAGTAAGCACTCGGTTAAGAGATTACATAAGGTTTTTTAAAACCACTATATTAAGAGATTTACCTTGATACACTTGTTATAATGTCTTAGTACCTGATCCTTTGGTCTGCATTGTATGCTGATTACAAATATTCTCATTCTAGTATTGATTTGATCTTATCTATCAAGTTTATCTTTGTTTTATCCTTCACTGCTTTACTCTATTTCACTCAGACACTGAACACTATCAAAATACTTCACTGGTCTAAAGATATTCTCTCTTTCCTTTCACATCCACACACACATATCAGCTATTAGGGTTTAGATATCATCTTATATAGATAACTGAATTTCTCCAAGTTTTGAGATCTACGATCTAGATTAACTCATTTTTCCGCTTAACCTTTCCCTAATTCTGATTGGCTCCAAGTGTTGCATAGGGATTAATGATTACAAAATAGAAGTGTAATCACCTCCATGATTTCCTCAAAAAATAGTAAACAAAATATGAATGTTGGCCAAAACATTTTACCTCGGTGATTGTGCTATAACAAACACATGTTAATTCTGGCTTGCTCGACATTCACTATTCCTTATACTCTGGCGCTTGACATTGTATTCATTACATAACTTAGAAAAAACTTACTCAGCTAATACAAAAAGTACTTAGTGACCATTGGTTTACTCGACAGTGACTACTACTCGGTAAATGTACATTACATGACTTAGCCTATACATGATGACTTAGTCGTAGTGATGACTGACCAACATTGCCTAGTTAATGACTAAGTGTGAGACACTAATAGACAACAAAACTGTAGGGATCTACACTTCATTGGGATGGTTCCTCCTCAACCACAATGGTATTCACCAACACTCTCCTCATCATGATAGATCCACCTCTTTTAGGATCTTCACCTTTCATGGATGCATCATTCTCCTTATCCTCTTATGCCAAGTTTTTTCTTGTTGCACTCTTATTGCTACCTTCTTGAATTGGAGAATACTCAAATACATGATGACCAATCCTTCCACACTAGAAGAGCTTGTTGAGAAACCCTCTACTACTATCACCATGTTATCTCTCTAGAATCTCCTTCTCTTTTGTGCTTTGGCCCATTTCTTTCCTTCACTTGGGCTTGAATTATTCTTTAACTTTCTTTCATTTCCTACTACTCACTCACCCCTTCTCAAGTGAAAATTTTCCTTAGCTTTTGGAATTTCTTATTTTCCTTCTCATCAAATTATCCTTTGCCTTTAACATGTACTAAAATTCTTCTTTTGCTAAGGTGATCCTTATCATGCTCACCTAATCTTGAATATTAAACTACAAACCATTCACTTATTGAGCTACATTTTCTCTATCAATTTCATGTCTCCTTGAGAAAATGATCAACTTGTAGTACTCCTATGTGTAATCCTTTACACTCATATCTTTTTGTTGAAAATTTTGTAACTTTTTTAACAGCTCCATTCCATAGTCTGTAGGAATGAATTTGTGATTCAACCTCACCACCATTTGCTTCCACCTTGTTATCTAGGGTCTCCATTCACAACCTATTCATCATAATGTAACAAGTCCCTTCAATTTTGTTTGAGCTATCTTTACCTTTTGTGGGTCTTTGATTTCCTCCATTTTAAAATATTCCTCCAACTCTCCTATCTAATCTATTAGTTCTTCCAAATTTAATGTTCCAAAATTTTTTGGCACATCCACCTTGTTACTCTACACAATTCTCAAAATAGACCTCATAAATCTATCCTCTTTGATATCCACATGATATTCTTCTTCTCTTTCTTGTGTTTCCAATTCACTTTCCTCTTCCCTTATTAGATCTTCCCCATTTCCAATAGCTAATCTCAATTAATTTAATATATCATTTTGTATAATTTATCGGAATCATTCCAGTACTTTCTCTATTCTGGGCATTCCTCTTCAAGATGGCATCTCTATTTCCTTTTCAATCAACAGTTTAAAGCTCTTGTTATTTATGAATTCTTTCTCTCACCTACAATAACCTACACAAGCTTCTTTTCCATTGCTTCACCCATAGGTCTTGGTTGATCCTCTCCACTCTTAGGGTCTTATGGCTTTGATACTTTATATTAGTTAAATGAAATAGTCAAGAATCAAACTAAACAAAACATCATGAAACATCAATTCAAATGAATCTATTCTAATTTAATAACAAATAAGAAAATTCAAATGAGAGTGTCTCATGTTTCTCTATCTCCAAGGATCCAACTTTTTGATCTTTTATTATGGCTCTCAAATAGCGCAATTTGATCAAGATGTGAATGACAACTCGAAGAATGAGGGATGAATCTAAAAATGTATAAAATATGCTAAATAAGATGCAATGATGTAAAATATGGTGGAGTCCAAAGATAATGGAACCCAAAACATGAAATGAATTATGAAGTAATTACAAAAGTGATATGCAACAGTAAAGTGGGTGGTAAAGTGGTAATTTCTTCTCCAAATGCTTGGTATTTATAGATTTCCCTATGATATGTGAGGTGTTCTTGTTTGAGACACATAAGCAACAAGTGTTGCAAGGTGTGTGACAAGTGTGTGCAAGGTTTGGAACAAGTATTGCAAGAATAGATGACTAGACTTGGCTTTGTTGGAGGCAATGAAAGATAAGAGGAATTGGTTGGAATGTGAGAGAAAAGATAGGGGGAATGTTCCTCCTATGATGACAAGAAGGAGAGGGATGAGGGAAGACTCCTTTCATAAGACTCTTTTGTACAAGTGTCTCTATGACTCACCTTTGACCAAATGAGATGGCCAAACCAATCCCTTGATTATAGCCATCAAGTTTGAAAGAAAATAGCTATTTAATAATTAATATAAATTAATTATTTTAGCCAAGGGTGAGGTGTCATGTGATGAGGTGGATGGGGTGAAATGATGTGGATTTAATTAGGAGATGAGATTTTAATTAAATGAATTAATGTGATATGTGGAATTAATAATGAGGGATGAACTATATAGTTAAATAATTAAATTCAACTATATAATAGAGGAAATCTATTAATTAAATGTGGAATTTTATGTTGTGATTTAATGTGTCAATTTAATGTGTATACATTTTGTCCATCTTTGAATTGATATGTGCTTGAGAACGTTAATTCAAAGAAAATTTTCAAATTTGCCCTTGTTAGATTCGAATGATGTGGTAGGTGCCCCTATTATGATAAAATATTGATATGGTGCTCCAATTTGGATTTTGATGCCTTGATAATGCTACAATTTTGATATGATACTCTGATTTTTTTCTATAGTAAAATTTCAATAGGATAAAATGTCGATATGGTTTTTTGATTTGGAGTTTGACACCCCGATGACGATACAATCTTGATATGGTACTTTGATTTTAGATGTTTCGATTTCAATATGGTACTCTAATTTTTGATCCATTGATGTAGATCAAATTTTGATATGGAGATTTGATAATTGATCTGTTGATGTAGATAAAATTTTGATATGGAGCTTTGATAATTGATCTGTTGATACATGCCCCCTTTGGAGATGAATCAGGAAAAATTAGATACCTTGGTGATTGTAAATTTTTCTCATTTTTTTTTAAAATGTGATTGATCTCTAGATATATTAAAAATATGATGTGGTTTTGTAAAAAAATTTGGATTAAAATCCCCTATTAAATGAGCCTTAAAAAGTCCATTAGGGTAAAAGAGTTAAAAAAGGGATTAAACAAGTAAAAAGGTCTCATTTTACCATCAGTGTTTCCATTTCACTTGTGTTGTTTGCTTGTTGGCTCTAGTGCATGGTTGGGAGAAAATGCCAATTCTTGTTGCTAGGCATTGCTTCAAGCGCATTCGGAGATTCTAGCGGCCTCGTGAGTACGGTTCCTCGATAAGTTTTTCAATTTGTGATTTTTGTATAGTTTTTACATAAATGTAAAAAGAATTATGTTGGTAAAAATTAATTTAATTTTTTTTGTGTTGTTATTATTCTTTTATTTTTTATTTTTTTGGATTGGGTTTTTCTATTTTTATTATTTTTTAATTTTTTTTTGTTAATTTTTAATTTTTATTATTTTTTAATTTTCGGCACCGAGGACTAGGCGTTGGGACCCTAGAATTGGGCACGTAGCGCTAGGCACTAGACGCCAAGCGCTAAGCGCTAGGCGCCGAGTGCTTTGCTTCACTTTTTTTTATAAAAAAAATGATTTTTGGTTTTTGATTTTTGATTTTGATGATTTTTATTTTATTTTTTCAATTTTTTAAAAAAAAGTTGATTTTTTATTTTCGATTTTGATGATTTTTTAAAATTAATTTTTATTTTCAAAATTTGATGATTTTTTTGATTTATTTATTTATTTTTGATAATGTGTTTTTTTTATTTTTGTATTTTTTTAAATTTTATTCAATTTTTTTTTAATTAATTTTTTTATTTTTTATTTTTGATGATTTTTCAACTTTTTTTTATTTGATTTTTTTTGATAATTTGATTTTTTTATTTGATTTTTATTTTTGTGATAATGATTTTTAAAATTGTTTGCATTGTGATGATATTTTGATTAACTAATAGGATTTTATGATTTTTTTTTGATAGGATGATCTAGATGTATTATAGATGAGAGGGCAATATCCTAGTACCCTTGTTATGATTTCAAGGTTGTCGCCTAGTGAGAGGGACACTATTAGTGCTTGTGGTTCCAAGGTATCATGGGAAGATATGGTACAACTTTATGAGCCTTTACCGTCTGCGTTAGATGGTTTGATATACTTGTTGTGCCCTGATCGGAGATCACGAGGATTCTCTATTTGTTGGGGTAGGGTGCTTGAGAGTATTTTAGCACACCAGACTGTATATACATGGGGGACTTGCATCCTAACATATTTATACCATGATTTGCATTAGGTTGTCTATGATGAGAGACCTAGTTTGTCATCAAGAGTTTTATTATTATAGATTTGGGTGTGAGAGAATATTCCTATTACATGACCATTTGTTATAGAGAGACATCATCCCAAGGATCATTCTTACATTCACATGTATGCTAGTGACCTTGTCCAGTATAAGCTGGGAAAAATTGAGTATTGGAGGAGGGTACTTGATGATATAGATTCAGTGATTTGGTGACCTTATATAGATTGCGAGCCTTGGTATGAGGATGGCAGGGAGATGCCTTACGTATTTTTATCCAGATACTTGATTAGTAGGATACCTATTGTGATTGAGCGATTCATTGTGACATGAGTTCTTAGATAGTATGGAAGAGTATAGGGGATGCCATAGGGGATAACTCTTTATGCGCGTGTATGCAAGGAGATTATTGATTGGGGTCCGTCAATCAATGTAGAGAAAACTTATGATGAGTACTTGCAGTTGGGCCCATGTAGATGGACCTTTCATGGGGAGATTATAGATGCAAGGTTGTATGTATAGTTCCAGACATTTTTTTATGGAACATCTATTTCCTCGTTTGACGGATCCTACTAAGTGTCGACCTACATTGGATGATGATGACACACATCAAAGATGATGAGTAGATGATGTTGGTGACAAGGATGGAGGCACAAAAGTTGATGATAGTTGAGGCAAAGGAGATTGTAGGGGTACTCATCCTATAGTGAAGAGAGTGATTCCCAATGGTAGAGTTTTTCCTCCTCTTGATAGATTTGTTCTAGATTCTATCCAGGATAGGATGGTATAGGGATCCCAACATCAAGATGTTCTCAAGGTTGGCGATATTGATGAGAAGCCTATACCTCTAGAGGTATCACAAACATAGGTAGCACAGTCATAGGTACAACTTGGGACCTTGCAGACATAGGTTACATCTTTACAAGGACAGGTGGATCAACAATAGTTAGTGATTGATCAGCTGAGATCTTAGCTGACTACTCTGATGAGGCAATGAGATGAGGCTATTGAGGCACATGTTCACACAAAGGATGCATGTCATTCCTTGGAGCAGACTGCAACTAGAGGTGTTACTAGAGATACCATAGGGG
Organism: Chamaecyparis obtusa; assembly: GCA_027943335.1. NCBI lineage: Eukaryota > Viridiplantae > Streptophyta > Pinopsida > Cupressales > Cupressaceae > Chamaecyparis > Chamaecyparis obtusa. Next base: position 1,142,218 of record BSBK01000035.1, on the reverse strand, counting down.
AGATTGTTCGATATACCACTAGGGTAGAGTACTACAAGTCTATGTATTATCAAGATGTACCTCTAGAGAGATGAGCACCCTCTTATGTATAGAGTTCACAATAGAGAGGTCATTTAAGACATTCACAAGGTTGGTTAGTTCTGAGACCCCCTCAGGACCCAGATGCAGGTGTTGGGGAAGGTAGAGGTCTGGGTTCATCCACAGGTGGTGGTTTGATGACGAGACCCATAGAGTTAGGTGAGAGTCATGCCTAGCTCTCTCCTTACTATGTAGTTAGTTCAGTGATGAGATCTTTGATGAGTGATTTCATATTCTTGTATATTTTGGATGATGTATCTTCTAGACATATGATGTTATTATCTCATGATCCCCATGTATTTTTGATATATCAGCTTTTGTGATGTCATTGGTACTTAGACATTTTAATGAGCTATATGACATGGATTGATGGACATAGATGCTTCCTATTTTGTTTTATGTAATTTGATTATGGATGGATGGATGGATGCATATGATGATTCTATTTATGATGTTGATTCTTGCATAATGATTAATGGATGTACCAGAATAAATGCTATATATGAATTTTTACATGATCATGATGTTATATATTTTATCATGGATGTAGTAGTGCAAATAATTTTAGATTCTAAATGTGATGGACCTATAATGCAATGTTCCTAGATTGATAAATAATGAGTTTTACACGTTGTGATTGATATTGATTATGTAATGCAATAATAATGTATGGATATTAATTTGACAATGATTATGGATTTACTAGGGAAATGTGTTGCATAATATTAATGATATATTGAGATGTATGCAAATATTAATTAAATGTATCCAATGAGTACATGGTAATGATATGGGATTTTTAGAAGCAACTAAATGATATTTTAATGACAATGATAATGATGGGTTACTAATGGTTAAGTTAAACGATGAGATGATGTTTATGATATGAAAATAATGTATTTAAATGATGTGATTAAGATGTATCCTAAATGCAACTTAATTGATTTTAATGCAACTTAGAGAAAATGATATGAGAATAGAATGAGATATATCCTAAATGATGTAAATGTAATTTTTGAAAGATGGCATGGAATGTTCTTTATTTTGTGATGTCTAGGTACTCCATTGATGTGGGATTTGGATTATTGATTTTGAAAGAAAAGTTTCCACCACTTTTGAAAAGAAAATGAAAAATAACATGAATGCAAGTGAAAATGTAAGACAAAAATACTAGACTAAATGCAATGTTGCCATTCTTTGATCATTTTTGTTGTGCCTTTTTTATCATTGAGCCTTTTACTTTGTACCTGATAGGTTAGTACAATTTTCACTGATAGATTTAGCAATCATGAAAATAAGAATACCTCCTATGTTGGATATCATGTCGAAAGTGAACCTAAACATCAAGGCATATAGGCCAGAATGTATTTTCAGTTACTTCATGTTAATGTAAAATTGTTCTTTTCATGTGAAACATCTTATATGTAACCCACAATGACCTTTGGTTATTCATATCCTTGGGTATTATTTTAACTTTACTAGGAAGTTGTTTTATTTTAGATTAAAATAGACAAGGAAATGAATCCAACCTCCCCAAAGCTTTCATATGAAACAAGTCAAGGTATGTACGACATTCCAATCATGATGGAGGCTCTTACCATAGACACCCATTCTATATGATCACATTAGATCATTGGATTTATTACCACCCACAGAAGACAAAGAAAATGTTATACCCACTGTCCTTGTTTCTCTAGTCATTTTTAGACATCATTGAGTCACTCAGAGAACATAAAAATCATAAATTGATAATAAGTCACAAAAAACAAAGAAAATATCAATCTCTATCATAGTTCCTCTAGCCCAATGCATCATAGATTTTCTCAAGAGACATGATAACCAAAGAAATCAAATGACAATTGACAATCTATGATGCTATTGTAACCAGGATTATGATGCAAAATTTATCATCCATTTAGTGTTCATGTTTTGATTTGATGTAGGATTGTTTTTCTCACTAAATGTGGATCCTCAAGGTTGGTTGTCAATATGCTTGTGTTGGTGCCTTGTGAAATGTTTTGTTTGCATTGTTCTCTTGTCGATTGTTTTGAATATCCATTTCCCTTTGGCTAGTTTGTAGGATTTTTCTCCTAGTTATGCACAATGAATGATTGTGATTTTTCCAAACCATGGTAGGACCAAACTATTATGAACAAGAGGGATCTTATTATGAATATGTACAATGGATGCAGATGTAGATGCAAGATGTTGATAGATGGAAGAACTAACTATCACAAGTAGTGCCTATTTGCCAAGTTTTCACCAAGGTACTTATCTCTTTTTTCTAATTTTTTTTTTCAGGATCAATAGTTCACTATTTTTGACTTTCTTCAAGATCACTTTTTCACTATTTTTTGAATTTCTTTAGGATCACTGTTTCACTATTTTTGAATTTCTTCATGATCACTTTTTCACTATTTTTGAATTTCTTCAAGATCACTTTTTCACTATTTTTGAATGTCTTCAGGATCACTTTTTCACTATTTTTTAATTTCTTCAGGATCACTTTTTCACTATTTTTTAATTTCTTCAGGATCACTTTTTGACTTTTTTGAATTTTTTGAGGATCACTTTTTGATATGTACAATTGGATCTAACATTCTCAAGCATAAAACCATTTCAAATGGATGATATTAATGGGTTATGGTAGAAGATCACCCTCTGATGTTGATAAATGATATGCCCCTAATCAAAATATTGACATGATGATGAAAGGACTAAGACAATTCCTCAAATTTCCCCTTCTTTTCCTGATGAGATTGATTTCATGGATTTTCTCTTAGTACCAGATCACCTACTTGAAATGTCCTAGGCTTTACCTTTCTGTTATAACTTTTGGACATATGTTGTTGATATAATTTAAGGTGATCAAAATATTTTTGGCAACATTCATCTAGCAGTTTTATCTCTCGAAGTCTTAAAACTCTATACTCTGCCTCTTCTGTGATAAGTCCTTTTAATGAAACTCTTAGTGAAGGAATTTCTATCTCTAAAGGTAGAACAACCTCTGATCCATATACCAAGGCATAGGGTGTTTCTCCAGTTGGTGATCTGATACTAGTTTGGTAGGCCCATAAAGCTAGATTGAGTTGAATGTGCCAGTCTCTGTCACTATCATTCACTATTTTCCTTAGGATTTTCAGGATAGTTTATTGATGGCATATGCTTGTCCATTTCCTTATGGATAATATATGGATGAAAAGTGTTGTTTGATGTAAAATTTATCACATAAATCATCTATATCTTTTTTCTTGAACTTCTTTCCATTATCTGTCACTATGGAGGAAGGAATTACATATCTACAAATGATTTAGTTTAAGATGAATAAGGAGACTTATTTTCTTGTGACATTGAACAAAGGTATGGACTCAACCCACTTGGTAAAATACTCTGTAGCAGTGATGATGAACTTATGTCCATTTGAAGATGGAGGAAAAATTTGTCCCACTAAGTCAATTCCCCATTGATAAAATGGCCATGGTGTTGTAAAAGGATGAATTTTTTGTGCAAGTGCATGCATGATATTCCCATGAATCTGGCATTTGTGGCACTACTTGAAAAATTTGTAAGAATCTTGCTCCGTGTTAGGCCAATAGTGCTCTACCTGAATGAGTTTCTTAGCTAAGGTGAGACCACTTGAATGAGATCCAAAAATACCTTCATGTATTTCTTTTTAGAAGTTTTTGAAGATTCTTCACATTCAAGACATCTAAGGAGAGTTCCATCAAGACCTCGTCAGTAAAGTGTGTTTGCGATTAAGCTATAGCGAGAAGATTGGTGAATAAAATTCCTTTTCTGGTTTTGAGATAAATCTAAGGGAAGGATATTGTCTCTTACATAGGCATAAATATGTTCATAACAAGAGTGTTTAGGACTCGTTAGGTGACAAATGAGTTAGGATTTTGGACAACTAGGTGAGGGGTTTAAAAATTCTTCCACCAAGAATTCACAACGTGCTTGTTGATCCAAAATTTGTAATAGAGAGGCAAGAGTTTCCATTGCATCTACAACTTTATTATTGTCTCTAAGAATTTTCTCAAATGGTATACCCACAAAATATTTCTTAAAGTCATCTACAATCTGCTTGTATGGTAATAGTTTATCATCTTTTGTTTGATAAACATCATTGATTTGATTTATGATTGATTGAGAGTCTTCATACACATATAGCTCTGCTATTTTCCACTTAAGAGCATTTTCAATCCACTTATTAAATCTTCATATTTTGCTATATTTTTTGTACAAAGAAACAACAACTTGTATGACTTAGGGATAGTGCATCCTTGTGGAGTAACAAACAAAACACCCGCTCCAAATCCATATTGAGTGTAAGATCCATCAAAGTACAAATGCCAAGGTGTTGATGTGAATGATAGTATAGCTAAGTCAAGAAAATCTACCTGTAATGGCTAGTTATCTTGCATTGGGGCCTCTGCCAGTTGGTCTGCAATTACTTGTCCTTTGATATCTTTTCTTTCAAAATATTCTAGATCAAAATCACTTAGGATTAATATCCATTTAGCTAATCTTCCTGCAAGGGCTTCTTTTCTTAAAAGATATTCCAATGGATCTATTTTTTCTATCAATTTGATAGAATGTGCTAGCATATAGTATCTTAATTTATGAGAAGAAAAGACCACTTATAAGCATGGTTTTTAAATTGTGGAGTAATTAAGCTCATAGCTAACTAAGGTTCAACTGATATAGTATATTTCTCTTTCCTTTCCTATAGAATCATGTTGTGCTAGCAATTCCCCCAATGATTTTTCTATAGCTGATACCTATAACAAGAGTGGTTTTCCTGGTATTAGTGGTATTAAAATTGGTGGGTTCATTGAGTATCCTTTCAACATGTTGAATGATGCTTCACATTTATTATTCCATTTGTATTGTATGTTCTTGTATAACAAATGAGTAAATAAGCCACACTTATCTACTAATTGAGAGATAAATCTCCTGATAGATTTTAGCCTTCCTTGTAGAGATAGCAATTGACTAATGTTTTTAGGAGATTCCATTTCTAGTATAGCTCATACCTTTGCTAGGTATACTTCAATTCCCTGAGCTGAAACAATCTATCCCACCAATTTTCTTGATGTTATGCCAAAGGCACATTTCTTTGGATTTAGGAAAACTTTGAATTTCTCTAATCTTTGAAAAATCTGATCCAATATGTTGAGATGTTCTTCTGTTGTAAGTGTTTTCCCTAATAATTCATCTACATAATCTTCCATGAAGGTATGCATCATATCGTGAAAAAATGTTTTCATAGCTCTTTGATAAGTTTCACCTACATTCTTCAGGCCAAATGGCATTAGATTCCAATAGAAAGTACTCTGAGGACATGTGAAAGATGTCTTATCTTGGTCCTCAGGAGTAATTTTAATTTGATTATATCCCAAGAAACTGTCCATTAAGGATGACATGGCATGTCTTGCTGTCAAATCTACAATTGTATCAATGCTAGGTAAAGTAAAGTCATCTTTTGGACAAGCAAGATTTCAATCTCTGAAATAATTGAAAATATGGATACTCTTATCTTCTTTGGATACATACAATTTTGGATATCCACTCTACATAATCTATTTCGCTTATGAACCCAACATCTAACAATTTCTTCTTTACTAGCATTATTCCCAGGGCTACATTAAAATGATGCATAATCAAATCAAGATCTAATCCAGGCATGTCTGCATATGACCATGCAAATTTAATTTCTATTTTCTTGAAGAATAAAACAATAAAACTAAACAAAACATCATGAAAAATTAATTCAAATGAATCTATTCTAATTTAATAACAAATAAGAAAATTCAAACGAGAGCATCTCATGTTTCTCTATCTCCAAGGATCCATCTTTTTGATCTTTTATTATGGATCTTAGATAGCACAATTCGATCAAAGATGTGAATGACAACTTGAAGAATGAGGGATGAATCTAAAAATGTATAAAATATGATAAATAAGATGCAATGATGTAAAATATGGCGGAATCCAAAGATAATGGAACCCAAAACATGAAATGAGTTATGAAGTGATCTTCATGATACAAATCCATTTCATGCTTCCTAAATGCTAGATCCAATACCATTATGTCATCCATCTTCAAGCAATCCCATTCAAGAGATTCTCATTCAAAGTCCATCTCCTTCATGTCAAAATGTTGAATCCTTTCCAAAGTCTCACAAGCATATTCCAATTCATACCCCATGTCAAAATGATGATCCAAATAAAAAAGAAATGAGTCCTAAAAAATCAAGATCAAGATCCCAACAATGACCAATGCCATCCAATTTTTTACCAAGATCCCATTTTCCTTGAGCCTCATGATGATCCTATTGTCCTTAATCATACTATTAAAGATTATCCCCTTCCATATCAAGAGAAAAATGCCCTTCCAAGTCCTAATGATATTACCCTTCCTAAAAGATCATTTCCTCCCTTCCATTCTTTCCAATGATCCCATTCCAAGTCAAGATCAAAGTATCCTGTCACTTTCAAATCCTCCACAAGATCCCATCATACATTCAACAAATCCTCCAAAAAATCCCATCATCCCTTTGGATCCTCCTCAATATCCATCCTTTCTTTCATGTCCATACCCTTTTTCTCCATATCTCTTACAAGATCCTATCCTGCTAGATGACCGTGTCACTATTCCATCAAATGATCCTGTTATTCTTCCCAATCCCCCTCATAATAAAAACATGTTTTTGCAAGATATTCATGAAACCCTTACACTTCAAATGAGTTCCTCTAGTTCTATTGATTCTAGTACACTTCATGATCCTATCAGTCCATCCATATCATATGCACCTCAAAATAAACTCGAGTCTAGTAGCAAGTGTCACATTGGTCAAAATCATGATCAAGTCAAAGGGTTCAACATTCAAGAAGAAAGTATATAAAAAACCTTTTATGTCAAAGAAAATTCCAAAGGTCATGACCTTAGTTCCAAGGCTCACTCTCATGGATTTTCTATCCCTTCAAAATCCAAATACAAATGTATACCCCCCATTTCACCTCTTCCATCCATTTTGGGTCTATATATTCCTCCATCCACTAGATCACAATCTACTTACCCTTTTCCACATGCAAGTTAGCAAAGGAACACATCTTTGATAACTTTTCACCCATCCAAAAAGCCTTCATACCATTCATATCCATCCATGAACACCTTTCATTTTCCAAGCAATTTGGATGCCAAACATACAGTCCATAAGTCAAGCAATCTACATATAGTCAAGGATCAACATGTCTAGTCTAATCAACATGTTAAATCAAAGAAAAATATGATCCAAAAAGAAAATGAAATGTCAAAAAGGCCACAAAGGACCAATAAGGAAAAAGAAAAGTAAAAAATAATACAAGTTCCTAAATCCCTTATGCAAACAATGCATTCCAAGGACCCGCAAAAAAATAAAAAATAAAAATGCATGTGGATTCCCTAGAATCTGCTTGAAGTACAAAGTCCCAAAGAAAAATCTAATTTGGCATATAAAATTTCTATCCCTCCATCTAAACGTCTTCCATTTTCCAAATCCATTTTGGGTCCTTTTTTCCTAAAACCTGTATCCATTCCTCCATCAAATCTAAAATCTCATTTTCCTCCATGACTCCATTGTATGTGACTGAATGTGACCTCTAAATCAGGCACAACACAACATGGTCATTATTCACTTGATAGAATTTGGGAGAGAGTATGGAGAACTCAATCCAAATTCCATGGTGAGGTGACCTATTGCCTCCTATGTGAATGGGGTGTTTGAATACTCTCAGAACGAGAGCCAACAGCCAGGAGACCAATTCAACAATGGAGGATTTGAAAGAAAATATGAGCAAAATGAAACTAAGCTAAGAATGAATGCAATTAATCTAGAAAACTTTGAAAGAAATATGAAATGCAGATTTTTATTTGATTTTGAAATAAAGATGATATTAGACTAAGAACAAGTAAGCAAATTTAATCTAAATGTGAAATGCAAAGATTATACTAATAATGAGATATTAATCTAATAAATGCAATAAAAAGCTTTGAAAACAATGAATCAAATGAGACTAAAAAATGCCTATAGTGTAGATGCTCTCAAAAATTGCCCTCCTAATGAAGAAAAAGAGCCCAAATAAATAGAAGAGCCAAGAGGAGGAGGAAGAGTTTCTTGATTCGAAACTCCTGACCCTTCATATCCCTTTTGGGACAAATAAGGATGAATTACTTTATTAAAAGAATGGAAAATTCCACATGAGGACCTTTCGAATATCTCAAATTATTAATTCAAGAAAAGGTGTCCATTCAAATAACAAGCAATTATTAATTCCTTTTTATGGGTAATTAGCTAAAGGGGGTAGATTTTTAATTTAATTAGAAAGCACATAGGACTTTACAATTAAATTAATGTATCATAGAGATAATTTAGCTAATAAAGTCAAAGAGACTTAGGAATTAATTTTAGTGTTTGATTATTGCAATTTATGGTCTTTGCAATTGACATCAAGTCAAATTAAGTCAGATATGAGAGAGAAAATTGCCTGGGGAACTAGGACTTTGGTGATGTAAAATCGAGATAATGCACCAAAATTGATGAAATTAAATAGGTGCCAATTTTGGGGTATTACATTTGCCCCTCTTTGAATTGATGTGCGAACAGCGCGTTGATTCAAAGAATAGTCTGAAGTGACAGATGAAAGCAGATCAAAGCATGAATTTTTTCGAAGTCTAAGTTAGATTGCGAAGACAACGATCTTTAAAAGAGAACCAGAATCGGGGTTAGATTGCCCCAATACCAATTGATGAAGATGCAGATTTAGGACTATCTCTGAATCAGGGTTAGATTGCCCCAATACGAAGCTTAGTCCTCTGAGACCCAGGTTAGATTGCCCAGATAACGGTCTAAAAGAGATTTCGAGAGTCATCTCCAGAACAAAGATTGACTCCCAAGAATTAGGGTTAGATTGCCCCAATACCCAAAAGATTTCAAGAACCATCTCCAGAACGAAGTTTGGCCCTTGAGGATCCGAGTTAGATTGCTCCGATACCTAAAAGATGGATGATAAGATAACAAGATGCGAGGCACCAAGATGCCCCTAGCGATGAGAACTAATGATTCAAATCAGACTGATTCAAGAATAGATTTGACAAGATTCAATGATGCAATCATCCTGCCCCCTCGGGAGCGAAATCGAAAGATGACATGTCAGAAGGATGATAAACAACAAGAGATTGTAGAGCAAAAAGCAATTAGACGAGATTCACGAAGCTGCAAAAGTGAATTGGAGATAAGCAGAGGTCCTGTTGACCAAGTTTGACAATAGTTGACCATGGTTGACTAAATTTGACTTGAGTTGACTTTGATGAAAAGAGAAAAGATCTCAAGAACATGATGTAAAGATGAGGATCTGGCAGGAAGATGACACCAGAAGGCTGACTGCACAAGCATCCAATCCAGAAGGAGTCCAATATTTAAAATGCGATTTCAAGCTATCTAGAGATGTCAGATTTTGATTTCGATCCCGAAAAAGGATGCAGCCAAGATGAGAATGGGACAAAAGATGAGAACCTTTGATGAGCAGATCCAGAAGAAAGCAATCAAGAGAGAAACAAGAAAGCACTCCAAATGCAAGCCTAGAATGAAAGATGCAAGTCTAAATGCAGGCCTAGGATGAACAAATGCAATCCTCCGAACTCGGCTGTTGGACTCATCGTATTTATCATCATTGAGTTCTTTTAAGCACGGGACAATCATAAGATGCCATACAATTCTCCCCAACATGAGAATATGAATATGACATAAGTCTTAGGTTTGTCAGAATAAGGTGTGAGCATTAAGGCATAAGAAGCCAGAATGACCTGAACACCTATTCCTTTTAATTTAGCAAGTTAACATAAGCATCAAAGCACATTTGCTAGAATGACCCGAATGTCTCTTGTGAACAAACACACCAAGCACGCAGGAGTTCCTTCTTTTGCCAAAGATTGCTCGCAGTGACCCTTACATTCACTTAATAGGACGAGCGTTTACAATTTCATCAGTAGCAGAAAGAAGTCACTCAAAAGACAAGGAGAAGAACCAACCTCACCAAAGCATCCATATAAAAGGAGTTGAGGTACACATGGCCATCCAATACGAGATAGAGGCTCTTACAGATGGACACCCCTCTTAAATGAATTCTTTGGATCGTTGGAACTAAACCAACAAGCAGAAAGCAAAGAAAAAAAACAAACAAACACTCAAAGAAAACAAAGCTCAGCAAGCCTCAAAGGAACACACATTTAGTTTAAGTTTCAGTTCAAGTTCATGTTCAAGCGGATTGAAGACAATTCGGAAAGATAACGTTCGAAGTCTCAATGAGATAATGACAGTAGGCAGACGTAATGAGAATCATTGGTGATTGATAGAAGGGAGAAATCCCAAAGAAGAGAGATCGAATGAAAGTTAGGTATCCGTAGGCAGGCATAGGGGAAACCACTGGCGACCAATGCTCAAAAGAGTTTCTAAAAGTGATAGGACAATGCCCCCTAGACCAGGCAGGTGCCCCCAAGTGTGAACCAGTTCCAAGCCATGAAGAATCAAGGAAAAATCAAAGATAAGCGCATGAGCTAGCAAACCAAAGCAGGAAACAAACTAAAGTAGGAAAGCGAGAAAACAAACTAAAGCAGGAAAGGAAGGAAACTAAAGCAGGAAACTAAGAGCCAAGCGACGCTGAGATGAGATGTTACTTCAGGAAAACAAGAGGTGCCTATTTACCAAGTTTTCACCATCTTGGCAGAGATTCTATTTTTGCTACCATGACGCCTGTTTACCAGGTTTTCATCAATGGCACATTTTTCTCTTTTTCAATTTTTTTGTACTTTTCTCTTTTTTTCTCTTTTTTTGTATTTTTGAATATTTCATTTTTTTAATATTTTTTCAAATTTTTCATTTTTTTTGGTATTATCAAGGTGCTTGTTTACCAGGTTTTCACCAGGATAATAGATACATCAAAGCGCCTGTTTGCCAGGTTTTCACTAAGATGATCATTTTTTCAGGACATTTTGCAATTTTTAGGATTTTTTGCAATATATCAATTTTTAGGATTTTTTCAGGATCAATAAGTATGTACATGAGCATATAGAGAATATCAACTATAGAACTTCTTTAGATGAAGAGCGTTGATGGGATCTTTGAGTTTCTCTCCTTTAGTGGTGATCTCTGGAAACACAATCATTTGTAGTAGTAGCCAGCTAAGAAGTTGCAGAATCAGAACCAGATGTTGTAGCAGTAACAGGAGAGCCAACCAGTAGTGTCCAACAGTCAAGAGATCCATAGTCAAGGAAAGATCACTTAAGTGAGACCCACAAATATCCTCATGGACACACCTTAACTCTTTATTAGATTTCCCACGCTCTAAACACTTAGCAAGAGTACATTCTAGATTTCTCTTAGTCATGTCATTAGAAATGAGGAGATGCTGATACGCACTTTGGGACAAGGCAAGATGAAGTGAAGAGTGTAAAGTATGAGAGGCAAGGGTGATGGAATGGAGGGAAGCATGAGAATTTTGGAAGCTCGAATGACAACTTTGATTTTTTCTTTCTTTGGAATCCACATAGCTTTTGAATTTTTTCTTCTTTACTTTGAGGTGCTTTTGATGACAATGCCTATAGAATGGATTTCGAGATCCATTTTTTATTTTATTTTTTGGCTTTTGATTGTCTTCTTCTTTTTGAGGACCTTTGCGGTCTTTTGAACACCTTTGTTTCTTTCCTTTCTTCATAGTCACATGTCGATTAGATGGGACATGGTGACCTTGAGATATAAGTGGATTCTCATTATTTTTATTTTTATGTTGCACATCCAAGTTACTTCCAAAAGACTCAGGAATTGTGGATGAAAAAGGCTTATATGACTGGTTTAGGTGGAGAGATGGAGATGGAAGTGGACGAGCCACTTTTCTAGGAGATGAAGGGGGAAGAAAAGTCAATGGGATGGGCTCAAGTGCAAATATATCAATATCATCCTCATCATTCATGAATGCATTAGATAGATCAAGAAAGTAATCTTCCATAGAGCATTGTCGATTGTGAGTCATCTTAGAAGAGTCAGATAAGTTTGGAGGAATATTATGTGAGCCTAACCAAGATGGTCTATTCCAAGAGTTAGGTCCCCTTTCAGGTGGTAAGAGTGCACGAATAGGAATCATGTCAATTCTGGTTCCAATATTCCATGAAGCTGTAATAGAATGGGGTCTTACATACCCATGATTTGTTGGAGTAGTAGGAGTATAGCTTGGAGTAGATGGCCTAAGAGCCATAGGAATGATCTCCACAGGAGGGTGGAAAGGATCATCATCAATAGCTTGATCTAGAGGATAATAACTTTCTCCTTTTTCTGAGTTGTTAAGACTAGCATATAGGTGCATAGCATCAACTGGTATTTCCATAGTAGCATCTGATATGGAGTCCCATTCAGCTAGAGACATAGTTGGAGGCATATTTTCTTCATTGTTGTCATCTAACATAGGAAATGTTTCTTCAACAGCAGGATCTTGTTCAGTAGTAGAAGCAGCAGAGTAATCTAGAATAGGCATATCTTGAGGCATACCCAAGAGGAGGGAAGCATCCAACAGTTGCTCCCAATCAGTATGTGTGCCATTGGAGTTGGCAATAGTAGGAGTCTGTTCAATAGCAGAAGTGGTGGAACAATCTAGAGTAGGCATACCCAAGATAAGGGAAGCATCCAGCAGTTGCTCCCAATCAGTATGTGTATCATTGGAATCGGCAGTAGTAGGAGTTTTCTCAGCAGTAGAAGTGGTAGAACAATCTAGAATAGGCATACCTTGAGGCATACCAAAGATAAGGGAAGCATCCAACAGTTGCTCCCAATCAGTATGTGTGCCATTAGAGGTAGTGACATATTTAGTAGTAGCTGTAGTAGTAGAAATCTGTTCAGTAGAGTGTATAAAATCCTCCTGGTGAGGACCAAAATCATGTTCTTGAAGCACTTGAGAAGGTAGATAAGATTCTTTCTGGTAGTCTGAATTAGAATTTTGAACATTCAAAGATCTTTCATGTGTCATAGGCTGAATCTGTGTTTCTTCATTATCTGAATCCTTGCATGAGTAAAAGCTATAGCTAGGTTGGTCAAGCTCATTGCTCTGATAGCCAATACCAAATCTATCTTCAGAAGGTTCCTCATAGGAATGTGGAGATGGAGGGAGAGTTTTCAGTGACAAGATGGACTCAATTTGATATTCCCCCATGCCAATATCTTTGATCTTCAAGGTCTTTTCTATTTCTTTTAGCTTAGCCTCATAGAACTCAGTGGATTCTCTATTGGTGGGAACAAAACTGTCTGTTGTTTGGGTAAGCATCTTAGCAGAGCAAGTATTTTGGCTAGCACTATTGTCAATGAGGATGTGAGGGATACTCTTGGGGCCTATCATAACTTCAGTGTGCAGGGGAGCATCATGCAGATGGCTTAAGGAATGATCATCTTCTTTGGAAAAGCACAAATAGTGAGGCGAAGTTAAATGACCCACCATGGATTGGAACTGATTGAGATCGAGATCTTTGGGGATGTTTGCCTTAGTGAGGGCTTTATCCATAGATAGTTTTGGTTTGGATGTCGAAGGTTCAGGACCTTTGAGAACAATCTTTGTATGAGATCGAGGATAGCATTCGCACAAGCTGGAGATTTTGTGTAGTTATAAGAGGGAGGTGCAGGGCCTCGCAAGACAAAGGGAGTTTTGGGTTTAGGAGTATCCTCACTCCCTGGAGCAATGATCATGTCACAGTGAGGGATCCAAGGTTTGTTTCTAGCAAATCTGGAAGGCGGTTGAGCTTCTATTGTAGCCTTCTCAGTGGCATTGACTGTTTGCATGCTAGAGCTAAGATTAAAGATAGACTTTGAGGGTTTTGGCATGTTAGAGCTGAGATTGAAAACCAACTTTGAAGGTTTTGGCATGTTAGAGCTGAGATTGAAAACCAACTTTGAAGGTTTTGGATCTCCCATCTTGTTGGTAGTATTATGAGAGATTGTGAAAGAGTTGATAGGTTCAAAAGGATCAATAGGTTTAATTTTAGAAAGTGACCCTTCAGAGTCTTGCCGGTGTTCAAACAATGGGTTATAATATTCTTGAAATATTAAGTCAGACTGTATCTGAAACAATGGATTGTAATACTCTTGGAATGAGGAGGAATGTGAGGATCTCTCACAAAGTTCAGATTTCACAATAGATTTGGGATGACCTATGTCTTGATTACGAGATTCACTTTGATCTTGATCAGTGTTTTGAATGGGATAAGTCTTGCCACTTCGAGTCATGACAGTCATAGACAAAGATGTAATGAGCAAAGATTCAAGATAATGCTAGACTCTATCTCAAAGATAACGAAAGGAGATAAATGGCTAGAACAACCAAGATGCAAGATGAACTTGGTATGAATTGTCAAAAAGAGATGGCTAGAATAGCTGAGATAAGACAATCGCAACGCAAGGTACAAGAGCATAATGAGATAAGGTAGACTAATGAGAGACAATACGAGTCAAAGAAAAGATCGATCGATTCCTAACTCAGGACAACTAGTTTCTGACGGTGAACGACAGGAAAATAGAAAAATAGATCACAGACAAAAAGGTAGATCAGATTTATGTCATTGATCAAGCACATAAGACAGCAATCAAGGAGTTCAAGCAAACAGTCTTCAAGCAATGGGCAAGGGACAAAGCAACCTTGCGCACGAATAAGAATAGTGACTTAGTATTTCTACTCCCTAAGGACTCTACTTGTGTATGTTCTTGAGAATGTTTTAGCAGACACTTAAAACACAACAACATCCTAGCAAGTTGTCTACAAGGATATACATGGATTTTCTAAAGGGAGTCCTCGATATATGCAAGGTACATGAGGCACAAATTCGTAGATGAGAAGAATTAGAAATCACACAGCCGGGGGGAGACGGTAACCCAAATCTCCTCCTTCACTTCTCAAAGGTATAAAGTTCTTTGAGGCTTAGCCAAGAGTGAAATCTAACTCATTCCCAAGAGAGGTGTCTTTGGATTCACCTCCTGATATTTATACTCCGCCGGAACACGGGAGTTAAGGTCGTCCCTTGAGGTGATGAAATCCCCAAGCAGGCCTTCTAGAAATGAAAAGTAAGTAATTCTCTATCAAAAAGTATTGAAAAGCACTAAAGGTGGAACACTTAACCCTTCAAGTAAATGTGAGGTGAGTCCACAAAGTGGTGCATTTAACTCCTCACACAAACTCAAAGTGAGTCCACACCCTAGAAAACAAGTGAGTTCCAAAAAGCACAAAAGGGTTGCCAAGTGGAACAATTAACGCTTCTTTCCTATAGACCCCTCCCCTTTAATGTGGCGCTGGGATTTCAACCACAGGGTGGAAATGAGGGGCCGGTGGATTAGTGAGTCCAATAACCCAAGATAGTAATCTAGATCAATCACAAGTAATCTAAGACTACTAATCAATACTACTCATAAGTGCAAGAGGGTTTGAATAATGGAATATTTAACTTTCCAAGTAAACATGAAGTGAGTCCACAAAGTGGTGCATTTAACTCTTCATGTAAACTAGGAATGAATCCATGCCCTCAATTACTCAATGAGATGTTTTGATATTTGAAACCAAGAATTACTTAATGTTTAAAAGACAAGCATGCACTTAAACACAAACTTCTATGAAAGCAAATCTATGTTCGTTTATTTCCCATTAAGAGCATCAATTAAAATGTGTTCTATGAATGCATGTAACACTCAAGCCAAACACATGAGAGGTTAATTTTATGCCCAAACCAAGTGTTATAGAGTTTTAAGAACTCACCTTAGGTCCAAAGATCTGCAATCCAGCATTTAGCAAACATTCGAAAGTATATAATCAAGACAAATCAATGGCAAACCGTAAGATATGTAACATTGTTGTCTTCAAGATAGTCTTTAAAGATTGATTTATTTGACCCATAAAATCACAATATTAAAATTTCTAGAAAGAATGAAGTTTTTAGCTAACATCAAGAACTACCATTTCCCAAAATTATAAGGTCTTATGATTCAATTTGGTTTCTCAACCAATAACCTTTTCAGACTGCAATTTTTCTGTCATAAATCAGATTTAAAACATCAAACCCTGCCTAGGGAATATCATATCTTTCTCAAAATGAATCCAAATGAAACCAAACTAATTTTACATTAAATATTCATGAATATAGTTTCCAAATATGTAATTCATTTATTTTTTTCATTCATAAATCATTTTCTAAGAATAAATCCTTGCCTGCAACTCCAATGCAGATTGTTAAAAACCAGTTTTCATTCAAATGCCCATAACTTTCACAAATCTGCATAAAAATGACTAAAACAAAAAGGAAATGAAATATAATTCACGTATCTTTCCAATGAATATTATTAGAGATCATTATTATTCATAATTTTTCCGTACCAAACGTTTCAATCTGACTATATTCAGAGAATCTCAAATCTGCAAATACCCACTTTCACCAAAATGATCATAACTTATTCATTTCTTTATAAAAATGAACCAAACCAAAAGCATGAGAAATAATATTAATAATTATATCCATCCATTACTATATTAAAAGTTTTTCAAGCTATACATGGCCGTACAAGGCCTGGAACCAACACTAAAATTGAAAAACTGATCAAGAATGAGGCCAGAAATTGATCTTTTCTGCCCCATGGTGGGCGCCAAAATGTATGTGACTGAATGTGACCTCTAAATTAGGTACAACACAACATGGTCATTATTCACTTGATAGAATTTGGGAGAGAGTATGGAGAACTCAATCCAAATTCTATGGTGAGGCGACCTGTTGCCTCCTATGTGAATGGGGTGTTTGAATACTCTCAGAACAAGAGCCAACAGCTGGGAGACCAATTCAACAATGGAGGATTTGAAAGAAAATATGAGAAAAATGAAACTAAGCTAAGAATGAATGAAATTAATCTAGAAAACTTTGAAAGAAATATGAAATGCAGATTTTTATTTGATTTTGAAATAAAGATGATATTAGACTAAGAACAAGTAAGCAAATTTAATCTAAATGTGAAATGCAAAGATTATACTAATAATGAGATATTAATCTAATAAATGCAATAAAAAGCTTTGAAAACAATGAATCAAATGAGACTAAAAAATGCCTATAGTGTAGATGCTCTCAAAAATTGCCCTCCTAATGAAGAAAAAGAGCCCAAATAAATAGAAGAGCCAAGAGGAGGAGGAAGAGTTTCTTGATTTGAAACTCCTGACCCTTCATATCCTTTTGGGACAAATAAGCATGAATTACTTTATTAAAAGAATGGAAAATTCCACATGAGGACCTTTCGAATATCTCAAATTATTAATTCAAGAAAAGGTGTCCATTCAAATAACAAGCAATTATTAATTCCTTTTTATGGGTAATTAGCTAAAGGGGGTAGATTTTTAATTTAATTAGAAAGCACATAGGACTTTACAATTAAATTAATGTATCATAGAGATAATTTAGCTAATAAAGTCAAAGAGACTTAGGAATTAATTTTAGTGTTTGATTATTGCAATTTATGGTCTTTTCAATTGACATCAAGTCAAATTAAGTCGGATATGAGAGAGAAAATTGCCTGGGGAACTAGGACTTTGGTGATGTAAAATCGAGATAATGCACCAAAATTGATGAAATTAAATAGGTGCCAATTTTGGGGTATTACATTTGCCCCTCTTTGAATTGATGTGCAAACAGCGCGTTGATTCAAAGAATAGTCTGAAGTGACAGATGAAAGCAGATCAAAGCATGAATTTTTTTGAAGTCTAAGTTAGATTGCGAAGACAACGATCTTTAAAAGAGAACCAGAATCGGGGTTAGATTGCCCCAATACCAATTGATGAAGATGCAGATTTAGGACTATCTCCGAATCAGGGTTAGATTGCCCCAATACGAAGCTTAGTCCTCTGAGACCCAGGTTAGATTGCCCAGATAATGGTCTAAAAGAGATTTCGAGAGTCATCTCCAGAACAAAGATTGACTCCCAGGAATTAGGGTTAGATTGCCCCAATACCCAAAAGATTTCAAGAACCATCTCCAGAACGAAGTTTGGCCCTTGAGGATCCGAGTTAGATTGCTCCAATACCTAAAAGATGGATGATAAGATAACAAGATGCGAGGCACCAAGATGCCCCTAGCGATGAGAACTGATGATTCAAATCAGACTGATTCCTATGCATCACTCACCATATCCTCTCATATCCAATCTTGTCATCACATAGTTTCATCGCCATCTCCTATCATATCCAATCCCTAATCTTGACAAAAAATATGTTATCCCAATTCCATGGATAGTCCTTGTCAACCCCAAAAAAGCTTCAATGACATACTAAGTGACCCTTGGCTTTCATCCATCTATCTAGTCCAGTCCATCCATCAATCCCTAATGTCCCTACCTTACTAGACACTGGGGAAATTCTTGTTCATGTAAATATTAAATATCCTTTTTTTTTTGAAAAAATCAAATATGATCTTGAAAAATTCAAAAAATAAAATATGATGCTGAAAAAATCCCTTAAAAGCATAAAATGCCTTAAAATTGTGAAATGTCTTGGAAAAGAATAAAAATTGATTATTTCAAAACCCTAAAAATTAAAAAATCTTTCAAAAATCATGCAATAAATTTGTACATAATCACTTTTCCTGCTTTCAATTAATGGTCCCTTGCAACAAACCGACATTTAAGCAGATGCAATTTGAAGACTTTTTAAACATTGTGCTTAATGAAATCATGCATCAATAGACAAACTATCTAATCATGTTAGCAATCAGTCAGATCAAACTTGTCCTATTAATCAAACAACATCAATATGTCCTTTATCAAACCTTTCATTTGTCTTATAGAGGGTGTGGTATAATCAAAACCAGATTGTATCTGTCTTAGACAGGGTACTTCATTCTTGAAACCAGACACCATCATTATCATCATTAAATAAACTATCAACTTTGGGAACAAGATCAAAATGATTTTTGACTTGCTTGGTTCAATGAGACTTATCTTTTATTGATTTTAGTTTTGGTCATATTCCTATGCTACTCCAGGATATCACTGAGTGATGAGAGTGGCCGTGATGGTTCATGGTCCATTTTTTTAATCTTATGTTTGGAGGGTGTTTTCTATAAATTTTTGGGGTATGTATGTCATATATTTTAGGATGAATGTAAACATTCCTTGTTTGCATTGTGTTTGTTTTATGCAAAGGGATTGCATTATCATCTTGGTTTTCTGTGTCATGGTGTGACACATCCATTTTTCCATATTAAATAAAGCTCTTATGACAAAGTGCACTCATGAAAGAAAGTTTCATCTTTTATTAACTCTTCTTCATCTAATTTTTGCTTTTTACTAACCTTTCTTTTGTCAATCTTTTCCAATCATACTCTTTTCAAAAAATTGTCCTCTTGTCAATTTCTACCCAATTTTTTTGAGGGGCATCCTACCTCCCTTCTGTCAATCCACTAGGGCATGTTCTTTTATTTTTCTTTGAACCAACGGTCATAATTGCACTGCCTCAAAGAGGGGAAAAATATAGACACTAAAAAATAGTCAACACGTATGTGGCCCCTTTTTTTAACATGTCTTCAATGTCTAATTTTCATCCCTAATTTACTAATATTTATCCTTGATTTTTCCTCATTTTTGACCTAATCAATCACTTTTGAAATCAATGCAATTCATTATCAAAATTATTAGTCATTTCAACTCCTTATCAAAATCATCAAAATCAATCATTTGCCTCATCAAAATCATCAATTTAGTCAAATCAATTAATTTTTCTTCTTTAGGGGTAAATAACCTATAATTTATCTCTAAGTCTTAGTTTTGACATTTATTTATCCATTTTCCTTAAGTTTCATAATTAATTAGTTGGCTAATTATTGATTTGTGTAATTTTCATAATTCCTAAATCTCAATTTTCATTTCGTGGGAATAAATGAATTTTAAAATTCAATAATTCCTTTCTTTTGCTAAATGAGGTTTTATCCTTTAATTTGTATTTCACCCACTTTTCTAGCCACCACTTCCTCTTTTTTAGCCTCCACCTTCTCTTTTCCTTTTGTCATAAATTGTCATAGTTTATGACAATTTTCCTTTTTCCCTTTTGTCATAATTGTCATAGTCTATGATAGTTTTCTTTTTTTTCTTTTTGTCATATTTGTCATAGTTTATGACAAATTTCATTATTTTTTACTCACTAATTTCTAATTGTGCATTCAATTTGTCATAACTTGTCATAATTAGTGACAAATTTCCTCTTTCAAATTTGTCAATTGCCATAATCTATGACAATTGCCCTTTTGCACACTTAATTGCTAAATTTGTAATTTCTCTTGTAAATTCTATAAATTGAGATCATTTCTCTCACTTTTGTCAATCGTTATCTTTGAACCACATCTTTTGAATCTTCTCATCATTATTGTCAATTTCTTGCTTTTAGGCTATAGGTGCATCATGTCATAATGAGAGCAACATATCAAGATTTTGATGAACTACAACTGATTTAGAACTAGAATGAAGAATCTGTAATTCAAGATTACTAAAGAGTTGATGATTAGATATGCAAGATGATTAAATCAGTATTATGTTGTCATTGATGTCAACTAGCTTGACAAAGCTTATCTTTTAAGTTACTATACCGACACATGTGAAGGAAGGTGAAAGAGATGAAGAACATAAATATCTACATGAGGAAGATGTATATGACAGATGAGGATAAGGAATACACTGAGTAACTTGTTGATGAGTCTATGACTTGATGAAATTGACTTTATTATGTTGCATTCATCTATGACGAAGAATAGAGCTAAAAGACACAAAGCAGTGTTGTTGGTAAATAAAGCATTTCAGTATACACCGATGAATTGTAGTGTATACTGAGTGTAGTATTAACCGAGCTTGTGTTCACCAACGCATTTCTTTATTAACCGAGCAAAATAGAAAGGAATTAAATGATTAGTTTAGCCGATAAAGTGATGAGTTGTAAAGTGTATGAAATCGAGGTAACATATAATGTTTGCTATGAAGATCAACGACTAACATAAATCAAAAGGGATCTAATGGAGTAGATTGAAATGTGTTACTGACACATCAGCCGAGGGAGCTTAAAGTGGCAAAATCTATGAATATGATTAAGCAGCAAAATCTGATGGAGGAAAAGAAAATGATTTACTCATCTATATAAGAGACATTGGTTTCATTATGAAATGTATGCCAGAAGAAGAAGATACTACAGAATTATCGCGTGAAGGAATTCTCATGCATTCTGATCATACTGGTTAATAAGAATTGAGCTGCAGAATAGTTACCGAGCTTCAAAGAGTTATTACCGACGGATAGTAAGTTGATATAGTATTAAATCTAAAGTGTTATATTGGTCAGAAATATTTGAATGAACTAAACATTGATCTGTAAACTGCAAACTAAAGTTGTATTTAGGTAGATCATCTACTATTACATATTTAACCATTGTACATAGTCGAATCTCTTAATCGAGTGGACTATGAAAGTCTTTTGATGTTTCATTCGTAGAGTGAACATTGTTATGCTGTCAACCCTAGAGTGACTGCTAGTTGGACGATAACTTCTGGTCTAAAATCCTCTAACAAGGTCACACCTAATAGTGTGTTTGTAACCTTTAACAGGGTTGGATCTTTACCGACCTCACTTCAGAAGAGTGAACAATTTTGGGTTGCCGGTCCCAGGTGGTTTTACCCTTCACAGAGTTTCCACATTAAATCTCTTGTGTTATGTGTTGATTGTGATATTTGTTTGTGATCATACTTTTCATATTACATGTTAGATTTAATCGGTAATTATTACAAAGTTTAGTCTGGAAATCGGTAAATACACATACATTGGAAGTATTATATGTTTACCAACTTGTAGAAGGAGTAGAATTGTTTTGGATTATACATTTTGATTTGGGGCACTGGATAACTGATTCACCCCCCTCTCAATTATTCTAACAATTGGTATCAAAGCTACAATTTCTTAGAATAGAGTTTTAAGGACTTCAGCAAAAAGGTCTCAAAATGTATAAGAGGGAAGTACCAAAGCTGAACAAAGATAACTTCACAGTATGGAAAAGCTAGATGAATTTGCACATATCTGGAATTGGGAATTCTGCACTAGAATTGATGGATAATGGCTACATTGAACTAACACTAGGTCCCCTGACTCTTGATCAACTAAAGGATAGGCATGAACACAATATTACTATGATGGAACTTGCTACTACCTGTATTGATGCAAAATTTGAAGACATTAAGGGATGCACTACTGCCAAAGCCATGTGGGATAAACTGACTCTAATATACAGTGGAGATGTGAATGTCAGGAGAGCTAGAGTAGAAAGCCTAAGAGGTCGATTTGATGATATGAAGATGAAAGAAGGTGAGAACATTGTGCAATACACAAATAGACTAAAAGAGGTAGTACATGATATTAGAGCATCTAGCAGAGTTATTGATGATGAAACAGTAATAAGCAAGATTCTCAGAACTTTGCTACCAGTTTATGCGATCAGGATCTCTGCAATTCATGAAACAAGGGCTACATCCAACCTCACCCTTGACACTCTGATTGGTAAGTTGACAACCTTTGAATTGAATAACTTTGATGACAGTGTTGTACCTTCTATTGAATCCACTTTCATGTCCTCTTTGAAGACTGGTAAGTCTAGTAGCAAGAATGATAAGAATAATGATAGTGACAGTAATACCAATGATGAACTTGATGAGCTTGAAGCTCTTATGGACAAAAGATTGCCCAAAGGTAAGGGAAGATATAGAGGCAAGTTACCTCTAGCATGTTTTAATTGTAAAGAAGTTGGGCACATCGCTGCTAGATGTCTGAATAAGAAAGATTATGATAGATCCAAAGATTGATCTGAAGGAAGCTATGGGAGAAGAGTCAACAGAGGCTATTGACACAACAACAGAGACAACCGAGATAAATATGACAAAGGGAAAAAGGTATGTTACATAGTCGAAGAATTTGAATCTGAATCTGACACTGATGATGATGTAGAAGCAGTGTTTGTTGCTATGAAGGATGATTCAGAAGAAGAAGAGAAACATGAAGAGACAACACTGATCTTTAAAATAAGCATAAATGATACATGGATCATAGATAGTGGCTGTACACATCATATGACTGGTGATATAGAGAAATTTGATCTAATTGATGAATATGATGGTGGATCTGTTAGAATGGGAAATGATGCACCTTTTATGGTGAGAGGTAAAGGTTCACTGATGATTAATGATAGAATAAAATGTGAGAATGCATACTGGGTAGATGGATTGAACTACAATTTGATAAGTGTGGCACAGCTAAACAACTCAGGTCACCGACTTGCTTTTGAGAGCAAAAAGGTAAGAATATATGATGATGGAGGAAGACTTGTTGGAACTGGTACACAATCTAGAGGTAATCTATTTTATCTTGATATTGATCAGTCTTCTTGTTTATTAGTGAAAGATGAAGATGCATGGTTATGGCATAAGAGGTTATGTCATGTGAATTTTGATAACATGGTCAAGATTAGTAAGAAGAAAAGAGTTCGAGGATTGCCTAACTTTTCAAAACCGGATCATGCTATGTGTCATGAATGTCAAAAAGGTAAGATGAATAAGTCCAGTTTTAAAAGAAAAGACTACTCAACAAAGAAGATACTTGAATTGGTTCATACCGACCTATGTGGTCCTATGAGAACTCAAAGCTATTATGGTGATAGATACTTTATTATTTTTGTTGATGACTATACTAGACTGATGACTATTATGTTCCTAAAAGAGAAATCTAAAGCTTTTAAGTTGTTTAAATGGTATAAGGCTAAGGTAGAAAAAGAGACTGGAAAAGAAATAAAATGCTTAAGATTTGATAGAGGAGGTGAATTTATCTCTGATGAATTTACTAATTTCTGTAATGAGAATGGTATTAAGAGACAGGTCTCTGCACCGAGAACACCTCAGCAGAATGGGATTGCTAAAAGAAGGAATAGGTCAATCATTGACTGTGCTAGAACACTAATGCTAAAAAAGAATGTTGCTTAGACATATTGGAGGGAAGTTGTTAGCACAACTGTATATGTGCTTAACCAAGTACAACTGAAGAAGGACACCAACTGGACACCTTATGAGCTATGGTTTGGTCACAAACCTACTGTAAGTTATTTCAAAATTTTTGAAAGCAAATGTTTTATTCTAAAAGATGAGAGAAATGGGAAATTTTATTCTAAAGGTGATGAAGGAATATTCTTAGGGTATTCTACTAAGAGTAAAGCATACAAATGTCTAAATAAAGTTACAAATAAGATGATTGAAAGTACTAATGTTCATGTGGATGAGTATGATGACATAAAAATAGAAGAAATAAAGGAACTAGAAGACTATGGTAGATTCACTTACATTGAACTTCCTGACTATCTACCGAAGTGACAACCTATGATAACCGATCAGTAGGAAAATAACCTCGAGGAACAGGAAAGGGAAACCGATGAACAAGATGGTGCTACCGAGAAAGCAACTGAACCTGAATAGGATGAACAAGAAAGAAGAGATTGAGTACTAGGTAGTTTTTTTAGAAGACATCATCTTGAGACACAAATTATTGGAAACATACAAGCTGGAATGCAGACAAGAAGCAAAACAAGACAAGGTACATGTTTAGTTTGTGAATTTGAACCAAAGAATGTGAAAGTTGCATTAGAAAATGAAGAATGGGTTAATGCAATGAAGGAGGAAATAGAACAAATAGAGAAAAAAAAACTTGGTCCTTAGTACCCCGACCTAAAGATAAGAATGTTATCGGTACTAAATGGATATTCAGAAACAAAATGAATGAAAATGGTGAAGTGACAAGAAATAAAGTGAGATTGGTATGCAAGGGATATGCACAGGAAGAAGGCATTGATTATGGTGAAACATTTTCACCTATTGCTAGATTGGAAGGAGTTAGAATGTTACTTGCATATGTTGCACACAAGAAATTTAAGGTTTATCAAATGGATGTGAAATCAACATTTCTGAATGGTATACTTGAAGAAGAGGTCTACATAGAACAACCTAAAGGATTCATTGATCCAGACAATAGAAACATGGTATGTAGATTACAAAAAGCTTTATATGGTTTGAAGCAAGCACCGAGAGCATGGCATGAAAGACTGCATACTTACTTGTTAAGTATTGGATTTTTAAGGACTAGTGAGAACAATAATTTGTACATGAAAGGTGATACTGATGACACTATTATCATTGCTGAAATTTTTGTTGATGATATTATTTTTGGAGGTCAAGGTCATGTATGTAAATCTTTTTCTGATGACATGAGGAATGAGTTTGAAATGTCTATGTTCAGAGAGATTAAATTCTTTCTTGGGTTACAAGTGATACAATAGAGTGATGGGATATTCATCACACAGTCCAAGTACATAAAGGAAGTCTTGAAGACATTTGGCATGGAAGATGCTAAACCTGTGGGAACACCGATGGCTACTAGAAGTAAATTAAAAAAGGAAGATGAAACTACAGAGGTAAACCAGACACTTTATCAATCCATGATTGGTAAGCTCATGTATGTAGTTCACAGTAGACCAGATATAGCACATGCTATGGGAATTGTTGCTAGATATTCTGCTAATCCTAGAGAATCACACATGATTTCTATTAAAAGAATCTTAAGATTGTTAGAAAGTAAAGATCCCCAAGATAACTGAGAGGGGGGGGGGGGGTGAATCAGTTATCTGATAATTTAACCATTCAACTACTTTAAACAATATAATTAATGTACTAATCAACCATAGAAAGATAACCATACACAATTGCACAATAACACAAGATATGTTGACTAGGGAACCTCTTGAAAAGAGTAAACCCCGGTGGGAATGATGCCCACAAAATGATGCACTAATATGAAAGTTCCTTGTTAGAGGATGGACCTTGTTAGGAATCTTATGAAATACATTCAGTACATATAAATCCCTATTAGGAGATTTTGAATCCCTGTTAAAAGATTCTAACCTGGTTAAGAGTTTATGGAAGACAGAAGGACCCACTGCCCAAATAGCTTCAAGGCAAGATCTCTGAACCCACTATCCAAAAGATCTTAGAATTATTCAATAGAATAATATGAAATATATTACCTCCTTCACACTATGCCAAAACCACACTCTCTGCTACACAAGATCACAATTCCAGATCTCTGTACTCACAAGTCTTCCTTCATCACTGAATTAGCTCTTTTCTTCACTTCATGCATATATTCGCATCTCAACCTTCACAGTACATTTTAAAACAAAAAAAAAATTCCTTCTTATATACCAAACTCAAATAATTACAAATGAGTCGGTCCTCGATTACAAAATAATAAATTCTACACGCTACAAACAAAATTTCACATAAAATTGTCGGCTTCCAGATACTGTAACTTTCTCCAAACATATCTTCAAAGTTTGTGCTATGAACCATGTCATCATTAATGAGTCTCCAACATCCCTTTAACTACACAAAATCAGATTCCATCCCAGCTAAGAGATATCCTTCGATTTCCAAAAATTGCTTCACAGAAACACTGTCTAAACACTGCTTTCACCAAAATGCTCATAACTCTCATGAATGAATGGATTTATTTTTGTGCTATTAACCATAGGTTAATAACACACCAAAGAAAATACCATCAACTATGCAAAATCCAATCTACAATACAACATGTGCGCAAAACAAAACTGTACCTACTTTCCTACTGATATCCAGAATATCACTGTGTTGACATCAGTTACAATCCAAGTCATGAATGCAACAAAAACTACTACAGAATGACTGCCAAAATACTTTGCATTCATTCCTAACAAAGATATCTAAAAAAGATAGAGGATTATGGATTATGGTATCGTAAGGAAGGCAAGTTTGAGTTGAAAGTTTATATTGATGCTAATTGGGCTGGAAATATGGATGACAGAAAAAGTACCACTGAAGGAGCATTTTTCTTTGGTGAAAGACTTGTAACCTAGACAAGTAAAAAGTAGGCTTGTATTTCTCAGTCTACAGCTGAAGCAGAGTATGTTGCTACTGCTACTAATTGCTCAAACATTGCATATATCAAGCAAGTGTTGGAAGTAATGAATGAGGTAATCACTGATCCAGTGATCATATACTATGACGACACAAGTGCAATTAATATTTCAAAGAATCCTGTGATGCACTCAAAGACAAAGCATATATCAATTAAGTATCACTACTTAAGAGAAAAAGTGCAAGAGAAGCAAGTAAAGTTAGAATTTGTTACATCTAAAGAAAAACTTGCAGACATTTTTACAAAGCCTCTACCGAAGGACACTTTTGAATATTTGAGGACTAGACTTGGGGTCCATCCCTTGTCTATTGGTCACTAATGTGATCTAGATGTTGCATCAACCTAATCTTATTAGAAGATCATTCATGTTGATGCATCATAGTTCACACTTTGAATTTTGTTCAAGGTTGTGATTAAGTTTGAAGAACTAAAATAGATTGGGATATCAGTATACTAAGATACAGAGGAAGTAATGGACAACAAAGAGTTACTTAGCTACTATAGAGCTGATTATTTATTTGTTTCTTTGGCATTGTTGTCAAAGGGATAGATAAATAATATGAAAAGAAAAGGAGATTTGCACCAATGAGAACTATCTAAGGGAGAGATAATCTGAAAGGAACTTGAGAACTGAAAATGTTACATCTACAGAATGAACAAAGCTATATTTTATAATGATGTTTTAGTAACATAGTGATTAAACATATTAAGCTAGGGAGAGCTTACACTACATAGCATTTGATCACAAAGTTGTAGAAAACATGTTTGGTATGTGTATGGCACATTTCATATTACTTGAGTTGCCATCAATGCCAAAGGGAGAGATTGATGAACTACAATTGATTTAGAACCAGAATGAAGAATTTGTAATTCAAGATTACTGAGGAGTTGATGATTAGATATGCAAGCTGATTAAATCAGTATTATGTTGTCATTGATATCAACTAGCTTGACAAAGCTTATCTTGTAAGTTACTATACCGACACATGTGAAGGAAGGTGAAAGAGATGAAGAACATAAATATCTACATGAGGAAGATGTATATGATAGATGAGGATAAGGAATACACTGAGTAACTTGTTGATGAGTCTATGACTTGATGAAATTGACTTTATTATGTTGCATTTCTATGACGAAGAATAGAGCTAAAAGACACAAAGCAGTGTTGTCGGTAAATAAAGCATTTCAGTATACACCGACGAAGTGTAGTGTATACCGAGCGTAGTATTAACCAAGCTTGTGTTCACCGATGCATTTCTTTATTAACCGAGAAAAATAGAAAGGAATTAAATGATTAGTTTAGCCGATAAAGTGATGAGCTATAAAGTGTATGAAATCGAGGTAACAGATAATGTTTGTTATGAAGATCGATGACTAACATAAATCAAAAGGGATCTAATGGAGTAGATTGAAATGTGTTACTGACACATGAGCTGAGGGAGCTTAAAGCAAAAAAATCTATGAATATGATTAAGCGATAAAATCTGATGGAGGAAAAGAAAATGATTTACTCTTCTATATAAGAGACATTGGTTTCATTATGAAACGTATGCCGGAAGAAGAAGATACTACAAAATTATCGCGTGAAGGAGTTTTCATGCATTTTGGTCATACTGGTTAATAAGAACCGAGCTGCAGAATAGTTATCGAGCTACAAAGAGTTATTACCAATAGATAGTAAGTTGATATAGTATTGAATCTGAAGTGTTATATTGGTTAGAAATATTTGAATGAACTAAACATTGATCTGTAAACTACAAACTAAAGTTGTATTTAGGCAGATCATCTACTATTACATATTTAACCATTGTACACAGTCAAATATCTTAACGGAGTGGACTATGAAAGTCTTTTGATGTTTCATTCATAGAGTGAACATTGTTATCCTGTCAACCCCAGAGTGACTGCTAGTTGGACGATAACTTCTGGTCTAAAATCCTCTAACAAGGTCACACCTAACAGTGTGTTTGTAACCTTTAACAGGGTTGGGTCTTTACCGACCTCACTTCAGAAGAGTGAACAATTTTGGGTTGCCGGTCCCAGGTGGTTTTTCCCTTCACAGGGTTTCCACGTTAAATCTCTTGTGTTATGTGTTGATTGTGATATTTGTTTGTGATCATACTTTGCATATTACATGTTAGATATAATTGGTAATTATTAAAAAGTTTAGACTGGCAATTGGCAAATACACAGACAGTGGAAGTGTTATATGTATACCAACTTGTAGAAGGAGTAGAATTGTTTTGGATTATACATTTTGATTTGGGGCACTGGATAACTGATTCACCCCCCTCTCAGTTATTCTAACAGATTTTGAGAAGAAATAAAGGATGTGGGAGTCAAATTGAGGAGTGTTGGAATTCATTTGATTTATTTTATGCACTTTATCTCAATTTCTCTTATGTTAGGATATGATTTGTTTTGTATGCTTTTATAGGTTGTGGTTGCCTTCAACATGTGGTACTTAAAATGCTAGTTATGAAAATATGTATAACAATATAAGACATAAAGATGTAAAATAGTAAATTAGAATTAGTAATTAGTAATTAGTAATTACTAAATACTTGAATATTACATTAAAAACATTGAACAATAAAATTTTAAATAGTTGAATCAGCAAATGAAAGAGTTCTATTATATAATAGATATCAAAGTACGAGTTGTTGTTGTTGCAAACAATTAAAAAGGAAAAATGAATAGAAATGAAGTTTGATAGTGTTTTGAATGAATATAACACAAGAGATGGGCCTCACATACTCCTAGGGTTAGAATAGAACCCATAAAACAAATAAAAAATATTTTTTTAAAATGCACTTTATCTATCTGTCGTGACGGGGGACATCCCCGCATTTCTAGCGGACAATGCCAATTTAGGTGGTGCTATTGGGGATGCTAGAATGCTGTTCCTAGTGCATCTTAGTTCTAGAAACACTAGATATTTGGAGGGGGGACATGTCCCCAGAATACACTCTTAAAAGATCACTTGAAATTTGTACTGGCTAGATATGGACAATTCCATGTACCCAACCAATTATAAACACCAGCTTTAAAAATTATCTCTTCACTAAATGTAATAAATATTTCCTGAGTTGACATATGTCTAAAACCTTTTCCAATACTCTTGACAAACATTGTAAACTTTGGTTTTTGAAGAAAATCCATTTTATTACATTGTCAGCAAACCATATTGTCAAACATTTTATACGCCATTGTCTAAAACCTTTTCCAAAACTCTTCTCAAACATTGCAAACTTTGGGTTTTTGAAGAAAACCCATTTTATTACAAAACCATATTGTCAAACATTTTATACACCATTATCTGTGGTTCCATATTTTTTATGCATGTTGCTCCTATATCACCTGATAAGATTTTGTTTCTGTCACGCTTTGATGGTATTCATGTATTGTTTCAATGTAGGCTCTAAGCATATAGGATAAATAACATAGTCCGTTATGTGAATATCCTATAAAATAAAAAGAAAAATTGGAAACCACAAATAGAGACAAGGTTTAACATGGTTTGCCAATTTGGCTAGATCCACCAGAAAGAAGAGCAGGAACCTTTATTATCACAGCTTACATACAAAGGGCTTTTCCCTCATATTTATACAATAGTCTTCAAGAGAAGATGAAGAGACAAAGATGGGAAGAAGAAAGGAACTGCGTTCGAACAAGGAATAACCTTGCCCTCACTGCCCCTACTATTCTAAAGGGCCCGGTTGGGCCAACTATATAAAAAAGGGCCCCTTTAATAGTAGGGTGGCAGCAAAAGTTGATCCATCGGCCACAATCAGGTAATATGAACTAAATAGTCAGACTTCACCCCCAACAATCTCCCACTTGAAGTTTGACTGATGTCGCAACTTCACATTTGAACAACCTCCCACTTAAACTCTGCTTTCCTTTACCAATACCATGGTAATCCATTGCCAATAGACAATCTTCATAGCTGAAATGGCAACCACAACCAGTTGCTAATCACATCCAACTAACCATGCAACATCAATAGATTTATAACCAGCATATCCAGCCCATACAACTCACCATGTAGCAAATAATTTCATCTTCCAACAAAACACATCAAAACACCATTGACTTGAAAAAACCTAGAACATCATTATAGACCAATCCAAATTGTATGAGTAATGTCAACCAAAATTTGACTCAATCTACCAATCATCACACAAAAGGTGTGGCAATAACTTGAGATGATCTACAAATCGTAACCAACCTACTAAAAATGACATCTTCCAAGTCCTCATGAAAAGACCACATATTGTGGTTAAAAAACAATGAAGTACAACTACAATAGATGACCTCAAAAACTCTTGGAAGGGACACCCATGCAAACCATAACTCATCCTTTTACCAACACCACCAAGTGCTCAGTTGTGCCAAGTATGTTCTCCTTTACCTCCCCCAAAGAGAAGAGAATTTACAACACCCAACCACCATGGATGAAAGCTCTTGTAAACAAGAAGACCAAACTTGAAAACATTCCAAAGCCAGGAACAATCTCAACCATCTCCTAAACCCAAAAGTATAAGGAGATAAATCTGCCGAGTAGACCAAGAGTGGGGAGTGAGAATGATCCTCAAGGATACTCCAAGTCACAATGACTCTTCTCCAAGAACAATCTCCTCTAGGTCCATAATGAACTCCCATCCATCCACATGTGTAGGCTTCTCGATCTTCATGCTGAAACCTCCAAAGAGAAACTGCCTCAACAAATGTTCTCTAAATCAAGAGAACTATAGCCTCACCCAAGCCTCTTAGTTTTCAAGAGCACTTCCATGTTCAATTCACCATAGTACTCAATACCAAGAGCACTTACAAGACCAATCATAAAAAATCCCAGTGAACGTCTGCATTACCTGAGAACAAAACCTGACAACTTGATGTCCACATATGAAAAACCTCATGCTCCAAAGAGCATAACCTATCAAGAGAATATATATCATGCCAACGCTCTAATCTAGAATCAAGATCCAACAATGACATAATTAAAATCATCTCCAATCACATGGAGGAAACCATCTCATGATAATAAAATTTCTTACTACCATATCAAAAACTCCCACTACAGTGTGACACCAAACTATTCATGGTACCAAAAACAAAATCTGAAAAATGATACCAAACATCACATTGAATAGTTATACCTAAAGCTGTAGTTTGTCCATAATCTACAAGAGTAGAACCAAAACAAATTTCTCCCAATAAACTTTGAGGAGCTCCCATGACCACCACCAACTGGGCCAACACCTTAACCTCCATTCATATAGAATCACACAACCCACAAAATCATTGAGGATGCCACAAACACCTCAATCATTTTGCAATATCCTAAATCACTAGGTTCCTAGTTAATTCTAATAGCCATCTCCACAAAAGGAGTGTTTGTGCCTGCAATGGTCTTCACATCTTAAAGATAGATTCTAGATGGAAAACTTAAGTGAACTTGCACTGGTTCCTAGTGTACTATAAATTGTAATTAGTTTAGCCAAATGGTTTTATTATTAGGGAACCACAAAAATGGCTTAAACCACCAAAAAAATTATGTCTAAATAATTTGTCATCACCATCAAATTTATAACATTAGAATCCACCACAACTATATTTCTTTTTGAGAAGGATTAATTGAAGTTGGTCATATCTAGCCAAGACTCCAACACCAAAAACAACTCGCAAAATATTTGCACCAGTACCCTTGAATAGAGACTTGGTGCCTTCCTTCTTCAATATATATTGAAAACCATCCAAAGAACTCTTGTACTTCACTGCCTCACCATAAGTCATCATCATTATTCTACGAACGGTGTCAATAGGATATGAGGCAAGACTAGCACCAATTGTAATACCCCAACCAAGAAGAAAACTTGCAAGGAAGTTATTCTGAAGATCTCCAAACAAAAAAACAAACTTTAGGGAATCATACATCCCAAAGTACAGACCATGGTACACAATAATCCCCACACATGATATGTTGAATCCATGATAAAGACTAGCAATACCATCTAACTTAAGAGTTTTACAGTAGATGTCAATAAGCCCATTGAATTGTCTCTCTCTGTTATTGCTGGATGAGAAAATAAACTTGCCTGCATATCTACTTCTCACAAATTTTATTATGTAATTAGAAGCTTTCTGCAATTCCTCATTGTTTAGTTTGGTAACCCAAAAGGGGATGTATATTGGGTTCTCCCATAATATATTGTGCCCTTGAACAAGAATGTCATTTGTATTGCATTAGGTTAACATCTGGTCTGCAAATTTGTAATTGAGCTTCCCTTGTTGGGGCTCTATGAAGTACCATTTAACTTGTTTTCAAATACAACATTGTTAAATTTCTTTAGAAACCATCTTAAAAACTGTATACCTGTGGTCTTGAGAATTTATCAAAACCCACAATAGGCAAGCCGCACATATCTTTTTGAGATGCCTCCTGCAATAGATGTGCACACCCCACAACAACAGGTAGCTACCCATAGATTTAATCCTCCTCTTTTATACTTCAGCTGGCATATCCTTTGCTTCTTCCTTGGGCTCCTTAGCCTATTCAACTTTTCTCTCAGCCTCTTTTGGAGGGGACTCAAGGAATTTAAATTTTTATTTTTTTATTTTAAAAAATGGCTTCCTTCACCCATTCCTACATGGATTTCCTTTTAACAAGCTTCTTCTTACCTTGGGGCTTTTATCATCTACCCTACTCTCCCAAATCTTACATGCTCTAATACTAATTGTAAAAGAAAAAGAAAAATTAGAAAGTACAAATAGAGACAAGATTTAATGTGGTTTGCCAATTTGGCTACATCCACAAGAAAGGAGAGCAGGAACCTTTATTATCACAACTTACATACAAAGGGCTTTGCCCTCATATTTATACAATAGTCTTCAAGAGAAGATGAAGAGATACAAATGGGAAGACAAAAAGAACAGTCAGGAAATATGAACTAAACAGTCAGACTTCACACCCAACATATCCTCCAGTAATTGCGTTGTTAGAAACTGTATACGTTGGTGGCATTTTGTCAAGAGTCGATATGGTATTCATACTTTCATCTTTTTTGCAGGCCCACTTTTCAAATAGTTTCATTTTGTAGCACAATTAATACCATTGTCTTCTTTTACCCTGTCGATCTACATGATCTAAACTCGCCAAGTAAACACATCCACACAACTGAATCAAACTTAGCTTGCATCTTGGCTCGAGAATGTCCATTAATTCAAAGCTTTTGAAAGCTTCCTTGCAAAATCTATTTTGTTCACATTCTACATTCATAGCAACCATTCAAGTGCAATCTGTCATGTCATTTGTGTAATCTGTATAAGTCGTTCAACTTATACCTTCTCATGGATTGTATTTAATCCACATTTCTTTATTTCTTTGCAATTATGGCATGCAATGAGATGACAATTCTTCTTTCAGGCATTCTATCAAAAATTTTACTTACTTTGTCTATTGTTTACATGTTGTGGCTATTGAGAAACTTTGTCATGTGTTTTGCTTGGATGGATGTCCATACCTTATTGTGCTGAGAGGTGTACCTATACAATAGGATCACAAATGGGAATACCAGCATGAGAATATACCAAAAAAGATTCCTTGTCAATAAAAACTATTAGATTAAATAAATAATTTATTAAATAGCTGGGTAAAATAATGGGAAGACAAATGATAAGGCCAAAATAATAGGAAGACAAATGGCAAGGCCGAAATAATAGGGCTCGAAATAATAGGACCTGAAAAAATAAGGGCTCAACATGGATATAAGTTAAAAAAAAAAATATTTAGGGTGTTTTATGTTTTTTTGTGGAATTTGGAGAGGCAAAGGAATTGGAAAAGACACCTTTTGGGGAATATGAAGAGACGCTCTGAGATTATAAAAGAGTGTCTCCTCATTTCATTTGTAGGAAGCTCATTTGAAGAGCAAGCAAGCAACCAAATATCAAGGTGATATTTTTATTTTGTATTTAATAATTTATTTTTTATATAATTTTACTTTTACTTTTAGATTTAAATTTAGTTTTAGTTTTAGTTTTAGATTTAGAATTAGAATTAGATTTAGAGTTACTTTTTAGTTTTAGTTAGATTTATATTTATATTTCTCTTAGATATAGATTTTGATCATTATTTCATTTAATATTTAGATTTAAATTTAAATATGGAGGGCAATGCTACAATATTGGTTTAGATTTAGATTATTTAGATTATTCATTTAGAATGGTTTAAAATGGTGAAAAGTTTTTCTTCTTCCTTAATTAAAATTGGATAATCTTTAAGATTTAGTTTTAATACTTTAAGATTTAGATTTAGTTTTAGTTTTAGAGTTAGATTTCTCTTAGATTTAAATTTTGATCATTATTTCATTTAATATTTACATTTAAATTTAAATATGGAGGGCAATGTCGCCATATTTTTTTAGATTTAGAATATTTACATTATTCATTTGTAATGGTTTAAAATAGTGAAAAATATTTCTTCTTCCTTATAAATAAAATTGGAAAATCTTTAACATTTAGTTTTAATACTTTATTTTATATAGTTTTTATATTCAACATTGAATTTCTATAATAAAAGCTATTGAATTAAATAAATAAGTTACAAAACTATAAATTTAAATAAATCATAAATTTTAATGCCAATGCAGAAAATAATAGCTGGCTGAAATAATAGGAAGCCAAATGGCAAGGCCGAAATAATGGGGCCCGAAATAATATGACCCAAAAAAATAGGGGTGCCACGTGGATGAAGAATAAGTTAAAAATTTAAAAAAATTTGATTGCTTTATATTTTTTGTGGAATTTGAAGAGACAAAGGAATTAGAAAAGGCACATTTTGTAGAACATGAAGAGACTCTCTCTTATTATAAGAGTGTCTCCTCATTTCATTTGTAGGAAGCCCATTTCAAGAGAAAGCAACCAACCAAATATCAAGGTGACATTTTAATTTTGTATTTAATAATTTTTTTTTTATATAGTTTTAGTTTTAGATTTAGATTAAGTTTTATATTTAGAATTAGATTTAGATATAGTTTTAGTTTTACATTTACATTTAGTTTTAGTTTTAGTTAGATTTAGATTTAGATTTATATTTCTCTTAGATTTAGATTTTGATCATTATTTCATTTAATATTTAGTTTTAATATTTGAATTTAAATTTAAATATGAAGGGCAACGCCGCCATATTAGTTTAGATTTAGATTATTCATTTAGAATGGTTTAAAATATCTCTTCTTCCTTAATTAAAATTGGAAAATCTTTAAGATTTAGATTTAGTTTTACTTTTAAAGTTAGATTTAGATTTAGATTTATCTTTCTCTTAGATTTAGATTTAGATTATTATTTTATTTAATATTTAGATTTAAATTTAACTATGAAGGGGAATGCTGCCATATTGCTTTAGATTAAGACTATTTAGATTATTCATTTTCAATGGTTTAAAATGGTGAAAATTTTTTATTCTTCCTTATTTAAAATTGGAAAATCTTTCAGATTTAGTTTTAATACTTTAGTTTATATAGTTTTTATATTTAACATTTAATTCTACTATTATATTTGGTTTTGAAAGTTTGATGAAAAATATGGAGGGCTATGTTGTCATATTATTTAATTTATTAAATTTGATAATTAGTTTCAAAATCCTATATATATTTTGTGCAGAGAGTATTTATGATTTAATCTATAATTCATTTCTCTGGATCACTGAGAGAAGAAGCAATTTCATGCTTGCATTTAGCAAATGCAAGGAGGACGCTGAAAAAGGTTGTTGAGTAAGGCTTTATGCTTGCTTACATTAGCTTTAAAGTTTGTAAATCCTCTTCAGCTGCTATGTCTATGATTTCACAATCATTCTACAATGTGTAGAACATCCTGTAGGAAGTAGGGAGAGCAACGCCAAAGAATTTGGTTTAAAATATGTCAATGGCATTTTCAAAAAATCTTTTTTATGAAAATCTTGCAATCATTGCATGTCATTGGAGGCCATATTTTTGAATCAGTGGAGAGCTTGTAAATTTTAATGTGACCAATAAACTAGGTTGAGGTGATCATTGTAAAAATAAAATTGTGAGATTAGGGGGTGAGATAAATTCAATCTAATGGATATGATTGAATTCTAGATGTTGCCATAAAGATTATGAAAAAAGATGAGAAAGTCCAGGATTTTAAGGGACCATATTAGAAAAATATTATTTCTATCTATTTGTTGTCTTCACATTTGATTATCAGTTTTATGATGTTTCTAATATTTAATTAATTAAGATAATATGATTAGCATAGAAAGGGGAAAATATATCTCTATCATTGTGCAAACAATAAATTTTCTAGAGAAATACTTCAAATTTAAATATGTGATAATTTTTTGAACTAATGACCTATAAGGAAGAAAGAAAAAATGACCAATAAGTCTCTTGAAATATTACCCTAAACCAAATTGAGACTTTAATCCAACACTAAACCAAATTAAACACTAACCTTTAAAAAACATTGCAATCCTAACCCTAATCTTAATTAAAATTTAAGTCAAATTAAACTTTATACCTAAAATCTTAGTTGAGGAGAAACCTATTGAATAAATAGAAACAACAAACCTTGAAAAACTAGATTGAATCCCAACCTTAACTCTATATCATATTACACATTAAGGTCCAAGATGAACCTAACCCTAACTAAGATTAAAAATATATGGTCACTTGATAAATTAAGCCCTAAACTTAACCATGACTATTATACTAAACCAAATTGAACTATAACCCTAATTTTAAACCTAACTAAATCCTAACTTATATAAAATCCAAATAAAATGACCCTTGAAATCTCACACTCAACTTAACCCTAACCCTAATACAATTAAATTATAACCAAGATTATGAAAAAATATGAGAAATTCCAAGATTTAAGGGACCATATTAGAAAAATATTATTTCTATCTATTTGTTGTCTTCACATTCAATTATCAGTTTTGTGATATTTCTATTATTTAATTAATTAAGATATTATATGATTAGCATAGAAAGGGGAAATATGTCTCTATCATTGTGCAAACAATAAATTTTCTAGAGAAATACTTTAAATTTAAATATGTGATAATTTTTTCAATTAATGACCTATCACTAGTACAATTGGCACCTATTTTCAACGGACAATTGGTCAAATTTTCTACCAAAATTGGTCGAATAATCAACCAATGGTTTGGTCGCTATTTTTTGAGTCAAATTTTTGACATATCATTGTTAAGATAGAATGTTCTATGCCAATCTTGGTCAAAATTCACATTTGCTATTAGGGAGTCATTAGGTCGAACTTTCAACCAAAGCCGGTCAAAAGCTTTAAACCTTTCGACCTACTTTGGTCGAAATCTTTAGACCGTCTGACCAGGATGCCAAACCCATGACGCTAAATTTTGACACAAAGTGGTCGATATTGTGAGGGTTTCGAGCAAGGTTCGTTAAAATTTCAACTAATAATGGAATGTTAAAAAAAACAACTGAAGATAAATATCCAAAGTAATCACCAACAACATCCTGCTCAGTGATTAGTCTAGATATTTATCTTCAGGTGTTAATTTGCATTAATATATATCACTGTGTATTTTGTTATCTTACTCTTAGTAAACATATTGGCCATAGAGTGCAGGTATATATGACTGTCATAAAATCCACCTTGCAAAAATAGAGTTTGTTGTCACTTTCACATCTTTGGTAACAATACAAATCTACCTAAGCACACATCCATTTTTTCTGCATTATTTCCAATGGATGTCTAATTAAAAAGACCATTGGGAAATTTTGTAAATTTATCCCGTGAAAGTGCTTTTCTACACACATAATTCTCATTATTTTTCTTCTTTTATCAGTCAACAATGCACAAATCACATATTGATTTTGTGATAGGAGAGAAAGTTGGTCACTTGCATATTTGGAAAGTTTATTTGATCCACTTCTAATCCATAGGCTCAGGTGTGATTTATGGGAAAGACCACTAACCGATGCCTGCTATAAATTGGGGTGTGACATTTTTATATTTTGTCAAACTGTTTGGGACCATTCTTCACATATGTGCAATTCATCTTCAAATGTGTGAAAAATGATGTTTACGGGCTCAATTTGCAAGTGTGAATCCTGTTACCTGTGCCCTTGTTAACATTCAGATCATTGCATTTAAATTCCTTCATAAACCAGTAGTGATACTTTCATTGTTATATTAGGGTTGATGAAGCCTAAGATCATACTATTGGACCATCAAAATTTTCTTTAGAAACTTAACTCTGGACTGGTGAACTTGCATTTCAAAATCTGCATTTTTGAAACTAAACTTTGAGTTCCAATTTGCACTGTTGAACTTTGGAAGGTTGCACTTTTAGACTTTGAACCTTGACTTGAATCATTCTAAATGCTTGAAATTGAAGCACTGCCCCTTAGCACAGTTACAAAGAAATTAAGCATCATAAAGGCATGAACTAGCTACCACCCAAGGCTTGTTACAATTTACACCCGACGGTTGAACCTTGAACTTTGAACTAATATAGTTCAAGATTTGTAGTTCAACGGGAAGACCAACTTTGCAACACATGTCGCTTCCTTCGCATAACTTTCACAAAATAAAAATAAAAATCATGCAACACTTGCATTTAATGGAGTGGGGGCTTGATATAAAGTTTAAAATAGGGGTGCTAAAAGCATGCCAATAGTTGGCTCTGATTGGGGAGTATGTGATGAAAAGCACATAAAGAATCCAAAATCTCTAGAAAAAGACAAGTGCCTTATCCATTGGGCTACAAAGTCTACGCATTAAGAGGACAACAAAGAACTACTTGCGGGGAGGGCAGAGGGGAGCAAGGCAACACCAAAACTAAGAAAGCAGGAAAGGCTAAGCTAAGCACACCAAAATTTACAGAAGAAAAATATTTACAAACATAGGTGAAAAGACCTCACCAAAATAAAAGAGAGGAGAAAAGGACTCATACATGACCACTTACCAGAAGGGAGAATAAAGAACCTTTCCAAAAAAGAGAATCGTGCTTTAACCAGCTACACCAAAACCATTGCCCTTTGCCAACCTCGTCATAACTGAAAATGAATCTCGAAGCATGCTGAAAATATGTGACCCAAAAACCTTTTCCAAATAACCATTCTTCGTCATAAATTTTTGATTCTTCTATACCCTCCTGGACATTACATCTCATACATTTGACCACCTTTCGTGAGGAAGAAAAATACAATGATTCTAAAAATGATATTCCATCGTACGGACATTTATCACAGTCATCTTTAATAGAAATTTCAGATTTCAAATCAAGATTGGAATAGAATGATTCTTCATCGCACATAGGGTCAATTTGAACTGAAGTAACTTCATCATTTTTAATGGCTATCAAATCTAAAAAATCTCTATCCAAACTCAAAACTCCAATACCTGAATCAACCATAGAAGGGGGCTCACATTGGGCAGGCACCAAGAATTGAGAAACTTCCATTTCATGGCAAAGAAAAATATAATTAGGCTCTTTATCCTCTTCATGATGATGCAACACTTCACTAGCCACCAAAAATCCCTGTTCAAAATCTGTTCTTGCACCCATTTCTTTAACAATATTTTTAGACTTAATATGACATTCACCAAAACACGATCTAGCCTTTCCATCAACACACAGGTCGTCAAGAACACTCAACTTTGCATTCTCATCAAAAGAAAATGATTCTAATATAGGATCATCATAAACTTTTGCAAATTGAAAATCATCTTTATTATCATCTTCTTCAAACTTAAAAGTTTCATATTCCGCTTGTGCATAAATTAAATGATGATTTTCATAAGAAACTTTATGCAGAGAATCATCACTATTTTCATGAAATCTAAAAATTTTAATATCAGGTGCAAACGAAAGCATGGGAAAGTCTTCTTTTTCTACTTTTCTTACCATTT
Organism: Chamaecyparis obtusa; assembly: GCA_027943335.1. Taxonomy (NCBI): domain Eukaryota; kingdom Viridiplantae; phylum Streptophyta; class Pinopsida; order Cupressales; family Cupressaceae; genus Chamaecyparis; species Chamaecyparis obtusa. The sequence continues at coordinate 1,101,107 of BSBK01000035.1, read as the reverse complement.
CTTTGCCGCTGCTAAGAGTGCCTTTGTTCACTGAAAATTATGCCTCCAGAAGCTGGGGTATTTCTTTCTCTCCAAGAATCAAGCAATTGACTGATATGGGTCCTTCACTTACTGATTTATCTTTAGGCATATTTGCTGAAACAAGTTTCTTTCTTCTCTGGTCTTGGACATTAAAATATCTTTGGTGTACACACCTTAACAACATAGCAGATTGATGATCTTCAGAAGAGCTTAATCCCTTTCCTTCAGCTTCAGAAATACTTTCTTTAAATGTTGTCCAAAGGAATTGTAAGTTGGGATCACTCCCAGCATTTATTTCTTCAAATGTGGGTTTCCTTCTGATTTGTTTTCTTTCTTGAACTTCTTGTTCACTCAAGACTAAAAAATTATAAGAAAAAAGGTCATGTGGAACTTTTGAAACTTCATCATCATCCACCTTCAATTCTTCACTTAAATGCAACACCCTTTTTCTGCAATGCTGCAACAACTTCATTTTCACTTCCAACTCTTTCATCTTGTGAAACCTGGCACAAACACTTCTCCATAATAGAACTGGTACATGGTCTTCTTTAATGCTCAAATTTAGTTTTCTCCCTCGAGTGATGTTTTCTCTAAAAGCATCAAGAAAATCACGCAATACTGGATCACGAGTTTGATGAAATTCTATAAAGGAAGGATCCAACCTCTTCCCTTTCACAACTTTAATAGGCATGGTCTTTTAAGTTAGAGTAGCCAATCTCTTGCATATAGAGATAATTTAAAAATCTAAGAAAAACAAAATGCACTGATCTTTGATTTCAGTCCTCAGCAGAGTCGCCAAAAATCTATTAGTAAACAAATTTGTCCTTCAAAAATAAATAAATAACGTAACTCCAAATGCCCAGAAAGAAGAACAAAAAACACTAATAGTTGGATAGATTATCATTGAATTGATAATCTTCCTTTGAATTGAGAGGTACAACTCCCTCTTATGATTTACAATGAATTAAAAAACTAAATATGTCTTTATCCAGAAGACACGAAGGCATGCTAGCATCCACCCATAAACATGAAATGAATACTATTTGGTTTTAAATGTATAGAAAGGAAATCAAATAAGTGGCACAAAGACCATATAGTTAACTTCCTCATTCACAAAGAAATAGAGAAATATTTAACATTCCACTTTACATACATGAATGCATGAAACCCACTAGTTTCATAACACACACATCTTTGCCAGGATATAATAGAACAATACTTTAAATGTAATTGATGGTGACCAAAAGATCAATTCCAATCGAAAGAAATATATATGCTCAAACCAACAGATCTGGAAATCTATTTCCATTTATTTCAAATACATAAACAAAGAAACCAACTGATTACTTGAATCCTGCATTCCCAAACAAACTATGCAAAATAGAAAATAAATCTTTCCTCTTCCCCTGCTGAAATTACAAGACTTAGAAAATTGTCTCCCTTGCTGCCCAAAAGACTGCTAAAGAAAGAACCCCTGCTTCATCAAGATATTCCAATAAATAATCTTCAGCCCCTTTCCCAGTTAACTGATTCTTGAAAACTTTCATCTTGTTCTTTCACTTCTCGTAACTTTTCCATTTTTATTCCATAACTGATTCTTGAAAATATTTTCCATCCATTCCCAAAGTTTTCTCTTTTTTTAAAACATGATATCTTTATAAACTATTGATTTTAAAGTTTATAAAGATATAGCTTAACATATTAAATGATAATTGGACAACTGGCATTTGAATATGTCAAACCAAAAATTAAAACATTTTAATGCTGGGGCGGACGAAAAACATTATGACAGAAACAATGGGTGTCCATGCGGGGGACATAATTTTTTATTCAACTGTTGGATCTAGCTCATTCTTAGATATGTTGGTCCAAACCTAGTTCTCCAAATTCTAACCAGAGCGATTAGAAAGATAATCAATCAGTTGAAATATATTGGCCATAGAGTGCAGGTATATATGACTGTCATAAAATCCACCTTGCAAAAATAGAGTTTGTTGTCACCTTCACATCTTTGGTAACAATACAAATCTGCCTAAGCACACATCCATTTTTTCTGCATTATTTCCAATGGATGTCTAATTAAAAAGACCATTGGGAAATTCTGTAAATTTATCCCGTGAAAGTTCTTTTCTACACACATAATTCTCATTATTTTTCTTCTTTTATCAGTCAACAATGCACAAATCACATAGTGATTTTGTGATAGGAGAGAAAGCTGGTCACTTGCATATTTGGAAAGTTTATTTGATCCACTTCTAATCCATAGGCGCAGGTGTGATTTATGGAAAGACCACTAATCGATGCCTGCTATAAATTGGGGTGTGACATTTTGATATTTTGTCAAACTATTTGGAACCATTCTTCACATATGTGCAATTCATCTTCAAATGTGGGAAAAATGATGTTTACGGACGGACTCAATTTGCAAGAGTGAATCCTGTTACCCATGCCCCTATTAACATTCAAATCATTGCATTTAAATTCCTTCATAAACCAGTAGTGATACTTTCATTGTTATATTAGGGTTGATGAAGCCTGAGACCATACTATTGAACCATCAAAATGTTCTTTAGAAACTTAACTCTGGACTGGTGAACTTGCATTTCAAAATCTGCATTTTTGAAATTGAACTTTGAGTTCCAATTTGCACTGTTGAACTTTGGAAGGTTGCACTTTTAGACTTTGAACCTTGACTTGAATCATTCTAAATGCTTGAAATTGAAGCACTCACCCTTAGCACAATTACAAAGAAATTAAGCATCATAAAGGCATGGGCTAGCTACCACCCAAGGCTTGTTACAATTTACACCTAACGGTTGAACCTTGAACTTTGAAGTAATATAGTTCAAGATTTGTAGTTCAATGGGAAGACCAACTTTGCAATACATGTCGCTTACTTTGCATAACTTTCACAATTTTTAAAAAAAATTATGCAACACTTGCATTTAATGGAGTGGGGGCTTGATTAAAAAGTTTAAAATAGGGGTGCTAAAAGCATGCCAACAGTTACTTTACTATTTTTTTTGACGGTAATTGGTAATTTTATTAATCGTAATGGGTTAGAACCTGACTCGAACCAAGGATAGATACATTTAGGAGAGATATCTCCCCAAATATTTGTTAAACCCACATCAATCATACAAGCATCAGAAGATACAACTTCCCATGTTGATGCAAATGATCATCTGATCGCTCATCCACCTTTTCTCGGAACTCAACAAGTCTTTTCTTTTCACTTCCCTCTGGTGTGGTTACTACCTTTCTAGCACTCTACCCATCATCCAAACCATCCACTCCCTTTGTAACATTGGTCACTTTACATGCATTTCCAATTTCTTGATTCGATGTCTCACCATGCACAGCTTGAGAAAAACTCTTTTGCTGCTTCACCTTCTTCTCCATCGTATAATGATGGTGTGAGATGTATTTCCACCAGGATAAAAACTTGGACATTCTTTGCTTGGAACATTGGGAAACTTTATGCCCTGTCTGAAAACACCTCCTGCACCGGAATGGAAATCCTTCGTAATTCAGAGGCTGTTCCTAGCACCATTTACTATTTTTAAGTAATTTTATATGATCACTAGCACATTTCATGCATGGATGAGAAACAATATCCAAAGTTTCTAGATTCTGAGAAGAGGAATGAGTGGAGGCCAAAGAAGGGATATTTGTGAAGGTTTTATAGACGTAGGTTACTGAATCATCATCTCTGCACTGGTACTCAATCTCGAAACCCTCATATGTATATAGCCACTCTAGAAAATCTCCACATCTAGCAAATCTCCACAAAAATCCCTTCTGGCCTCCACTGCATCTATTGGAAATTGCAATTGAAACAATTGTTGTATTGTCATTGATGTCAAACCTTAATTGGTAAGACTATTGCTACTTAGGAAAGTACTATATCTATTTGAGTGTTGCTAAGGGGATAGGAAAGGTTGGTAACAGTAGCACCTAAGGAAATGTTGAGTTATCTTGATACTACAAAATGTACTTGACTATGTTGCACAATGATGAGACAATGTATTGTTTATCTTAGTAAGACTGAAGACTAAACTGGTAGGCTTGACCGAGCAAAGAATGGAAAAATCATGTTTAAGCCGAGTAATGTTAGTGTCGACCGAGTTAGTATATGTCAAGAAAAATTCTAGTGTTGACCGAACAACAGTTAATTATTGAGGAAGACAGTGTAAGCTAAGTAAACAGTTTCAGTAACAACCAAGCTTTCTACATGAAGACCGAGTAGTTGATCACAGTATTGGCCGAGCATCAGCAATTTTATATTTGAAGAGAATTTAGTTTTGGAGCTGACATTGTTGAATTCTTGGATTATGTAAAATGTGTTGACTTTATTTATTGATTGTTTGAAAGCATTAAATGCATTGTAAAATGTTTTATTGTAAATCTTTAAGAGATTTGAGATGATTCTAGAAAAGGAGCCGAAGAACATGAAGCAGGTAGATTCAATGAATCTGACCTAACCCTAAGATCTACGAATGAGATTGAGTGGCAAAAGATGAGCTAACCTAATTGAGGAAAGAATAAAAGGATCAAAGTGCTGGATATGAAAATGCATGGCAGCGAAAACTTTAGTGGTGATTATTCACCAATTGGTGAATGTCGCTTGCTGTTGACCCCCTATTTGGTGAATATATTGGCCACCTGGGAATGATCATATCACCCCGCAATCATGAAAATTGGGTCCAATGCCCAGGCTTATTGCCAATTGGTTTATGAAAATTGGGTTCAATGGCCGAGATCATCACCAATGGCATATAATTTTTGGGCACAATATTTTTTTAACATTCACCTATAATTTCAAAGCGGCCCCAAATGGATGGCCTATATTTGCCAATAATTATATATATATATATTTTTTGGTGGACCCAACTTCATCAACCATTTTACGGATGCGTGTCTCAAACTGATTGATTTTTGCCAACTTCATTAATATTACCACGGTATTGGATGACCCATAACCGCCTAGGATATAACACAAGATGTGTTATAATTACTTACGGGGGCTTCCCCAAATATTTGGACACCGACCTAATACCTCCCACCCAATTCACCAATAAAAATTAGTATAAATACATTCATACATCAATGTTATTGTACACAATTTGGATCCATTCAACTTCAATTTGATCGATAGCAAAGTTCAGACTATTGAGTCTTGACTGCTTTGGTGAGTCGCAAATGCGATTGAATTTGAGGCAAAGGTAAGTGATTATTATTTTGTGACCATGTAAACATTGTATATTATAGTTCTATTGTCATTTGTCACTTCTTCAACAAGTAAACATTTTTTTAACATTTTTTTTCACTGGTAGGCTGGTAGCCTTTATTTTGTTGAAGAAGTGAGATGTCAAACAAGAATAAGGGTAAGGCTCCCGCATATGGGGAAAGCCAAGAGAGGCCAAAAAAACATAGAACCTTATCATCATACTTTGGTCATGGTGTTGGAAATGTTTCTGGCCAAAATCGGGAAGCTACTTCATCACAAGAAGATTTTCAAGATTCACAACCTAAGGTTGAACCTATTCGACATATTGAAGAAGTCAATGAACCTGATATCTCAGATCATGATGAACTTGAAGAAGATTTTTAGTTAAATACCCAGAGTAGCCATAATGATATAATCAACTTGGATGAGACTGAGAATGTCAGAGAAGATAATGGTGTAGGGAAGAAAAGAAAATACAAATCAAAGAATGATAGAATGTGGGATTTGTCAAGGAATTTTCAAATAGAATGGGTGTCAAAGTATCCATTCATTGAACCAGTGGATAATCCAATTGAAGGGGAGCCTCCGGTAGAATGCAGATGTAAGATTTGTAGCGAGATAAATAAGAAGCAAAAGAGGTTGCAGCTAAAAATTGACACCATAGAGAAGCATATGGGTAAAGTTTATGAAAAGAAAATGATAGATGGAGTTAAAAAATTAGTGATAAGATGGAAAACAAAGGAGGAATCTCAGCATGTTAGGAATGGATAATTATATGATTTTTGGCATAATATAAAGATGAAGCCTGATGAAGTTAAAGGCTCTATTGAAGCTTGTTTTGGAAAAGCATTGGAAGTAGAACTAATGGGAAAAGCTATTCAGTTAAGTGTTGTGTTTAATATTTTGAGCAGAGGGCATCCTATGATTGACTACCCATCATTGAGTGCTTTATTACACTTCCTGAAAGTTTGTAACTATCCTAACAGTCACTATTTAGTAAACAGTGGATGGGAATGGGCAAGTTGTCTTGTCGAGATTGAAAAAGAGGATCTGAAGGAAAAAATTAAAGAGTCAAATTTGATTGCATTGTCTTTAGATGAGGTTACAGTAGTAGACAATACTTCCTAGGTATGCATGCATGTTTATACTATACAGAATTTTGTTCACCAACCTCATCTATTAACTGTTGCTAAAATGAGGGATAATGTGATAGCGGAAAATTTATTTGAACTAGTAAAGAGTTCTCTAATTGAATATGGAGGTATAAATGACATGACCATTGCCAAAAAGTTGGTGTGTATTGGAGTGGATGGAGCTTCAATAATGCAAGGCCATAGGGGTGGTCTTTGCACAAAGATACAATCTTCTTCTACACCCTATGTTACTCCCATTCACTACATGGTCCACAGGATGAATCTAGCTTTTGGAGTTGTCAGCAAACATGCTCTAGTACAAAAAATTGAAGCTTTAATCAAAGAGCTCTACCAATACTTCTGTCAAAGTCCAAAATGATTTAGGGAATTTCAATGCTTTGCCAAAGGACTAACCAATGGGAACAAGATTCTTAAGGATAATGATACCAGATGGATCTCTTTGGATGGACCAACACATCGAGTTTTTCAAGAATATCAATCGTTGCTTGGTCTAATGAACTCAAGTCATGATGAAGCTAGGAAACTAAAATTTCCTATGCTGCTGGCAATGTTAACTAATGTAGAGACACTATTAACATTAGCAGGTATTCTCCCCATGCTTGAGGAAATGAGAAATTTAATGAAAAAGGCCTAGCAAAGAGCTATGTATATTGTAGAATATGCTTCACTGTGTAAATTGACATGCCTGGCGCTTGATAGTCTCTATCAATTATGTGTAGATGATGTAAAATTTGCCAACTGGCTGAAAGTCACAGATTTGGACAATCCTGATAAATTTTTAAAAATAGTTTCAAACAGGGAGTTATGTGTAGAAGTTCATGGAGTTGAGATACCAATGCACTACTTTGCCAAGATCGAGTCCGAGGAACTAGGAAAGAACACCAGGACTCGGCGAGTATCAAGTATTAAAAGGGAAGACTTTACCAAGATCATTGAGTCTGTAACAGCTTCTATGAAGCACATTGCCTATGATCTTTCCTCATATATTAGAGAAAGATTCCCTCTAGTCAAACTACTTGAATCCATGGCTATTGTGTTTCCTTGATATTGGAGTATGAACAATCCGAAAGATTTTAAAACTAGGCTACTAACTTTGATAGATCATTTCTACAAAACCAAAGAGTTAAATGGAGTAACTCTAAATGGAATTTTAGATGGAAATCATTTGAGAGAGAAATCAGGTCATTTTTCAATAATAATGAGGGAACAATATAATATTATGCAGAACCCTCGCAAAGATAGATCAGTATCAAGGCTTTGGAAAAATCTAGCTGAGAGTGAATTGTTGACTGATTCAATATCAAAATATTTCAAGCTTGCTAATTTATGTCTGACCATGATATTGGGGTCGGTGGAGGATGAGAGAGTTTTCAGTGCTTTGGGAATCCTAAAGTCAAAGCTAAGAAACAAACTAGATAAGAATCTGGAAAATTGCTTGAGGGTCTATGCATCCAGGTATGAAGTCAATACTTTTCCTTACAAAAGAGCACTGAAATTGTGGAGGAAGAAATGTCAGAGAAGAGGGATGGGAAACATTTCAAACCAAAGTGGCACTGGGAATGGGAATGCTAGAGACAATGATGTCATTGACTCATGTACTACTGGTACTGGTACTGCTAGTAGTGAACATCAGTTAAGTGGTGGTATGCAGAGTGAAGAAAACATATCAAAGAACCAAGGAATCTATGAAGTTGATGGCACTGAATCCGATGATCTCAATGATGATATGATGTGGCAGCTTGAAGTTGAACCATTGTAGAAGTAGCAGTTCCTAGCCTCCTAGGTATTTATTAATCTTTTTCCTGAAGTCTACTGTCAGTTTCTGTATCTCATCATCAGTCATGCATAATAGCATATTCCAATGTCAAAAACATGAATGTGGTTGATAATTCCATCAAGATTCAATTCCACAATTAATAATGGTTTTCATTTGCATTATTCAGCTCATATGGTACAATTCTTGTAGATTTTTCATTATTTGTTTTGACAACATAGCAATTCATATGTTAGAATTCTTAGAGTTAGAAATACTGATTCTCATTAATTTAATTACAAATATGATACAATGTAACAATTCATTCATTAATACTAGTAAGAACACAACTCTATGATTTTGTTTACAAAACTCAATGACTCAATACCCATTGGCAATTTGGCACATTGCCCAATTTCAATTTCATTACCCTAAGCCAATGAGTAATGACCTTGAATTCCCTTTTATTGAAACAAGGGAGCAACAATAGCTTCAAGTCAGTTTGCCTAATGTGAAGTGAGAAGTCTCAAAATCTAAATCAGTAAGACAAATACAAGTCTACAACATCTCTACAACTTTAGTTGTACATTTCTACATTTGACAGGCTGATTTGGTAAATTAGCATTGGCAATAGCATCTGCAAGACTGCATAATTCACCCTATTCAAAAAACAAAGTTCAAACTTGTTACTTTAAACCCAATTCTAGACTCTAGTATTTAGGATAATATCAAAGATATATACTAAAGATATAGAGATGATTGAAACTGAAAGTACTTTCACATACTATGATTGATGAGATCAAGATGATTCTATCAATTTCTTTAGCATGCTCCATTCTTCATCGGTTGTGTTAGTCCATTTTCCAGTCATAGCAAAATCCTATGAAAATGGCCTCTTCCCTACAAATATTTTTGTAAAAGTGTCCTGCCCTATGTTCTTCCATGTGTCACCTTGCTTCAGTCCAGATCACATCTCCTAAATCGCAAAATCCAGAAAGTTATTTAAGCTTTAAGGTCTGCAGGAAATTATTTTAAAATTTGCCACAGTGTTGAAAACTCATAGTGTTTTTGAAAATCCATGATGTTTTCGGTCTGTGTGAAAACCCTCATTGTTTTCAACCTTGTGCCTTCCAGCTTTTGTGCGCTCATCTTTTGGTGTCAGAAACCTTGTGTGTTTTTGATCTTTTCTATCAAAAACCCCATGTGTTTTCGACCTTGCATTTCTTCTCTTCTGCCGACACTCCTTGTTCGTCGGTCTTAAGTGTGCAAGTGTGATGGTTGGTGGACCCAGATTCTTCAAGCGGCAGAGGGAGGAGATCGACGATCGGTGTGTGATCACATGGAATATTCTCACCCCATGTGATCATGCGCCTGCTGTTGATTTTGTTTATTTCAAGAATTTCTTCGGTGGTGGTCCTGATGTCAGAGGGGAGGCGAAGGTGTGTGTTTTGATTGGTTGTCGCATGATCGCATGTCAAAAATTTTTGACATGCGACCATGCGACCGGTTCCTTCCTTGCATGTGGGGCCTATTGGTGGGAAGGCATTGGTCCCATTGGTGGTTATGTGGTAGCCTGGGGTTGGCTGTCTCATGATCACATGTCAGAGTTTTCTGACATGTGATCATGTGACTAGTTGACATGTGTCCCTAGGGGCTGGTGGCAAGTGGTGATGGGGCATCTTCCAGATGCTAAGGTGGTAGTGTTCTATTGGATGCAGCATAGAGATGTGGCAGTGACTTGGCAGATTGTTAGTAGGGCCGAGACATAATGTTAATGATTTGTCACATGTTCACATGAGCCAGTTTCATGCTATGCAAACATGCGACTAACCATCGAACTTAGCGGTAGAGTTTAAAACCAAAGGGTGTGGTCTTGTTGGTAGTCATGTGGTGACTTTTGGTTGGCTGTTGCATGATCAAATAGCCCAATTTTTGGCTATGCAATCATGTGACTAGTTGACATGTGTCTGCGGTGGTGGTGTGACATGTGGCGTTAGGGGGGGGCCCAAGTCTAAGGTGTGGCAGTCTTATGGCCTTGTCACATGATTGCAAGGGCCATTTCCACGGCTTGCGATCATGTGACAAACCCTTTTGTGGCAGCGGCAGCAATGACAATTATGAAGAAGGTAATGGGAAGTGGCATGTCGCATGTTCGCATAGGCCTTTTCAGGTCTATGCGATCATGCGACAACTATTTGATGTCACCGTTGCGGAGTTAAAGGTGGGTCCATGATGCTAGTGCTGCTGAGGTGTTAGATCTTGATTAGCTGCTGAAGTGGTGATGCAGACTTGGATTTTTCATGGGCTTGTTGACCATTGTGGACCACCTGATTTGCCAAGAAAATGTAATACTAGCGACTATGATTTAAAGGTTGACCGGCTAGTCGTTGGCACCCGATTTCAAATGTGATTGGAGGGATTTGTACTGTAAAGGAATGAATACAATCTTGGCTCAAGGTGTATTTGCAGGTGGGTGAAAGGACTATTTGGCATGAAAAATTCTTGGTCCTTGGTACATTTTCAGAGGATTGGCATAAATGAAGATCATTTTTGGTTCTGTTCTTACCAGGTTGCTTGTGTTTCCTACCCCTGCAGCAAATTTTGATGTTTTTCTGGTTCGTTGAGGTGGGTGAAACTTTAGCCCTAGCTGTTCGTAGCTTGTTGCAACCTGTTTTGGGTTTCCAAGGCAGCTAGTGGTATAAATAGTTGAAATTTTGACTTTGTAGAGGTTCCAGCTTCAAAGTTCTGAAGTGTTCCTAGTCCTAGATCCAAGATTGTAACACTTTTGCATTCGATATTCTGTTGATGATAGAGAAAAAGTTGCAGGTCTAAGCTATAATTTGCAAGCTTGACTCCTCTGGATTGATTGTTTACACTTAAGGATTCTTCATACGTAATTCAAGTACATGACTCTTATCTCTCCTTTGTGTCAACTTAGATAGATTCTAAACTTTCTAGTCCTCTGCATATTGTTTTATGTATATGTATCCATTCTTGAGTTCTAATCCAGGATTAGATGAAATGATGCTTTAGATGGGACATAGATCTATCTTATTGTCTATGTAAGGATATCTCATAAGTAGTAAAGGGGATTGTAGGTGTGTTTATGGCTTGGAATCTCAGCTATTTTCTGGTGTGTGTAGCATTCATGTTCTAGAAGATCTTGCCCAATGGATGAGGCACTGGCCTATATGATTATCTCTTTATCAACAAATACTGATTGTTGTTGTTATGATCCCAAAAGCATGAAATTAAGAACCATCCTTAAGTTTTTAGTATTTGGTTGTGTAAGGTTCCACCCCATAGTAATGGAGAGTCAATGAGTGTGTGGTTAACACTTAGTACTTTCTTACTATCCTATTATCTATTATTCAAACCTAGTTCTTGGTGTATGAAGTATATTTTATACTAGGTTAGGTGCACCCGCCTTGGTTTTGTAGAGCCAAAAGTAGAAGAGGGCATATTAAGTCCCTATAGTTGGTCCAGTTGCCTTGCAGAGCTTTCACACTTGGATTTAACCAGTCCTAACATCAGTCTCAAGGCATATTGGCAGCCCTAAGTGGCATAAGAGTTTTCAAACACCAATAGGTTGGAAGTGAAATTTTCTTCATGTTATAGTACATGACCTACAACCTCGTCAGCCATCCATACTTGGAAGAGTGAGTTGTAAGCAATGTTCCTTCCATTACTGCATTCAAATTTGTGAATGTTTTATTGCACTTTGCAATGCCTTCATAAGTTATATACTGAGGAAGGTTGCCTAAATCAGATATCACTGTGTCCTCCAACTTTTTTTTGTAAGCTTCTCTTCCAATGAAACTTGCTGATGAGAAATTAAGACCAGGATTTGGAAAACCAAGAGATATCAATTTTCTTATTTTACTGTTCATCTTGGCGATCTTTGTCCCGAATAAGGAAACATTTTCTTCTACTTCTATTAGTTTCAAACATTTTTGAAAGACAGAGTTCGCCTTTATTGTTGTAGCAACATGGTCCTGAATTCCCTTGCTTGCCAAATGCTTGTCACTGCTTCTGTTGATTTCTTGCATAATTTGCTTTGCAATTTTCTTTCTCTGACAAAAACTTTTGTTCTTCTCAATGTGCTCTCTCAACTTCCCAAAAACATTTGTAAGAGTTTCATTCAGTTCAAACCAATCACACAACCTATCAGAAGACATCTTTATTTGGCCCCAGAAGAATTTTTTTATTTGCTTGACTATATTATTTACATGGTCATTCAAGCTATTTTCATAATTTTTAATTGTATTATTTTCCTTCTTTAGGTCTTCTCTCATTTCTGAGAACTTGTGTTCACTATCTTTTCTTATTTCCTCTACTTTCTCTTCCCACTCTTTTGCATTCTATTCCCACTATTTTGTTTTTACCCTCTCATTCTCCACTTCTTTCTTTAAGTTATTGGTTGCCTTTCCTACACTCTCCAAGTTTTTTTAAATACTTAATGAAGAGGCTTTTTCATTCTAAAGTTTTTGTTCGCTCTGTTCCAATTTTTCCCTCAGAGATTTTAGTTCTGCGTCAATATGTTCTTGCTATCCAACTCCAATTGTTTCTTTAGAGGATGGATTTTTTAATCCTTCTCTCTAATTCTTTGCACCTATTTTCTGCTGCTTTCTCAGTTGCCTTTACATTTTCCAGGTCTTCCTTTAACTTATCTATTGTACCCTTAAGCTTTCATTTCTCTCTCTCCAACTTCATTAGTGAACTCTAGTCCACTTGGTTGGTCATTTTTGACTCATTTATCTTGTCCACATTTTTTATTTTGGATAAATCCATTTGGAGGGTGCTAACTTGAAATTGAGATGGATCTAACGGACTCTCTGGTGGATTGTTATCTCTAGCTGGGGGCATAACAACCATGAATTCCATCATATCTTTATTTGGGTCATATGTGGGAAATAGCCTATTTGTTGCAGGTTTTGCCTCATGAGCAGCAACAACTGCTTCCATCTTCATTGTCTTACTATGTTGTCTATTCTTATTTTTTTGATTGTTCATAGTTAGCTACAAAATTATTGTAATGAAAATTAGGGTTTTGTGACACAATTGAATGTTTGAATGGTGAAATAGCACTTGCACTGATGTAGGAGCTTCCACCTATGTTGCCTGTGGTGCTGCTAATTACACCATGAGGATTAGCAACACCCTGACCCATTACAAGTGGAGTATTTGGACTATTCTGAACCTAAGGGTTTTGTTCTAAAGGTTGGGCAATTGTTGGAGTCCTAGTCACCATTGGCATTAATGTACTAATACTTGTCAAAAAAATTTTCTTCTTTACACTACCTTGATATGTGGGAACAATTATTTTCATGTCTGTCTGTAATGTCCTTTTCGAACCACTAGTTGTAGTTGTAGTGCTTGATTTAGATTGAATCTGAGTGGTTGGAACAAATGGAACTATATTTGAAGCTAGAACAAGTAGAATTGACTGAGTTGATGAATATGATGATTGAACTCCAATCCCAATGCCTGGTTTCACACCATGTTTTGGTTGAGGTGCTGGGTCAGGTAAAGACCAAACCCCTTGTCCAGTAGGACCCACACCACCAAAACCTTGGTAGCCCATTTTTTGTATAATATCTACCCCTTTGGTATATTGATCTTTTTTGGAGGCATCAACTCCTCTACTAATTGAATATACTGTACTCGATGTGGGATTCATAGAATCTTGGTCATTGTCATCGTCATCATAATCGTCAACTGGATATGGTTCATCTAGATGCTCCTTATTCCACAATTCATTAAACTTTGTATCCTCTTCCACATTATAAAGATCTGCAGAGGTCTTTGGCTCACCGAGATTCTTCCTCATTTCCCAAAAATCAAAAATTTTGGTTCGAGTCCAATTATCATCAATACATTCATTCATTAGCTTTTTTGGAATAGAATTTGTAGATGGTTGAGCATCTTTCTAGTAGAAATTGGATGATGTCATACTCATGGCCTGCACTTTTCCTTTCTATTTGTGCAATGCCATAATTTTTTATGACAATTCCTGTATTGACATATTATTTTCAGCAGCATATTTCTCCATCTCTTTTTTGACCTCCTCCTAGGAATCCATGTTTTTAAATTTTTCAATCAATGGCATACTTTCATGTTGACATTTTCTTGTAGAGTTCCCATTCTCTCTAAGCTTTGTTGCAATTATGTTGAGTGGATCATACTACCAGTGACTGTCAACATCAAAGCAAAAAATTGTAAAAAAGGCTTCTGCCACTTTGAATCCTCTTCTCTCAAATGTGAACCCTCCAAATGAGAAAGGCAAGGAAGGAAATATCATTTTCTTTTGCTGACCACTAAAGAGTACATCTGTTCTCTCCATCTACTATACATATTCCAATGCAAATACCCTCTCTATGACATGTATTGGAAGTTTGTAGGGTTCTACTACTGAACCGTAAAACCTTAACACTATGTACTCTTCCATGAAGTACCAGTCAGCCAATTGTATTTTACTTCCAAGTTGAATTAAATCTCTACAACTAGCAGGTAATCTAGGCATTGGAGTGCCTATAATTTTATCGTACATTGGTGTCAAAAAGAAGTCTACAAAATTGTTGTAGTTCCTTCTATTATCAATCATCCTTATCTGAGGTGTCAACTCATATATTGGATTTTGGCCCTGACTGCAAAGCTTGTTTGTTTGAAATATTGCACGATGCTTTGCTAAGAGAAGATAGCACAAGTAGGTTGTGAATCTAAATGTCTTATGTGAACCTGTTTTAATCATTACTAATTATTCTTGCATGAAACGAACAATGTGCTCAATAAAATAATATTTTACTGGTTCTTTTTCAGAATGAATATGAAAAAGCATTTCAAGAATGCTGGCACCCACTTCTTTGTTACTATCCAATCCCAAACAAAATGCTAGCAAGGAAATACTGCCCTAAACCCATGGCACAAAAATTTCATAATCATAAGGAGGCCTATGATCTAGACTCAGGCTTGAACTATTTGTAATTGTTATTCCTCTGATATAAGAATCTCTCTGTGTTGCATCTATTTTATGATAATCCTCTACCAACTTTGTCAAGTCAATTTGCACGTTTGAGTTTTGCTGTTCAAACCATAGGTTCAATAGACTAGCAAATTCACTCTCGGTTATGGACAAAATTTCCTCCTGTGTATTTTTATTCACAATTGCTTTTTTATTTTCATCATAATTTTCAGCGCAGACCATGACAATTTCTAGGCAATGGAATAGTTGAGGTAATGCCATGCTTGCCAACCCAACATTCCATGATGCAATTTTATTTGCCGTTGCATTTACCTTTGGGTTAAATTTAGAAAATTTGGAACCCTTATTTGGATCGTTCCACTTGTTTTCAATTACAAATCTAAGTTTCATTATTCGCTTATTTCCATGAATAACAGATCATAAACATCATGGAATACATCCGTGAAACCTGGTGTTTTAAGTAGATTGTGGAATTCTATTATCTGACTCATCTCTTTACTCATAGTCTTATTCTTGATAATTGTTTTGCCCATCGTGGTAAGCTGGTAAGTGGTAACCTAAACCGGTATCACTATTTACTCATAGGAAAATTCAAATATTTATACACAGCTATAGCCTACAAGCCTATAATTTACATGGGTGATTCAAGAATCAAAATTAAACCCTAACAAGTAACAGGATAATTTTTTTCTATAATATAAACAGTAAAGTTGTAAATCAAGAGATTTGAAAAATTTAAAATGCAGGACCTACGTGTTCAGGATTTTAGTAGTTACTCATTACCCTTACCTTCGATTTTTGCAGACTTTGACTGGGAATAGGTTACAGAGCTTCAGCTGAGAGACTTTGTTGCACTTGCTTTCCTCAACATAAAAATTTAGAATCTGTAAACCCTTTCTAAATCCACAGAAGTGAAACTTAAAGCACCAAAATAGTATAATCTAGAGTCATCACCACTCATCTGTGATCTGACGGCTAACTCACCTGACGACTACAAGTCAGACGTGTCATGTCATCATCAAATGGCATTGTTGGTAGGACCATGCGAGTCTCAAGACTGCAAGTGGAATATCTTACGTGTTTAGTGACATGTGCCATGATTCCATAACGGGGTTTGAAAAGATGGCATTGCTTTTCTCTTTCATCCTGAAATACAACTTCGATCATTGATTTACAATAATCCAACGGTCATAATGGTGTTGTGTGCTTGTGGTACTAGTGGCCCCAGGCCCCTGTGGCCGTGGGTCCCATTAACTCACCTAGTCACCAATCACCTAATGGCCAAGTCAGACATGTCACGTCATCATCAAATGGCATTGTTGGTACTTGGTAGGACCATGCGAGACTACGAGTGGAAAGTAAGACTCTTATGTGTTTATTGACATGTGTCATAATTCCAGAACGGGTTTCAAAAGATGGGGTTGCTTTTTCCCTTTCATCCCAAAATACAACTTCGGTCATTGATCAACAATAATCCAACGGTCATAATGGTGTTGTGTGCTTATGGTACTGGTGGCCCCGGGCCCCCGTGGGTCCCATTAACTCACCTAGTCACCACTCAATTGACAACCAACACATGTCATGATTCCGGAACAGGTTTCAAAAGATGGGGTTTCTTTTTCCTTTTCATCCCAAAATACAACTTTGATCGTTGATCAACAATAATCCAACGGTCATAATGGAATTGTGTGCTTGTGGTACTGGTGGCCCCGGGCCCCCGTGGGTCCCATTAACTCACCTAGTCACCACTCAATTGATGACCGACACGTGTCATGATTCCAGAACGGGTTTCAAAAGATGGGGTTGCTTTTCCCTTTCATCCCAAAGTCCATCGTACATCGTCGATCTGTGCTCATCCAATGGTAGTTATTTGCAACAGACATTGTTAAATGTTTTAATGTTATTTTTTCCTTTATAAATATTAATTAATAATGGATAATAAGTTAATAACATTTAAAGTTATTTAATTGAATAGTAATAATTTTAGCCAATCAAATTCAAAATGCACTATTTTTTTAATAATATTAAATTCTAATAAATTTCAGAGGCCGGAGTTAAGGACCAAGGTTAGTGTTTAGAGATAATGAGATTTCTGTGGTCGCTGAGTCGCTGACTCCCTAGGTCTCGCAAACATGTGTTAAAGTAATATTTTTTATTGATTAAATAGTATACTTAATGTTAAAATGATATTTTTTATTGCTTATCATTTTAACATTGATAATGATAATTATAATCACATATAATTATCATACCTTAAAATTAGAAAACAATAAATTCTTTCTCTAACCTTATTAATTCATTTGTCTATCAAATTGATTATATAGTATTCTTAAAGTTAAAATGATATTTTTTATTGATTTAGATTATAACTTTAACATTGGTAATTATAATCACAGATTCACATATAATTCTCATACATTATAATTAGAATACCATAAATTCTTTCTCTAACCTTATTAATTCATTTGTCCTTCAAAATTCTATAAATCTTTCATATTAAATGTATGAGTGTGTGAATTTTGACAAGTAACATTACCCAAACTTAATGTCAGTACTTAGTGATAACTGATAAGACATTTCTTTTATTAATACACAGATAAATCATAAAGCAACTAATTAAAATATTGCAATCACAGTGACAGAGAAGTCTAAGAACCATTTTTTGTACAAATTGAAATGAGCTAAAGCTTGCGGAATTTTTATTGATTAAATAGTATACTTAAAGTTAAAAAGATATTTTTATTGATTTAGATTATAACTTTAACGTTGATAATTATAATAATAGATTCACATATAATTCTCATACATTATAATTAGAATACCATAAATTCTTTCTCTAACCTTATTAATTCATTTGTCCTTCAAAATTCTATAAATCTTTCATATTAAATGTACGAGTGTGTGAATTTTGACAGGTAACATTACCCAAACTTAATGTTAGTACTCAGTGATAACTGATAAGACATTTCTTTTATTAACTATAACTGTCTACATTGCACAACTGTGATACATGTAACATCATACATATCTAATACGCAGATAAATCATAAAGCAACTAATTAAAATATTGCAATCACAGTGACAGACAAGTCTAAGAACCATTTTTTGTACAGATTGAAATGAGCAAAATTTTCATTGTTTTCTTTTCATAAAATTATAATTACATAAAGATTGTGCAATTCCACTTCCAGAACAAAGAGGAACCTACTATAAACAAAAAAAACAAAAAAATGAGGTATGTTTTTATAAAACAAAAACCACTAGAAGACTAGTAGTCTAGTCACCAGTGTCTACTTCCAGTACAATAGTAAATACTACAAAAAGAAACATACTATAAACAAGAAAAAACCATAAACTTTTTATCAAAAAAACTAGTAGTAGTCCTCTACTGATTTTGGCCTTCGGCTCCATCTAAGTAGAATTCATGAGAGATGATTATTTGCACGAATTCATCCAGCCATCCAAATTCCCCCACCTCAGCCTCCTCTTCATCAAGGAAAAACCACTTTTGCAGGAAATCCCTAGCAAGAAAGGCCCATTTCCTATGGCACTTATACTACCCAGCATTGAGGCCCAAAAGAAAAGGTTGCCTGGCCACATTCTGGCCTGGGAGGAGAAGCTTGGGTATTTCCATTGCCCAAGGGATCCCCACCCCTATTTTTGTGAACATGAAAAAACTAATGTCATCCCCCAGGTACTCTTCTTTAAAAAATGATGCAGGATCATTTTGAGTTCCTGAAGATCTTTCTTAGTCTTGGAGGAATTCCCTGGCAAAGGGATACAATACTTTGTTTTTTGTAGTTTTCTAATTTTCTGTGTTGTGATGATCTATGGAGATCTTTAGAATGTGTGCTGAAAGGAGTTTTTTCCTTTATGTGTGTGGAAGATTTGTCTAAGGTCACAACTCTTGAGGTGGCATGGTTTGGGAGAGATTGGATGGACAGTTTGAAAGTTAGAGTTATTTTCCTTGCTATGAGAGCAGTATTTTCCTATAGTTTTGGAGTTGATTGTGGGATTTGGTGATGTTCATCCTCAATGAATTAGACCTTGTGCACTTAGGTCCTTAAATAGGACCTAAATTACTATCATTCCCCAAGGGTGTAGCTCCTAATTCATTATGAGTCAAAAGTTATGTCCATTTTGGCATGGAACCTATTTCTGCCAGTTTTGGGTCCGAGCCGTTACTGCGTTTTGGTGATGATTGTTCATGTTGGTGACCTTGATCCATAAGGAATAATCATTTTCACTCTTAAATTTCTTTAGAGGACCTAAATTAATATCATTTTCCAAGATCACAAGTTCTAATTCATTATGAGTAAAAAGTTATGCCCGTTTTTCTCCGGGACCTATTTTCTGGCAGTTTTCGGATGAAACGTGTGGTGTTTCTTCTTGCGATGTTTCGTGTGATCAAATGGGACCTTACACACTTAAAGGAATTTTTTTGGGTCATGTATGGACCTAAATCAAAAGGTTAATAAATTTTTTATCATTCTTGCATTATTTTTGGTTTCTTTTATTGGTCTAGACCTATATTGTAATTAAAAGCCTAACTGGCCGACTTGTGGCTTAGCTGGCTATATATTGAGAGCTTGGGTAGATGTTTAGAAGTGAGGGGGTAGAGTAGTAGATGATCATTAGATCATTAGGAAGAGTAGTGTAGAAGTAGATTTGTGAATCTGGGAGTTGGTAGCAAAACTAGTGGCCTGTGGGCTTAGGACAGCAAGGGGTTGCTTGGAAGTGTGAGTACAAGTTTAGATCCAGTGGTGGTTGTTCCTATCAGAGACTACCTATTGTAGATCTGAACTAGTTGGTGGTTCCTTGGATCTTGCGAGATCTTGCTGATACTTTGTTATTTCATTGTAATAGGCCGAAACCCGGAAGGCCTTACAACGGGCATGTTGAATGAAATTCTATTTTGAATCATTATCTTGTTGTATTCTACTACAATTGTTGTTTGTTATAATTGGTAGTTGTAGGTTTGGACCATCCATTATTAGATCCTCCATCCTTGCCCTACATCAAAAACCCTCCTCAATAGCATTAACATCTCCACCTTCTCTCCTCCGAGGTCGAGAAGAGATGCCAAAAAATGGGACATAATGTCCGTGTTGACCCAGTGCCTATCTTCATTATTCTGAAACTCTCGACCCAACACCATTCTCATAGCCTCTATAACAAAAGGCCCACCCTCCTTAAAAATAGATTCTAAGGCTTCATCAGTAAAGGAACCCAGAAAGGCCTTCTGGGCCTCCTCAGATGTGCATATAAGCCTAATTGAAGTGTCCATCTGAAATAGTAAAACTATAGAAAACTTAAAAACAAATTATTTGCAGACTGCAGACCCTAAACAAACAAATTATCTAGAAAATTCCAAAGACGAATCGATGAATAATGAAGAGAGATCATCTATAAATAGCCCTTGAATTCTGGATCATTACTTAGCAATAAATTATTCTATCTTTAATGGTATTAAATCCATTTTCCTTACCATGCCTCTAAATCTTTCATGTAAATCTTTCCCCTAAATGCATGCATGTGAGAAATTAATATTTTGTCCTTAATCTTTCATATCTGGCAGTAAATCTTTCCCATAAAAGCAAAAAATGTCAGATATCAGTTATAGCGTCTGTACAAATTTGGAAGTGGTGCGTGTCTACTCTGCATGACAAGTTAAAGAATGTCGCTTCTCACTGACAAGGCATTTATTGCTTATGGATTTAAGAGGTTACAAGTTGCACTATAGTAATAGAACCATGAATATCAATACCAACATGTGTACACTGTAGTCTGCAGACAAGTAACCCTTATTTGATATGTGTCAACATTTCGGTGACTTCCTCCACAACTTTGTTTCCTTCAAGAAATTGGGGCTGAATTTAAACTTTAGCCATTGATCTTGGATCATCGAACGGTATCAAATAATATATTTAACATTATAAAATAATGTATGTATGTTAGTCTAAGGCATTATAACAAAATATTTCCCATTTTTTGAAAATCACCAATAAAATAAATAAATTTTCAAATGGTACATAAAATTTGCCAATAGAAATATTTTTTTACCCTTCAAAAAAAATTCATTCGCCTCATATATTATTATTTTTTACTTGAAAAGAAAATTATTCGCCTCATATATTATTATTTTTTACTTGAAAAGAAAATTATTCACCTCATATATTATTATTTTTTATTTGAAAAGAAAATTATTCGCTAGCAATTTATGAAATTTTCATTCAGCGGGGAAAAAATCATGAATAAAAATTATGAAAAATCATGGAATCAATTTTTTTTTTGCCTACATTAAAAAAAATTCCCCCCTAAAATCATGTATGATTCGCCAGGAGTTTACACTTTTTCCTAAAAGGGGGTTTCTTAAAGTTATCCCTAATGCATGGATGAACAGAGAATGCTGGAAGATCAGAAAAGTTTTACTGATTGTTTAAGCTGGAAAGGCTGAAGGAGAATTATGGTGGTTGCTTGAAGAAAAATTCTGAGTAGATCAGAGATGGAGATGACAAAGTTTCAAAGTCAGTAAACCAACATTAGTGTATAGAATCAGATCTGATATTTGCAAAGGGAGTTGTATATTTTTTAGATAAATATTGCTGCTACTTTCTAACCATTGTAATAGTCAAAATCTTTTTAACAGAGGTTGACATAACAGTCATATGTTAAATCCTTTGAACAAGGTTGCATTCTAATGGAGTGTATGTAAGTCCTACGACTAGGCTCACTTTTAACAGGGTGATTGAAATCCTTTAACCAGGTCACACCTGACAGTGTGTATTGTAACCTTTGACATGGTTGGATTTTTACCGAGCTCACTTCAGAAGAGTGAAAATAATAGTAACATGTTACAAAGTGGTTTTTCCCAAATTGAGTTTCCACTATAAATCCTGGTGTTAATACTTGTGTGAATGTTTTGGTTTGAACATTTCTATGTTTTACATGTTAAGTTACAGTTGGGTAGTGGACTGCATTGTTATATGTTTCTGTTATTGAATCAGTGATGACCGAGTTTGTCTTGGTTATTGGATCTAATTTAAGGAAAAGTTTTTGAGATTGTTTTATACATCAAGACCTGAGAAAAATTGATTCACCCCCCTCTCTGTTGTTCTAAATCATATTAATAATTGGTATCAGAGATTTGTTTCTTATTATTAGTGTTGACAAAAATCAAGTTTAAAAGGGCTTGAAGCAAATGATCAGGATGTATAAGAAGGAGGTACCAAAGCTGAACAAGGAAAACTTCCCTGCATGGTAAAGCTTGATGAAGTTGCATTTGGCTGGTATTGGTGACTCTGCAAAGTACTACATTGAGAACATCTATGTCTCACCTATTGCACCTTTGACTACCGAAGAAATGAGAGCTAAGCAAGAACATAATCGGGCAATGCTGAAAATCGCATCTGCCCTAAGGTATCCAAAATTTGAAGATATTAAGGACTGCACAACTACTAAGGATATGTGGGACACACTTGCAAGAATCTATGGTGGTGACGTAAATGTACTGAAAGAAAAATCTGAGAGTCTTAGAGGTAATTTTGATGAAATGAGAATGCAAGAAGGTGAAAACATTGCATAATATTGTGGTAGAATAAAAGAAGTTGTGAATGCTATTAGAGGAGCTAATGGGGCTATTGATGATGAAACTATAATTGGGAAAGTACTAAGAACCCTGTGTCCTATAAATGTTATTAAGATCTCAACTATTCAGGAATCTAGATGCAACTTTGCTAATGTCCTTACTTTGGAAAGTTTGGTTGGTCAGATGACTACTTTTGAACTCTCTAACTATGATAATTTCACTGTTGGAAGCATTGGAAATGTTGAATCTCCTTTCAAGTCACAACTAGTTCTGAACAAGCCAAAGAAAGAAAAAGAAAGATGCATTAATGAAAGTGATAGTGACACTTCTGATGAAGATCTAGAAGATCTAGAAGCTCTTATGGCTAGAAGACTGAGAAGGGGAAAAGGAAAGTACAAAGGTAAACTCCCTATTATATGTTTTGCATGTAATAAAGTTGGTCATATAGCTACTAGATGTCCTGATAGGAAGGATAAAGATGATGAAAGGAAAAGAAAACACAAAGACAGAAGAGATGATAGAAGCTACCGATGGAACAAAGACTATAAAGGAAAAGGTAAGAAATCTTGTTACATTGCTGAAAAAGAAACTGACACTGATAGTGATGATTTTGAAATTGAGGTAGTCTATGTTGCAATGAAAGATGAATCTGATGAGGATGAGAAAACTACTTTGATATCTTATGTGAACAAGAATGATAAATGGATTATTGATAGTGGTTGTTCACATCACATGACTGGTGACAAAAATAAGTTTGAGACCTTACATCATTACAGAGGTAAAAGTGTAAAATTTGGTAATGATGCACCATGTCCTATTAGAGGAAAAGGTTTGATTAAACTGACTGATAAGATATCTTGTGAAAATGCATATTGGGTTGAAGGTCTTAATTATAATTTGTTAAGTGCAGTTGCTCAGCTTAACAAAACTGGTTACCAAGTGGAATTTCATCACAAGAAAGCTAAAATATTTGATGCTACTGGAGAACTAAATGGAAGTGGAGATCAGACAAGAGGTAATTTGTTCTATCTTGACCTATCTAAAGAAACATGTTTAATTGCACAACTTGATGATATTTGATTATGGCACAAAAGGCTATGTCATGTTAACTTTGACAATCTGGTAGAGATAAGTAAGAAGAAAAAGGTAAGAGGTCTACCTAGATTGAAGAAACCTGAGAATGTGATGTGCAAGGAATTCCAGTTAGGAAAAATGACAAAGTCAAGTTTCAAGAGAAAATCCTTTACTTCTGAAAACATTTTAGATTTGGTTCATACTAACCTTTGTGGACCTATGGGTGTAAAAAGTTACTGTGGTGCTAGATACTTTATCTTATTTGTTGAAGATCATACTAGGATGATGCATGTAATGTTTCTAAAAGAAAATTTTCAAGATTTTCAATTCTTTAAGTTGTATTTGGCTAAAGTTGAGAAGGAGACAGGTAGGAACCTAAAATGTCTTAGATCTGACCGAGGTGGAGAATTTACATCAAATGAATTTAATCTATTTTACAATGATAGAGGAATTAAAAGATAGATGTCTGCACGTAGAACACCTCCACAGAATGGTATAGTAGAAAGGAGAAACATATCTATCTTGGATTGTGCAAGGACATTATTGATTGAAAAGAATGTGGCATAGAGATACTGGAAAGAAGCTATAAGCACTGCTGTCTACACTCTTAACCAGGTATAGATCAAGAAAGGTACAAATCTGATAGCCTATGAATTATGGCTTTTGCATGCACCGAGTGTTAAATACTTTAGAATATTTGGAAGTAAGTGCTATATATTAAAAGACACTAGGAATGGAAAGTTTGATGCTAAAAGTGATGAAGGCATATTCCTAGGATACTCCATAAAAAGTAAAGCTTATAAGTGTTTGAACTCTAACACTAACAAAATTGTGGAAAGTGTGAATGTCAAAATTGATGAGTATGTAGAAAGAAATGAAGCTGACAGCAAAAGAGAACCATAAGATTATGGATCTTTTGTATACATTGAGGAAGAAGAAGATTCAAGTAACAGACTTGCACCTGATGCCGAGTCTCGGGTAAGCAATGCCGAGCGACAGACAGATGCTGCCGAGCATTAGGAAAATAGTGCCGAAAGAGAACAAGAACATGCTGAGCTACAAGAAAATGCTACTGAGTATCAAGAAGAGGTTGCCGAGCATTCAGAAGTTGAATCTGACAATCTTATTGAGGAACATGATGAAATAGAGGAGAGAGGAGCTGAACCTATTTTGGAAAAATATGTAAGAAGACATCACAAGCCTGAATAGATAATTGGAGACAAAAATATTGGAATTCAGACCAGAAGTAAGACTAAGGATCCAACATCTCTACTGTGTGAATTTGAACTGAAATCAACTAGAGAGGCATTGGAGAATGAAGACTGGATACAAGTAATGAATGAAGAAATTGACCAGATTGAGAAGAATGATACTTGGACTTTGGTACCGAGACCTAAAAACAAAAATGTGATAGGAACAAAGTGGGTATTTCAGAATAAGATGAATGAAAATGGTGAAATCACTAGGAACAAAGCTAGGCTGGTATGCAAAGGCTATGCACAAGAAGAAGGAATAGATTATGGGGAGACATTTGACCCTATAGCTAGATTGGAAGGAGTAAGAACTCTGCTTGCATATGCTGCTTATAAAAATTTCAAGGTCTATAAAATGGATGTCAAGTCTGTATTTTTGAATGGTATACTAGAAGAAGAAGTTTATATAGAACAACCAGAAGGTTTTATTGATCCAAAAAGAAGACACATGGTGTGCAAACTGAACAAAGCACTATATGGATTGAAGCAAGCTCCCAGAGCATGGTATGAGAGGTTGCACAACTACTTGATACAGATTAGATTTTCAAGAACAAATGACACAAGCAATCTGTAC
Source organism: Chamaecyparis obtusa (assembly GCA_027943335.1). Classification (NCBI taxonomy): domain Eukaryota; kingdom Viridiplantae; phylum Streptophyta; class Pinopsida; order Cupressales; family Cupressaceae; genus Chamaecyparis; species Chamaecyparis obtusa. Next base: position 1,075,478 of record BSBK01000035.1, on the reverse strand, counting down.
ATGAAGGATGAAGAAGGTAAAGGTATCCTGTTGGCAAAATTTTTTGTGGATGACATTATTTTTGGTGGACAAGATGCATTATTTAAAAGTTTCTCAAATGAAATGCAAACTAAATTTGAAATGAGTATGTTTGGTGAGATCAAATTCTTTGTTCATTTACAAGTATATCAGAAGAAGAATGGAATTTTCATTACATAGTTTGAGTATGTTAATGAAATACTGAAAATTTTTGGAATGGAAGATGCTAAACTAGTGGGAACTCCTATGGTTACTGGACAAAATTTATCTAAGAATGATGATGCTGCAGAAGTGAATCAGACTCTATACAGATCCATGATTGGAAAATTGTAGTATGCTATACATAGTAGACCAGATATTGCATTAGCTATTGGGATTGTGGCAAGATTCTCTACCAATCCTAAGGAAACACACATGATGGCTGTGAAAATAATTATGAGATACTTGAAAGGAACTGTTGACTATGGCCTATATTGTAAGAAGGATGACAAATTTGAACTCAGAGTTTATACAGATGCTGATTGGGTAGGAAATGTAGATGATAGAAAGAGTACTAGTGGTGGAGCTTTCTTTCTTGGATAGAGATTAGTCTCCTGGATGAAGCAAGAAACAAAATTGCATTTCCCAATCTATTGCTGAGGCCGAGTATGTTGCTGTTGCAGTAAACTATTCAAATTTGGTATGGATAAAACAATTGTTGATAGGCATGAAAGAAGAAATCACTGAACCTGTTGTTATTTTCTGTGACAACACAAGTGCTATCAATATTTCTAAGAATCTAGTGATGCACACTAAGACCAAGCACATTGCAATCAAGTATCACTACTTGAGAGAATTAGTAAAAGATAAAGAAGTCTAGATGGAATATGTGAATACAAAAGAACAATTAGCAAACATATTCACTAAAGATTTATCCAGAGAAGCTCATGAGTATTTGAGAAGTCAATTAGGGGTCCTTCCCCTAATTGAGGCTGCCTAGACAAGCTAGGAGCATTGCATCAAATGTGCTACAATAGAATATTTGACAAATTGATGCAGAAGATTGTCACACTTTAGGGCTGGCCTAGAGTTGTGAAAAAGAGAAAAAATAAGGAATCAGTCATAAGCAAGATGATAGAGGGAGAAAACACTGAACTGCACAGATACTATCTACATCTGATGGATGTATGTTTTAGTTGCTACTTTGACATTTTTGTCAAAGAGGGAGATGAACTGATATGATAACACATGACACTAAAAAGTAAGGATGATCAACTGAAATGAAGGATCAGGATAGAGGGAGATCTGAATACTTCTAATGGTCATAGGAGTGAGGCTTATAGTATTCTAAATCAGAATGAAGCTAAGGATATTATAAATAATTCTCTAATGGATAGATAAGTTTTTGGATTGGTTGGTAATCCATGTGTTATTCAGGTGATATCATATGGTGTTGCCATCAATGCCAAAGAGGGAGATTGTTGGAAACTGCAATTGAAACAATTGTTGTATTGTCATTGATGTCAAACCTTAATTGGTAAGACTGTTGCCAAGCAAAATTCTAGTGTACGGAATCAAATCTGATATTTGCAAAGTGAGTTGTATATTTTTCAGATAAATATTGCTGCTACTTTCTAACCATTGTAATAGTCAAAATCCTTTTAACAGAGGTTGACCTAACAGTCATATGTTAAATCCTTTGAACAAGGTTGCATTATAATGGAGTGTATGCAAGTCCTATGACTAGGCTCACTTTTAACAAGGTGATTGAAATCCTTTAACCGGGTCACACCTGACAGTGTGTATTGTAACCTTTGATAGGGTTGGCTTTTTACCGAGCTCACTTCAGAAGAGTGAAAATAATAGTAACATGTTACAAAGTGGTTTTTCCCAAATTGGGTTTCCACTATATATCCTGGTGTTAATACTTTTGTGAATGTTTTAGTTTGAACATTTCTGTGTTTTACAAGTTAAGTTACAGCTGGGTAGTGGACTGCATTGTTATATATTTCTATTATTGAATCAGTGATGACTGAGTTTGTCTTGGTTATTGGATCTAATTTAAGGAAAAGTTTTTGAGATTGTTTTATACATCAGGACCTAAGAACAACTAATTCACCCCCCTCTCTATTGTTCTAAATCATATTAATAGCATATATGTCTTCTTAGAATCTAAAAACTCTCCATCATTGATTCTCATCAATGTACGAATAAAATTGTGAGAAAATGCTTAATCCCTAATTCAATCTTTGACAAATAAAATTGTGACAGAACACTTAAAGAATATGGAAAGCCCACAATGTTTAGAGACACACTTGACTTGAAGTGCCATGTACAACAAAAATAATTTGTCCAATTTGGATAGTAATTCTAATTTAATTTGTCTGTGGACTGAGACCTTAAATTATTGATCTTCTCTTTTTTTCGAGAATAGTTTAACATTATCTACTTAACAGGGCCAACCATGTGAAGGTGGAAGCTCATCTGGCCCCTCTTAGGAGCCTCTTATGACCCTTTACGACATTTTTAGACCTCTAAGCTATATTCTTAGGGATTGTAAAGGGTCGTAAAAGGTCATAAGGGGTCCTGGGACACAACAGATGAGAAACATAAATGTAGGCATCATGGTCACAATTTTTTGGAGACAACATAATTTAGTGGTATACCCAGATGATGCAAATCAACCACTACTCCTTTGGTTCCAAGTCGACACTGCAGGATCCAAAAACCATAGATAAGGAATAAATTTAGAGAGTGGAGGAGGGCCATAATGACCAAAATAATACAGGACAAACCTCAAGTTAAATGAGGCAACTGCAAACATTTTAATAGATTTTCATTATTAAATAATGAAATTTGCATATACTAGTTTTCTAAGCCCCCTCATTACATGATTTATTATTGTAAGCCCCCTCTGACTTATGCATCTAGAAAATGAAACTACAACCTATTGGGATTGAGACAAACCTTATTAAACAACAACAACTAAGAAGGATCGCTTGCCAACATCTATTGAATACAATCACATTATGTAGTTGTTGCAGAAGTAGAGCATCAGGCACCGCCTTCAACACAATATGATCACTAGATAGATTTGTATGTTTTATCCATAATGAACAAACTTCATAAAACATACAGACCTGTCTAGTGATCATATTGTGCTGAAGGTGGTGTCTGATGCTTTGCTGTTGTAAAAACTATAGACTGTTATGCAAATTAACTTCTTTAAGCCTTACCCTTGTTGTTTCAAATATAACATTTAGGTATGCACAAAGAGCATAATAATTGGGGTACACACATCTCAATTATGAGATTTTTCTTGGGAAGCTAATTGCTCAGATCTCATCTGCTTCATTTATTATCAAGATAATTGCCGAAGGATCCAAGCCCGGGCTAGAAAGATGTCTTCCCATTCTATTTAAGCCATATTCCTTTTTCTTGTCAAATTTCCTTGGTATGGTATCATTTTTCATTTTCTTGTCATATTCCCCTATTTTTTCATAAAAGTCCAGAATGTGAGGGTATCATTTTTCATTTTCTTGTCATATTCCCCCATCTCATCATCCTCATCACCCTTAGCTACCATTGTAAGCCCTTCTTCCCTCTCTAGTTATTTAAGCCTCTGTAAGATATATGGATCAATAAAGTCTGCAACACTATGTCCATCCATGATCTCAGGAATATCATCTTCTTTCCACTCTTCATTTGCCAAAATATACCACTTCTTCAAGCTTGTAGAGTAAACTCTAGCCCCACCATTTTCATTCTCAATATCCTTCTCCAACTTCATGGCATCCTTGGAAGCATGTGTCCTGGCATCCAAAACAAATTGAGGAATACAAGGGGGCCTCTCTTTCCCATTTGCCAGCTTGGGCATTGTAACATGAATCCTATTGAGACAACTACTGATCTTCTTAAACTTCATCTTAATTTCTACTCTCTACTCCAACAACCTCTCACATGCCACATTCTTCACCACAATCACCCCTTCTTCCTTCAAAGTACTCATAGAGAGTAGCGTGCCATCATCCACCCCCTCCTGATTCCCAAAGAACCCACCCATATTTTTCCTAGCCTTAGATCTCTGCAACCAATTTTGCATCCTCCTCTAGTAGTGTCTCTAGTGGTTGCAAATCAATCTTATTACAAACTACAATAAGAGACTTATTGGAAAACATAGGGTTTATGCTATGAAATAGAGCTTCCTGTTGTGCAATACTATAACCACAAGACCACAAAACATCAAGGAAAAACAAAACAACTACCTTCAAATGAGCCAAGGCAATAGTACTAAGCATCTCAATGGTGTTCCTATCCTCCAAGGGGTGGTCCAAAATACTAGGGGTATAAATAACTGATACCTCAAGTACTTATAATCAGTATGCCTAACAGATAGAGACTTAGTAGTAAAAGCATAACGTTGCACATCCACATCCGCCCTAGTAATCTTATTAATAAAAGAACTCTTGCCAACATTAGGGTACCTACAAATCAAAATAGTCCTGGTATTTGGGTTAATAGATGACAACCTTTCCATATGCTGCCTCACCTATTCGAGGTAAGCCAAACTTGGTCCAATTCTCTTAACAATGGTACACATCCATCCAAGTGTAGCAACCTTCAAAGATCTACATCGGTAAAGAGAATCCCCATATTTTATTAGCCTAACATAGTCTTTGGCCACTTTGGCAATGAGATTGCAAGTAGTATTGATTTGGCCCTTGGCCAGATTGTTACTGAAAATTTTTTACAAAATTGAACCAATGGCATGTTTACAAAAAAAAACAAATTACAAAACTGAACCAATGGCATGTTAACACAAATTTTTTTTACAAAACTGAACCAATGGCATGTTTAAAACAAAGAAATAGAATGATAATAATATGCTGAAAATTATATTCTATTTAATACACATCAAAGGACTAGTCCCAACAATTCTTAAAGATACTTTATCTGATATGATGAATTCTTAATAAAGGTCTAATTCTATAGACTAGCTGCTAGCACAAAGGAAGATTTGACCTAGCCAAATCTTCCTTGTACCACACAAAAAATTGTGTGATAACTATGTCTACTCCAACCTTAATTGTTTAAGAATTCATCATATCAGATAAAGTATGTTTAAGAATTGTTGGGAGTTCTATTAGAACTTTGTTGTAAACATGTCATTGGTTCAGTTTTGTAAATTTGTTTTTTGTGTTAAATGCATTTAAATTGAACATTAAGCATAGTAATAATATGCTTAATCTATTAGTAATTGGCAGATTAAATGAAGATAACACCTTTATTAGTTTAGCATGTTTAATGCATAGTAATTACAAATTGATTCTTATCCGCATTGTTATAAATTTACTGTTAGACTAATTCTATAGGGCACTGGACTTTTTCTTGTGCGCACAAACTTGGCCCTAACTCTACATAGTAATAATATGCTTAATCTACCAATTACTAATAGATTAAGCATATTATTATTATGCTTAATGTTCCAAGGGACTAGACTTAAATACTACAAAAATAGTGAAGTGAAAGAGTGGAAAGATAAATGGATTGCTATTAAATGTTTGGCTGGTGCAAGGCTCCCCTAATGCTATCATTTTTTATATTTTTCTTATTGCTTCAAAATTTTCCAATATCAATACACACATACACATATATGTGCATACACATAGGATATAAATTCATTTCCAAAGTGTAAGGTGCAGATTTATCTTAGAGCTTAGGATACTTTTTCTTCATAGAGCTTAGTACATTATAATGTTTTGTAAAATATGTTTAACAGAGAATTTGAGCCAATTCCCATTTAGTTTGGACTCATTTTGATTTGAATGTGTTCTCTTAACAACAAGTAGCACACTCTTGTGCTAGGTTTGACTTATATAATCAAATGTTGATCCAAATTCTCTCAATTATTTAATTAGCCTATATTTATATAACAAGATTATATCTTTATGTAGTTTTATCTATTGGTAAGGAAAACATACACATACCATGCCTATTCACACACTTATGCAACCTAACCACAAGAGGCTAGGTGAGTGTGCATCGATTCCTCCATGATAGGTTACCTCCCCTAGTAATGAACTAAATATGATTTGAATAAGATATTAGGGGAATATGTATTGTGTTGAGAAATTCTTAAGTAAATTTATATATAATACCCTTTCTAAGACATATCATTGTAATGAAATAATATCATCATCAACTCTCCTAATATGAAGCATTTTTGTTAGAAGAAGGTAATTGCATGTGAAGCTTGACTATGTTTCCCTAGATCAATAGCCAACCAACAAAGAACACAAATTAAGAAACAAAACACCAAGAATAAAAAAACAAAGAACCAAACTTCATGTATCATGGGGAGTTTAGGGTTTTTGTTGTGTTCCTTAATTTTTAATTCACACATTTTGAAGGCTTTGAGAGTCATTTAACATGACTGTACCCTCACACACAGTGGATTAACCTTGCTCTATTTAGTTTTCTTTCATTATTTTGAAGTTTATTTGTAAACAATAACCATTCCATAGACTCAAAGACATAGAATCCATGAAATGAAGTTCACTAACATGTATAATAGTTTTATCATCTTGAAGTTGCAGAAGTTTGATGAGAGGAAGTGATCACTAGCTGTAATAGATAAGTTTTTCATTGAAATTCATGGCACAAGTTCCCATTATGTTTGACAGAGAATTTGAGCCAATTCCCATTTCGTTTGGACTCATTTTGATTTGAATGTGTTCTCTTAACAACAACTAGCACACTCTTGTGCTAGGTCCTCATTCATGCCTTGTTTGCTATAGTCCTACACCTGGGTGGAAATGAATGGGTGGTTGGGATAAAAATCCCAAGAAGAGGGAAAATTCCGCCCCTTCAGAATTTACCTTTACTTCATCATCCCAGACTTAGTCATTTTCATGCCTTTAGAATCCCCCCCTTTTAAACTTGGACTTAGATTTAGGGACTTGACTGATTTTGATCTCACACTTACTTCATTGACTTCACCAAAATTCTTAATTTTAACTTTGGTTGTGTTAAAGGAACTATGTTGACTTTATTTTGTAGTTGTTTAACATGAGAGTTTATAACTCATGTACCTCATGCAAGTGTGCTTGGATACCTTGTATACACTATTTTGCATTAGAATAGACATTATCCAATTGCATGTGAGGGTTGTCACTGTTATTAATTGGTGTAAAAGGAGGATCGTCTATGTGTTATAACACTTTATATAAATACTCACTATTTGGATGATGTCTAGTCTAATGCAAAATAGTGTATACAAGGTATCCAAGAACACTAGCATGAGGTACATGAGTTATGTTCATCTCACTAGATATAGATGGGCATTAATGCTCAATTGAATGATACATTCCCATAAAAATGTGAACTCCTATTAATCTACAAATTCTCATGTTAAACAACTACAAAATAAAGTCAACATAGTTCCTTTAACACAATCAAAGTTAAAATTAGATTATCTCTATCCCTAAGATAAACTAAGTAGCCTTCATATATTTTATGTCAAATCTTCCTTCGTGCTAGCAGTCTATAGAATTAGACCTTTATTTTAAATGCATTTAACACAATTTTTTTTACAAAAATGAACCAATGGAATGTTTACAACAAAGAAATAAAATGATAATAATATGTTGAAAATTTTATTCTATTTAATACACGCCAAAGGACCAGTCCCAAAAATTCTTAAATGTAGTTTATCTAATATGATGAATTCTTAATAAAGGTCTAATTCTATAGACTGCTAGCATGAAGGAAGATTTGACTAAGATTAGCTATAAAAGTTGCTCAATAAATACTCACTATTTGGATAATGTCTAGTCTAATACAAAATAGTGTATACAAGGTGTCCAAGCACACTAGCATGAGGTACATGAGTTATGTCCATCTCACTAGATATAGATGGACATTAAAGCTTAATTGAATGATACGTTCCCATAAAAATGTGAACTCCTATTAATCTACAAACTCTCATGTTAAAAAACTACAAAATAAAGTCAACATAGTTCCTTTAACATGTTATACATAGGATATAAATTCATTTCCAAAGTGTAAGGTGCAGATTTATCTCAGAGCTTGGGATACTTTTTCTTCATAGAGCTTAGTACATTACAATATTTTGTACAATATGTTTGATAGAGAATTTGAGCCAATTCCCATTTAGTTTGGACTCATTTTGATTTGAATGTGTTCTCTTAACAACAAGTAGTACACTCTTGTGCTAGGTCCTCGTTCATGCCTTGTTTGCTAGAGTTTGACACTTGGGTGGAAATGAATGGGTGGTTGGGATAAAAATCCCAAGAAGTGGGTAGATTCTGCCCCTTCAGAATTTACCTTTACTTCATCATCCCAGACTTAGTCATTTTCATGCCTTTAGAAGCCCTCCCTTTTAAACTTGGACTTAGATTTAGGGACTTGAATGATTTTGATCTCACACTTACTTCCTTGACTTCACTAAAATTCTTAATTTTAACTTTGGTTGTGTTAAAGGAACTATGTTGAATTTATTTTGAAGTTGTTTAACATGAGAGTTTATAACTCATGTACCTCATGCTAGTGTGCTTGGATACCTTGTATACACTATTTTGCATTAGACTAGATATTATCCAACCACCTGTGAGGGTTGTCACTATTATTAATTGGTGCAAAAGGAGGACCGCATGTGTGTTATAGAACTTTATATAAATACTCACTATTTGGATAATGTCTAGTCTAATGCAAAATAGTGTATACAAGTGATGCAGTCAAGGATGGTGGATCCAATTAAGGACTGACTGACCTTGTAGCCAAACACCAACACAACAAGAAACTAGATCTGAAAGAAAATAGATGTCTTTATTTCATCAAATAACTAATTACATGCAATGTGCCAAGCTGTAAGGTTTTCCCGGTTACAACCAATTACAATGCAAGAAATTTTTTTACAAGATCACAAAGGATCCAACATACTTCTCCTCAGCTAGCCCAGGTCTGCAACACAACAAGACACTGGTAGGAACTCCAAGAAAGATCTAAACATGTACTTGAACTTCCAAGTAACCTTTTTGTTACCTAAGCTCACAAGCTACTAACTCTTCTTTCATAGATCCACACATCTGCTACTACTACCCTACTACCTAAACAACTACCCAAGCATCTACTTAAATAATAATCCAAGCCACAAGTTAGCTGGATGAAACAATTAAATCCAAAAAGCTAGTTGGCTCCCAAATATACAAATATTAAATGCTAAAACATCAGTCAGCTCTCACATAGCCTTAAAAAATAAATAAACTCTCAAAGATGGCCCCAAATGGTCATCAGATCCACATAGAAGAATGCAACATGCCAGATCTAGGTCCCCACATGTCCAATAATCAATCCATGACTTGAGGAATGCGACCCAGATTAAATGCACTAGTTGGCCAAGCCGATTCTCCAAGAATAACCATCGGTAAGCCAAATTACTGAGCACCAGGAAATACACTAAGCATCCACACCAACTGAGCTCTCCAAGCATTACCAAGCACCAACAATGTCGACCAAGCACCATAGACATTGCCAAGCACCAGAAGTGCCAAGTTTCCTTACCGAGCTCCCTTCAATGACTAAGTCCTCCAGCGACCGAGCCACTTCAGTGACTGAGCAACATGCATGAACACCAAGACCTCATCAATAACTAAGCAACAAAACACCAAGTCACCAGGTGACCAACATCAACTGAGATCCACTAGAACTTCCAACTAAGAATCCCCTCCAAGATCATTGATCTCCATTAGTGAAGCAAAACAAACTTTGACCAAGAACTATCCCCTAAACAATCGAGTAAAAGAAGGTCTTTACCAAGCTCATCCACCTCCTTCACTGAGTACCAGAAAACCACAAGAAATGGAACAAGAAGCTAGGATGCCACTGCATCAGACTCCCAGGGTACAAAGAAAAGTGTGTCCCACACTTTCTCACCAAAGGGAACATTTGAAAAACACCAACTCCACTTCATCTTCACCAAAGGTTTCCACTCCATCAAAGGAAAGAGAACCAATTTGCAACCCAACCAATCGGTATGTTCAACATCCTGAACAAACTGAGCCATCAAACCATCACCAAGGATCAAGTCTGCATCCCATCGCATAATCTCATCACCAAGGTCCAATCCTCTCAGAGACATCTCCAAAGATCTTTGAAAACCTTTTGCAACAAACCCTAACACCAACCACCTTGTGACAACCTCCAAGTTGCATGTAAGTTAGATCGCAACCTGCCACCTCGCATGAACAACTAGGGAACAATTTCACAAGTTCAATATCACAGATCTGCAACTCAGATTGCACACAATCTCTTCGCCAACAAGATCAACTTTGCAAGATTAGCCTTGCTAGGTCAACCTTCTGCTCCAACAAGATCAAACTCTCACTCTGATACCACCTGATGTAATCAAGGTTGGTGGATCCAATTAAGGACTGACCGAACTTGCAGCCAAACACTAACAAAGTGGAAAACATAACAAGAAACTAGATCTGAAAGAAAAAAGATGTCTTTATTTCATCAAATAACTAATTACATGCAATGTGTTGGGCTGTAAGGCCTTCCTGGTTATGACCAATTACAATGCAAGAAATAGTTCTACAAGATCACAAAGGATCCAACACACTTCTTTTCAGCTAGCCTAGGTTTGCAACACAACAGGACACTGGTAGGCACTCCAAGAAAGATCTAAACTTGTACTTGAACTTCCAAGCAACCTTTCTACTACCTAAGCTCACAAGCTACTAACTCTTCTTTCACAGATCCACACATCTACTACTGCTACCCTACTTCCTAAACAACTACCCAAGCATCTACTTAAATAATAATCCAAGCCACAAGTTGGCTGGATGAAACAATTAAATCCCAAAAGCTAGTCAACTCCCAAATATACAAATATTAAATGCTAAAATATCAGTCAGCTCTCACATAACCTTACAAAATAAATAAACTCTCAAAGATGGCCCCAAACGGTCATTAGATCCGCATAGAATAATGCAACATGCCAGATCTAGGTCCCCACACATCCAATGGTCAATCCATAACTTGAGGAATGCAACCTAGATTAAATGCACCAGTCGGCCAAGCTGATTCTCCAATAACAACTGTCGGTAAGCCAAATTACCGACTGCCAAGAAATACACCGAGCATCCACACCAATCGAGCTCTCCAAGAATTACCAAGCACCAACAATGTCGACCGAGCACCATAGACATTGCCAAGCACCAAAAGTTCCAAGTCTCCTTCAATGACCAAGCTCCCTTCAGCGACTGAGTCCTCCAGTGACCAAGCCACTTTAGCAACTGAGAAACAGGAATGAACACCAAAACCTCATCGGTAACTGAGCACCGAGAAACAAAAAACCAAGTCACCAAGTGACCAACATCAATTGAGATCCACTAGGACTTGCAACTGAGAATCACCACCAAGATCACCGAGCTCCATTGGTGAAGCAAAAAAAACTTTGACTAAGAACTATCCCCCAAACAACTGAGTAAAAGAAGGTCTTTACCGAGCTCATCCACCTCCTTGACCGAGTACCAGAAAACCACAAGGAACTAAACAAGAAGCCAGTATGCCATTGCATCAACAAGGTATCCAAGGACACTAGCATGAGGTACACAAGTTATGTCCATCTCACTAGATATAGATGGGCATTAATGCTCAATTGAATGATACGTTCCCATAAAAATGTGAACTATTAATCTACAAACTCTCATGTTAAACAACTAAAAAATAAAGTCAACATAGTTCCTTTAACATAGTTCCTTTAACATGTTATACACATAGGATATAAATTCATTTCCAAAGTGTAAGGTGTAGATTTATCTCAGAGCATGGGATACTTTTTCTTCATAGAGCTTAGTACATTACAATTTTTTGTACAATATGTTTGATAGAGAATTTGAGCTAATTCCCATTTAGTTTGGACTCATTTTGATTTGAATGTGTTCTCTTAACAACAACTAGCACACTCTTGTGCTAGGTCCTCATTCATGCCTTGTTTACTGCAGTCCTACACCTAGGTGGAAATGAATGGGTGGTTGGGATAAAAATCCCAAGAAGGGGGCAGATTCTGCCCCTTCAGAATTTACCTTTACTTCATCATCCTAGACTTAGTCATTTTCATGCCTTTAGAAGCCCTCCCTTTTAAACTTGGACTTAGATTCAGGGACTTGACTAATTTTGATCTCACACTTACTTCATTGACTTCACCAAAATTATTAATTTTAACTTTGGTTATGTTAAAGGAACTATGTTGACTTTATTTTGTAGTTGTTTAACATGAGATTCTAGGAGTATAGTTGGGTATTAAATAAGTCTTCTAAGTATTTAAAATACCTTAGAAGTTTTAGTGATCAAGTCACATTTTAATGTCTAAACATCCAACTAATCCCTCTAACCGGTTAGGAGTAGTTGGGAAGTGGAGATGAAGGTTTATATGTATCTTTTGGAATCCATAGTATGACAAAGAAGCTTGGTGTATGGATGAAACATGAAATCAAATAAAAGACAAGTTTTTCTAATTGAAATCAATGATCTTAAAGCTGTCAAAGTCTTGTTTTGGTTTTTCCTTTTCATTATGCAATAAGGAATAGTTTTCAAACATTCATATCACTCATTGAATGCTTTGGAGGCTTTTATCTTGATTGTCCCATCCGTTAACCAGTCACTGTGATTCCTTGAAGTATTTAAACCTTTTCATTTTGGGCACTTAAGGTGTGGATTCAAATGTAAATCTTATTTGGTTCATGTTTAGTAGGAACCAACAAAGTATTTGGAAACAATATTATTTGTTTGGATCGGTTTGAGAGTCACATAGCATGACTATGATAGGGAGTGTTCATTGGAATTTCATGGCACATGTGTAGCATGAGAAAGCATTTGAGTTGAAGGGCATAGTGCTTTTATGACTGAAATAGTCTTGTATGTTTATTGCTGAATAATACACTGATTCTCTCCTTGTTAATATATTTTTGAAAGAATTTTTATATAATAAATATTACTTTTATTAAATTAAATGAATGATAAATACTACACATTCTTAGATAAAACATCTATAGCCTAGGGCTTTGTAGAAATCACCTTCTCCTCCAACTCACAACCATAATACCGATTCTAACCTAGCCAAGATCACATTCAATGAAACATATATGTTTAAAAAAAAACCGATCATACCATAGGTTAAGGTAAGGAAATCCTTACAGGCGGTCCTCCTTTTACACCAAATAATAGTGGAAACCCTCACAGACGGTCCTCCTTTTACACCAAAATAATTGTGGCAACCCTCATAGGTGGTACTCCTTTTACACCAAATAATAGTGGCAACCCTTGCAGGTGGTCCTCCTTTTACACCAAATAACAGTGGCAACCCTCGCAGGTGGTCCTCCTTTTACATCAAATAACAGTGGCAACCCTCACAGGAAGTCCTCCTTTTACACCAAATAAGAGTGGCAACCCTCGCAGGAGGTCCTCCTTTTACACCAAATAACAGTTAAAACCCTCGCAGATGGTCCTCCTTTGTGCGCTCCAAGCTTGATCTAATAATGAAATGAGATGGAATCTCTTTTTTTTTAAAGTTATGCCTGTGTTGGTCAAAATTTTGACCAACACAAGCATGGATTAAAAAAAATTGAAAGTTTTCCTTCTATAATCCGACCAACCTAAACCTTTTTATTTGATGGTCAAAAATTTTGGTAGAAAAATAAGGTCAAATGTACTAGTGTCTAAGGAAGAAATAAAAAATGACCAAGATGTCTCTTGAAATATTACCCTAAACTAAATTGAGAGTTTACTCCAACAATAAACCAAATTAAACACTAACCTTTAAAAAAATTGCAATCCTAACCCTAATCTTAATTAAATTTTAAGTCAAATTAAACTTTATACCTAAAATCTAAACCTATTGAATAAATAGAAACAACAAACCTTGAAAAACTAAATTGAATCCCAACCTTAACTCTATATCATATTAAACATTTAAAACCCAAGATGAACCTAACCCTAACTAAGATTAAAAAATATGGTCACTTGATAACTAAAAATCCCTAAACTTAACCCTAACCATTATACTAAATCAAATTGAACTAAAACCTAATTTTAAACCTAGCTAAATCCTAACTTATATAAAATCCAAATAAAATGACCCTTGAACTCTAACACTCAACTTAACACTAATCCTAATACAATTAAATTATAACCCTAACTCTAGCTTTAATTGAACTCTAATTCTAAGCCTAAGTATAATCATATCTTATCCATAATCAAACCCTTACCATAATCAATACATATGTATTGTTAGCTTCAACCCCAACTATAACTCAAATATTTCCCTCTAATTGAATGCTAACCCTAACCTAACCTTAACTCTAACCCTAATTATGCTTTAACCATAATACTAATTGAACTATAAATATATCCCTAATTGATTCCTAACCATAATTTTATCCTGACTATAACCATAGTCTTAATCCTAACCCTAATATCTACCCTAACCAAACACTAATACAAATCCTAATCAAAGTCTAATCTAAATCCTAACCAAAGTGTAATTAGAACCTTAACTTAGTCCTAATGTTAATCATAATTCTAATTCTAACCATGATTCTAGCTCTCACCCTAATAATACCCCCAATCCAAACCCTAATCCTAGACATGATATAAGCCCTAAGCCCTAATCGTAACCATGATATAAAATCTAACCCTAACCATAATCCCAATCCTAACCCTAAACCTAATCCTAACCCTAAACATAAACCTAATCCTAAACCTAATTCCAATCCTAATCCTAATCCTAATCCTAACCCTAATACTAAAATTAACCCTAAAACCTCTCCCTAAGTATAATCTTAACCATAATCCTAAATGCTAAACCTTTATCCTAACCCTAACCCTAACAAATCCCTAACCCTAACTATAATACCCTAACCCTAACCATAATACACTAACCCTAACAACCCTAACCCTAACCATAATACCCTAACCCTAATCTTAACCATACCATAGATCCTAAATGCTAAACTCTAATCCTAAACTTAATTGATAAACCCTAATTCTAAATGTTAAACCCTAAATCCTAAATCTTAAGCTAAACTATAAACCTAAATGGTAAACCCTCATCATAAATGCTAAACCCTAGACCTAAATGCTAACCCCTAAATGCTAAATTAGAATCATAACATGAACTGTAAATATAACCATAACTCTAACCATGTGATGCATATAAACCTTTATCCTAACCCTAATCCTAATATTAACCAAGATGTAAACCATAACCCTAATGATAATCCTAATCCTAAACCCTAAATCATAACCCTAATCAAAACCACAACCCTAACCATAATAATAACCATGATCTAAACCCCCACTTTAACCATAATCCTAAACCTAACCCTGGACCTAAATGCTAAACCCTAATCCTAACATGAACCCTCAAAATAACCATAACCTAGACCATACCATGAACTTAAACCTTTATCCTAACCCTAACCCTAATATTAACCATGATGTAAACCCTAACCATAATGATAATCATAATCATAAGCCCTAATCTTAACTGTAATCAAAATCCAAACCCTAACCATATTACTAACCATGACGTAAACCCTAACCTTGATGATAATCCTTATCCTAATCCCTAATCCTAGCCCTAATCCCAACCCTAACCTTAACCATAATACTAACCATGATATAAGTCCTCATTCTAACCATAATCCTATGGCTAACCCTAATATCAACTCTAACTCTAACCCTAACCCTATACCATAACCATAATCAAAACCCTAATATAACCATAATACTATCTACAATGTACGTGTCCTTACCCTAACCATAATCCTAACCTTAAATCCTATACCATAATCCTAATCCTAACCCTAATCCTAAACCTTGACCATAATCGTAATTGTAACCATAAACCTAACTCTAACCCTAATAATTGAATCCTAAATCTAACCCTAACTATTAACTGTCATAATGATCATAACCCTAACCATAACCATAATCCAAAGCCTAAACCCGATCCTAAGTCTAACCATAATTCTAATCCTAACCCTAAACAAAATTCTAACCCTAACCATAAACCTAACCCTAACATTAAACCTTAGCACTAAATCCTAAATGTAACTATAACCATAGCCAAAAGCATAAACCCCAACACTAACCATAATCATACTCATTAAATGTTGAATCCTAATCATAAATGCTAAAATATAATTGTAAATGGTAAACTGTTATCATAAACCTAAACCAAATCCTAACTATAATTCTAATCTTAACATTAATCCTAGTCTTGACCCTAACAGTAACACAAACAATATCCCTAGGTTTAATGTTAAACCTTTATCCTAACTCTAACCCTAATACTAAACTAACCATGATGTAAACACTAACCCTAATGATAATCCTAATCCTAAGCCCTAATCTCAACTATAATAAAAATCCTAACCCTAACCATAATACTAACCATGATCTAAACCCTAACCCCGATGATAATCCTAATTCTAGGCCCTAATCCCAACCCTAACCATAATACTAACCATGATTTAAACCCTAACCCTGACGATAATTCTAATCCTAAGCTCTAATCTCAACCATAATACTATCTACAATGCATGTCCTTACCCTAACCATAATCCTAACCTTAAACCCTATACCCTAATCATAATCCTAACCCTAAACCTTGATCATAACCATAATTGTAACCATAAACCTAACTCTAACCCTATCAATAATCTTAAACCTAACCCTAATTATTAACTATAACAATAATCATAACCCTAACCCTGACCATAATTCAAAGCCTAACCATAATCCTAAGTCTAACCATAATTCTAACCCTAACCCTAAACAAAATTCTATCCCTACCATAAACCTAATCCTAACATTAAACCTTAACACCAAATCCTAAATGTAACTATAATAGTAACCATAAGCCTAAACCCTAACCGTAACCATAATCATACTCATTAAATGCTAAACCCTAATCATAAATGCTAAAATTTAATTGTAAATGGTAACCATAATCCTAATAGTAATTCTAATCTTATCTTTAATCCTAATCTTCACCCTAACACTAACCCAAACCATAAACCTAAACCAAATCCTAACCGTAATTCTAATTTTAACCTTCATCCTAACCTTGACCCTAACACTAACCCAAACTATAGCCCTAGGCTTAATCTTGACCCTAATACTAACCCAAACCATAGCCCTAGGTTTAACACTAACCCTATTTACATTGATCAACCTAATTTTTACCATGACACTAACCTTTAACATAACCCTACCACTAACCTTAACCATAATATTAGAACTAACCATAACAGTAACACTAACCATAACAATAACCCTTATGCCATCAATTTAAAAAGTAAACATCATAAAATAGGCTTAGTTATACTGATAGAAATAATAATGATGATAGTGATAGTAATACTGATGATGAGCTTGATGAACTTGAAGCTCTTATGTCCAGAAGGTTACCTAAAGGAAAAGGAAGGTATAGAGGCAAGTTACCTTTAGCATGCTTTAACTGTAAAGAAGTTGGCCAAATCACTACTAAATGTACACACAAGAAAGATGATGATAGAACCAAAGACCGATCTGAAGGAAGCTATGGGAGAAGATACAACAGAGGCTATCGACACTACAACAGAGATAACCAAGATAATAATGACAAAGGCAAGAAGGTTTGTTACATTGCTAAGGAAGAAGATATCACTGATACCGACACTAATGATGATGTGGAGGTAGTATTTGTGGAAATGAAGGATTATTCCGAAGAAGATGAAAGGTATGTAGAGACATCACTTATCTCTAAGGTAAATAAGAATGATACATGGATTATAGATAGTGGCTGTACACACCACATGACTGGTGATGAAGAAAAATTTGATTATCTTGAAGAATACAATAGAGGATCTGTAAGAATGGGAAATGATGCACCCTGTATGGTAAGAGGTAAAGGATCCCTGATGATAAATGATAGATTAAAATGTGAAAATGATTATAGGGTAAGAGGATTAAACTATAACTTGCTAAGTGTGGCACAACTGAACAATTTAGGCCACCGAGTTGCTTTTGAGAGAAAAAAGGTGAAAACATTTGATGATGGAGGAAGACTTGTTGGAACTGGTACACAATCCAGAGGTAATATGTTTTATCTTGATAATGATTAGTATTCTTGTTTATTGATGAAAGATGAAGATGCATGGTTGTGGCATAAGAGGTTATGTCATGTGAATTTTGATAACATGATTAAGATCAGTAAAAAGAAAAGAGTTAGAGGTCTTCCTAACTTATCTAAGCTGGATCATGTTATGTGTCATGAATGTCAGAAAGGTAAGATGACTAAGTCTAGTTTCAAAAGCAAAGATTATTCAACAAAGAAGATACTTGAGTTGGTTCATACCAACCTATGTGGTCCTATGAGAACTTAGAGTTATTATGGAGATAGATATTTTATTCTTTTTGTTGATGATTATACTAGGTTAATGACTGTCATGTTCTTAAAAGAAAAATTTGAGGCATTCAAGATGTTCAAGTGGTATAAAGAAAAAGTAGAAAAAGAGACTGGTAAATATTTGAAATGCTTAAGATCTGATAGAGGAGGTGAATTTATCTCTGATGAAATTACTAATTTTTGTAATGAGCATGGTATTAAAAGACAAGTCTTTGCACCGAGGACACCCCAACAAAATGGCATTGCTGAAAGGAGGAATAGGTCAATTGTTGACTACGCAAGGACATTAATGATAGAAAAGAATGTTGCTCAAACATACTGGAGAGAAGTCATTAGCACTGTTGTTTATGTGCTAAACCGAGTACAACTGAAGAAGGACACTAATAAGACACCCTATGAGTTATGGTTTGGACACAAACCCATTGTAAGTTATTTCAAAATTTTTGGAAGCAAATGTTTTATTCTAAAAGATGAAAGAAATGGAAACTTTGACTCAAAAGGTGAAGAAGGGATATTTCTAGGATATTCCAGTAAAAGTAAAGCATACAAGTGTTTGAACAGAGTTACAAATAAAATGATTGAAAGTACTAATGTTTGATTTGATGAGTTTGATGATAAGAATGCAGAGGAAAGTGGAAAGGAACCTAAGGACTACAATAGATTCACTTACATTGAACAACTTGAGTACCTACCAATGCCTTAGACAGTGACAATCGGTCAATAGGAAAACAATATTGAGGAATAGGAAAAAGAAACTGATGAGTAGGAAGGCCCTACCGAGCAAGCAAATGAACCTGCATAGGATGAACAAGAAAGAAGAAATTAGATACTGGAATTTTTTTTTAGAATACACCATCCTGAGACACAAATCATTGGAGATAGACAAGCTGGCATGCAAACAAGGAGTAAAGCAAGACAAGGTACATGTCTAGTTTGTGAATATGAACTGAAGAATGTAAAAGTTGCATTAGAAAATGATGAATGGGCTAATGCAATGAAAGAGGAAATATAATAGATAGAGAAGAACAAAACCTGGAACTTAGTACCCCGACCTAAAGATAAGAATGTTATCGATACTAAGTGGATATTCAGGAACAAGCAGAATGAGAATAGAGAAGTAACAAGGAATAAAGCTAGATTGGTATGCAAAGGATATGCACAGGAGGAAGGAATTGATTATGGTGAAACATTTGCACCTATTGCTAGATTAGAAGGAGTTAGAATGTTACTTGCATATGCTACACACAAAAAGTTTAAATTTTATCAAATGGATGTCAAGTCAGCATTTCTGAATGGAATACTTAAAGAAGAAGTCTACATAGAACAACCTAAAGGGTTTGTTGATCTAGAAAAGAAAGATATGGTATGTAGATTACATAAAGCTTTATATGGTTTGAAGCAAGTACCGAGATCCTGGTATGAGAGGCTGCATACTTATTTGTTAAGTATTAGATTTGTTAGAACAAGTGAGAACAACAATTTGTATATGAAAGGAGATACTGATGATACTATTCTTATTTATGAAATATTTGTGGATGACATTATCTTTGGAGGTCAAGATCAAATCTATAAGTCATTTTCTGATGAAATGAGAAGTGAATTTGAAATGTCTATGTTCGAAGAGATTAAGTTCTTTCTAGGACTACAAGTGATTCAGCAGAATGATGGTATATTCATCACACAATCCAAATATATCAAGGAAGTATTGAAGACATTTGGCATGGAAGATGCTAAACCTGTGGGAACACCCTTGGCTACTAGATGTAAACTAACTAAGGAAGATGAAACTATAGAAGTGAACCAGACACTATACCGATCTATGATTGGTAAGTTAATGTATGTAGTGCATAGTAGACCAGACATAGCACATGTTGTGGGAATTGTTGCAAGATTTTCTACAAACCCTAGAGAGTCACACATGGTTGCTACAAAAAGAATCTTAAGATACCTAAAGAAAATAGAAGATTATGGGTTATGGTATCCTAAGGAAGGCAAATTTGAACTCAGAGTCTATACCGACGCTGATTGGGCTGGAAATGTGGATAACATAAAAAGTACCACCGGAGGAGCATTTTTCTTTGGTGAAAGACTTGTTACATGGACAAGTAAGAAGCAGGCTTGCATTTCTCAGTCTACAGCTGAAGTAGAGCATGTTGTTGCTACTACAAATTGTTCAAATATTTCATATATTAAACAAGTTCTAGAAGGTATGAATAAGATAATCACTGAGCCGGTGATTATATACTGTGATAACACTAGTGCAATAAACATTTCAAAGAATCCAGTGATGCACTCTAAAATGAATCATATATCCATTAAGTATCACTACTTGAGAGAACAAGTACAGGAGAAGCAAGTTAAGCTAGAGTTTGTTACATCAAAAGAACAACTTGCAGACATATTTACAAAGCCTCTACCAAAGGATACATTTGAATACTTGAGGACTAGACTTGGGGTCCATCCCCTATCTACTGGTCACTAATGTGATCTAGATGTTGCATCATCCTAATCTTATCAGAAGATCATACATGTTGATGAAGCATAGTTCACAATTTGGATCATGTCTAAGGTTGTGAAAAGTTTGGAGAAATGGAACAGATTGGCATATCAGTATACAGAGATATAGAGTATGCATCGAACAACAAAGAGTTACATGGCTACTATAGAGTTGTATATTTATTTGTTTCTTTGGCATTGTTGTCAAAGGGAGAGATAAATAATATGAAACAATATGCATCGATGAGAACACTGAAACATCTATCTAAGGGAGAGAAAAATTGAAGGAAAGGGAGAGAACTGAAGATCAGTTACTGAGAATAGAAGAAGGAATCTGAGAGCTGAAAAGATCATATTTGTAGAATGTCAAAGCTGCATTTGATAATTTTGTTGAGTAATGTAGTGATTAAACATATTAAGCTAGGGATAGCTTGTACAACATTTGTTCACATAGTTGTAGAATACATGTTTGGTATGTGTATGGTATATTTCATATTACTTGAGTTGCCATCAATGCCAAAGGGATAGATTGATGAACTACAACTGATTTAGAACGTAATTGAAGATCTATGATTAGAGATCACTGAGTTGCTGATTAGATATGTAATATGATTAAATCAGTAATATGTTGTCATTGATGTCAACTAGTTTGACAGCACTTATTTTGTAAGTTACTATACCTAAACATCTGTAGAAAAGGAGTAAAAGAGATGAAGAATAGAAACATCTACATGAGGAAGATGTATATGACAGATGAGGATGAGGAATACATTGAGTAACTTGCTGATGAGTCTATGACCTTATGTTATTGACTTGATTATGTTTCATTCATCTATGATGAGGAAAAGAGCTGAAAGACACAAGGTAGTGTGGTCATTTGATGAAGCATTATAGTATACACCGAGCAGCGTAGTGTATATCAAGCACAATATAAACTAAGCTTGTGTTCACCGACACATTTCTTTATTAACCGACCAGGAGAAAAAGGAACTAAATGATTAGTTTAGCTGTTAAGGATTGATGACTGGAAAGTACATCAAAATCAGTGATGGAGATAATGTTTGTTATGAAGATCAACGACTAGCATAATTCAAGGAAGATCTAAAGGTTGAAATCAAAATGTGTTACTGACACAACTGTTGAGGAAGGTTTAAGAAACAAACTAGATGAAGGAGAATAAGTGGAAAAATCTAATGGAGGAAAAGAAAATGGTTTAATTGTCTATTTAAGAGACCAGAATTTCATTATGAAATGAATGCCGAAAGAAGGACTACATAATTATCACATGAACAAGCTTCATGTATGCCTGATCAAACTGGTTAAGGAGAACCGAACTGCAGATTTTATCGAGCATCAAAAAGCTATCACCGAGCGACAGTACATCATTGATTATTGTTGATATAGAATTGTTATACTGATCAGAGGATTTGATTGAGCGAAATATAGATCTGAACATCTACAATTGAAGTTGTATTGTAATCAGATCAAACTGTTGTTACATTTTAACCATTGTAAATAGAGAAATCTCTTAACAGAGTGGACTTGAAAGTCTTATATGTGTCATTCATAGAATGAGCATTGTTATCCTGTCAACCCCATAGTGAATGTTGGTTGGATGATAATGGTTGGTCTAAAATCCTCTAACAAGGTCACACCTAATAGTGTGTTTGTAACCTTTAATAGGGTTGGGTCTTCACCGACCTCACTTCAGAAGAGCGAACATTTTTGGGTGGCTGGTCCCAGGTGGTTTTTCCCCTTCACAGGGTTTCCACGTTAAATCTTTTTTGTTATGTGTTCATTGTGGTGATTGTTTGTTATCATACTTTACATATTACATGTTAGATTTGGTCGGTAATCATTATATGCTATTGACTAGTAATCGGTCAAAGCACAAATAGTAAAGTATTTTATGTTACCAAGCTGTAGAAGTTTAAGTAAATTGTTTTGGATTATACATTTTGAATTGGGACTATGGATAACTGATTCACCCCCCTCTTAGTTATTCTAACAAACTCTACCACTAACCTTAACCATAATATTATAACTAACCATAACCATAATATTAGAACTAACCATAACAGTAACACTAACCATAACAATAACCCTTACGCCATTAATTTAAAAAGTAAACATCATAAAATATCTTCCATGTTGTGTCGCGACTACTACCAGCTTATATATACCTATATATATAATACGCTAAGAGTAATCATCCTCGAGCTGCCTATTTTCATCAAATTACAAGGTTTGTGTGGGTTAGGGTTGATGAAAATAGGCACCTCGAGAAGGATTACTCTCGGCGTATTATATATATAGGTATATATAAGCTAGTTGTAAATCTACCATGATGTGCACAACCTACAATCATTTCATTTAATTTATGGAGGTGACATCTCATTGTAATAATCTGTCAAATAATTCAACTGCTTCATTTATGATGGAGACCATTGATCAAACCTTTTAATTGCTTTGTCAATTTATCCACCACTCATGTTTTCTTAAGAGTTTTAAAAATGTTGGTAACAAACCAATAACTCTTAGACCGAAACTAAGTTAAGCCCCCATATTTGAACTGGAATTTGAGGGTGACTGGCTAGAAAGAACATTTTTTATTTTTGAAAAGAGTTACTTTGTGGTGTACAAGTTTAAATTTTGGGTATGTTGAGATTAAGGAAACAATCTTAAAATTATTAAAACAATGAATGACTAATTATATACACTAAGATTTTCCCAAATGTGTGATTTGATGAAGGGAAGGAAAAAATAATTGGTGAACTATTCTCATTGACAACACCTTCCTTCACTCCAAATTTTTTCCCTAGCTAAATATTTGGACTCAATAAGGGCTTTGTGAAGATGTTTTCAACTTGGTCATCTATATGATAAAACTTAAGACCAAAGACCTTGTCATGTATTTGTCATGAAATATGTTTCATATGAATCTTACTTTGCTTTGTGCATCGGCACTTCATTGGGTTGTGAGTGGTGTTGACAAGCCTTTGATTATTGTGTCATAGTGTTGTGGGTTGGATTTGTGAAATCCAAACTTAGAAAACATATATTGAATCCACATTGACTCATGACTAATAACACCAACTCCATCATATGCAGCTTCTATAGTAGAAAAAGAAATGGTAGTTTTATTTCTTAAAAGTCTAAGTCATAGGACCTACCCCAAGATGATGATGTAGCTTGTGGTTGATTAATGATCATCTGGATATTTTACCCAATCAACATCATTCTATCCTTCAATAGTGTTTTTCTCATAGGGAGCATTTTTTTTTGCTATTTTCTATAAAGGTACATAACAAAAAAATGAGGCCTCATTGCCTAACTTTTACTCAATCCCATATTTTTTTAGTGAAATTTATGAAGATATAAAGAATACATTTTATAACTACCATAGGGCATCATTTGGTATTGACAAAAGAATGCTATAATATTCACAAAAAAGAAAGATCATGATTTGTATGATTCAAGTACAAAATACTTCAAATATACTACATATAGAATGTGTCATTAACCATAGGAAAATACCTAGCATGCTTGACTCTATATAAAGGAGTTAGTAAGGACTTGTAGTTTTCCATTGAAACTTATCGTACATGCTTTGAATATATTTTGATTGATTAGGAAAAAATCATATCATGGACTATGCAATTTGTAGGGTGGAAAAAATGAACCAAATCCAAGTTTTTCATCCCAATTTTGTTGTTGTTGTTGTGCTCTTTGAGATCACAAATCTACTTGATGTAAGATCTTGTGATGTTGAATTCATTAGCATAGAGGACCAAAGTCAATAGTTTCTTGTCTAATTCCTAAGTTTAGACTATAGAGTTATAGGGACCATGTATAACTAGAATCAATGAGAAACAAGTTTATGTTTTAGTTTCAATCTCCGAGAGCTTGTTTTAGTCCATTCATGAACTTTCTCAGTCTACTTACATAGATAGAATTCTCATTGCTAATAGACCTAAGAGGTTGAGATATCTATATTTATTTTTACAACTCTCCATGAAAGAAGGAACTATTGGCATATGTTTGACGGACTTCCCATCCTTGTGTTATACCTAAGGAGACTAAAATCCTAATGGAATCCACCTTAGCTACTAAAGAAATTTTTTTATGGTAATCAAACATATTGTTTTTGCTACCAGTCAAATCTATACATATCAATAGACCCATCTATTGCATATTTATTTTAGTTCACTACTTTCACCTCACCATTTTTCTTTCTTTTGAAAATGGAACCAAGTATCATGCATTGTTCTTCTTTAAAGAAAGAAGTTATTTTACCATAGTTGCCTATTATTTAAGATTCTTAGAAGCTATATGACAAGTATCAAGATCTTGTCTATTTCCAAATGTTCCAAGTGTGCAACACAATAACGAACTTATTATCTAGGATCTCCTACCAATGTACCAACATCTTTGTGTACTTTGTAGACCTACTAGATTAAGGTTGTAACAGTTTAGCTAGTGCATTCTATATATTTTTAACACTAGTTATGGAGGTGCTTGTGACCCTCTTTATGGATAATAATATAAATTATATCAAGTCATAATATAAGATGTATTTAAACTATATTGTTCTTCATAAGAAATATTGAATTTGTTTTATTTGGATCAGTAAAAATAAACAAAGGAGAAGATGATGTTGGCTCACAAGCTTGGGATTATTCATCAAACAATATATTTAGAGCATTAAGATTTTATGCCTTCACATGTTTGTAGTAACCAACAAAGATGCAATGTTTAACATCTATTTTTCTAGCTTTACATGCATAATATAGGATATGCACCCAAGTGGTACATCCAAAAAATTGAAACATCAAGCTTGCAATACTGAGTGGGGAGTGTAATTTTTAATGTGATTTGTGAGTAGATCAGTTCTACCAAAAATTAAGAAGGAAAACCTCTACAATATACCATGAAATTTTCCACTCTTGTGAGTGTACAATTTTTATGTTTAGTTACACTATTTTGTTGAGGGGTGTAGGGTAAAGTATGTGGATGTTGAATGCATAGTTGTTCATAAAGCATAATCATATGATTATTAAGAAGATCTATCATTTTATTATCTATTCTAAGCAAGACTTCTTCATCTTTCAAAGGTTTTTTAACAAGAGATTCAAAAATATTGAAGTGCTAAAAATTTAGTTTTACTTTTTAGATAGTAAATCCAAGCTCTACAAGATAAATCATTGATAAATATAAGTACATATTTAAATGTTTCTAAAAAGGAAAAATTAATAAGAACATAAAATCACTATATACTAACTATAATCAATCACTTATTATCTCAAAATTTTCTTTCAAAAAGTGGATAACTTGAATGAACACCATCTATAAAAGAAAATTTTATAAAATAATAACCATATGATGTTCATTATATTCTCCCCTAATATCATAGTTTACTCAAAAAATACCATGTGCAATCACAAAATGTGAAGGATATATTTTTTTAATCAATCAAAGGATGAAGCCAAATATTATATTACTAAAAATAAAAGTTAAAAGATACATAAAAGTCTAGTTCACCCTATTCTATAAAACATGTTAAGCTTTAAAAAACATATGAAAATACCTAAAAGTCTTCAGGTATGGATAATTGACCAAGTATCTAGATGTTTATGTTTTTTTTTAAAAATCTACCAAATATTTCAGGAAACCATTTCTATGTCCTTGATAAAATCCCTTGAATAACAAAATTCAAAGCAAAATCTCCAAATGAAGATCTGAAAAAAAAAAGATCTACTCACCTATAATACTACAGAAAGTATTCCCTAAAAATAGCTCTTAATGATAGGGGGATAACCAAAACTCTTCTTATCTGGTAAGAAGAAATCCTAGTGTTTTGAAGAAGGCACTACTTCATCTATTATGCTAGTTGGTTGAGACCTCTAGAGTTTTGATTAAGTAAAAATAGGTTTTGATAGGACCCAAAACATTTACAAAGTACTTAGAGATAAACCATTAAAAGTATAATAGAGTCTATGCCACATCACCCCAGAGCATGAACAAAAAACAACAGAGAAACAAGTGATAAAAAAAATTCTACATCAAAAGAAATGTAACAAGGCAACCAAACAAAAGGATAGGACAATACAAAGAGACAACTGAATACATTTCATAAAGTCCCTAGCCTAGACCACCATAATCTGCATATCTTTTCCTCTTTCTTTCCTCTCCCAGTAAACTTCTATCAATATAATAACACTCATCATTCAGGGTCACAAGAACAAAGGAAGTATTTTTCATATTCACTTGTTCACTTTGTCTTTGACTTGTGAATTTTTGGCATCTATTAACAAATATCGAGTGAATACGAACAATACTTCCTAATTTTTGGCCTCTCTTCTAGATCTTGGAGGAGACAAGGTGGAGATATTGCTATGACTAAGGAAAGTGTTTAAAAAATAATTTTTGGTAGATCGTGTCTATATTGTTTCTCTAGAAAAAATAGGGGTGGGGATCTCATGGCCAAGGGATATATATCCAAGCTCTTCTAGCCATTCCAAAATGTGGCTTGCCATCCATTATTATGAACTTGAATGGTGAAGAACTAGCACAATAGAGGAAGTGTGTGACAATTGGAAGATATTTCCTTTGAAAATGGTTTCTAATTGATGAAATTGTAGACTACAAATGGCTGGAAAATTTTTTAGAGCTTATCGTCCCCAAAGCTTTCTACAAAGAACTAAGGGATGGAGAGCTCCCTACTTTGTTGAAATGAACCATTTTTTGTTTTTCAAGTGGAAATTTTTTGGGATGAATTTATCATTAGTGATAGTGGAGCTACATGGTGAAAATACCATTTCCATACCACCTTCTAGCTTATTGTGGTTCATAATACCACCTTTTGGCTTTTGGAGTAATGGTGTAGGGGCACCCATAGGTCTGCATGCCTCCAAGGGGGAAGAAGCTGATTATTTTGTTTTTTTGAGTTATTTTACATGTAATAAGGTCTTCTAAGACCATTTCATATGTTTTGGATTCTAGGTTGGTTCATTAGGTGTTATGACTTGAAAAATTACATAAAAGTTGTCAAAGTTGCACATTGTTGTCAAACAACTTTTGAACATTAGTTTGGCATTTCCTTTGCATTGTATGTGTTTTCCCAGATTCATGTTGCTATGAAATTGATTAGGAATAAAATATATTTGAATATAATTTATTTTTCTTTTTGTTTCACTAAAATCTATTGAGTTTTGAAGAAGCTATGATCATTTTAATGACTGCAATTTCTAGATTTTTCCTATAACTATGATGTTGCAACATTTTGTACATATATGTAAGGAATTTGTATAATATGAATGTGGTATGGTTGGAAATATAAATGAGTTACCTTTCATGTGGTTTTCATTTGGATAAATCTCATTATGTTTGAGCCAAAAGTTATGCCCATTTTACTGCAAAATAAGTCTGAAGCCCTAGTTTGGGTAATAGTGAGTAAACAAGTCAATTTTTGAAGGTTTTCATACAAAGTAACCTACCTTGATTCCAAGATATGTTTCATAAAGAAAAAATGATTATCTATAACTATATTTATATTTTTTATATCATGTCTACAATGAAAATTATGTCCAAAAAATCCAATTTTCTACCCCCAAGTTTGTTCAAACAATTAGGCCTAGAGACTAGGACAATCAATTTTTGAGTCCTTTGTTCCAAAGTAACCACACTTGAAAATTGGGTATATTGTAAAATGGAGTAAAGGGTATAAAAGTCCATTTTTATAAATTGTGTATGATTTTTTCATAGGAGGTTATGATTGAAAAACTAGTTGTGAAAGGCTACTAGGAAATTGAGGGCTTGTAAGCAAAAATCCATCAAAGAATGTTATAATATTTAAAATATTGGTTGATTGAGATTGTTTGCTACTCTCCACCCCTGATCTACACCATATTGGTATTAGAGATCTAAGATCTAAGCAAGGGAAATTGTGTAAGTCTATGTTTTGGAAGGATGAGTCTTAATAAGAAGAAAGATGGGCAAAGGGCATCAACATTCTTCAATAGATTGTTCAAAGTGACAAAGAGGTTACAAGAGGAAGAAATGACAAAGAATCTACAAGAGAAAGAAATGGCATCTAAGGAAGATGTAATGTACTAGATGGTAGACTAGACCTCCTACAACGTACAATAGCTACACTCTTCCCTACATTGATCCCTCAGTACACTAACCACATCTTCATCATACCATACACAATTCCACTGTACCATACACACTTCCTGTTAGAAAGTAAAGATCCCCAAGATAATTGAGAGGGGGGGGGTTAATCAGTTATCAGATAATTTATCCATTCAATAGATTTAAACAATATAATCAATGTACTGATCAACCATAGAAAGATAACCATACACAATTGCACAATAACACAAGATATGTTAACTAGGGAACCTCTTGAAAAGAGTAAACCCCAGTGGGAATGATGCCCAAAAAATGATGCACTAATATGAAAGTTCCTTGTTAGAGGATGGACCCTATTAGGAGTCTTATGAAATACATTCAGTATATATAAATCCCTGTTAGGAGATTTTGAATCCCTGTTAAAAGATTCTAACCCGGTTAAGAGTTTATTGAAGACAGAAGGACCCACTGCCCAAACAGCTTCAAGGCAAGATCTCTGAACCCACTGTCCAAAAGATCTTAGAATTATTCAATAGAATAATATGAAATATATTACCTCCTTCACACTATGCCAAAACTACACTCTCTGCTACACAAGATCACAATTCCAGATCTCTGTACTCACAAGTCTTCCTTCATCATTGAATTAGCTCTTTTCTTCACTTCATGCATATATTCACATCACAATCTTCATAGTACACATTACAATAAGGAAAAAATTCCTTCTTATATACCAAACTCAAATAATTACAAATGAGTCGGTCCTAAATTACAAAATAATAAATTCTACACGCTACACACAGAATTCACATAAAACTGTCGGCTTCTAGTTATTGTAACTTTCTCCAAACATATCCTCAAAGTTTATGCTATGAACCACATCATCATTAATGAGTCTCCAACATCCATTTAATTGCACAAAATTAGATTCCATCCCAGCTAAGAGATATCCTCCGATTTCTGAACATCGCTACATCGAAACACTGTCTAAACACTGCTTTCACCAAAATGCTCATAACTCTTACAAATGAATGAATTTATTTTTGCACTGTTAACCATAGGTTAATAACACACCAAAGAACATACCATCAACTGCACAAAAGCCAATCTGCAATATAACATGTGTGCAAAACAAAATTGTACCTACTTTCTTGCTAATATCCAGAATATCACTGTGTTGACATCAATGACAATCCAAGTCATGAATGCAACAAAAACTGCTACAGAATGACTACCAAAACACTTTTCATTCATTCCTAACAATCTCCCCCATTGGCATTGATGGCAACATAGATGAAAAACATCCAATGTTCCAAAAATCCAATACTATAATATCACTACAAAATATCAAATCAAATCTTGCTTCGTTTTCCTATTCAGCTCTCTCATACAATCCACAATGTTTTTCATGTATATCTCTCCCCCATTGACATCAATGATAGAAATTCTATCACTAAGTCAACAAAAACTTAATGTCAAAAGACACTTTTTAGAAAAATACAATAACAAGAGTCCTCCTGACTCAGCTCATAAACTCCCCCATAGAGGAAGTTCCAACATCCAATCCAGAAGAAAGATAGGGCTCATATACCACTGGACAGATGCAATCATCTGCATCAATTCTCAAAAATAGGTTGGGGCATAACCCCAAGCATACCTCTCAGATACAAAAATGTATCCTTAGGTAAAGGCTTTGTAAATATATCTGCTATCTGCTCCTTTGTACTTATGTACTCCAATCTTACTTCTTTTTCTACAACTTTGTCTCTTACAACATGATACTTGATCTCAATATGTTTAGTCTTAGAATGTAAAACAAGATTTTTTGACATACTCACTGTACTGGTGTTGTCACAATGTATAACAACAGGCTCATCAAACTTTATTCCAACATCTTTCAACATCTGCTTCATCCAAATAATCTGATTACAATTATTTGCTGCTGCAACATATTCTGCTTCTGCTGTGCTTTGTGAAGTACAATTCTACCTCTTACTTAGCCAAGAGACCAATTTACCTCCAAGAAAAAAGGCTCCACCACTGGTGCTTTTCTTGTCATCAACACTACCTCCCCAATCTGCATCAGTATAGGCACATAAAGTAAAATCATCAAAATTCTCATACCATAATCCATAATCCATTGTTCCTTTCAGATATCTCAGTATCCTCTTTACTACTGCATAATGTGATTCTCTAGGTTCTGCTTGAAATCTTGCTACAATCCCCACTGAATGTGCTATATCAGGTCTTGTATGTGTCAAGTACTCCAATCCTCCAATCATAGATCTGTACTTTTTCTACTCAACTGCTGGTGTCTCATCTTTGCTAGATAACTTATGTCCGATTACCATAGGTGTTCCAATAGGTTTAGAATCTTCCATTCCAAATATTTTCAATAATTTATTTAAATACTTAGTTTGACTTACAAATATACCTTCCTTGCTTTGTGTTATCTGTAGTCCCAAACAATATTTCATTTCTCCAATCATGCTCATCTCAAATTCAGTCTTCATTTCATCTGCAAATTTGTCACTAGCTTCATCTTCTCCTCCAAAGATAATATCATCAACAAATATAACTATAACCAACAAACCATTCTCAATTTCTTTTGTGTATAAGTTACTATTTTTTGTTCCTTTTATAAATCTTAATTTCAATAAATACTTATCCAATCTTGCATACCAGGTTCTGGGTGCTTGTTTTAATCCATATAAAGCTTTCTTTAACTTACATACCATATCTCCTTCTTGTGTCAAAGGAAAACCTTCAGGCTGCTCAATGTAGACTTCTTCTTCCAATTCACCATTCAAAAATGTTGACTTCACATCCATCTGATGCACTCTCAATTTCTTGTAAGTTGCATATGCTAGAAACATTCTCACTGCTTCAAGTCTGGCCACAGGTGCAAAAGTTTCTTCATAGTCAATTCCTTCTTGTTGTGAATATCCTTTACATACCAATCTTGCTTTGTTTCTTATCACTTCTCCTTGTTCATTCATCTTGTTTCTGAATACCCACTTTGTTCCAATCACATTCTTGTCTTCAGGGCTAGGGACCAATTCCCATGTCTTGTTTTTTTCAATCTACTCTAGTTCTTCTTTCATAGCATTGATCCAATGTTCATCTTCACAAGCTTCATTAGTAGTCTTAGGTTCAATTTGAGAAATCAAAAATAAATGTACCTTATTTCGAGTCAAAACTCCTCTATCTAAACTTCCAATAACTTGCTCAATAGGGTGATGTCTTGAAGTATACCTGTTAGGTGTCATAGTTACTGATCTTGTTCCGATTATAGATTCTTCTCTGCTTTCTTCTCTATTTTCTTCTCTATTTTCTTCTCTGTCTTCTTCAGTATGACTTTCATTCAGTAAATCACTGT
Source organism: Chamaecyparis obtusa (assembly GCA_027943335.1). NCBI lineage: Eukaryota > Viridiplantae > Streptophyta > Pinopsida > Cupressales > Cupressaceae > Chamaecyparis > Chamaecyparis obtusa. Next base: position 1,042,995 of record BSBK01000035.1, on the reverse strand, counting down.
TAGTTTCAAAAAATAATTTTGCATTTTCAATGTTAGGCTGAGGTTGTGCTTCTCCATCAGATTCATAATCAAGCATTCTTTCCTAAATTTTAAACTTCTCATCAACTTTTACATTTGCAATTTCAACAATAGTCTTAGTTCTTTTGTTATAACATCTATATGCTTTGCTTTTTAAAGAATATCCAAGAAATATACCTTCATCACTTCTAGGATCAAACTTTCCTATATCATCATCTCTCTTAATATAACATTTACTTCCAAAAATTCTAAAATACTTAATTGAGGGTGTATGTCCAAACCATAATTCATAAGGTGTCTTGTTTGTATCTTCTCTGACCTATACTCTGTTCATAGTGTATACTGTTGTGTTCACTGCTTCTCTCCAAAAAGTTTTAGCCAAATCATTTTCAAACAACATAGCTCTTGCTGCTTCAGTTATTGACCTGTTTCTTCTTTCTGCAATACCATTTTGTTCTGGTGTTCTAGGGGCTGAAAGTTGTCTCTTAATGCCATTCATTTCACAAAAGGTGTTAAAATCTCTAGATGTAAATTCACCACCTCTATCAGATCTTAGACACTTAATCTTTATTCCAGATTCATTCTCAATTTTGCTTTTCATGATCTTAAATTTATCAAATGCTTCATATTTTTCTTTCAAAAATGCAATCCACGTCATTCTTGTAAAATCATCAACAAGAATCATAAAATACCTTTCACCATAGAATCCTCTAGTCCTAGTAGGACCACTCAAGTCTGTATGAACAATCTCCAACTTCTCTGCCAAAGTGAACTTCTTATTGGGAAATGAACTCCTTTTCTACTTTGCCATCATACATTCTTTGCAAATCCTGTTAGCAGGTTTCATAATTCTAGGTAAATCTCTTACCGCATGTGTAGTGCTCACCTTGACAATATTATCAAAGTTTATATGACAAAATATTTTATGCCATAACCAACTATCATCAATCCTAGTTATCAAACATGTCATCTCAGTAGGATTCAACTGAAATACATTACCTCTGGTTCTGGATCCTCTTCCAATCAGATTTCCATCTTTATCTTTTATCACACAAGTTTTCTCAGAAAACCAAACTTGATAACCCTTATCAGCCAATTGTCCAACGCTTAGTAGATTATGTCTTAATCCATCAATAAAGTAAACATCATCAGTGTTAGTCTTTCCATCAAGAGTAATAGATCCTATACCCTTAATCAAACAAGGTGCATTGTTACCAACTCTAACAATTCCTCCATCATAATTATCTAACTTAACAAACTTTCTTTTATCTCTATTCATATGATGTGAACAACCACTGTCTATAATCCAATAAGATTTCTTTTCAACTTGTGAAACTAATGCTTTTTCTTCCCTTTTATTAGATTCAGAACTTTCATCTTTAATTGTTACAAATCCTATTTCCTCAAAGTTATCATTATCACTGTCACTTAAATGTTTTTCAATTCCTGCTTCAAAATCTTCATCATTTGCATAATAACATTCTTTAGATCTCCTAGGTTTAAGGTTGCTTCTATACTTCTTAACTCTTTTAGGACATTTAGATGCAAAATGACCATATTCTTGACAAGTCCAACATTTAAAGATTTTCTTACCATCTGGTTCTCTTTTTACAAGTAATGCAATACCTTCTTCAATCTTCTTATCTTCCTCAAATCTTCTATTACTGGCATAATCTCCATTCACACTAGTACTTCTTGTAGTTCTAATGCTAAGAGCACTGAATGATGTTTCCATTCTAGGTAGCTCTCCTAATAATATCAAGTTCATCTCTGTTGTTTCTAATCTTCCAAGAAGAGTCTCTCTTGAAAAGTTTGATGTACAAGGTATCACTTGTTCAATCATTTGCATTGTCTGCTTGAATACTAGTGTCAAAGTTCTCAGAATTTTCCATATCACTTCATTCTCTATCTTATCACCTCCACAAGAATTTATTCCTATCATAATCTCAGACATCCTACCAATATAGCTTCTAATAGATTCATCTTCCATCATTCTAATATCTTCAAATGCACAAATCCAATTATGTAATCTAGCCTTCTTTGCATGTTCATCACCTTCAAAAGTAGAATGTAAAGCTTTCCAAATTGTATGAGATGTTTTCAAACATCTTACCTGACTATATTCATTCTCCGGTAGTGCTGATAAAAGTGCTTCTCTTGCAAGTATGTTACACATGAATAGATCTAGTTCATCTTTAGTTCCTACCTCTAGATTGTCTTCCTCAATGATAGTCTTCTCATTCTTTGTAATCAACCAATAACTTGGTCCTAAACATAATAGATGTGTCTTCATCTTTTCTTTCCAGCTGTCAAAATTTACTCCATCAAACTTAGAGCTTTCTCTTCTAAAATTTGCCATGGATCTCCTTAAGTTGTTAAACTTTTCTTTCAAGGACCTGCTACTCTGATACCAATTGTTAGAAAGTAAAGATCCCCGAGATAACTAAGAGTGGGGGGGTGAATCAGTTATCAGATAATTTATCCATTCAACATCTTTAGACAATATAATCAATGTACTGATCAACCATGGAAAGATAACCATACACAATTGCACAATAACACAAGATATGTTAACTAGGGAACCTCTTGAAAAGAGTAAACCCCGGTGGGAATGATGCCCACAAAATGATGCACTAATATGAAAGTTCCTTGTTAGAGGATGGACCCTGTTAGGAGTCTTATGAAATACATTCAGTACGTATAAATCCCTATTAGGAGATTTTGAATCCCTGTTAAAAGATTCTAACCCGGTTAAGAGTTTATTGAAGACATAAGGACCCACTGCCCAAACAGCTTCAAGGAAAGATCTCTGAACCCACTGTCCAAAAGATATTAGAATTATTCAATAGAATAATATGAAATATATTACCTCCTTCACACTATGCCAAAACTGCACTCTCTGCTACACAAGATCACAATTCCAGATCTCTGTACTCACAAGTCTTCCTTCATCACTAAATTAGCTCTTTTCTTCACTTCATGCATATATTCGCATCACAATCTTCATAGTACACATTAAAATAAGGAAAAAATTCCTTCTTATATAAAAAACTCAAATAATTACAAATGAGTCGGTCCTCAATTACAAAATAATAAATTCTACACACTACACACAGAATTCACATAAAACTATCAGCTTCCAGTTACTGTAACTTTCTCCAAACATATCCTCAATGTTTGTGCTATGAACCAAATCATAATTAATGAGTCTCCAAAATCCCTTTAACTACACAAAATCAGATTCCATCCCAGCTAAGAGATATCCTCTGATTTCTGAACATCGCTACATAGAAACACTGTCTAAACACTGCTTTCACCAAAATGCTCATAACACTTACAAATGAATGAATTTCTTTTTGCACTGTTAACCATAGGTTAATAACACACCAAAGAACATACCATCAATTGCACAAAAACCAATCTACAATATAACATGTGTGCAAAACAAAACTGTACCTACTTTCCTGCTAATATCCAGAATATCGCTGTGTTGACATCAATGACAATCCAAGTCATGAATGCAACAACAACTGCTACAGAATGAATTCCAAAACACTTTGCATTTATTCCTAACACTTCCACCATACCATGCACATGTACTTTGTACTCTACATATTACACACTGCAATTCAACACACTTTGGTACTTTGCATCCTTAAGTACTATTGTAGTAGTCTTCCAATTTAATCTACAATATTATGTGATGGTATAACAAGTGACAATAAAAAAATGTGAGCTCAAATCTGACAAACAAGAATATTATAATTTTTTATCAATAGATGTTCAATAAGAAGATATCTCTATTTTTTAGATAATCTCTGAAGAAGACTTCACAAATTTGACAATGAAGTACATAGTGGAGTATCTAAAGTGATATTTCTAATGAAAAACTATGGTGGCTACTAACCACCAAAAATTGCAATTACAAACTAGGGAGAGTCTTGCACCTTTGAAACTGCAAACAAGAACTCAATTCCAATTGGAATTTCCAATACACAAGAAAAGATAACTCTATGATGATTACCTACGATGCCAACCAATGCCTTATAAAGGCCTTCAAGAAGTTTCAAAAAAGTTACAACGACTCTATTGAGCTTCATTTTTACACAAGCAAATTTCCCTCTTGGAAGAATGATGTGAATCAATCTCAAGGTTCCTTCTGGGTTGGGTCTCAACCACTTGGATAGCTCAACTAAAGATAAATGTGAATTTGTTCACAAGGAGGCCTTTGCTACTTCGTATCTCAAAAAGGGCTACAAAACAAACTTAAAAAATACCATAATATTTCTCTTTTTTTGGATTTTTAGATTTTAAATGAAATCAATGTTATTCTAATTAATCTATCATAATTGATTTGCAAAGAGAGTAAGAAGTAGGGTAACAAGAATTTGAAGGAAATTGCTGAAAAGAAACTAATGGACATAAACCAGTATCACACTACTTTGTGAATTAAAAGACCGAGAAGATGAGGAAACCCACAAAATAGAGATCAGAATAAATCACAATCTTCAGCTAGGTAGATGTAATCATCAATGGAAATGAACACAGACGTATGATAAGCCAAAAATCATCGAATCATGAAGCTACCACAGATGTGCACACACATGAGACAAGTTTATCTTTAAAGTACCAAAAGAAAGATCTTCTTGATAATTCACCACAACAAAGCAATATAACACCAACAAACACTGAACTAAGGAATCACAGATTTAAAACCACCACACAATCAATTGGATCTTTGAAATAAATAAATGAGAGATTCACACATTCATAAATCTCACGAAGATAGCAGAAGAATCACACCATGATTGAAGCACCAATTGTATGTATTGTATTAATGATAAAGTATGACCCTCATTACATTGAGTTTATACAATTTATAGAGTTGTACTCTTATTTTCACAGCTAGGGTTTCAGCTGCCTCTAAAACTTGGAAATAAATTAAAACTATAGATTACATGAAAGAAACTACCTCTAAAACAAGTTAAACTACCCTAGCACAGAATTAAACCTCATGCATTATAAAAAACTATAGCAGGTCATGCATAAAATGGCTCAAAATGCATCTGGAACTCATGCAAGCTCTCCATGAAACTTAGAGCTGATGCCTTTAATCCTTTGTTATAGCTTCTCCACATGGAATCAACTAAATGAGGCTCCCAAATCATGCAGAAATGATCCCATGAAAGTGATTTGATTGAATGAAAAATGAAGTCTGAGAAGACTGAATTCGAATGATGGACATGCCCAAAATTCAAGGATCCCGACAGTTGCCCCAAAAAAATGAAGCTCCAAAATTGACTAAGTGTCAAATCCTCCTTTCCCAAGTTTCAAAATTTAGACTTTCGGAGGCCGAAAATTCTCTAGGGCTGAAATGCCAAAAATCAAGGTCTTAAAAAATGGCTAAGTGTGAAAACTACTTTTTTCCTACACAAAATTTGGCTAAGTCCAGATTGGATGCTTATTGACTTGGGAGTACTTCTGGATGAGCCCTGTGGAACCTATCCACAATCACTAGCACCTCTTCAAAGTCATCCATTTTGACCCCTTCAAGGAGTTCTTGTTGTCTCTCTCAGAAGGTGACCAATTCCATTGTAAACCCCTTTATCTCCTCTTCCTGAGACAACATCTTCTGAATTTCCTCCTTCTGATAGAACATCTGCTGGAGGTCTTCTTTTGTTTTAACTCCTCTAAATATACCTAGATACTGATTGATGATGACATTTAAAGAGTGCATATTTTTATCATCATCTTCATCATATAAGTCTAAGTCCAATCCGTCAAAGAACTTATGCATTTCCCCTACAAAAAGTAGACTTTCATCTCTTTTTTTTATCCATCCTTTTAAGTACCTTTTCAAAAATGGTCAAAGCTCTAGTTATGTTTTGGATCCACTTCTCAAAATTGTCCAACATTGACCCTTCATACACCTTCACCAAAACTTGGAAGCATTGCTTCCTTATTACTATAAGGTCATTCGGTGCCTTTTTCCATTTTAGGATCTTCTCCTCCATACCATCCTCTTCACTCATAATCTCTACCAAGGATGTGATTCCCTGAAGAATCCTTCAAAAAGGCCTCAAAATCTTCTTGAGACACACCTTCGAAAACTCATCAAAATTGGCCTTCTAGTCTGCACACGCTTGAATAAAAGAATGTGGAACATCTGTTGATATATTTACCTCACCCCTTCTCTCCAAAATAGCTTGTAATGAGGCCTCAGGGTTTTTAGGGTCAATGAGACCCGCTGTCTTAAGAATGAATTTCTTCATGGCCTCATTCTGCTCCATCAACACCTTTATCTTCTCTTCATCTTTATCCATAAAGCCCAGACCATGCTTCAATCTAAGGGTAGCTAGAGTTTTACTACCCTCTCTAGTTGGCTCTCCCAAATCTACTTCCTCCAACACATAGTGATCTAGGGTGACTTTAGCTATACTAATAATCATTGTAGGGACAACCACCTGAACCTTCCATCTACTCATTTGGTCTTATGTTACATATGATAGGGTCCTTTCTCAGGTGCTAGATCCATCTTGATGGAATGCTCACCCTAATACAACAATATCTGTTTCATCATCAGTATATACCCTAGTCCTTGGCTGAATCACCTTGGTGAACCAAGTGGGTTTTGAAAAGGTGTTGAGGGGTTCATAAGGGGCTGCTAGAGTTGAGGTAGTCATAGGGCATTCTATCTTGGTTTCCTCATGACTCTGCTCATCTCCTCCTCCTGTTTCCCATTCTTCCATCACATTTAGCTCTCCCTCCTCATGTGTATGTTCCTCATCATTTGTTTTCTCTTCTTCATCAGCCTATTTTTTTGATCCATCATGTTCTTCTGACAGCATCTCACATGTTCCCTCTATTTCTTTCTTAGGCTATTAAGGCCCTTGTTCTACTGCTTCATTATGAACAAGTGGTGAAATAAGGGCTTGGGAAGGAGTATTTTGTGTGGGAGGAGTAGGAGTAATAAGGGGAGTGGGTGAAGGCATTGGTGGAGGTGGAAGAGTTGGCATGGGAGCATGAAAAGGTGGAGGTTGTGGAGGCAATGGAGTGGTTTGAACCAGAGGCAGAAGTGTAGTGGTAGGTGGTGTTTGATGTAGAGGTGAGAGTGGAGTTTGATACATAGGTGGAGGTGGAGGTTGAACTGGGTGTGAGGCCGAGGGAATTTATGCAACTACATCTTCCTCAGAGGTGATACCTATAGAAGAGTCCCTTCTTGACTCTACAATCTCCTACTATATTTTAGTTGCAACTTCCTTAACTGGCTCTGGAGACTTTCATGGAACTTCCTCTCCCACACTGTCAAGAGGACCAGGGAACTACATAGGGATAGATCCCAGAGGAAATGACTATCCTGTAGCTAGATCTTGTTGCTCAGATTCTTGGAAACCATGAAGCCCCTCAAAATATGAGATGTTAAACTCATCATCACCCAGAGTGTCTAGATTTATTGGCTCTCCTTGGGTTGCTCCTTCAACATCTTCTTGATCATCTTCTAGTATCCTCCTTCTTTTCAAGGATCCCAAAGAGTGAGTTCTTCTACTAAGGGGCACTTGATCCATATCATATTCATCATCCTCCAAAAGGGTGTCCATTTGAGTGGGTGTTGAGCCTTTCTTCCTTTTGTAAACATTCCCTTTAATCACCCTAGCCGGCCTAGGTCCAGTTATCTTGAATTTAGGTGCCTTCCTTGGTGCACTTGGAGGTTCAGGGCTACCAGAAGAAGGAAAATTTAGAGGTTCTAATCTCCTTGTCATTCTAGTTTTAGGCTTCTTCGAATGAGTAGCTGAGCCATATGCTGTAGGATGCTCATGTCTATAAACTGTCTCTGGCTTTTGTAGTGCAACCTCCTTAAATTGTGGCTTGAGAACTTTCTCTCCTTTCTTCTTCTTCTCCTTAGAAGGCTAATCCAATTGCTATTTCATTAGTATGGGGTCCATAGAAGATGGACCAGTGACCCATGCCTTAGTCACTTTGATGGTGTGTCTCACTTTGAAGTTGATATCATTATTTTCATCTCTATCAACCTCCGCATTCAAAATGGCCTTGCTATATACTTTATCCAGATTGTAGATAGGATCCAGGATATCCTCAGAGTTAGCTCCCTTCACCTTTGGAGGTATCTTCAATAGTAGAGTGATCTATACCAGCTCCAAACTCATCTAGCAATAGTCATGGATCTTGACCTCATAGTCATCTAAGAAATTCATCCAATGGTCTTCAATATTGGGCTCATGTACATAATTCCTTCCCATTATGTGACTATATGTACCAATTGGATCAAAATGGGTCCTTCTGATGTTGTAGCTTTGTAGAGGGAATTCATCCCATTCGAAGGAAAAGGACTTACAAATCTTCATATCCAGTACACAGTGGGGCCCTATGGAAATTGGGAAGTCCCAGCAATGTTTCTTCTTGTGTCAGATGTGCTCATGGGCATCAGACAATTGCCTAGCCATCTCCAACATGATCACTCTATCAGATGGATACCTCGGTAGTTTCTTAGGAGCCAAGGTGCATCCCACAACCTAGATGTATGTAAAGGTCTTGAACTGAATGTAAAATGTCCCAAGGGCCTTCACTTTTGTAGCAGCTTCAGTTGACATCCTCTTAGCATAGTCACCCTCTATGGAGTGTATGATGGAAAATAAAAAGGCATCATTGACGATGCATAAATCATATCTGTTGTGTGGGTAGTATTCTTTTCTAACCAGCTATGGGTACATTATGAATGGCCATGTATTTAGATCTCCCATAGCACCGACTTTCACCAATATTAGGTATACTGCTCTAGCAACCAATAGGTACACAACATAGGATGTCATATAGAAGTGTGGATCTCTTTTCACTCTGATCAAATACTCATCTAAGTTGTCACTAAGGATGGTGGCCCAGTCAAACCTTGCCTACCTCTCCTTTATTTTTTCAATAAGTAGGATCATCCATGGTTCCAGCTAAATAGACTTAGGTAGTCCATACACTCGACTGATCATGGTGATGGCTTCTTGGATATCTTCCTTCATGTATCCTCTCTGCATATCTATTTGGTCCAACTTATTTTTGGGTAGAGATTGTATAAGGTACTCCTTGTTCATGATGTCATGAGATAATGAGACATCCCTATTATAGAGCTCCATTCCCTTGCCGATGAAGAAGTTGTAAAATTTGTCGATCCCTTTGGGCAAGTGGAAGAAATCTTCAATATTTTTGGGCCTTAGATCCAGAACTACTTCACCCATGCTATTCTTCACCATTCTTTCATTTGGTATGTAGTGAATTTCCAGAGTGTTGATCAGGTCTGAGGATAAGATGGAGACCGATGTGCTGTTGCATTCACCAGAGAACACTACACTAATGAAGTGTAGTCTTCAGATCTTCCTATTGGTTGTGCACATTTGACCAAGTACTCATTCCAACTCACATTGCTGATGTCAGTGTTCGTGATCTTAGCATGTAAGTTTCCCACCTTGGAGGGTGCGTGATAACCTTTGAACTGATACCGCATAGCTGGTGAGTTAACCTTCTTTGCCATTTTTGCAAAGAGAAAAGGACATTAATTAGTAGACATCAGATCACATAAAAGAGACAAAAATCTAAACAACCTTGAAAGAACTAAGACTTAAAAGGTTTGAAAAGGCAATTTTGGCCTTTTGGACTTTCGAGGGTATGAGACCTCTGAAAGGCTGAAAGGGCCGAAATGCCGAAAAGGGAGACCTCCAACTAGTGGTCGGGATCGGTGTTTCAGAGATACAATCTTTCAATCCTTGGTGAATTAGAGGTTCAATATTTTTGAAGTGTGAAACCTATGAAATGCTGAAGAGGGGTCGATGACTTTTGAAGTGTGTCTTGAGAGTTTTGCACTTCGAACCTTCAGACTTTTGGTGAATCAGAGATGAAATATATTTGGGGTGCAAAACCTCTGAAATGCTGAAGAGGGGTCTTGGACTAGACCGAATCAAACAAAACCCTAGCAACAAGAAAATAAAATGAAAACAAAAGGGAAGGATAGAAGGAACCAACCTACAAACAAGCTGGAAGACAATGACCACCAGGAAGAATACAAGAAAGGTGGGGAGCAGAAACAAGCTGAGAGGAAAAAAAATGCCTATAATCTCCAAAAAATGTGATCGTAGGAAGAACAAGTGAGGGTAAAAAACCCACTCTTTGCCTTATATAGGCAACTAGTGGGGTTGATGTCAGCCACCCCCACCGATCAGCTTTTTGGCCTTTTAGGGGTTTGGGTCCTCCGAAAGTCTGAAACACTGAAAGGTCAACTCCCTTCAGAGAGTCAGAACTTTCGGTGCCCAGATCTCTGAAAGTCCAAAACCCATGGGGTTTTAGAAATGCCCAAGGCTTATCAGCTTTCAAAGCTTTCACACTTTCAGACCTCCAAAAGTGTGAAACTATGAAACAATGAAAAAGACAAACAACTATACCTTAAAACCAAAAAATCACAAATTGACAGATAGACAAGGAACCTAAGACAAGCCAAAAAGAGGGGGGGGGGGCACCTAAAGGCAAGAGGCTACAAAGGGGAGCGTGGTTGTGGAACCACAAAAAATATCCCCAACAAAAGAAAGGGAAACAACCTAAGTATCCCAGGGTCATTCCATCTTGAAACAATCCCATCTTACGGTGAGCCAGACATAAAGCCTTCAGCCAGAGTGATTATCCTATCATCATCAAGATTGAGAAAATCATTACATTTGCATCTAGTGTGTGTTTATGTGTGTTCAAATTTCCCAAGAATCCCTCATCCTAAGCTTTTGCCGATTATCTACCAATCATCGTCAAATCACTACCCACCAATTTGAATTTGGCCAAAAGTCAATTTAACCTTGGTCTACTGCTAGGTGGGCATCTATAGCCCCGATAGAGATTGCTAAAATCACCCTTCCTCTCCTGTAGATGAGCTTTATTCAAAGTTTTTTAACTTCTTTAGAGGGCTCTTAGACTCAACATGTGTCAAATTAAAACTTAGTTCCCTGAACCATTGTGTTTTGGATGATTTGTTTCTTCTTTGTTCAAACTCTGGTACTTTGGTATCCATTTTCTTCTCTTATCAAATATTGTATCTTTTCTCTTTTCCATATATTTTCTTTAAGCCGGGGCAACGCTTAGACTATGCTACCCTAACTTTGAGCTTTCTTAGTTGTTGATCTTGTCTTTATGCGTTCCTCCTTTTTTCTTTCTTGCTCTTTTCTTTTAGTCTGTGTTCCAGTTAGGATAGGGTTATGACTCTTGACCTCTTCCATGACCATGGGCATTACCTGACTCAAACCAAAATCCTATCCAAGAGGCTCATGGTCTGGCATCCCTTTTAAAAGTGTGTTACTATTGAGGATGGTTGGTTGTGATGAACCTTTCTGAGAAGTCTAAGAGGAAAACACCTCACTTTCAACCTCTGTATCTGGCTTGCTGCAAGACAAAACTACATCAAAAGGTTTGACAAAGGAAGACCTCTCTCTCCTATCTCAACTACCTAATGCAGACCATTAAACTCAAGAAACACCTACCCCTCAAGCAGATGCAAAATGAAGACTCAACAAAAAGACATAGATGAAAAGACTCAAAAGAAAATAGAAGAAAGAACTCTAATCTATAAGAATGTACAAGAAAGATCCAAGGTCCATCAAGACCCAAAATAGTGCTTGAGAAATTGGCCATTAATGGGCAATGGGACCAATTCTCCATCAAGAGAACTAATCCTGAAAGTATTCTCTCTGAGAATTTTTGCAATATGGAAAGGGCCTATCCACAAATGCTGGAATTTAGTGTGGCTACCTAGTTTTTCCTTTTCTTTATCCCACATTAGAACCAAATCAAAAATCCTAAAGGCCTTTATTATTTCTCTTTTGTCAAACCAATGCTCGATAAAAACTTGATGTTTGGCCACATGTTCCAAAGCCATGGTTCTCTTTTCCTCTAATTCCAGCAAATTCATGAGGTGAATTTTCACTTGATCCTCACCTTCGACGTATTGATCCATGAATCTTAGAATTGGTATTTTTAGGTTCATCAGAAAAATGGGTTGCAGTTCGTAGACCAATTGATAAGGGGAAGTCCCCAAGGCATTTTTGATTCTCACACGGTCAGTCCATAAGGCATACTTCAACTAAGTGTTCCAATCCTAAGGGTTGTCATCCAGGAGACGTTTGATTATCGTGGTTATGTTCTTGTTTGTAGATTTGAAAACCCCATTCCCTTGCGGGTAATAATTGGATGAGAATTTGAGGATTACTTGATGCTCGAAGGCCCATTGAATGAGAGATGTAGATGATAAATAGGGAGCATTATCACATACTACAAAGAAAGGCATACCAAACCATGTAATGATGAATTCTTCTAGGAAGTTGGTGACCACCTCTGTAGTATAATTTCTCAGAACTTGTGCCTCCATCCATCGCATGCAATAATTAGTTGTGGTCAAGATGTATCTATGTCCTATAGAAGATGGAAGGTTAATCATTCCCATGAAATATAGCCCCCATTGGGAAAATGGGCGTACCTCATAAATTGGTTGTAGAGGCATTGCCAGATGTTTCTCATGCATGGCATTGGTTTGAAAAACATGACATGAACACATGTGCTCATGAGTGTCTTTAAATAAGTTTGGCCAATAATAGTTAGATCTCAATATTTTATGGGCCATGGCTTCAGCTGACCCATGCCCTATGCCATACTTGTCATGAAAATATGTGAGAACCTACTCAACTTCTGTCCAATCCAAACACCACAGGTAAAGGCCATCGTAATTGTGCTTATAGAGCTTTCCATTCTTTATCATATAGGATCCACTTTTATTCTTTAGAGCTCTCCTCTAAGAACCATTCAATCCTTCTGGGCAATGGTTTTGCAGCAAATAGTAGACTATATCTTGATACCAGACATCAGTGATCACTCCTTCATTGGTGTACACTTGGCACACCAAACCCTGCTCTATTTTTGCCATTATCTTGGTAAGAGCTTGACCTCTAACTAACTTCATTGGTTGGATCTTGATGTCAAACTCTCCACTTCCCTCTTCATTCTCCCAGCTCATTTTGCATCAACAAGGATTTGACCACTAGATCAAGAATAATTGCAGTGACATTACTCTAGAGGATGTAGTGTTTGAATTTCTTGACAGCCTTGACCAAGGAAAAAGATTGTTTGTTTATATTTGGGTCCTTAAGTTCAACATTTTTAGAGGACAGCTCATGAAAGCTATCGGTCTCTCATCTTTCCCTTCTTTCTTCTGGGTGAGGATTCTTGCACATGAATGTTTTGATGCAAAAGAGTACAACTTGAATGGCAGAAGGTAATCAAGGTTGACCAGAATCAGAGCGGTAGCAATAGACATCTTAATTTCTTCAAAGGCCTCTTTGGCTAGAGCATTCCACTCAATCTTGGTGTCCTTTTTTAGCATGTCATTCAACGGGCATACTATATTTGCAAACCCACTGATGAACTTTCTGATGAAGTTGATCTTGCTGAAGAAGGATTTCAACTCTTTTCGACTATTTGGGGGAACCAATTTAAGGATAGCTTAAAGTCTTTCGGGGTTGATTGAGATTCTTGTTTAGATATGATGTTCCCAAGGATTTTTCCTTGGGTTACCCCAAAGACACACTTAGGATTTAGTGAGATTCTGTAATGTTGATACCTTTTCAATACCCTACACAGATCTTCGATGTGGTCCTTGCAGTTTCTGGAAAATACCATGAGATTGTCCATATAGATAACAATACATTTGTTGAATAGGCCTTTAAACACCTCATCCATAGCTCATTGGAAGGTGGCTCCTACATTGATCAAACCAAATGGCATGCAACGATTAGAAAATATCCTCTACTTTTTTGTGAAAGCTATTTTCAGGTGATCTTCTTCTTTTATCATGACCTGGTTGTACCCAGAGTAACCATTGAGGAATGACATCATCTAGGAACCATTGACCACTTGCAACACTTCGTCAAGGGATGGCAGTGAGAGGTTGTCTTTTTGAGAAGACTTGTTCAGATTTTGGAAATCTACACAGAGCTGAACCTCTCCACTTTTCTTCCTCACTGGGACAAGGTTTTCTACCCAAGTCAAATGTCAGATAGGGAAGATAATTTTGGCATCGAGAAACTTTTGTACCTCCTTTTGGATCATGAGTTCGATCATAGGGTTCATCAGCCTCTATCTTTGGCAAAAAGGTTTAGCATCTAGATTCAAAGGGATATTATGCATGATAACCCTAGGACCATAAGCCTTCAAGTCTTCATAACTCTAGGCTATGATATCTTTGTACTCCATGAGTAGTTCTACCATTTGCTTCCTTTCTTCAGCTATGCCGACCTTTCCAATACAAACTTCCCTGGGTTCAAGCTGTGTACCCAAATTGTAAAGCTTGTAGTCATCACCTCCTACCACTGGCATTTTCCCCCTTTCCTGAGAATGCTTGTCTTTATCAAAAATCCTTTCCAAGGATACCAATCCTTTCAGAATGGAGTTAGTATTCAAATTTAAGATCACTAGGTCATCTGATTCTTCCATTTCATCTTCTTCTTCATCAATGCTTTGTCTGTCAAAGATTCCAGCATTCATGATGAACTCTAGTATTTGTTGATCATCTTTGAATACCTTGAAGTTCTTGATATTATCCAGGATGGCTAGCATGACCACTAGCTCAATGAAGAATTTCTTTAATTTAGATTTTTCCAGTGGCTATAAAGAGCTTGCCGACACTGCCAAAGAATCAACAATAGTATTACTTCTTCTTGGGACACTTTGAATATTAAAAGCTTCAAAATCTTTGATTAAGTCCTAGACACGGATACGATAAGATTCCAATCACTTATCAGTGCATGAATACTGGCTCTAGATCTGCCGGACTATTAATTGTTAGTCACCTTGTATAACTAAAGCTTTCACCTTCTTCTCATGTGCCATGAGGAGACCCCAAACAATAGCCTCGTACTTAGCAATGTTGTTGGTGTAGTAGAATTCTAGCCGATAAGCAGCATAGTATGAACCCCCGCAGGGATTGACCAATTCAATCCCAACCCCTACTCCTTGTTTACATTTGGAGCCATCAAACTAGAGTTTCCAGATAGGGTGATTCTTATGGGAAGATGATTTATGTTGGACTTCTGATGCCACCTGGGGCAGATGCGCATTGACTTGGGGTTCAATGGAGGTTTTGGGTGGTGACAGGCTCTCTATGCTGGGGACCTTCAAGTTCTCTTCATCTGAGTGTTCCCTTTTGGAAAGGGGGACCCATTTCATCCTTTTTTTTGCCTTCACATCATGTCGGACTTCATGACATGGGGGTAGACATCCATCATTAGAAGAGCTTCATTCCTCTTGTATTGGGCACTCTATTGTAGAGACCTGAGGTTATTCATCAAGGGGAGGTCTATCCTCACTTGAATGTGTTGTTTCATCCTTTGTAAGCTTGGGTGCATAAGAAATTTGGCTCATTACTTGAACCGTGACATCTTGGAAATCTTGGCATGTAAACTCTGAGTGATTTTTCTAGTGTAGGCAACAATATCCTGACATCATCAATATGTTTGGGTCAGCATCTTAGCCAAGATGTCAAATGTTTTTTTATCATACCCCCTATGAACTTTGCGAGGATCTCCTCGGGGATTTGAGTACTCACCAACCCTTGTACAGGGCTATCATTTGAGTTCTCTTCTTCTTTGATATGGAATGTGAAAGCCTTATCAAACCAATATAGCCCTAGGTCAGCTTGTGAGCACAAGACTTCATTTGGGGCATTGTACTCAGTTATCATCTATTTGAGTTTGGGTTTTGTATCAATCTTGATTTGGTTATTGAGCCCCTTCCAAGGTAGCCAGATTTGAGTGAAATATGTGGAGAACCAACCCCTCAGGGATCAGGTCCACTCCCTACTGAGTAACATGTTGTATGTTTCTGGGATGTCCACCACATGTATGTCAATGCAATCCTGGATTTTGGGGTCATTGGTTAACTATATGCCCATATCCTTCAAGACCCCAATGACTTTGACCTCTATTTTGTCAAGTTGGATCACAACCTTGTTGGTTGGTTGAGGGTTCATCTCTAACTTATAGCATATGGACAATGGCATCACATTACATGAAGCCCCTGATTCAATTAGGAAATTGTGTAAGTTCTTTCCAAAAATCTTAAGGCTGAGCAAGAATGGGGGTACTTCTACCCTATCCTTGAACATGGTAGGCATTTCCTTAGCCGCATTTACATTAGATGTATTTCTATTGTTACTACTGGATGAGGCTGATTTGGAATGATCCAGTGATCTCAAGAGGGCTTCTCTCTGTGAAGGATAACTCTATAGCATGTCGTACATTGACATATTAGTTCTAAGTTTCTTTAGTTCCTCCAATGCCCTATACTTTTCAGTGGCCCAGACTGGATTTTTGAGCAGAGTGGGTTGATGTTGTATTGTCAGGGTGACAGTCAAACTGGGGCACCTCTAGGAGGTGTAGGATTATTGCTAGCCCATGGATCAGGTGGAGTGGGTTGCATTCCTGGGGGAATACTGTCAGTCAGAGGTTCTCTTCTACTCCTTAGATTATAATTATTTCTATTGTTTTTCTAAAAAGCATGGATCTCGGAATATTCAGGCTGACTTTCTTGATTAAAAGTGAAGATGAATTCTTCTCCAGTTTTGTTATCGACAGAACTTCCTCTGGTACTTGGGTCATAATAATCGAAGACCATGGCACTGAAGTGAGTCTCAGAGTTATCAAGATCTTGGATCTATTGATTGTCAAACTCCCCCTATACTCATTATCTGATTGGTGTGTATTGGGAGCTTGATTGAAATTGACCTTGGATGTGTTAAAGGTATTAGCATTGTCAGAGGGTATGCTACCATTATTGGGGCATGTGTTCCATGTTCTATTTGTTCATTGTTGACCAAACTACTTATCCTTAGAAGCATTCCCATAACCTCCACCATTATTGTTTTTGTTGTTGTAATTGCCATAATTACAATTTTGATTTTGGGAGTAGGTGTTTGGGGTAGCAGTTGGTCATTGGTAGTTCCCCTGGTTCTAAGGTGGATTAAGCTTCATCCTAGTGATCTCTCCTATCAACTAGGACAATGTCTTTTTCATGGCATCCAACTCATTCAATATCCTATCTGAGATTATTGTTGTAGATTCTATTACCTTTAGAGGATGGATACCTCATCCTTAGGTCTATGTAGTCCTTGAGAGATATGCTCATCCACCATCCACCATCAACCCAATCCTTCTTGAATTTCTTCAATGACTCATCCAAAGTAGGACTTTTCATTTATTGTTGCTCGATCTTTGTAAGGAAGGTAACCATTGTCATCCTTGTGTTGAACTACTATGAATCTCCCTTTGTCCTTTCTTTTGTCAACTGATTAAGAATAACCTCCATCTATTGGTACCCTCTTGTGAGGGTCTTAATAATATGCTTCTAATTTCTTATTAACTCCCTCAACAAGGTTGTTATATGGCCATTTTCCATTCCATTACTAGGTGCCATGATTCTCCCAAAAGGCTAGCAGAATCACCAACTCTAATACCATTGTAATGTATCAAATGGTAGACTAGGCCTCCTCCACTGTACAACACCCACACTCTTCCCTAGGTTGATCCCTTGGTATGCTAACAACACCTCCACCATACTGTGCACACTTTTAACATGTACCACACACACTCACTCTGTACTGTGCACACTACACTTCACACACCACATGATATAATTTGGAACCCTTAGACACTTTGTACCCTTTGGTACTATTTTCATAGTCTTCCAATTTAATCTATAGTATTATGTGATGGCATAACAAGTTAAAATAACACAATATGTGCACAAATTCGACAAACAATAGTATTATAAATTTTATCAATAGATCTTCAACAAGCAGATATCTTTAATTTTGAAATAATATCCAAATTTGTCTTTGAAGGAGACTTTACAACTTTAACAATGAAGTAAAAAGTGAAATATCTAAAGTGATATCTCCAATAGAAAAATAGGGTGGCTACTAACCACCAAAACTACAATTATAGACTAGGGAGAGTCGTGAACCTCCAAAACTACAAACAATAACTCAATTCCAATTGGAATCACCAATACACAAGAAAATATAACTCTGTGATTATTACCTATAGTGCCATTCAACACCTTATAAGGCCTCCAAGAAGTTTTTGGAAAGTTACAATGGGCTGACATAACTTTATTTATTGTTTTATTACTTTGGCCCCTTTTTATTTTATAACTAAATTAATGGAAAGCAAGTTGTTAACGGAAATATTATTCTAGACTACATGCAACTCCAAAGGTAAATGTTGTCAAGTTGTGATTTTAGATGTTTCTCACATATATAATATTGTTTCTAAATATATGGTAGATAAATTAGGTTTGGAAAGAATACCATACCCTACACCCTATTTAGTGACTTGTCTTCAAACAAGTACCCAGGTAACTATAAGTGGGAAATATAAAATTGAGTTTCACATATGCCCTTATAAACATGAAATAGTTTATGATATTATACATTTGGTTGTATGTCACATCATGTTTGGAAGACTTTTTCATTATAGTAGGACAATGAAAAATAACAACAAGAATAATATGTTACCATAATTGATAGTAATGTTGAAGATTGATTATCTGATGGTGATGATGATGATGATCGACCAAGATAAGAGGAATACATGATAGTAGAAAGGTTAGATCAGTTATTATCTTGTCATTGATGTCAAGGAATTGATTTATGGTTTATATTATGTATCCATATCATTCAGTAATGATATAAGTTGAATGAGTTAAGGAGAAGAAGAATTGAGAAGTTATGAAGTTGAAGAACTTAAATGGGAAAATGATACAGATCAGACAATGATTAGTTTATGTTGATATAATTGTTTTCTACCTAACATATGATTATGTTAAGTTGGTAAAACATGGTAATGAAGTTTTATCAAGTTGGTAAGTTAAGTTGTTTTGGCTACTGAGCAGGATATGTCACTCGATAAAGGTCAAAGGTAAAAGGAAGTAACTCAATGAAGGCAAAGGAACTGAAGGCACTGAACAACAAAGAAAGGTTTAGGCACTGAGTGAAGTTAACTAAAATTTAAATGGAGGACATCAAGTGAGGAATAAATATTAAATAAGGATTGAATCGATATTTAATTATTAGTTATGATGAGTTGGATGATCATGATGACAAGGAGAGATAGTTACAAGAGATCTATGAACAAGAAAATTTGAGGTGAAGATCTACGACAAGATCTAAATGACAAAAGAGATGGAACAAGTTTCAAGAAAAGTTCAAGTTCCTAGGTGAAAAGAAAATGTGTTATCGAAATCCAAATTCAAGGTATAATGAATTGGACGGTTAAAATTGATCAGAGAAAAATGTAATAAAGGAGATTAAGAGGCAAAAATTGTCTATATAAAGGATGGATTTGAATGAAAAAATGACTGGAAAATTGAATAGTTGAAGGGTCACTGACTGTTGCAGTGAAGAAGGAACAGAGAGATTCCAAGGGGAAAATAAATATTTGATGAAGTGTTGAAGCTAGTGGATAATGAATAATCAAAGTGAAGATTGAAGAGTGCACAAAGGATATGATTGAGAAAAGATAGTTACAAATCTAGAAGTTAATTTATTTAATGTTGCTTACTAGCATTTGTAACAAAGAAATATGTTAACAGAGTGGACTTAATAATCTTATTGTGAAATCCTTGAAAAAGGTAAAATTATAAAGAGTGTTTGAAGCCCTCTAATAAGACCACTCCTAACAGGGTGAAGACCTTAACTAATCTGAGATAAATCTCTTAACTGGGTCACACCTAACAGTGTACATTGTAATCTTTAACCAGATTGGTTCTTAATTGAGCATACTTCAAAATAGTATTTTCTTAGTGGGTGATAAGTCCCACAATGGATTTTCTCAAATTTGGGTTTCCACATTAAATACTGGTGTTACAAGTGAAGCATTATTTGTGTGAATGATTTATTGATTGTTATAGTTTATTTACTATTGTTGATAAATAGTGAAGTTTGTTTTACCGAGATGCTACCAAGTTAATCAAAGATTTTTTTTTAAGGTATTTGGAATCAGGGATTACTGATTCACCCCTCCCTCTTCATAATCCAAAAATTGGTATGAGATCTTAGTACTATGACAAGATAATTTTAAAAGACTTGAGTAAAATATCTGAAGATGTATAGGAGAGAAGTACCTAAGTTGAACAAGGAAAGTTTCTCTACATGGAAAAGCAGGATGAGATTGTATCTATCTGGGATTGGAGAATCTACACTAAATCTTCTAACAAATGACTACACTCCACCACCTCTCAGACCTATGACAGTTGATCAGATGAGAGAAAAGCAGGAGCACAACTCGGTTATGATAGAGATTGCTTCTTCCCTCTCCGATGTTGAATTCAATGATGTTAAGGACTGTTTTAATTCAAGAGAGATGTGGGATAGAATTACACACACACATATATGTATATATATATATATATATATATATATATACATATCTATATGTATATATATATATATATGTATATATATATATATGTATATATATATATATATGTATATATATATATACATATCTATATGTATATATATATGTATGTATATATATATATGTATATGTATATATATATATATGTATATATATATATATATATATGTATATGTATATATATATATATATATATATACACATATACATATACATATACATACATATATATATATATATATACATATACATATACATATACATATACATACATACATATATATATATATATATATATATATATATATATATATATATATATATATATATATATATATATATATATATATATATATATATATATACATACATACATATGGAGGAGATAAGCATGTATAAAAGGCCAAGGTTGATAGTCTTAGAGGAAAGTATGATGAAATGAGGATGAAGGATGAAGACAACATCACACAATATAGTAGAAGAATCAAGGAAGTAGTGAGTGCCATCAGAGGTGCTGGTAGAACATTGACTAATGAAGAAGTGGTAAGTAAAATTCAGAGAACTCTTTCTTCTAAGTATTCTATTAGAGTATCTTCTATTCAGGAATTGAGATCTATACCGAATAATTTTGTTACTCTTGAATCCCTAATCGGTAAGCTGGATGCATTTGAGTTAAGTAATTATGATCATAGTCTACCAACCATTGAAACTACATTCAAGTAATCTCTAAGCATTGGGACATCAAGAAAATACAAAGAGATTCATAGTAGTTCATATGGAAATGAATATGATAGTATTATGAATTAGGAAAAAGAACAAGAAGAGTTAGAGGCATTACTAGATAGAATACTACCGAGAGGTAAAGGAAAGTACAAAGGAAAACTACCTTTGAAATGTTTCAATTGTAATAAGATTGGTCATATTACATCTAGATGTCCTAACAATGACATAAATGATAAGAATGACAAAAGAGACAACTGACACTGAAGATTTAGAGATTGCAAGGACAAAGGTAAGAAGTCTTGCTACCTAGCTGAGGAAGGTGTAACCAATGATGAATTTGATGATACTAAAGAAGGATATGAAGTTGTCTATGTTGCAGTAAAGGAAGAATCTAATGAAGAAAATTATGAAGATGAAAAAGAACTTGTTTCTCATGTAAGTAAACTTGACCCATGGATTATTGATAGTGGATGTTCATGTCATATGACTGGTGATATTGACAAGTTTGATAATCTAGAAGAGTATGATGGAGGATTTGTCAGATTTGGCAATGATGCTCTATGCCATGTGAAAGGTAAAGGATCCATTGTATTAAATGAGAAGATGAAATGTAATTATGCATAATGGGTTAATGGACTGAACTATAATTTGTAGAGTGTTGCACAATTGAATAATATTGGCCACTGACTAGAATTTTAGAATAGAAAGGTGAAAATTTATGGTACTGATGGAGATCTAATTAGAACTGGTGAGGAATCAAAAGGTAATTTATTTTATCTTGATACTGATGCAAAGAGTTTCTTGTTTGTTAAAAATTAAGATGTATGGCCCTATGACATAAGAGACTCTGCCATGTGAATTTTGATAACATGATTAAAGTGAGTAAAAAGAATAGAGTCAGAGGTCTATTGAGATTAAGTAAACCTGATAAAGCTATATGTAAAGAATGTCAAATTGGTAAGATGACTAATTCAAGTTTTTCAAGAAAATCTTACTCTACCAATGGTATTTTGGAATTGGTTCACACTGAAATTTATGGTCCTATGAGAGTTCAAAGCTATTATGCAGATCAGTAATTTATTTTGTTTGTTGATGATTATTCAAGAATAATGTCTTTTATGTTTTTGAAAGAAAAATCTGATGCATTTTAAATATTTAAGTGGTACAAAGAAAGAGTTGAAAAGGAAATAGGAAAACAATTGAAGTTTTTGAGATCAGATAGAGGAGGTGAATTTATCTCTGATGAATTTTTTGTCTTTTGCAATGAGCATGGAATTAAAAAATAAGTATCTGCACCAAGGACTCCACAAAAAAATGGGATAGCTAAGAGAAGGAATAGATCTATTGTTGATTGTGCCAAAATATTGTTAATTGATAAAGAAGTTGCACAAACATTCTAGAGAGAAGCCATAAGCACTGCTGTCTAAACACTCAACCAATTACAGTTGAAGAAAGATACAAACAAGACACCCTATGAACTCTAGTTTGGTCACACACTGAATGTAAGTTACTTTAAAAATTTTGGAAGTAGGTGTTGCATACTAAAAGATGATACAAATGGAAATTTTGACTCAAAAGGAGATGAAGGTATATTTCTTGGTTATTCATCAAAGATAAAAGCATTCAAATGTTTGATCAAGTCTACTAACAAAATTGTTGAAAGTGAAAATTGATGAATTTGCAGAAAGGAATGAAGAAGATAGTAAAAAGGAACCTGAGGATTACAAAAGATTTTTTATGTACAAAAAGGTAATTCGGTCAATGCAACCGAGTTGTATCAAGGAGGAACTGATGAGCAAGATGAGCCTCTACCGAGAGATGAAAACACCTATGAATAGTCTACCAAGCTTGTACTAGAAAAATATGTGATAAGACACCACTCATCGAGTAGAATTATTGGAGACAAGAATGAAAGAGTCATGAAAAGAAGTTTAAAGATAACACATGTTTGATTTTTGAATTTGATCCAAGATTAGTAAATGATGCACTAGGAAATGAAGACTGGATTAATGCTATGAAAGAATAAATTGATCATATTTAAAAGAACAAAACATGGTCACTGGTACCAAGACCTAAGGATAAGAATGTGATTGGAACAAAATGGATTTTCAAAAATAAACTCAATGAGAAAGGATATGTGATAAAAAAAATAAAGCAAGGTTAGTCTGCAAAGGGTATGCACAAGAAGAAGGTATTGACTATAGTGAAACTTTTTCACCTCTTTCTAGATTAGAAGGTGTAAGGATATTACTTGCATTTTCTATATATAAAGGATTCAAAGTTTATCAGATGATGTTAATTTTGCATTTCTGAATGGAATTATTGAAGAAGAAGTTTACATTGAACAACTTGAAGGATTTGTTCAGAATTATGATAAGGATATGGTATGCAAGCTACACAAGGCTTTATATGGATTGAAGAAAGAACCCTAAGCATGGTATAAAAGATTACATTCTTACTTAATCAAGATTGGATTTGAAAGGACTAGTGATAATAAAAATTTATACTTAAAATGGGATAACACTGATAAAATTTTGATTGCTGAGATATTTGTTGATGACATTATATTTGGTGGAAATGAGATAATGTCTAAATCGTTTAATGAGGAAATGAGAAAGGAATTTGAGATGTCTATTATAGGAGAGATTAAATTCTTTATTGGACTTCAAATTCAGCAAGTAAAGGATGGGATCTATGTAACTCAATCTAAGTATATCAAGGAGATCCTAAAAATATTCAATATGGAAGAATCTAAACCAATTGGAATAGTAATGGCTACTAGTTGCAAATTGTCAAAGGAAGATGACACTAAGGAAGTAAATGAGACAATTTATCAATATATGATTGGTAAACTACAATATGTTGTCCACAACCATCTAGATATTGCACATTTAGTTGGTATAGTTGCAAGGTTTTGTGAAAACCCAAAGGAGACATATATGTTTGTAGTTAAAAGGATATTCATATATTTGAAAGGGACTGAAGATTTTGGTTTGTTATACACAAAAGGAGGAGATTTTGATCTCAAGGTATATACTGATGCTGACTGGGCTAGAAATATTGATGACATAAAGAGCACTAGTGGTAGAACTTTCTTTTTAGGGGAAAGGCTAGTGACATGTGTAGATCTCTATAGTTTTGTTGACCATTAGTGCTTCACACTTAGTCATATATCTAGGCAATGATGGTCAGTCATCACTGTGACAGAGTCATTTTGTAAAGGCCGAGTTATGTATTGTATACTTACCGAGCAGTAGTACTACCGAGTAAAGTCATGGTCACTATGTGTTTGTATGATGCTGAGTATAGTTTTTTTTGAGTTACATATACAATGATTACTGAGTGATAGAGAAGATTAATAGATGCTGAGTACAGTTAATGTCGAGTACCAAGAATAACTTTTGCCGAGTTAGCCAGGAATGACATATAAGTTTGAAATGGCACAATGATCGAGGTAAACATTTTTTGGTGATAGTAGTGTTTTGTATTTTGTTTTTTGAGGTAATTACACATCCATCTTATAATCATTGATCCCTATGTAATACCTACAGCCAATCAAAAAATTTTATAGCTTAAGCAGCAATAGAAATAAATCTAAACCGTAGATCTTGAATCGGTAAGATGTTTTGGTTATTATATAAGGTCAAGATCTAAACCAAGAGAAGTGTGTGAATCAGAGAGAAAAAGAGATATTGAGATCAAATGAGTATGAGAGAATAATCAGAGAGGTATATTTAGAATAGTCAAGTATTCAAACAGAGTCTAGTAATCGAGCTAAGTAGTGAAAGGACATAATCAAGAAAGATCAGATAGAAGAGATCACCAATATTCATTAAAGAAGATATCTATAATTTGCGTACAAGTGAAAATTGAAAGATCAGGTACTGAGACATTTTAACCAATGTATCAGGGTAAATCTCTTAACCGAGTAGTCTTAATAGATTTTATGTAATTTCTTTACCAAGTGCTTACTTTGTTGTAAGTTTATAAATCCTTTAACAAGGTAGACTGTATAAGTCTTTTAGCTTTTAATAGAGTAGACCTTTCATAGGGTAGATCATGAATTGATCACATCTTTTAAGCCTTAATGGGAAAAAATTATTACTGCAATAGTGAAGATTTGTGGGTGTCATCCCCACCCCAGTTTTACCTTTCAAGGGTTTTTGGGTTACAAAAATTATGGTGTCATGAGTGATTTCATGTATGCTACTTAATATGTTTAGTTTCTTACAATGATCAAGTTTTGTTTATGTCATGCATAAATTTTTATCAGAATGAAAAGGTTAAAGTAGGTAATATCTGATTCACACCCCCTCTCAGTATTACTTTCCCACTTATATTTCCAATAATTGGTATCAGAGCAGCAAGGCTTCTCTTAAGGAAGTCTAACCACTTAAGGAAAAAGATCTTGAAATGGAAGCTTATAAACTGGGGAAGATCATAGAGAATCAAAAGATTGAAGTACAACTGGCATTACAACAACTGCAAGCAGCCAGAGGGGAATTGAAGAAATCCTTGAGCAAGAGAAGAGAGATTGAAATTCAACAAAATGAGCCATAGTACAAAGAAGAAGACATCTTTGGACTATTTGACAATGGTAACTCTGCCGAGAGTGATAAAGCTATAAAAGAACTACTAGAGAAAAATACCATACTAAATGATGACATCAAAAATCTAAAGAGAGAACAAGAAATTCAATCTATTAGACTTTGTGAATTAGTGGAACAAAAAAAGAAAGCTGAAGATGATAAGGCAATGGCTGAAGAAGACAAA
The DNA here is from genome assembly GCA_027943335.1 of Chamaecyparis obtusa. NCBI lineage: Eukaryota > Viridiplantae > Streptophyta > Pinopsida > Cupressales > Cupressaceae > Chamaecyparis > Chamaecyparis obtusa. The sequence goes on along the minus strand of BSBK01000035.1, from coordinate 1,016,980 downwards.
AGACAAATTGCAATCAGGCTAGATGAAAGAACAAGTGACATGAAAAGGTTGACTAATAATCAACTAGATATGGTAAGTCAACTATTGTTGGTTAATTAGGAATTGGGCAGGAAAGATATGGAAATCAATCAACTAAGGTCTGAAAATGATTAGTTGAAACATGAATTGAGAACTAAAAAGGAAATCAATGAAAGGATGAACAAACCCAACAAAGCTACAAAATATTTTGAAGAGCTGTTAAGATCACCTAGAAGATTCAGTGATAGATCTGGACTTGGACTGAATGAGCATTCATCTACTGAAGAAGGAGAATCATCAAAGAATGGAGAACAAAAGATTGCTAAACCAAAGAACACTAAGCCCACATGTCATCACTATGGAAAGCCAAGACATACATCCAACATATGCAGAAGCAAACATGGTAAGTCTGACTCTAAACCTAAGTTTAATGGACATTGTTTTAACTGCAAGAAGCATGGACATCAAGCACATGAATGTAGATCTAAGGCTAGCAATTCATCCACCTCACCTAAGTTTCAAGGAAGTTGTTTCAATTGTTAGAAATATGGGCACAAAGCATTTGAATGCAGATCTAGACATAGGTGGTCATCAAATGAACAAATCAAGCCAGTCACAAAGCTCAACTTATATAATTGAGATTACAACACTTGGTATAATTGCCATTATTGTGGTAAATATGGACACATCGGAGCAAATTGCATGAAGACTCATTTTAGAAGAAAATCTAAAAGTTGGATGAATGGAAGCATGATCTATTACAAATGTAATAAGGTTGGTCACTTAAAGAAAGATTGTAGATCACCCATTTCGAGCAATGATAATAACTAGAATGAAGATATCCGTGAGAAACTAAAGAATCAGATGGAAAAGACATGGAGGAAGAAAGAAGAAGAAAACTCAAGCGAAGATAGCACATCTACGATCACCCAATCTAATGGATTAGGTGATCACACCTCTTCTAATTAAGCTTGGAAGGTATGTTTGGAACTAAGTCTTGCAAAGTCTTATTTTTCATCAGTTCCTAACATAGAATTGAGAAAAAGTCCATATCTGCATAGATAAAGATGCATTAGGACATATCTGAGAAAAATAGAGAATTTCATTTTGATGTTGAGCATCAATGTCTTGACCAAGCTATTAATGTATGAAAAGCACCTGCTATGGCTGAAATGCTATATATGTCAAGCTGTGTCGCAATGGTTATATCAACCGAGCTTGTGAGTTTGCCGAGATAGTTGTATACCACCAAAACCTGTACGGAGCATTTATGAGGCCCTAATTCTATTTTTCAGATTCTATAAAGTAGAAAGTTGCCATTAATTTTATTTCACCAGGCTATTTGAGATTTTAGAGAGTGATTCAGAGTTTTTGAAACCAGTTTAAGAAAGGCAATTCTGAATTTTCTCAGTGTGTTGTCGGTAAAATTTATCTATAGGGTTATTGACCAAAAAGGTACTCTGTCAAGTAAATATTTTTTTTTGGAAATTATTATTTAAAATGGCATCATCTTCATCTACACCAGTCAAGAAACAAGGGATGTAAGTTTTTAATGTGCAATTAGTAAGGAATGAAGTTTGTAAGCCGAAGGTATTCAAGGCAATATCGGAGAGTGCAATTAAAGGAGATTTAAACGGAGCCCTATCTTCCATTCTAGAGAATGTGCTATTAATGAATGATGTTAGGTCTTGCTACATGTGTAAAATTGGAGAAATCAGTGATTACAAGATCAGGGAATCTTATGATAAACTATGTGTCAACGGAGTGTTGAAGCTGGAACATAAGGTTGTTGTCGATCAAGGGTTAGTGCATGCCCTAGATTTCCTGCAAAATTTTAAAGTGGAATGGATAAAGATCATTTTGAGTTGAGTACATGACATGAATTTATGGCTGGAAGATGGACTGGTGAAGATTACAAAGTAAATGATACATAAAGTCACTGGTTACCCTACAATTGAAGGAAAAAGAATGATGAAATGTGCAGGTAAGGAAGATATTCAAGCTAACACCCAGGTAGTTTGGAACAAATGAGGAATGAAAATTTCCACCATAGTTGATCCAGAAATTGACTTTGCTATTAGAGTCATCTCGCACAAGTTCTATCAATCTAGTTGGTTGGATAGCATCCCCTATATGGCAGTGAACCAGGCATGGAAGATAATCAAGAAATGACACACGTATGACCTTGCTGAGCTCCAGCTAACTCAACTTGCTGAGAACTTGAACTACATCCGAATGGCAAAGAATTCTATGTGTAAGTTCGGTTCCTTATTGATCTGTTTGTTCTTTTATGTCAAGAAGAGTTTTACTACACATGGAGATGTTACATGGGACAAGAAGAAACCCATCACTATTCAAATAAATGAATTTATAAATCAGATTGGAGATGATTTTGAAGGAATACTGGATAACTATTTTATTGAGTTTAAAAAGAAGATGAGAAATAGGACTAGAGTCCTTGTGTCTTTAATTGAAAAATATAGCAAGGATATATGTTTTCTGGTAGACACATATTTTACTTATGCACAGGCAGTCCTACCTAGGGTTTCATGGTTAATGCCATTACCCTATGAACTTAACATAGATGAAGCTACTGCTGCAATCACAACCCTCTTAGCTGAAGAAATTGATAGTAAAGCACCTTAATTTGGAACATTTGTTGAAGCCAAATCCAAGATCTCTTTGGGATTATTGGCTGCCACCACAAAGAGGAAAAGAAAGAAGATAGTGAAAAATTTGGAAAATTATGTCAAAGAATCTGAGAAGGATGCACCACTGGAGTTGACCCAAGGATTGGGAGAAGATGAATAGAGTGAAACTAGTGGTAGTGAAGAAGAAGAAGAGAAAGAGAATAAACTAGTAATTGTCGAGTCCCCGACTAAGAAAAGAATGTTGAAACCTAAAGTATTATCGACACCATCACTTAGGCCTAGAACTAGAAGAATTGCTATCAAGACTCCTAAGATGCCACCTGCATCTGCTAAGTGAAAACCCAGACTACCCAAGATAGTGCTAACTAAGGTTATGAAGAGGCTGAGAAGGAAACTTGTTCTAGCACAAGACGATGATGAAGAAATGGAAAGTGATGAAGAAGTAAAGAGGAAGGTTACACAATAGGGTACACAACAACTCACTGTTGATGAATTATATCATAAGATTACTAGCTCTACAACAGTGGATGAGTTGAAAAGATTAAAATTTGGGAACATGAGCGTTGGAGATAAAGAGAAAGTAGAAGATGCTATTCTTGAAATGTTGTGCACTTTCAAGATGTTGCCAATTCAAATTGAAAATAGAATTCCCAAGGAATTATGCAACAGGGTTGCACAAAAATGGGAATATGCTCTGTAAATAGAAAAGGAAATAAGGGAGATTACATTAGCACAAGTTGAGTCCACTCTCACCCCTGCCAACATCAAAAAGATAATTGAACAATACAGAGGTAAGTTTGATCCCAAACTTAGAGCTTATCTAATTCTTCAACACAAGGTTGAAGATGTTGTACAAGAAAGTATCAGAATTTGGAAGATAGTGTTTGGATTGTTGATCGACAAGGATGAAGGAAAGGATGCTACTACTTCAAAATTTGTTGAACTTGAAATCAAACAAAATAAAATGGAGACTGGAACTCCTAAGGAAGTGAAAGCACAGGACACATCTGAGGTTCACATTGTTGACATACCCAAGGAGAGCCCCATCAAGAATTCATTTTTTACTAAGGCTGATTTAAAGAAATACACTCTTGCCAGGTAGTAACACTGTACTGTTATAGGTCATGGACTATCCACCAATTACTGGCACACAATCTATTGATGTGAATCCTACTCTACCTAAAGTTGCTACTATTGACAAGTTAGTTGGTACAAGCCTTATCGAGGAACCCATAAAGTCGGTATCACTAACTCAATCTACATCTGCCGAGGAAGAGGATAAAGAAGAAGGCAAAATCCAAAGTCCTCCTATGGAAGATAACAGCAAAGAAGAACAAGGAAATAAGTTAGATGTACAAGCTGTTAGTCCTCATGTTGAGGATAAGGGGAAAGGAGAAGAAAATATAAAAGGAAAATTCATTAAGGAGCAAGAGCCAAAGGAGCAAGAGGCAGTAAAAGCTCTTGTACAGATGCCGAGTGGAAGCACCCCACTGAGAGCACAGAAGGAGAACATTGAGGTAACAATTGATGAGGTCATTGCTATTCCTAAATGGGATACCAATAACCTCTCTTATGAGAAACTGTAGATATTGAAGGATTTGCTGATGAGAAAAAGTAGGCAAGCAGAACTCCAAAGGGAACATCAGCAGAAATAGGTCTTTTATGAAATAAAAGATATATTTAATGAAATTTATGACTTATCAGATGTAAATAGTTCCATCCCCATATTGGAACAGCTTGTACACATTGTCCAAAAAGTAAATAATGAAGTTAGCTATGCCTCTGATAAGTTATTTGAGTGGTCAGAATGGAAGTTTGAGACCAAAATGCTCGAGAAGATATCTGCCAAGATAGCAGTGAAATAGGTTGAGCAGTCTAGTTTGGTAAAGGAGACCAAAGAGTTAGTTGTGAATGGATAGTCTCTGTTGGCCAAAATCTATAATGTTGAACTATTCACTAATGAGAATCAACGACTGCTTGATACTCTAAAATAAGAAATTAAGGCTACAAGTCAGTCCTTGAGCTTGGATGCAGACACCAATGCAACACATTATGTCAAAATCATGCAAACTCAAGGTAAGTTAGCTGAGCTGATGGCTAATGATGGCAAGATTCATTCTCACCTACTTTCTATTCAAATAGTTTTGACACCTCATCTAGAGGCCATACAGATAAAGTTAGCAAAGGTTAAATAATTAATGCAGAGTAATCCAGATTTTTCCACAGCTAAAAGCCTCATCAATTTAGCTACCGATCTAGAAGTACAGATAGAAGTTTTAAACATTTCTTCAACAGATTGGGTGAATGCACTCTACATGATCATGGTGCTACATAAACCTTTTCTAGAGAAATTTTGTGAGCTACCTACTGATGAAGAGATTCATCGTGTCAAAAACAAGGGGGAATCATCATGACATGAGTAAGGACAAGGACAGAACAAGGACAGGTAACAAAAATTTTGAATGTATATATATCTCAGGGGGAGTATTAGGCTAGTACAAACATATTTTTGTAATTGTAAGTACAAATGTCATGACGAAGTGTTTTTGCCACTAATGTCAAAGGGAGAGATTGTAGATCTCTATAGTTTTGTTGACCATTAGTGCTTCACACTTAGTCATATATCTAGGCAATGATGGTCAGTCATCACTGTGACTGAGTCATTTTGTAAAGGCCGAGTTATGTATTGTATACTTACTGAGCAGTAGTACTGCCGAGTAAAGTCATGGTCACTATGTTTTTGTATGATGCCAAGTATAGTTTTTGCCGAGTTACATATACAATGATTATCGAGTGACAAAGAAGATTAACAGATGCCGAGTACAGTTAATGCTGAGTACCAAGAATAACTTTTTCTAAGTTAGCTAGGAATGACATATAAGTTTGAAATGGCACAATGATCGAGGTAAACCATTTTTGGTGATAGTGGTGTTTTGTATTTTGTTTGTTGAGGTAATTACACATCCATCTTATAATCATTGATCCCCATGTAATACCTAGAGCCAATCAAAAAATTGTATAGTTTAAGTGGCAATAGAAATAAATCTAAATCGTAGATCTTGAATCGGTAAGATGTTTTGGTTATTATATAAGGTCAAGATCTAAACCAAGAGAAGTGTGTGAATCAGAGAGAAAAAGAGATATTGAGATCAAATGAATATGAGAGAATGATCAAAGAGGTATATTCAGAATAGTCAAGTATTCAGATAGAGTCCAGTGACCGAGCTAAGTAGTGAAAGGACAGAATCAAGAAAGATCAGATAGAAGAGGTCACCAATATTCAGTAAAGAGGAGATTTGTAATCTACATACAAGTGCAAACCAAAAGATCAGGTATTGAGACATTTTAACTAGTGTATCAGGGTAAATCTCTTAACTGAGTAGTCTTAACAGATTTTATGTAATCTCTTCACCGATTGCTTACTTTGTTGTAAGTTTATAAATCCTTTGACAAGGTAGATTGTATAAGTCTTTTAGCTTTTAACAGAGTAGACCTTTCATAGGGTAGATCATGAATTGATCACATCTTGTAAGCCTTAATAGGCAAAACTTATTACTACAGTAGTGAAGATTTGTGGGTGTCATCCCCACCCCGGTTTTACCTTTCAAGGGTTTATGGGTTACCAAAATTATGGTGTCATGAGTGATTTCATGTATGCTACTTAATATGTTTAGTTGCTTACAATGATCAAGTTTTGTTTATGCCATGCATAAAGTTTTATTAGAATGAAAAGGTTAAAGTAGGTAATATCTTATTCACCCCCCCTCTCAATATTACTTTCCCACTTATATTTCCAACAACATGGTTAAGAAAGAAGCAGAGTTGTATTTCACAATATACTACTGAAGCTGAATATGTTGTTGCAGCTATGAATTGTTCTAACATTGTATAGATCAAACAATTAATGCAATGTATGCATGAAGAGATTATTGATCCAGTTACAATTTATTGTGATAATACCAGTGTTATAAACATATCAAAGAATCCAATGATGCACTAAAAAATAAAGCATATATCTATTAAGTATCACTATTTGAGAGAGAAAGAATAAGATAAGCTTGTGACATTGGAGTATGTGAATTATAAAGAATAGATAGCTGATATATTTACAAAACCATTACCGAAGGATACTTTTGAGTATCTCTGAGGTAAGTTAGGGGTTCTTCCCACATACAATGTTCATTAAAGCATGATGCATGTTGCATCAATTCATGTACTCAATAGAATATCTATCTTGTGAGTTGATGCTAGTGTTCACTCTTTAGGTGAAGCCTGAAGTTGTGAAAAAGAAGTTTATGACTACAGTGAGAAATCTATACATGTGAGGTATGATTTGAGAAGTTTATGTTTCTTTGGCATTGTTTTGAAAGAGGGAGAAGTCTAGAGAAGTCCAGAGAAGTCTAGAGGAAGCCTGGAAGGAGAATATCATTGATGATTGATGAATACAAAGAAGGAGAAGTTTACTAAAAGAGGGAGATTAAACTAATTGATTACTAGAGCAGAAGGAGAATAAAGATGATGAAATCAGAAAAACAATTGTTTTCAAAGAGGAACAATATAGAAGGAGAAAGATTACATCAAAGGAAAAGCTAAAACTTAGAGGGGGAATATGAGTAATAGTGAAGTGTTACTATCATCAATTGAACACTGAATATTATTAGTGTTGCCATCAATGCCAAAGAGGGAGATTGTTACCATAACTGATAGTAAGTTAAAGATTGATTATCTGATGGTGATGATGATGAAGACCGACCAAGATAAGAGGAATACATGATAGTAGAAATGTTAGATCAATTAATATCTTGTCATTGATGTCAAGAAATTGATTTTTGGTTTATATTATGTTGCCATATCATTCAGTAATGATATAAGTTGAACGAGTTAAGGAGAAGAAGAATTGAGATGTTATGAAGTTGAAGAACTTAAATGGGAAACTGATACATATCATACAATGATTAGATTATGTTGATATGATTTTTCTACCTAACATATGATTATGTTAAGTCGGTAAAACATGGTAATGAAGTTTTGTCAAGTTGGTAAGTTAAGTTTTTTTGGCTACCGAGCAGGATATGTCACTCGATAAAGGTAAAAGGTAAAAGAAAGTAACTCGGTAAAGGAAAAGGAACTGAAGGCACCAAACAAAAAAGAAAGGTTTAGGCACTGAGCGTAGTTAATTGAAATTCAAATGGAGGACATCGAGTGAGGAAAAAATATTAAATAATGATTGAATTGATATTTAATGATTAGCTATGATGAGTTGGATAATCATGATGACAAGGAGAGTTAGTCACAAGAGATCTACAAACAAGAAAATTTGAGGTGAAGATCTATGACAAGATCTAAACAAAAAAAGAATCTAAATAGAAAAAGAGATGGAGCTAAATCTTTATCACCTCAAGAAAAGAAAGCCTACACTGAGTTCTTCTAAAAGAAGAAAATTAATTTTGTATGGACATATTCAGACATGCCAGGGTTGGACACTAATCTCATTATGCATCATTTGTCCATAGCTCCAGGTGTCAAACCAGTCAAACAAAAGTTGAGAAAAATGCACCCTCATATAGCTCTTCTAGTGAAAGCTAAATTAGAAAGGCTCCTTGGTGCAGGATTCATTAGAGCTATAGACTATGCCGACTAGATTTCCAACATTGTACCTATTTCCAAACATGATAAATCCATCTGAATCTCACAAATTTTAGAGATCTTAATAGAGCATGCCCAAAGGATGATTTTCCACTTCCTAACATAGACATGATAGTGGACATGACGGCGGGCTATGAGATCTATTCCTTGATGGATGGTTTTTCTGGGTATAATCAGATCAAGATTGCTCTTGAGGATCAAGAAAAGACTACATTCACATGTGCATGGGGTACTTATTGTTGGAACGTCATGCCCTTTTGATTGAAAAATGTAGGAGCTACTTATCAAAGAGCTATGACAACCATCTTCCATGACATGATGCATAAGAATATGGAAGATTATGTGGATGACACCCTCACTAAGTCTAAGAAAAGAGGAACACATCTGGCTGATTTAGAAGTAATTCTGGATTGCATGGAACAATTTAAACTAAGATTAAACTCAAAAAAGTGTGCATTTGGTGTTACTTCTAGAAAATTATTGGGATTCATCATTTCAGCCAAAGGGATAGAAGTGGACCCTGAAAAGGTCCAAGCCATTATAGACATGCCACCTCCCAAAAATATCAGTCAAATGAGGAGTCTTCAAGGATGCCTTCAATCCATAAGGAGGTTTATTTCACAATTGGCAAATAGAGCACAACCCTTTAAAAAAAACTTGCATAAAGGTGTTCAGTGTGTCTGGAATGAGGATTGCCAGAAGAGCATCGATCAAATTAAGGAATACTTGGCAAGTCCTCCCATTTTAATGCCTCCCATTCTAGGAAAACCCCTCATTTTGTATGTCTCAGCTACTGAATCTTCACTGGGGGCATTGTTGGCTCAATTAGATGAACAAGGGAAAGAAAGGGCCATATATTATATTAGCTACACTCTTGTTGCTTATGAGGTCAATTATACTAGTATTGAAAAAGCTTGCCTTGCAGTAGTGTTTGCTTCTCAAAAATTGTGAGACTATATGCTTGCACACACCATACACCTCATAGCAAAAATTGATCCTCTCAAATACTTACTCGGTAAAGCTGCTCTCACGGGTAGACTTGCTAAATGGATGATGATTCTTTTTGAATTTGACATAGAGTATATTGAGTGCAAGGCAATCAAAGGCTAGGCTATTGCAGATCAACTGGCTAATTTCCCAATTCAAGATAATATTCTCATTCAAGTCAATTTCCTAGATGAACATCTTATGTACATGACTGAGAGATCCTGGAAACTATTCTTTGATGGTTCCTACATGCAAAATGGTTCTGGAGCTAGTGTGTTGTTTGTCTCTCCACATGGGTACACTATTCCCAAATCTTACAAGTTACTCTTCCCATGCACAAACAACATAGCTAAATATGAGGCTTTAACAAATGGATTAAAAATGGCTATAGAGTGGAATATCATAGAACTACATATCTATGGGGATTCTCAGTTGATCATTAATCAAGTCAATGAGCAATACCAAACAAAAGATGACAAGTTGATACCTTACAAAAAAATGGTTGATTCATTAAGACGGTATTTTACTTTTGTCACTTTTTAGCAAATCCTTAGGGCTGAGAACAAAGTAGCTGATGCTATGGCCACCCTTGCTTCACTTCTTTAGTTAGAGGAACATGAGTCTATATATGAATTCCTGGTGGAATAGCTACGTTATCCCATTTATGACTCTCAAGAAAGCCACGTCATTTGTACCCTTGTCAATCATGAATCCTCTCACTATGGTGCTATTTACTCATATCTCCATGATGGCATCATCCCCGACACATTTAACTGATCTGAAAGAAGAAACCTTTTCTGCAATGCCTCTCACCATTCCCTCATCTCTGGTGATTTGTATAGGAGGGGTCTAGATGGGACACTTCTTAGGTGCTTAGAAAAGGAGGAATCCGATCAAGTGCTAGTTGACATCCATGAGGGCATATGTGGGGGACATTCTAATGGTCTTTCCATGGCTCGAAGGTTGCTTAGGGAGGGGTACTATTGGTCTACAATGCAAATAGAAGTGGTAGCTTTTTCCAAGTCTTGTGAAAAATGTCAGAAACATGGACACCTGATACATGCTCTAGGTAGGGAGCTAATTCCTTCTATATCTCACTAGCCATTTCAGTGATGGGCCTTTGACCTTGTTGGGTAGATTCATCCCAACTCATCAGGTGGACATAAGTTCATTATCATTGCTACTGACTACTTCACAAAATGGGTAGAGGTTGTTCCACTTTCTGTTGCCTCAGGCAAGACCGTGTCTTTATTCATTTTAAACCATATCATTTGTTGATATGGAGTACCATCTTAGATCATCACTAACAATGGGGGTCAGCTCAAAAACAAGGACCTTACACAACTCTGCCAAAGATTTAAGATAAAGCAACATTGGTCCTCCATTTACTTCCTGCAAGGAAATGGTCAGGCAGAGGCTTCAAATAAAACCATTCTCAAGATTTTACACAGAATAGTTCATAAGAATGGTAGAGACTGGCACCTATAGATAAACCTGGCCTTGTGGGCCTATAGAATGAGTATTTGTACTCCAACTGGGGCTACTCCTTTTGCCCTCATATATGATGCTGAAGCAGTGTTACCTTTAGAGGTTGAAATTTCATCACTTAGAGTCTCTCTCAAAGGTCTAGTTACAAATGAAGACTATCGTGCCATGAGATTACAAGAATTGGAACTTCTGGATGAAAAGCATAAAGCATCATTTGACCATATGAGGGTCTACCAAAAGTGGATGTCCAAGGCATTCAACAAAAAGGTTCACCCTAGAGAATTCCAAGTAGGAGATCTTGTCTTGCGAGAGAATCCTAAAAACCAACAAAATAGAGAACAAAAGGGCAAATTCGAACCTAATTGGCTTGGACCCTACATTATCACAGCAGCTTTTGGTATAGGTGCTTATTTACTATCTACTGAAGAGGGAGAGCAGCTCCCTGAGCCTATCAATGTTTTGCACCTGAAGAAGTTCTATCCTTGATGCTCATTCTGTCTGGGGGCATCCTTTGTATATACCTTATTGATCCTGAAAAAATTCCAAAAAAATTCATATATGATGTTGAAAAATTCTAAAAATCAGAAAATGTCCTGAAAAAATGATCATCTTAGTGAAAACCTGGCAATAGGCACTTTGATGTATCTCAAAAAAATTATATATTGCAAAAATACCAAAAAATTCAAATATTCAAATATTCAAAAAAATTTTAAAAAGTGCCCTGGTGAAAACCTGGAAACAGGTGCCTTGGTAGCAAAAAATACAAAAAAATTATAAAACGCCTTGCAAAAAATTCTTACAAATGGTGAAAACTTGGAAACGGGTGCTACTTGAGGCCTTCGCACCCCTATTTCTTAGCATGTGTCCTTGACACTTAGCCTTTCTCCATCATGCCTTGTCCTTGTCACCTTGGTTTGGAATTGGTCTTTGTCTTTGTCTAGGGGGCATCACTGTGTTAACTTTGGTCTCTTGGATATGCTTGTCTTTAGGACACCTCGCAAACAGTGTTTTTCAACACCAACCCAACTGTGTTTTTCAACACAACCCCCGACATCGAGTGTTTTTCAACACTTATCAATTTGGTCTTATCCAGTTTGGTCATGTGATCTTACCTACTAGCAAGCATTTGATCCTTATCCTCAGAAATTAGTATCAGTTTGCACACTTAAATTTTTAAATGCAACACTTAATGCTTGAGATATGTCATGATCTTTTCTTTGTGTGCTAACTGTTATTGATTTTCATTGAGTGTCCCTATCTAAGAAGTCTCTCCGTGATGCATAGCTAGAAGACTTGGGGCATGGGGCATGTTTTTATTTGCTTTCTACTTTTGGGTGTTGTCTTGAACCTCTTCAGTGTCTCTTGTTGTCTCCTTGACACACTCAGGAGATTTAAGGCATCATCCTTGACTATTTTTTTTGCACAACCATTCTCATGGTCATCTTGGCATTTATGTCTTGATGCGAGCATGGTTTTGCTACATTAAATTGGGTAAGCTAACATTGCAGTCATCTTGACCTTTATGTCTTTGATGCTCATGTTAGAATCTTTCCACATTCCAATCCGATATCAATCACATTCATATCTTCATAGTTGCATTTGTGACTAGTGATGATTGTGTGATCATCTGATGTTCGGTAATAATGGCCCTATGATGAAAATAAGTTCTTTTACATTCTCTAATGAATGATGAACACAAAAATCCTATGTTACCCTATTGCAAGTATACCTTTGCATTTTCATGTAGCTTGCATTATTTAGACTTCATGCTAAATTTGCACTTTTAGGTTGCATTATGAGTTTGAGAGGGTTTCCTTCATCTTTCTTGTGGACTTTTAGTCAACTGTGGTCACGTTTTGATCTACATTTCCTTATCTTCTTTCGTGATCTCAATCAAAATTCCCTATCTTAAATAGTTGATTGATTTTGGGACATCTTTTTTCTTGAGGCAAATTCTCTTTCTTCTCTCCATTTCTTTCCATTTCTTTCAAACTTCTATCTTCCATTCACTTTCACCCCACTTCTTTTCTTCTAATTCAACCTTGGGGCATAATCTTTCTTGGTAAGCTACCTTAGTTCTGTGATTCTTATATCTTTCATCTTACATCAAGAACCTTATCTTTAGTTTGATTTGATCAAATTTATCAATTTACTATTTCTCCTCTATCTCATTTTGATTTTGGTCACGAGGGGGCAGTACCTACCAAACTTCATTTCTTGATTCAGCTTTATCAAATTTATCGATTGCTTCTCTTGGGGCAACCTTGCTTGAGATTCTTATCTCTTATTTGAGACTTGACAATTACCTATTCATAGGTGTTGGTCTTGTCTTTTTCAGTCTGCTTATCTATGTCCTGATGTGTTCCCATCCGTCGAACACACATCTGGGTTGTTTTGTGATCCCAAATCGATCTCACACTTCAATTCCATTCTTTGATTGCATGTGATCCCAGGTCAACCTCACATTAGTCAAAGAGGGGCAAATGTATGCACCCTAAAATGGTCGCCTAGACTTTGGGCCCCATTTATTCAATTTGTCAAATATCAATTTTCTGAATCAATGCTTTACAATATATTCAAATCAATTTCCTTGATCAAATCATAACTATTTCAATCATTTCAATAATCTCCTAAGGTTTAATCATGTCATCAATAATTTTATTTAATTAAAAGAAATAATCCCTTTTAAATAAATAAAATAAATTTATTTAATTGAAAGTAATATCTCTTAAGTAACATAAATTTATTTAATTAAAACCCTTTTTAATTAAATGATTTTATTTTATTTAATTAATATTCATCTTTTAATTAAATAACCTTATTTTATTTAATTAAAAGAGAATTATTCTTTTAAAATAAATAAAATCCTCTCAAAAGATCTTTTGTGATGGAAAAGGAAATAAATCAAATAAAAATAAAACAAAAATCTTTTTCCTCATTCTTTCAATAAATTTTATTTAATTAAAAGAAATATTCTCTCTTAAATAAATAAAATAACCTTATTTAATTGAAAGAAATATCTTTTAAATGAAATAAAATCTTTTTTAATTAAATGATTTTATCTTATTTAGAATAATATCTCTCTTTTAATTAAATAATGTTATCTTATTTAATTAATAGAGAATCATTCTTTTAAATAAATAAAAAATCCTCTTAAAGCTCTTTGTGATGAAAAAAGGGAAACAAATAATTAAAAATAAATAAAATTCCTTTTCTCTCCACACTTTCTAAAAAATGAGCTTTCTTTCCTCTTTTTTGGATTTATCGCACATTGATCTTGGAGATGCATTCTTGTCATCAGTTTCTTATATAAGGAGCCCTCTCCTTCTCAATTAGAGATCTAGAATTTTCATACCGTTGTTATGCTGTAGGTTTTTTTGGCGACATTGGAGCTTTGGAGATCATTGTTTTAGCTTGCATAGTTACATATAGATTAATATTCATAAGCATTTTAGTTTAATTTATTTCATTGTTTTAGCTTAATCTCCATTTCAATAAAGTAGTTTATTTCTTGTATTGCATATAGATTAATTTTAATAAAATAGTTTATTTCTTGCAATCATATAGTTTAATCTTCATTTCAATAAATTAGTTTATTTTCTTGCATTTGCAATCATATAGATTAATTTCATTTGCATGCAAGAATTTGACGATTCAATGGAGATTAGCATTCTTGCTTCTCATCCTTGAATCTCTCGTTATGTGGTGTACTTGCATGGGTTCAACTTAGTCAATCTGAGGGCTTCATAACAATTCATGCACTCCATAGATAGAGAGCTGTGAATCGATATTCGAGAGCTCATTATTGAGTATCCTTGAATGCAAGGATTCATAGAAGTGTGACACAAATCCATCACATAGTTCTCAAGTGAAGAATCGAGAGTTGAAAATATTGATGTCAAAGACACCAAAATAATGGATGAGCAATTCAAAAATGAAAATGACTAGTTGAGTAAGGTTGAGTTGAAGCCAAATATTTTGGGGAATTATAAAGAGACAATGATGTATGAAAAACAACATGAGGTGGATGAAGAAGTGAAATTTGAAGAAGAAGAATATGATTTCTTCAATATGTTTGTTTTTTGTGCAAGTAACAAAGAAAAACTGGAAAAAAGAGAACATACAACTCCAATGGAAGTCAAAGCCAAAGTTAGAATGATACAAATAAAAAACCATGGGTATATACTACCGAATTGGCCTTGGCTCAAGAAGCATTTTATTGGACCAAAAAGAACAAGTGAATCAGTTGAAAAAAATGTAGTTGACATCCATAAAAAAGAATATAATGGAGACATGCAAAGGAGCTAGATGACAAGAAAGAAGATTCATATTTGAGATGGAACTCAAATTTTCTCTCCCTTGGGAGTATGGTGTAGGGGCACCCATAGGTCCTCATGCCTCCAAGGGGAAAAATTTGATGTATATATATATATATATATATATATATATATATATATATATATATATATATATATATATATATATATATATATATATATATATATATATATATATATATATATATATATATATATATAAGACCATTTCATATATTTTGGAGTCTAGGTTGAGTCATTAGGTGTTAGTAGTTGCAAAAGTGTAAAAGTTTTCAAAGTTGCACATTGTTATCAAGAAACTTTTGACATTGGTTTGGCATAAAGTGTCATAATGAAATCCTAATTTTAAAATTGGTTGAGGATAGTTGGAAAATATTGGAAAAAATTAAAATGCCATGTAATTTGACCCATGGGATTGGTTGATGGTGGATGGAAGTTTGGAAGTGAAAACAAACAATAAAAATCATTGTTTCTGCAAAATATGATTGGGAATGAAATATAATTGAATCTACTTTCTTTTCCTTTTTGTTTCACTCAAATTCATTAAGTTTTGAAGAAGTTATGATTATTTTAATGACTGTAATTTCCAATTTTTCCTATAACCATCCTATTGCAGTGTTTTGTACGGATATGTATGGAATTTTTATAAAATGCACATGGTATAGTTGGAAATATAAATGAGTTATTAGGAATGGAGATCTTTATTAGAGAGAATTCAATATTCTTTATTGTACTATTCACAAAATATTAACTTGAGTAAATATATATGTATTTATATTTAGTCAATTATAATTGCAGAGATATGTATTTTGTATGTTGCTGAGATAATGACATGCACACTGTAATTGATGTTTTTCCATAGCACATACAATTATGTTTATATACCTAATATAAGAGTCATGTCTATGACCGTACGTGGCTTAAGCCACGTAGGGTCATGTCTTACATATTCATGCCCTTTCATAATTGATGTTGTATATATTATAAACTGTGTTATATAAACCACAATAGTATTATGTTACGTATAACTATCATATGGTAGTTATCATAACACATATATAATATATGTGTTACGTATAACTTTCGTATGTGTATCATCTTAAAATGGAAGCACTTCCATGTTAAGAGCATTTAGCCCTCTGAGTAAGTGGTTTGGGGTCATGTTAAGCACCTTGATTGGCATCTTTTCATGTATTTGGCTTTCTCCCTGCTTTCCACTTCTTCTTTGCACTTGATTTCTTCATTCTAGGTGAAATTAGGGTTAAGGTATTAAGGAATTTCTTGATTTTCTCTCGTCCATGGATTCATTTTCTAGGTAGGATTTAGAAATGAGACCTCCTAGTCCTTCATCACATCATTCTGAGGATTTTCTGTCTATTCCTGACACTGGGTCTTGTTCAAATATCAAATCCTGCATTTCTGGCATCTCCTAGAACCTCTTCTACAAATCTTGACAAAGTTAGGGTTTGAGGTCAAAGTTGACCTCAACCCTGACCAAGTCAGGGTTGACCTCAACCTTGACTAGGTCAGGGTTGACCTCAACCTTGACCTCTTCCCACCAGGATTTCAAAATCTCATTTCCCGCTAATTTGGTTTTTGGGAAAGTTATTTCTCCACTTCCGGGTCGGCTATTTTAGGCTCCGAAATGGTAAATCCTTTAATGGTATTTAATCAAGGTATATTTTCTAAAGGTGAGGACCTAATTGGAATTTAATTCTTCAAGGTGGCCCATCTAGAGGAGTGTGCCCTAGATCACTATAAAAGGAGGCCTTCCTCTCTCATTTTCACATCCACACTCAAGAAATCAAGCATCTAGAGATCTCAAGCATTCAAGCAAGTCTTCAAGCATTCAAGTGTTCAAGCATTCATCCATCAAGGAGTTCCATTGTTAGCTATTGAAGGATTCAATCTCCTTGGAGCCCCCTTGAAGATCCATCCTTCTCCATCCATTCAAGCCTTCTCATATGCAAAGATCAAATCAAGATAGGTGTTGAAGATCAAAATACCATTGATTGGAGACATCCTACATCCATTGAAGCATTCCTACTTGTGGATTTGAGGATTCAAATCCCCTACAAGGACATCAGCATAAGCGAGGTGATTTGTTTCAATTACTTTGTTTATGCACAATATATTTCAATTCAATTTCAAGGTTAATTCCTAAATTGGGGTTTGACCAAGGCAAACCCCCCATACAACCAAAAACCCCCATTTTCTTGTAGGTACAGGTGTGAAATCTCAAATCTGAGAGTGGATTCGGATACCCTTTTCGGCAATCTTTCAGGATCTATGAATAGAATCGGAATTAGAATTCAAATAAATAATGTGGTCTTTGACCTTTTAAAAGGTCAAAGTCGACCTATGTGAATTTGGAGAAAAGATTTCTGGGTTTTGTCTGCCTCGACATTTCCAATCTAGATCAAGTGATGAAATCTTTAGAAAGTTCATATAGAAGCTAGATTTAGCATTTTCCAGATCTGCCCTAATTCAAGGTTAGTATTTGCACTTCAATTATTTCAGATTTCAAGCTTAATCCAACTATAGGGAAGTATAGGGTTTCTCTCTCTTTCATATTCTTCATAGATTGATTCAATTGTGTATTAACCTTTTTGGTTGATCAAATTGGATCTCTCCTTTAGGAATTTGGATTTAGGAGTGAATTTTACATTTTCCCACACACATACACAAATAGAGGTGATTCCAAATTACGTCTATTTAGTATGATATTTATCATAACACTTTCATCACATATGAATTGGTATCGACTATGTCGATTTCACTAAATAGTTACGTATTAAAGATAGTTATCATAACATATATGTTATTAACCATATTAAAACCCATTCCAATACATGTTAAATACATATTAAATATAATTGACTAAAGTCAATTCATTCTCACATATCAAATTTGATCAATATAATTCATTCAAATATGTATATATATAATGATAAGTCAATCAGATCGAAGATATAATTTAACACTCCCTCTTAGGAAGAGAGGATTGATCAGAATCATGATCTCATGATGTGAGTGTTATCGAAATTCCTGACTCAATTCAGAACTAGATTTTTTGTAATAACACTTAATCACGTTATATCAGGGAAACTGGTATTGTCTGCAACACAAGTTTAATGTACTCAAACCTGATAGAAGAATTCATCACAATCCCTGACTCAATTCAGAACTAGATTTAGTGATAAGTATAGGTGTCAAGGTATCCGACACATTCTGGATCAAAATAACTTGAGGCACATGTTATCATAATCCCCAACTTAATTTAGAACTAGATTAAATGTAACTTAATTGAGTAAAACTATTGTAGGTCGTCACCTCACAATAGTGACCTCACACACATGAAAGATTGTCACCTTTCAAAACACATAATATTGTAATATTTTATTTATTTTATTCATGAATACATCAATTTACATAATAGTGAGATTTAATCTTATAAATTTAATCACAACTTAATCATACCAAGTTTCTTTCTGAAGTACTCGATTTTCAACTTCGTAAGAGGCTTGGTAAAGATGTCAGCATTTTGTTCTTCGGTATTGATGTAGACCAATTTGATAACATCTCTATCTACCATGTCTCTTATGTACTGGTAAGGAAGTTCTATGTTCTTGGAGTGATTGTTTCCTACTGAATGAAGCAATCATTACTAATCCAAGACTAAAGAAACATCTTGTAGTACTTTTATGGCTGATTGAATTTCTAGCCCAGTCAGAGTTAGAGAACCTTTGAATTTATATTTCAACATTCTTGTATTTTAGGCCCATTCCAATTGTACCATGTAAGTATCTTAGAATATGTTTAGCAGCTATTAGGTGGATCTTCTTTGGTTCACACATGAAGTGACTTAATACATTTGTAGCATAGCAGATATCAAGACGAGTGTTTACCAAGTAAAAAAGAGATCCAATTAGTTGTCTATAATATGTAGGATCTATAGGTTCTGAATCTACAACTTCATCTTTGAGTTTATGAAGATTTGTTTCCATTGTAGTGGTTAATGGTTTATAATCCATCATGCCAAATCTAGTTAAAATGTCCATGGTGTATTTTCCTTGATTTAGGAAAATATAGTTTTCTTTCTGTAATAATTCTAAGCCTAAGAAGTAGTGTAACAAACCTAGATCCTTCATATCAAATTCATTTGTGAGATCTTGTTTTCATTTAGCAATAAGATGATCTTCTCTTGTTATTAATAAATCATCAACTTAAAGAACTAGAATTACCATTTCACCTCTGGATATTTTGAAGTATATATTAGGATCAACTTCATTTTGGAGTACCCTAACTTGGAGAGATAACTATCTATGCATTCATACCAAGCCCTAGGAGCTTGCTTAAGGCCATAGAGGGCTTTCTTCAATTTGCAGACATAACTATTTCTGTCAAGGGTGGTGAATCCTTTTGGTTGTTCTATGTATACTTCTTCTTCAATAACACCATTTAGAAATATTGTCTTTACATCCATTTGATGTATCTTCCACCCTTTGGATGCTGCAATGGTGATAATAGTTCTCACAGAAGTATATCAAGCAACTGGAGCAAAGGTTTCTTTGTCTAGTCAATTCTGGATTTTTGAGAAAAACCACTGGCGACAAATCTGGCTTTATGTTTTTCAATAGTACCATCTGAAGCATATTTGATTTTGAATAACCATCTTGAAGAGACAATTGATTTCCCTTTAGGTCTTGGTACTACTTCCCAAACATCATTTTTTACAATAGATTGATATTCCTCGATCATCGCATCTTTCCAAGCTTGACATGTTAAAGCTTCTTTAGCATTAGATGGTTTGGATTTTGTAAGTTCTTCCATAAGTGCAAGATAACATCTCTGATTTCTTGTTCTCTTAGTTTCTTTAAATATTTCATCTGGTTCAACATTATTTTCTTCAATCATTTTTCTTGCCCATAGTGGCCTTTTCTTATTGTTAGGAATTTCAACATCTTCAAGGTTAGATGAAGGGAGTTCATTATTTTCTATTGTGCGTGTGAAAATTGTACCTAGTTGTGGACACAACACTTCAGTAAAATGTTAGAGGTTAGCAAAATTGAAATATGTAAATAATGAAACTAAGCTAACCAGGTGATTTACTGCCTTCTAGTAGGTGTGAGTATGGTATTCTCAGATTAGACCGAGATTAGTGACAATGCAACACCTAAACGAAGGATTTGAATGCAAAAAGATGAATGTAGAATGAATGCAGATTAATCTATATTTTTGTATTTTCTATGCAATTAGATAAAAAACTGTATAAATCTAAGCTAGAATGAATTGAAATGATATGCAGATTTGATCTAAAAATGATATGAAAAACTATGGAAAGCTATGAAAACTATGAATTGATCTCACAAAGTTGCCTGTCGCAAAAGCTTGATTCTTTGTGTGCAATTTCGCCAGAGTAATTGTGCAAATTTGAGAGATATCTTGTGAAGAGCTGAGCCTTGATTTTATAGAAATCTAGGGCTTGAGGATGCATTGAGAAAAGCCATAAATCACTCTTGATAAACTCAGGTTGATTTTTGAGTTAACAAGAAATTAGAAATAGATCAAATCATAAAATCACACAAAAACAACTTTTTGACTTAAATCAGAAGTTTAGATCAGCTTTCAACTCAAAATAGATGTTGAGTTTCAAAAAAATAACAATTTGAATTGATTTTTTGATTTTAAAGTTTAACTGTTCTTTCAAATTGTAGACACGTAAAATTGGACAAAGGCTTTTAAGTGCAAAAATCAATCAAATGGCTCAAAATCATCAAAATGCATTAAAAGGGGAACATAATTAAATGAAGTTGATTAAAATCAGTTAAAATAAAAGAATTAAATAAGGATGATGTTAGAGGATTAAATCAAAGTTTAAAAGGGGCAAAAACATTATATAATTGATTTTAATTAATTAATTACATAGTTGTTTAAATCATAAATCAAATTGAACCTATTACCCTTCCATGGCTAAAAATTTAATTACTTAATTGAATTAATAAATTCTATTTTCCCTCAACAAAGTGATCAACCAATGAAAATTGAGAAAACAAGTGCACATGGATCACTTAAAAAAGGGACATAAATCACTCACAAATTGTAAATTGTTCCCTCATTTGTGGACAAAGAAAAGTTTTTGACTCAACCATGAGCTAACCATGATCAATTCACTCTACCCCCTACCCTTGGGAAATTACTATAAATATGAGGCATTTTGATCTTGGAAGTCATTTTCAAAAGCATTGTTACTATAGGCAAATTGAGCATTCTAAGAGCAATTGAAGCATTTGATCATTTAGAGTTTATCATTTTATCATTTTATCATTGCATTGTTATCAAAATGGAGCTAGATTAAGCATGAATCTCTCTTAGATTAAACATTTAGAAGCATTGTAGCAAAATTCTTCTCATTTTAGAGGTGTCACTAGTGAGGATTTGCAGCTAAGAGCTCACTTACCACTTCTTTCTAGAGATCCATGAGATGTTATAGATTGTAGTTGCATTTTAGAGTAAATTTTCTTTGTATTTAGCTTAAATTGTTGCTACTTGATCTTAATTTCATGAAGGTGATTTCATTCATCACACAAATGGCACCCACCGTGGGCTTGAGCCTCAAATTCTAACAAATTTGTGATTTAAATCATCTTTGCATGCATTTTTGTGTTGTTTCCGTGTGTTTTCTGCAGGAATTTGCTAAAGTCGCACCTATAGGAAATTTACTCACACCTTGAAGCATTTCTTTGTCACTTCAGACACTGTTCTCACGCCTACTAGCTGGAAACTCACACCTGCAACAGTAAAGCATACAACCTTTACCACTTTCAATCACACCTACGTGGCAGGAAGTATCGCTTACCTATTATTTTCTGTCACTTCAAAAATTCCTTTGCTTTGCATTTAAAGTCTAAATTTACACTTTATCTAAGTTTTCTGTCACTTTGAATATGACTTTGCATTGCATTTGAAGTTTAAAGTTGTGCTTGATATAATTCCTTTATCGCTTTGAATACTTTAAATGTCACTTTTCTCTGTCTATTTTCTACGCATTTAAAGTTTGCTCATGCTTAGATTGGAAATAGTTACCACATTTGTGAATGATTGATGTCACCTATGTCACTAAGAAGTGTCACAGCTAATCACTAAAGTCATGCCTTCGAGTGATTTGTTCACGCCTATTAGCTGGATGATGTCGCCTGCTGTTTATTTTCTATTTTGGTCTTTAATTGGATAAATTTGAAAATCTGACTATCTTTGTTTGTTGTTAATTAGTAAATGAGCAGACATCCGAGAGTGAGAAAGCTAGAAAGCAGGTTCAATAAGGAGGGAAAAGCCTTGGCAAAGAAAATAAAGAAGGAGAATCAAGTGCATAGAAAGGTTGTCCTTGAATCCACATTAGATGAGGATGTCAAGGTATATGAGAAGTATTTAGTTGTGATTGAATCTTACAAGCAAAAATTTGTGTCTCTAAATTGGATTTATGAACCTTGAGCTTAAAGTTTCTTTCATTTAAATCTTTTGATTGATTACATGCAAGTTTAGTTTCCCCTCATTGTGAATTGGTTGTGTTGGACTAACTTGTTGGAGGAGGGAGTTGGAGAAAATTGCCAAGGTGAGTGAAAAATGAAAATCAATAACTCAAAAATGCCCCTAGCCTTTGCTAGCTACAAGGAGAGGTATTTCACTTAAACAAGCTTGCATTCCCTTAACTTTTGGCATTGTCATTTAAATCTAGCTTAAATAGAAAGGAAATTGAACCACACATTTCAATTCTAAGAACCTCCTTGTCAAGAGGTTGAAAAAGAACTAAGTGTTTGAAGTGTTTGGGAATCAAAAAGAAAGTTAGGGATATGCTCTTCATCTTCTTGGTGAAACAAATTCCCAAAAATTTTACTTAAATTCCAATTTTCCTTACTTGCAAAATGAACATGCTAGAGATTTAGTGGGCTCGCCTCCCGAATTTGCCTTAGCAAGGCTAGTGAGAGGGATAGCCCAAAGTGGGATACACTTGCTTTTTTTGCAAGAATCTGACCCACTATAAAATGAAACGCATGCATCCTTAATGGGGTGCATGACAAAGGGATTTTAATCTTCTCGAACTTCCTCTAGTAGTCCTTACGGATTGCACAAAATCATGCCTTGGTGTGTGTGGGAAGCCCCTTTACATACTTAGGGAATGAGAGATTTTAATTCGTTTGAACGGAATACTGATTAAAGCCCAAGTAAATTAGAAAGGCCACCTTGTAGAGCCATGTTTACAAGCCAATTTGACTCTAAGTAGGCTGTTTGGAATCTATTCTTGTGTTATGCCCATGAAAAAATTTGAGAATATACACATTAGATTGTTGTTTAGAGACTTTTATGTGTGTGTTGCGTTTGTTCCTAATTTTCAAAACAAGAATTTTCCAAAAATACCTGATCAAATTTTTTTTAAAAAAAATTCAAAATTTTATACCCTGGTCAGAGAAGTGTCACTTGGGCACATTTTAAACATGCCTATCAGAGATTTAGTCATGCCTGTGATTTGTTTAAACACACGTGGATACAGTAAAGTCCCACCTAACAGAGATTCAAACACGCTTGTAAATTCTAAAAACCTGCTTAACAACAAGCAAAGTGTCGCCTATACATTTACAGAGTGCCAATATCAACATACTAGTATACACCTACGTAGGTTTTAGACACGCCTGTGCTTGGTTTAGTCACACCCAGAAAAAAAAAAAAGGGCAAACAAAGAGTACTTCCAGGAAGAATCAAAAATTTTTGAATATCAATTTGAGTACCCTTTTTTGAGTTTTCACTGATTCAACTTACAATCTGGTCGAAAATCCTGTTTCACATATCTGTCAAAATTTTACAAAGGATTAGACCCCAAGTAGTTTTGACTTGTATCCAAGGTTCATGCCTGCATTCACTAGATCATATTATATCAAGCAAACCTTGCAAGCTGATGGGACCTATTTGAGACAAGAGCTCCCTTATCCCGGAGATGAAACTACTCCTAGAGTACCACAAAAGTCACCTGAACAAGAAAAAGAAGACAACACGATGTATTATGGTAGTTTGGGTGGTAAGGATAATAGTGGTATTGATCTCACCAACCAAGGTAATGCCAATAGTGGAGGCATTGACATGAATAACCAGAGCAATATTAATAACCAAGGCAATACCAATAATGGAGGAGTAGATCAAAATGCTCAAGGAGTTGACCAAACTCACACTCAAACTAACACCAAACCAATGGTAGAAGATGCCATGGATGAAAAATTTAGTGAGGCTATCCAATGCCCTTATTTCAAAAAGCTCATGGAAAAGGCAATGGACAGAGATAGAGAAAAACATTTCATGGACTTAGTACAAAAAGGTCTCAAACTTCCCCGTGACTATGATGTCAACCAACTTAAAGCACCAGAAGTTTAGGAGAGTACCTTAGACATCATGAACAAGAAATTCAAGATGTTTCAAATGCAATTGGACAACATCAAGCAAAGTGGGGCTCCCAAGCCTTTCTCTATAGAAGCATTGTGTCCATTCTCATTTGATAAAATCTTGGTTATGATGCCATTTCCAATCAATGTTGTGTTTCCTAAGTATGACAAGTATGAAGGAACAACGGATCCCCAAGATCACTTATGGGAGTTTTGTGCATTGAGCTAAGAGTTCATGCATGATACAACATATTTAATGAGATTATTCCTGCGAAGCTTAGGAGGCATGGCTATGGAGTGGTTTTCTAAGTTACCCTCCGACATTAAGACCTTCAAAGAGTTAGCTTCAAAATTTGTGGCCCATTACTCATATAACGTTAAACATGAGGTCACGGTGATAATGTTATGCAACAAAAAACAAAAAGATGGAGAGGCATTCCTCACTTTTCTACAAAGGTGGAGGACAATTTTTGCAAGATATCCTAGAAGTGTGCCTGAAAAATAGAAGATGGATATCTTCATAAATAGTTTGAGTAATGAGTTAAACTACTGCTTACGAATGCAATGTCCAAAGACCTTCCAAGATCTAATTGAAAATGGAGTAACCATGGAGGAAGTGTTGGTCAAAAGTGGAGAACTCAAATTGTACAAAGATAATAAGAACAACTCCAATAGTGGAAACAATGGCAACAATGGCAATAATTAGAAGAATAATTGGTTCAATAGTAATAGTCGTTATAAGAACAACAATAAGGGAATTGTGAATGATAGAGTAGTTGAATCTAGCAACTTGAAGGTGGTCCCATTTTCTCTTACAAGGATACCTAATCAAGTGAATAATACCAATCAGAGTTCCAATGCACCATCCAACAACAACCACACCAACAATGGAAATCAAGGAGATAATTCAAGGAGTACTAAATTTGATAAATATTTGAGGCCAACTCCTCCAAAGAACTTCACACCCTTGGGTGAACCCCTTGAAAAGGCATTAAAGACTCTCATGGCTAATAATGTCATTACTTTACCCAAAATTTAGCCTTACGAGCCAAATAATAAGCCTAGTTGGTGGAGTGCCGATAGCCATTGTGAGTATCATAGAATTTGAGGACACAACAAATGAATGTCTGCAACTAAAGAATGTAGTGCAAGATTTAATTGATAATGGCATGATCACCATTGATGGACCTCCAAAAAATGAAGATCATACAGCATTCAAACAAGCTTTTTACAAACATGATAAGGGTGAGTCATCAAATAGCAAGAAGCAAAGCGCCAATAATCTCAACTTTGCACCACCTTATGATCATATTGTTAATGCTATAATAGTCAATGAACAACCTCAAAAGGAAGCATCAAATTTTATTATGAGAGGGTAGAATTCTAGAATGACCCTACAAGGGATAGCTCCTCAAAGCACTAACATCCCGCAATCCAACATTGTGGTCAAACAACCTTTTACAGTAGCAAGGCCTTATAGTTTGGTTGATCAATTGCAATGTACTCCATCACAAATCTCTATCTTAGAGTTATTGAAGTTGTCACCAAACCATAAGGAGATTTTGGAAAAAGCTCTAGTAGAGACACATGTTCCTACTAACTTAGAGGCAGAAAATTTTCAAAATATGGTAAGTCATCTTGTAGCACCTCATTGTCTTTCATTTTTTGACCAAGATGACATGTCTATAACCCATCCTCAAAATCTACCATTGCATATAGAGGTCTTAATCGAAAGGCATAGAGTCAAAAGAGCCCTCATTGATGGAGGGGCTGGTCTCAACATATGCACATTAAGTCTTGTCAAATCCTTAGGTCTATTTGAGTCTTGCATTGACCCTACAAAGAAAATCACCATTAAAGCTTATGATGAAGCTGAAAGAGCTTCTAAAGGCATGATTGTATTGCCCATCCAAGTGGGACCGATCAAGAAGGATATCAATTGCCAAGTGCTGGACATGAAATTAACTTATAATATTTTGTTGGGGAGACCATGGATCCACAAGATGCAAGCAGTCCCATCCACGTACCACTAATGCATAAAATTTCCATACATGGGTGAAGAAATCATGGTTGGAGGAGACTCTAACCCATTCCAATATTGCAATGCACTCAAACCTCCTCATGAGTTATACATTCCACATAACCAGGAGGGAATTATTCAAAGAACCACAATTGAAGATGTTAAAATGAAAGAACTAACATTGGATGTTATCCAACACCCTCCTCAAGCTAGCTCAGCAACATCAACTAAGGGAAAGGAAAAAGTGAGCTACAAGGGTCCAAATGCAATGGAAAGTTCATATCTAGCACCAAAATTGGAGACGGTGATTTATAAACCTACCAAAGAAGAAAAGGAAAAAGCCAAGGAAGATCATTACCAACACATGAGTGAAATGATGAATAACTTTGAAAAACAATGCAAGATTAGTTAAAAAGGAATAGGGGAATATTCTGTTTCTCTATTTGACATGCCCACATCTTCAAAATCACATGGTAAACCATCAAAAGAACATCTTCCACATAAGTATAATTCCTATTTTTTAAGGGAAGATAACAAAGCAACATGGGATAAGGAAGAAGATGAAGTCCTTCAATGGCTTTACCATGATAAGGAAGATACCTCCAACACTCCCATGGAAAGAATTCAGCATGTAAAGATACAAACTGAGCAATATGGGAAAGGCTTTGATATAATGCAGAAGATGGGATACAAGGGAAGAGGACCCTTAGGCCAAAGAAATAGGGGGTTATTAGAACCTATTGAACCTATTTGGAGGGAAAATCATGAAAAATCTAGAGTAGGTTTTCAATTCAAAGGAGAAAGTTCAAGCCCAATGCATGATTTTTACCCTCAAATAAATGCCTTAGAATCCAAAGGAGATAGTGATGATTCTTGGGATTATGAATGGGATACCTTATCAGATGAATCATGTCATGATAAGGAAGTGATTTCTATACATACTTATGCAAAAATCCCAAGGCAAGAAGCTCAAATTAGTGAAGAACCTCATATTCAAAGGCCTAATATAGAGAAAGTACCTACCAATGGAGCATGGATAGAAACATTTTGGATGCCTTCAGAGGAGAGAGATTCAAATGTTAGTTTTAACTTGCTTGTGGCTTTTCGCATGTTGTTTCCCGTAGAGGTTGACGAGGACTTGAGTGAAGGGGACTTTGACCCTTCTTCCATGGATCATCTTGAGGAAGCGCATGTCATAGATCTAAATGATACAATGTACGAACCCTCAAATGAAGTCATGTCCATAACACCTATTTATGATGTTTTACCCAATGAACCCTTACTTTTGATAAATCCGAACCTCATTGATTGGGACCAAACCGAAGCAAATGACCTACTTTACTTTCCCAATGACCAAGCAATGAATCACTACCTTAATGCGGTTGAACCCTCTTTCACCAATGAATTCAATACGAACATAATGATAGTAGCAGGGGTCCAATCTCTTAGTCAAAAGAAAAAAATTAATAAAAAAATGAAAATTTCTATTGGTGAAAACCCAATTGTGGCACCATTAGAACCAAAAAAAAAAGATGTTTCTTTTGGTGAAAACCCAACTGTGGCACCAAAGGAAGAGAGATTGGATACTTTGCCCAAACATGAGGAAGAAAGGTCACCTATTCTTATAGAACCAATAGAAAAGGTCAACATTGGGATAGAATTAGATCCAAAGTTTATACACTTGGCAGCATCACTTACACCTCGAGAAAGAGAAGACTTCATCAAATTCTTCCAAGAACAAAAAGTAAAATTTGCATGGTCGGGTCATCCCACAATAGTGGGTTACACTTTTTGGCTTGAATTGACACTGACCTTCCAATTTTCAGAAAAACTTTGAAATTCTGATGCATATTGCCGTTCAACCGTTCGAAATCGAAAAATGATGTAAACTAGAGTCCTTTCAGATTTTTTGTGTAGAATCTAAATATATATATATATATATATATATATATATATATATATATATATATATATATATATATATATATATATATATATATATATATATATATATATATATATATTTAAAATTAATTTAAATCAAAATTTATTTCTCCCACAAAAACTAGTATGTTGCTGAAAATGGCATTTTCAAAGAGTTACCATGACTGCGTAATGCATAACTTTTTTTTCTATAAAACATATCAATGTGATTCTTTTGAATATAGTTTGGTAACATCCATACTAAGGGCATCCAATTGGTTTCAAAACATTATCACATTTTTTGCATATTTTATGTATGCTCAAAGTCGACCAAGCTAGTTTTTTGACCTACTTTCACTGCGTAACGCATAACTTCTTTTGTATATATCGGATTTCAAATTTTTTTTTTTGGTAGAAAGAAGACTCTAAGATGAAGGGAACTGATATTTTTCAAAAATTTTATTATATTTTCTACTATTTTCTATTCAACATCAAAGTCATATGTTTGAATTGGCCAAAAAACCAACATTCGTTTCACGTCAAACAACATACACCTAATGAATTCAAAACTGGTCAAGAGTATAGTCGTTAGAAAGCTGACTCAGAGCACTTTTGCATGGACTCAAGGTCATTTTCTGAATGTTTCATTTGACCCTAGCACTTCAACCCTGAAACTCAGAAATGTTCTATTTTCTGTTGGCTTTTGACAAAAAGTCCTAGAAAGGAAGTTTCGAATGAAACTAGTTTCATTCGAAACTTCTTACTTTCATTCGAAACTAAAAAATGCTAACCCCGGGTTGACATCTGCATCAACATCTGGGTCAAGAGAGTTTTGAATGAAAGCTAACTGGTTTCGAATGAAAGTTAAATTTAACTTTCATTCGAAACTCATGTCGGCCAATTTGGTGTTTTTTCGTGATAGCGATGATCGCATATAAATATAAGAGACATTTTCTAAATATTTTAATTCAGAGCTACAAAATAATTCATATTTTACATATAAAAAAGACATTTGAAGGTGTATGTTCCTACATTTTGTGATATTTTAGTGGAATAATCATGCAAAAGTGATGGGGAATCAGAAAAGAAGGCAAAATAAGAGTGCTCGACATTACTCACCAGAAACTAAAGAGAGATTACGAAGAGAAGCTCGTGAAAGGTATCATCATGTGAGACAAGGTGTGACCCTATCTCTCTCTCTCTGTGTGACTATATATCATAATTGATGATTAGGACATATGTTAATGAAGTTCATGTAAGCACATGATATTGCAATTTCTAATTAGACCTAGAATATATTCAATAAAGAGCATGTCTTATTAATAGCTACATATATTAGGACTTGAATAATATGTACATGTATACACTTGTATTAGTCAACTTAATCAGGCCTATAGAGGTCTATTAGATCTATTAGGGCCTAATTAAGTTAGATTGGCATATTAGTACCGACATAGATGCAACTAGACCTATAACCCAAGTAGCTTAGATGCAAT
This sequence comes from Chamaecyparis obtusa, assembly GCA_027943335.1. Classification (NCBI taxonomy): domain Eukaryota; kingdom Viridiplantae; phylum Streptophyta; class Pinopsida; order Cupressales; family Cupressaceae; genus Chamaecyparis; species Chamaecyparis obtusa. The sequence continues at coordinate 986,986 of BSBK01000035.1, read as the reverse complement.
TAGATCAATTGGACCTGGTACCTAATTAGACCTATTACTTGACAAAAGGGCATATTAGACATGTATTAAGACCTAGTCAAACCTATTAGGACATGTATCAAGACCTAAAGACCTATTAAGACCTATTAGACCTATTAGGACCTATTAGAAACTTATTATGTACCTATTCTAGGACATATTAGATGTACTTATAGTATTATACATCTATTAAGACCTATTAGACCTATTACTTGACCTATTAGAGGTCTATTAGACCTATTAGACATGTGTGTATTAATACCTATCAAACCTATTAGAACATCCATGAATACCTATTTATCTACCTATTAAGCCCTATTAGACCTATATTAGGACCTACTAGGAACCTATTATACATGTTCTAGGACATATTAGATGTACTTGCAGTATCATATACATGTATTGAGACCTATTAGACCCATTAGACCTATTAGGACCTATTAGAGGTCTATTAGACCTATTAGACATGCGTATTAAGACCTATTAGACATGTATTAAGATCTATCACACCTATTAGGGCATGTATCAAGACCTAAAGACCTATTATGACCTATTAGACCTATTACCTAACCTATTAGGAAAGTTAGTTTCATTATTCTAGGACATATTAGATGTACTTGTACAGTATTATACATGTATTAAGGCCTATTAGACCTATTAGGACCTATTAGAGGCCTATTAGACCTATTAGGACCTATTAGAGGTCTATTATCTACCTATTAGATATGTATCAAGACCTATTAGATAGGTATTAGGATAAAAAGACCTATTAGACATGTACTAAGACCTATGAGACCTATTAGGACATGTGTGAAGACCTATTAAGACTTATTAGACCTATTAGGATGCATTAGTAACCTATTATACCCATTATAGGATGTATATTAGATGTACTTATAGTATTGTACATGTATTAAGACCTATTAGACCTATTAGGACCTATTAGATGTCTATTAGAGCTTTTAGACATGTATTAAGACCTATTAGACATATATTAGGACAAAAAGACCTATTAGACATGTATTAAGACCTATTAGACATATATTAGGACAAAGAGACCTATTAGACATGTATTAAGACCTATGAGACCTATTAGGACATGTATGAGACCTATTAGGACATGTATGAAGACCTATTAAGACATGTATGAGACCTATTAGGACATGTATGAGACCTATTAGGACATGTATGAAGACCTAATAGACATGTATTAAGACCTAGTCAAACCTATTAGGACATGTATCAAGACCTAGTCAGACAAGTATTAAGACCTACTAGATGTCTATTAGACCTTTTAGACATGTATTAAGACCTATTAGATAGATATTAGGACAAAAAGACCTATTAGGACATGTACTTTTATAGTATTATACATGTATTAAGGCCTATTAGACCTATTAGGACCTATTAGAGGTCTATTAGACCTATCAGGACCTATTAGGAACTAAACTTACACATGTCTACTTTAATATCTTTAATAGATCTACACATGTCTACTTTAATATCTAGTAAGTATTAAACTTACTAACTATATCTCCATTTGCAGGAGAAGGGTCATCACAAGCTCAACAAGACCAACCTGTAGAAGCTGGAGAAGGGGCGTCTCAAGCTCAACAAGACCAACCTGTAGACGCTGGGGAGGGGACATCTCAAGCTCAACAAGACCATCCTATAGATGCTATAGAAGGGTCATCACAAGCTCAACAAGAACATCCTTTACAATCTCAAACAAGTACACATAGATCTCTATCTCTCTCTTTATTTAAGTTACGTACCATTATCTTGATTTAGTCTAGATTTGAATGATTATAATACACTATGAGCTTATACATAAATAATCACTTGTTCTCCTTAAGATGAGCTATCCTAAGATATTTTTAAATATTTTGTTTGTAGTTGAATTACAAGAAACACATGACAATGTCAGCCTAGCCCAACAGTTGAAAAGAAAAATTAATCATAAAAGCATTGATCATTTACTTGAAATGGATGTGAACAAATTGAGAGAGTATGCCAAACAACCCACAAATACTACGAAGAGGACATTGAATAAAAAGTCTAAGGATATAATTGCACAATTTGAAAATCTTGATACACTTGAGAAAACTCAACTATTATCAATCACACTTCTTAAAGATGAGTTAAAGGAGCCATTGAAACTATTGGGTGTAGATGCAAGTTCAAAAAAGAGAAAATTGGATGACCTAGGAAAAAATGTTGTTGAAAGTGTGAAGGAAGGTTTGCAATCCATTGGGAAAACATCTAGAGTTACAGATAGGTCCATTTCTAGAAGAGTGATATTGACATCAATTTTAAATAAAAACATGTATCATAAAAGATAGATTTCCTCACTTTCATCTCATCTTGGGTATAGTAGGAAGACAATGTCGCATTACTTGAAAAGGAGAAACATTTTGGATGATACTACATTGGAAGGTAATTGGGCACTAATGTGTCGAGCTCCTCGCTCTAACAAGATTAACGAAATAGTTAGGAACTTAGTTATAACATTTTGGACTGATCATACTCGTCCTTCATCAAATAGGAGAGATGTCATGAAAAAGAGGACAGGGCCTAAGGAATATTTGTAGCACACAAAACATTGGCTGGACACCACACAACATGAATTGTATCTCTCATTTTGCAATTCAAATCCTAACGTCAAGATTGGACAAATGATGTTCGAAAGATTGAAACCATATTTTGTAAAGATAAATAAAACTTTTGAGACTTTTAGTTGTCGATATCATGTTGAATTCAATGTCTTCTTTCAAGGGTTTAGAAAGATGATAGAAGAAAGTGGTGGCTCTCAGAATGATTTTCCTAAACGACCAAGCCAATTCATAACATCGATCTTTTGTGAAAAGACAATTGATAGTGAGATACATGAAATAAAATGCATAAGAGGCACATGTGAAACATGTGGGGATTTAGCTAAATTTCCTTTTAGGGATGAAGATACTGACATGACAAGGATGGTAAATTGTAAGAGATACAAGTATGTAAAGTTTGAAACAAAAGTCGGGAAAGAATCAACAAGGTTGGAATATGTAGAAGAAGAGATACATGCTGCAACATTTATGGAAAATTTTTGTAAATTGATTCAACCATATATACGACATGTTTTCTTTGCTAAGTGGCAAGCTGAGCAGTTCCAACTACTAAGAGACACTTTTCCACTTGGAACAGTTTTATCTGTTGTTGATTTTGCAGAGAATTACTCTTTTGTTTCTCAAAAAGCACTTCAATCAGAATACTACTATACAGAGCAGGTCACTATCATGGTGCATGTATGTTATCGACATGCACAATTAGATTTGGATGGCATTGAAAGTACAACTCAAGAACGAGTCATAAAGAAAGAATATCACTTTTACATCAGTAATGATAAAGAGCATGACACTCATTTTGTCGAGCACTATTTTAAAACATATTTTGGATATTTAGAAAATAAAGGCATAAAAATCAAAAAGCATTATGTTTGGTTAGATGGATGTGCAACACAATTCAAGTCAGCAAGACCATTTTATGCGCTATGTAGATATCATCGATTCCAAAAGATACCACATATTTGGAGTTTCTTTGAGAGTGGACACGGGAAGGGAGAGCACAATGGTGCAGGAGTTTGTATCAAATGTTCTTTAAGAAAGTATCAATTGGACTATCAGGGATATCATATAAATAATGCTCATGATGTGGTTGAGTGGTGCAAGAGACACTTTGTAGCTCCAAATCAAGATAGCACATCTTCACTACGGGATCGAGTCATACTAGTTAGATTGTTTTGGGAGATATCAGGTATATTTATGATATGCATTAATTTCTAAATTAAAGTTTTAATTTATGCGTACATATATATGTTATACTAACAACTCTTAAAAATTTACATGTGTTTGTGTAGTATTCAGGTGTTGATAGAAGATCATTCCATGGATGCAAGAGGGTAGAGAAAACAAGATCCCTGCATTTGGTTATGAGTACAGATAGTAATGTGTGGTCATTGTATTGTAGAGATTACTCATGCTTTTGTTATGACTGTGTTTCTGAAAACTATGGTGAATGTATTAACCAAAAAAGTGGATATGTCAGTGAATGGAATTTGGTTCCACTAGATGTTACCACTACAAATGATGAAGTTGAGGATGAAATCTATGATGATGTTCCATTGATTTCCACCGACTACGACCATATTTCAGGTTTGATCAAAATTGGTATGTGTTCTTATATACATATGCACTTTTTAATTCTTAGGGTACCCATATGTATCTCTAATAAATTTATATAACTTACAGTGGTGTAATGTTCTTTTACAGGACATGTTTTTGCAGTAATAGCAGAGTCTGATAATGTTGAAGGTGTGAATTACTATCTATTACATTGTACGAAGGAGAGGATGAAGCTAACAAAGAATGAAACAAGCGATGGAATTGTGTTTCCTATAGGTTAGCGTGCTATATTTATGGGTTTTGATGAATAAATTTATCTTGCATTTGGTGGCCTTATTCAAATTTTTGTTCAAATTATGATACAATGTATGCGTGTACACATATATATACACATGTTTATTTAATGCATGTTGTTGTTCAATTGTCTGTGCAGGGTTAGTTGTTGTGCAAGGAACATACTTGAAGCAAATCAAAGTAATTAAACAGGGGGTTCATTTTATTGATTATTAATTAAACAACAAGGTTTATCAATATAGTCATCTTGTAATTGCCACACAACTATCTCTTCATCCAGTGACAGGACATGGCATTCGTAAGTGGAGACTTGATACCGAAGAGCATGAGAAATTAGTGAATATTATCAAAGAGAGAGATGAACCACTTGATGTACAATAAATTGTGCATGTGCATGTATGAAAAATGATTTTGAGAAAAAATTTTTAGGGCATGTGCCCTTAGTGAATGGAGCAAATTTATTAGTAGATATATATATAAATTAACTTGTCTTTTTAAAATGTATATGTGTGCATGTGCCAAGAATTAAATCTATCTCATTTTGGATTTATAAAATTAGGATACTTTATATGCATGTTAGATAGCTTAATTCAATATGTAAAATTGCTATGTTAGGATTAAATTGTTTACAAATTTAATAAATACTCTTGATTGTGATATATTGCCTATTTTACTTCCCATATTAAAAATAATAAGTTTGTAATGTACATGCAACTTAATTATCTTAAATTTCATGTGCATATTGAAATTTGTATGAATTACATTCAAATTTAACATTCAACTAAAATTTGTATGAATTACATGTACATATGTCAAATATAAACATCAAATAGTACACATGTACATATTTGTCAAACATAAACATGTAATATATGAGATCGATCAAGAAGTAAGTAATGTAAACATGAAAAAAATATACATGCATGCATCCAACTATGTCAAATGTATAGTCAATCTAGAGATCTATCAATTTAGTATACTACACATGTACATACATACATCAAGGATAAACATGTACATATATGTCAAACATGAACATCAAATATATGAAATCAATCAAGAAGTAAGCAATGTATACATGAAAAAAATATACATGGATGCATGTCCAACTATGTCAAATGTAACATTAGAGATCCCTACATGTGTAACATGTCTAAAAGAGCCTAAGAATCATCATGACGACTCCTAACAGTACGATCGGGCCCTGAGTAGCTATCATGCTGTGAGGGATGTGCAGAACCTTGTATAGACAAAGTGAGATCATACAAATTAATATTCACATCTTTCAAATGTTGATAAAATAATACTCATCTATTTTAAAAATGTAAAGATGTACGTACACAAATTGAATAAATTAAAAACTCACCTGCCCATTACTGATGTCATCATTGAGTGAGTCCCGACGTCATACATGATTGCTCCCTATAGGAGTAATAACAGGGAACTCCCCCTAGATTAAAAAAATGACAAAAATTATATATACATTTATATATAAATTTTGAATCTCCAACAATCAAAGTTTAACTAAATGACATTAAAACAAATTATACCTATGTAGACGGTGGAACCGAAACATGCTCTGACTCCCTCTCCTCGATCCTATCAACCAGGGTATCAATATGCTGCTGTGCCTGATCAAAGCTAAACTGAACATCTGCCACATGAGTAGATGACAGTCGTCTCTCTAAAGATGAATGCAATGGAGAAACCAGATGTGATGGCATAGAAGCCGACTGATCATCACGTGTCAGTAAATCTAGGTAACCGGTCGCACTCATGCCAAACTCAACGTCCTCGAGACCAACATTAGATAACCACTGCCCTACACTCACTGAAGGGTCTGTACAATGTGCCTCTCTCTCAGTAGCAATAGACTGGTTCGTAGGAGGATCACCATGGGCACCGCTACTATCATGATGTGTGTGATGAGAATCCTGTCGTTGAGTGTATCTAACAGTACCCACATGATCTCTGACATCCACTATAGGGATACCATGCTCAATAGCTATAAATGCATATGCATCAATAAGATCATCGGCCAAACTAGTCATGGTGACGCGTGCCATCTCTCTTGTAAGTCCCTCAAGGATAGAAAGTGAAGGGATCCCTGCTGCAGAGTACAAGTCATCTGAGCTCCTACTGGAAGATGCTCCACATGATGATCTGGAGCACCGTTGCTGCATCAAATACTGGCCAACCTGATCTATAGATATGGATGTCGCAGCTGATGCAATGTGCCCCACACTATCAATCACACCCCGTAGTTGGGTGCTGTGAACAACATCGTCTGCTATGGAACCCAACGATGGAGCAATAGCCTGTGACCTCTCACCTAGAATAACCTTGTGTGTTGGTCTCAGACGATCAGGTCGGTGAAAAGCATCTCTATCTACAAGTCTCCCACGCCCCTGCCCCTGATGTGGTGCCAAATCTGTGTAATTAACCTGTTTCCCTAATCTCACCTCTACATAGATCTGTTGTGCAAAGTATAAGGGGATTTGGTCATTATTTGGGTAATGACCATGGGTAGCTAGAAACCTAGGGTATATCAGTGCAGATATAGTTGGATCCTAATACTTCGTAACCTGATATCCCTTCACATATTATTTCTCTACGTATGATGGCCAAACTTGGGTTTTAAGAATCTCTTTGGGCACCAGTTTGGCCACCTCCTTGAGAGAAAGACCAGAGCTAACCTCTCGTCTCTTTCTCTCAAGAATAGACTGTACAACATCTAGGGAATATGCACTAGTCCTCTGTATGTCATTCCAGATAGCAATTAGGCTATCCAGGATGGACTGACAGGTGTTCCTATAAATAGTGGAGCTGGAGGGACTATCAATAGACTCTTGTAATTTTTGAATTTCCTTATTTGTGCGGTCAAATAGGTTCTCAGATTGTTCCCGATCTTGAGGTGGGGTAGGTGCATCTGCCATGTGTAATGTCTAGTAATCTAGATGTATAAATGAACTATCAAGATATGTGCACCTGAAAGAAATTATATTTACAGTGTCAAATAACTACATGTACACATGCACTAAATCATATTTTTTGAACTTCATTAAATAAAATTAAAGTACACTTCTACATTATTCAATAAAAATAAAGTGTAAATAACTAGACATTAAATTTGAACACAAATTATAACTGCTTAACTACATTATTCAATCAAAATAAAGTTTTTAAAACTACATTTAAACTCATTAGAGACTTATTATCTAACATGTAGGTCTATGTACCTATGTATAAACATGTACCTATTTATACCCATTTAACATGTACCTATGTATACATGTACATGTGTATGCATATATGTACATACATGTACACATGCATTGAATGCATGCACCTATGTATACATGTAAATTTACATGTATATACATGCATATATACATGTACATAAATGTATATACATGTAAATACGTGCATGTACACATGTACATACATATATGTACATGTGCATGTGCGTGTGTACACATGCATATATGCATGTGTAGACACGTGTGTACATGCACATGCACACGTATGTACACATGTACATACATATGTATGCATTATGACCACATGTGCCCATGTATATATGCATGTGTACACATGTATGTGCACATGTATATATGTATGTACATGTGTACATGCATGTACACACATGCATACATAGGTACATGCATGTATATGTGTATATGCACATGTACATACATGCATATATGTACATGCATGTACATGTATATACATGCATATATGTACATGTGCATATACACATATACATGCATGTATATACATGTAAATACATGCATATACACATATACATGCATGTATATACATGTAAATACATGAATATACATGCATATATAAATGTACATACATGTATCTACATGCATATATATGCATGTATATACATGTAAATACATGCATGTATATGTATACATGTACATACATGTAAATACATGCATATACACATATACATGTGTATATACATATAAATACATGCATATACACATATATGTGTGTATATACATATAAATACATGCATATATATATACATGTACATACATTCATATACACATATACATGCATATATACATGTAAATACATGTATATACAATATACATGTATTTACATGTAAATACATGTACATACATGCATATACACATGTATATACATGTAAATACATGTATATATGTATGTAAATACATGTATATGCATGGGAATACATGTACATACATGCATATACACATAGATGCATGTATATACATGTAAATACATGCATAGGTACACATATACATGCATCTTTACATGTAAATACATGCATATACACATATAAATGCATATATACACATAAATACATATATATACACATATAAATGCATGTATATACACATAAATACATGTATTTACACATAAGTATATGCATATACACATAAATACATGCATATACACATATATTTACACATAAATACATGCATATACACATGTATATACACATATATACACATATACACATGTATATATGTTAAAAAAAACTAAATACATTAAAAAAATACATAAATATACAAATGTAATACGTATATATACATAAAAAATCAAAAAATACCCACCTGGAAAATGACGGTCGATGAATCGGATGCCCCACAGCCGAACCCCACAGCCGAAATGTCACTTTCCAAATGATGGAAAGTGGGGTTAAAAACCCCACCAAAACCTAATGCAACAAGGTTTCGAATGAAACCTAGGTTTCATTCGAAACCTTGTTGCATGGAATATTTTATTCCTAGAAAATAGGTTTCGAATGAAACCTAGTTTCATTCGAAACTATGGCATTTTTGGGTTTCATTCGAAACTTTTTAGTTTCATTCGAAAGTAGTACTTCAGTTTCATTTGAAAGTATGAAGGCATTTTTTGCCTCCGCCACATTTCAGGAAGAATTTCTTCCTCCGAAAAAGTGTAACCCACTATTGTGGGTTGACCCGGTCATATGTTGACATGCCAGGATTGGATCCTAATTTCATAATCCATCATTTGAATGTTAGACCTGGAGTTAAACCTATGAAGCAAAAGATAAGGAAAATGCACGCACATGTGGCTCTCTTAGTGAAGGCAGAATTGGAAAAATTGCTAAAGGTTGGATTCATAAGAACAATAGCATATGCCAATTGGATCTCTAACATTGTGCTGGTCACCAAGCATGATAAATCTATCTGTGTGTGTACGGATTTTAGAGACTTAAATTTTGCATGTCCCAAGGATGATTTCCCATTGCCAAGCATAGATACCATAGTGGATTTGATAGTAGGTCATGCAATGTACTCATTAATGGATGGGTTTAGTGGCTACAATCAGATAAAGATTGCTCCCAAAGACCAAGAAAAGATGGCCTTTACTTGCCCTTGGGGTACTTTTTGTTGGAATATCATGCCCGTCGATCTTAAAAATGCCGGAGCCACATATCAAAGGGCCATGCCAACTATTTTTCATGACATGATGCACACTTTCTTAGAAGATTATTTGGATGACATCCTAGCAAAGTCCCACACAAGAGAAGAACATTTACAAATCCTAAGAAAAATATTCATTAGGTTGGAACAATTCAAAGTTAGATTAAACCCAAAGAAGTGTGCCTTTGGTGTCTAATCCGGCAAGCTATTAGGCTATATAGTTTCAGCAAAAGGAATTGAAGTGGACCTGGAAAAAGTACAAGCCATAATGGACATGGAGATACCTAAGAACATCAGCCAAATGAGATCCTTACAAGGCAAAATTCAATCCATAAGAAGGTTCATTTCTCAATTAGCTGAAAAATGTCACTCTTTTACCAGATTATTACACAAGGACACTATATTCATATGGGATGTAGAATGTGATCACGCTTTCACATTGTTGAAGACTTATTTGATAAATCTACCTATTCTCATGCCACCAATCAAAGGCAAAGCATTTCTTCTATACATATATGTTATAGAAAGATCATTAGGAGTACTTCTAGCACAAGAAGATGAGCAAGGAAAAGAAAGAGCTATTTACTATTTGAGTAGAACTTTGATTAAATATGAGCTTAATTACACATTTATGGAGACAGCTTGCTTAGTAGTGGTTTTTTCCTCTCAAAAGCTAAGACATTACATGTTGATGCATAAGATCAAGTTGATTGCCAAGATTGACCCTCTTAAGTACTTATTAAGCAAAACTGCTCTAACATGTAGGATTGCCAAGTGGGTTATGATATTAAGTGAATTCAACATTGAGTATGTTGATAGAAAAGCAATCAAAGGGAAAATAATAGTAGATCACTTAGCAGAAAACCCCATGATTTCCACACAAACTATTCAAGTGGAATTTCTGGATTCCGCCATTGTTAACATAGAAGCAAAAACATGGAAGTTATATTTTGATGGCTCTTATACTCAAGGAGGTTCTGGGGCTGGCATACTATTGGTTACTCCACAAGGCTACACTATTCCCAAGTCCTACAAGCTCTTATTTCCATGCACTAATAATATAGTGGAGTATGAGACACTAGTCATAGGCATCAAAATGGCTTTAGAATGGAATATCAAGGAGATACAAATTTATGGAGATTCCCAACTCATCATCAATCAAGTCAACAATGAATATCACACCAAAGATGAAAAATTGATGCCTTATAAGACTATGATTTATGGATGGAAGAAATACTTTGCATTTATCACCTTTGAATAGATTCCTAGAGAGAAAAATAGAGCAACAGATGCCATGGCTACTTTGGCTTCCTTGTTACAAAAACCTGATCAAAATGAGAAGTATGAGTTCTTGGTGGAAGAGTTGGTAAAATCGGCATTCAACCTTCCTGATACCCAAATTGTTTCCCTTTTATATGGACATGAATCTCCTTGGTATGGACCTATCTACACTTATCTCAAAGACCAAGTGCTACCCTTAGACCAAACTCGCGCCCAAAAACATAATTTCATACGCCAAGACACCCGTTACCTAATCCTTTTAGAAACATTGTATCATAGGGGTCTTGATGGGATGTTACTTAGGTGTTTAGAGGAAGATGATTCTAAGTTAGCTCTACATGAGGTCCATGAAGGCATTTGCGGGTCACACTCAAGTGGTCTAAATCTAGCTAAGAAAATCCTTCGCTTATGGTACTTTTGGAAGACATTAGAAAAAGATGCTTGTCATATTGTGAAGATATGAAAGAAATGTCAATATCATGGTAATATGATACATGCCCCAGCACAAGAGTTACACCCATTTGTTACACCATGGCCTTTCTACCAATGGGGGTTTGATCTAATTGGTGTCATACATCCACCTTCTTCAAATGGACACAAACATATCATAACCGCAATGAAATATTTCACAAAGTGGGTTGAAGCGGTTCCATTGATAAGGACAACGGGTAAACAAATTTCCCTATTTATCCTGAATCATATCATTTGCCGATATGGTATTCCACATGCCATCATAATAGATAATGGGAAATAGTTTTAAAATAAGGATGTTGATGAACTTTGTGCTACATTTCATATCACTCATCACTCTTCATCAATCTATTACCCTCAAGGGAATGGGCAAGCTGAAGCCACGAATAAGAACATCTTGAAAATCTTGAGGAGATCTGTTAACAAATCAGGAAGGGATTGGCATATGCAAATCAATCCAGCATTATGGGCCTATAAAACCAGCATAAGAACACCCACTAGAGCCACGCCATTCTCACTAGTCTATGGGGTTGAAGCAGTTCTACCATTAGAGGTTGAAATCCTATCTCTATGAGTATCATTACAAGGATTGATCACAAATGAAGATTATAGAGTAGCTAGGCTTCAACAATTGGAGTTACTTAAAGAGCATTAAACACAAGCTTATGAGCACCTGAAAGTGTATCAGAATAGGATCTTGAAGAACTATAATAAACATATTAAGCCAAGAGTCTTTCAGATAGGAGACTTAGTATTGTGAGAGAATCCAAAGAATCAGGTTGAAAGAGAAAAGAAAGGCAAATGGGAAGCTAATTGGCTTGGCCCATTCATCATCGTCTCTTCATTTGGCATGGGAACTTATAAATTATCAGATTGTGAAGGAGAAGAACTTCAAGAACCTATCAATAGTATTAATCTCAAAAGGTTCTACACATAAAGAGTATAAAGAGTATTAGCTGAAAGAGCATCCTATTTATTATACATAGTTCAAAAGAGATCTTGAAAATACAAAAATAGTGGAAAATTGAGCCAGAAGAAAGAAAAAACATTTAGATACGATTCAAAAAATGTTGTCTTGGTGAAAACCTAGTAAATAGGCACCTTGATGATAACAAAAAAAACAAAAATACAAAAAAATTGAAAAAGAAGAAAGTGCCCTGGTGAAAACCTAGTAAATAGGCACCTTGGTAGAAAAAAAAGGGAGAAAAAGCTTGCAAAAATAGAAAAAAAAAAGAAGAAGCTTGATCCATCCTAAAGGTGAAAACTTGGTAAACAAGCGCCTTTGGTTCCCTTAAGTTGGTCTTTCCTAGGTTTCATTTGTACATATTGCATTTCCACCATCTCTGTTGTATACCTTCATTGCATCCATCATTTGTACATAGTCATAATAAAGTTGTAAGTTGCATTGATTCATTTCCTTGTTCCCTAGGGTGTCTCATGATCGTATTTATCACTTGGGGGCAGGAAAGGATAGGAATTATGGTACCAAATGGATTCAACAAGTGCTACAATCAATCAGGGCAGAAAGAAATTTTATCAGAATTGTCAGAGAGCGTATGATTTTCATGAACCTTTGATGGATATCATTGTTCACCACCCAAGTATTTGATCCTAAAACTTGATCCTTGAGCCTTCATTGACTTACTTATTCAGGATTAAAAATTGACAAACACTTTAACGATCAGAATGCTTGAAAATCTTTTTTTTGAAAATCATGAAACATTGCAAAACACTTAAGGCTTTCTTTTGATACAATTGGTTAGGACCTTGTTTTTTTATCACTTCTTTTAGCTTATTGATGATGTTTTGACTAGATTGGTCATGATGAAGATGTGATATTTTCTTGCCTTTGAGTGACTATTTTTAGGAAAATCCATCAACTTATGAGAGTCCGTCTAACGACATGGTCATTCAAGAACCATCAAGGACTATCTCATAAGGGGGAGGATTAACCTTTGTTTGTTTACGCAAAAGGATCCCTTGGCTATTTAGATCTTCCATATCTTAATACCAAAAATCCACTTGCAACATTGAATCCATTGACACCGGTATTTAGACTCCCATAGTTTGGTCATCCAACTAGTGAGGGTTGTACCTAGTTCAAAATGAGGTTACCAACAATGATAATAAAAGCGGTATTCATATCATCATGATGTGGTCAGTGATGGCTGTACTAGCTTTCCAGTCCCAAAAATGCTCAATGATGAAAATTTATCCTCAAGGCATTTATTTTCTATAAGCTGGTGACACCTAGGTTGCATTGTCATGTTAATTGCAGGTTAGATTAATGGCATTCTACATGTTAGATTAATGACATTTTGCATATTAGATTAATGGCATTTTGCATGTTAGATTAAGTTGCATTTGTTTATGGTAAAAAATTTCCAAGGGAGAAGGGGGACACATCAATTTTAAATCTAAGGTCATCATAATGTTCAAGAGAAGGAAGGATTGAATCTACCATTTGATATACTCATTGATTTCAAATAACACATGTGGGATTATCTGTTGCATTCATGCATAGCATTAATCATTATTCATTACACATATATCAGAGAAAAAGAAGGAAAAATAGTCATACTTCATACATTCATATAAATAGGGTTAGTATTGCATACATTCAAAAAGCTAAAACAAAATTAAAAACATAGGAACATGCATTGCATTAACATTTGCATCCATACATGGGAAAAATAGGAAACTATCTCATAAAAATTCATGCATCATTGCATATCTATATCCTACCATAAGATAACTGCATCCATAGCATGTAATGAAAGAGAAATGCATAAACCATTGTATAGGTGCATAAAAAAATAATCTCATAAACAACTCATCTCAAAGAACCAAGATTATATCATATATCATCAAAGAGATCAAGTACATCAAAGTATCCCGATACAATCTCCTAAAAAGGAGTACATCAACTATCTGCTCATATCTTGTGAATCAAAGAGTACAGAGGACATCGCTGGTGGATGCATCTCTCAAACCAATAGATCATGATCCTGTATCCCCTAGACCTCTACTATCTAGTGGCAGAGGAGGAGCTTGAGAAGTGCTCACTCCATCCTATCTCTGACCGACCATGGCAGATACAAACTGCTACAATAACGAGGCAACCTGATCTAACCGACCCACCACTTTAGACATCTGTGTCCCAATGGTATCTATCTGCTAGGTCAATCTATCAATGCGATCATCTAGTACACCCTGTCGCTGATCCTATGGCTGGGGAGGCATTTGTGGAACCCCATGATCCTGTGGCTATGGAACTCCATCACCTGATTGTGCCTGATCCTGATAAGCACCACCATCACCCTGCTGACCATCATTTTGCTGGGCCAATGCAACCCTCTGTAACTACATCAATGGATCCAATGCACCTGGTACCTATCTCGCTACATCCACTCAAGCATGTCTGTGACCTCTTTGATGTCTATGACCTCTATCCTATCTCACCTCTGCTCTAGGAGGCATGACATCAACCTACCTATCCCTATCCCCACCCCGTCTATCTTCAGCTTGATCTCTACCTGCTGTAGCTAGAGGATATCTACGTCCTCATCCTCTGATAGGTCTAGCACCATCTCGCCATCCAAGAATAGGCTCTGATGGATTTGTAAATCATGGAAACCTATTCTGACCCCACCAATCGGTGTACTCATGAGACATGCCCACATCTGCTATCCCTGATAGTATCTCCCATCTTCACATAGTCATCCCTGCAATCTGATCCAAGGAAAACTTATAATCGATGCATGGACCCCACATAGATATCTCTACCTATACTCAAGCATTTAATGCATTGCCTTGAGGCATCACCTGTATCTTGTCATACTATCTCAAAACTCTACCAAAGCATAAGTGCTCAATAGTACTAGTGGTGTGCCCAATCATCTAGTGAGGTGCAAACATGAAAGGTAGCTCATCCACATCCTCTCTCCATCCATCACAACTAAGGAAAGGATGCCATGTCACCTAATCAAGATCATCAATCTATCATCTCCAGTAATCTAGGTGACCCAAATGATGTTGTATCACCATGCCTATGTATAGAAAAGCATATGGATGTCCACAAGGATGACTCCTATTTGAAATGGGCCGAGTAATGGGAAGATGCTCCCATATCCACAACTGTAGCACAATAGCACCAACAGACAATGAAGTGCTCACCCAATACACCACCTCATACAAATCATGGTATAACTGTTCCAGCACGCAAGATCCCCAATCAAACCACCGAGGATGTCCAAGTAAATCCTCTAGTATCCAGCCCCATCCCACAGAGAACCCTCGACCCCATCAGTTCAGAAGGAGCACACCACCAATCAGAGTACCTAGAACAACTGGTAACCTCAAAAATGATGCAAACTATGGCCAAGTAATAGTATCTCCATCCCCTATGGTTTTTTCTCTAAACACTCATCGATAGATAGTGGCATCATACATGAAATCATAGTACACCAACTCGCCTCTGCACAGAATCCTCAGCAACTGATACACGTCCTCGGGTGTGATCATCATCTCTCCATATGGTAGGTGAAAGGTATTATGGTCGGAGTGCCATCACTCTACCACTGCAGTAAGTAATCCATGGTTCAGCTAGAACCGTGGAAGATCAAGTAGGAAGCTCAGACCACATCGCTCTATAACTCAGAACTCAGCAGCTGTGAGTGTTTTACCTAAGTCAATCACCCATGATGCTATTGATTGGATGTATAAGGTAGGGTAGTGTGCCTATCATCAAAGCAAGAAGGAATCATATTAGTATGTCTTATCAAGGAATCATTTCAA
The DNA here is from genome assembly GCA_027943335.1 of Chamaecyparis obtusa. Taxonomy (NCBI): domain Eukaryota; kingdom Viridiplantae; phylum Streptophyta; class Pinopsida; order Cupressales; family Cupressaceae; genus Chamaecyparis; species Chamaecyparis obtusa. The sequence continues at coordinate 970,527 of BSBK01000035.1, read as the reverse complement.
GTCAATCGACAATCAAGTCATCACACCTAGTATCATTTGTTCATGTCTCTGTGTCTTGAGAATGAACTAAGTAGTATCAAAGTCATATCGGTTTTCACACTGATTGATTTGTCCTATTAATAACTATCCTAAGTGGATTGACCAATCATATTTCATGGTATTTGTATCTTGATATCCTAACCTAAGTGTTTTGTTGGAAAGCAAAAAAATTCATCTCATCATTTTGATCAGTCATCACACATTATCAAATTTGGCATCAAGCGTAATTAGTTTTTCCTGGAATTTTTCTCAAAATTCATCAGGCGAGAGTTTTCTTTTACCAAGCAACATTTCATCGTAGGCGACTACCAAAACTTTCTAGGTGATATTTCTATGGTGTTAGGTGACATTTTACCTGTTAAGCGACACTAAAATAGGCAAGGCAACAGTCAATATTGGCCTAAGTGACAGTTAAACTGTTAGGGTTCGCAGAAGTGATAGTTTTTGAGAAAATTGAGAAATTTGCCTTGTGCTAGGCGTGATTTCTTTCATGCCTAGGTGAGAGTGGAAATTTCCTAAGTGGTAATGAAACCTATTAGAAGTGGGAATAAAAGACGTGGAGGCGACAGTAAAAAGGGCAAAGTGACATTGAATTTATCCTAGGTGACATTTAATTCTTCGGAGGCAATTTTAAAATTTGGAAATGCAATAAATGCTCATTAAATGCATCATAAGGACAAGATGAGGTTTGGCATGACTCAATGGAGGTCCAGAGTTAGGTAGCCTCACATATCTCTGGCATCTCTCAAATCTATGCTCACGAATCGGGACAACCATCTCGAAAGAAGTTAGAGGATCAGAGCAAAATCACCAAGGTAGAAAGTGCAAATGAATAGTAAAACAAGGTTTACTATCCTATTTTAAAGGGTTTTTAACCTAATTATAGAGGTCAAAATGACTATGGAGCTATATCAACTCATTCAACTGAGACATTTCTTCAAATTAGTACGGCATATCATCAAGGGTTTCAGAAATGAAAACATATTTGAAATCAATCATCATAAATCTTTTTCAAATCAAGAAATTAATATGTTTTAATTTCTGAGGGGGCATAAGGGTATTGGAATTGAGGTCGTAATCAAACATCACGGGATCAATGGGGCATCAAAATTTTTGTTTCATCATCAGAGGTAGCAATCAATCATATCAGTCATATCAACAATTAGGACGAACATGAATCTTTGAATCAATGTTCTTCATACATCAATTCAAAGAGGGGCATTTGTAGACACGTAAAATTGGACAAAGGCTTTTAAGTGCAAAAATCAATCAAATGGCTCAAAATCATCAAAATGCATTAAAAAGGGGACATAATTAAATGAAGTTGATTAAAATCAGTTAAAATAAAAGAATTAAATAAGGATGATGTTAGAGGATTAAATCAAAGCTTAAAAGGGGCAAAAACATTATATAATTGATTTTAATTAATTAATTACATAGTTCTTTAAATCATAAATCAAATTGAACCTATTACCCTTCCATGGCTAAAAATTTAATTACTTAATTGAATTAATAAATTCTATTTTCCCTCAACAAAGTGATCAACCAATGAAAATTGAGAAAACAAGTGCACATGGATCACTTTAAAAAGTGACATAAATCACTCACAAATTGTAAATTGTTCCCTCATTTGTGGACAAAGCAAAGTTTTTGACTCAACCATGAGCTAACCATGATCAATTCACTCTACCCCCTACCCTTGGGAAATTATTATAAATATGAGGCATTTTGGAGAGCATTTCCATCTTGGAAGTCATTTGCAAAAGCATTGTTACTATAGGAAAATTGAGCATTCTAAGAGCAATTGAAGCATTTGAGCATTTAGAGTTTATCATTTTATCATTTTATCATTGCATTGTTATCAAAATGGAGCTAGATTAAGCATGAATCTCTCTTAGATTAAACATTTAGAAGCATTGTAGCAGAATTCTTCTCATTTTAGAGGTGTCACTAGTGAGGATTTGCAGTTGAGAGCTCACTTACCACTTCTTTCTAGAGATCCATGAGATGTTATAGATTGTAGTTGCATTTTAGAGTAAATTTCCTTTGTATTTAGCTTAAATTATTGCTACTTGATCTTAATTTCATGAAGGTGATTTCATTCATAACACACAAATGTGCATAGATAATTATGAATTAAATAAATAAATAAAGTGATTTATCTTCAACTTAACTAATTTTTGAATTAAAATAATTGATTTATGGGTTAATCAATTATTAAATCAAACTCTTATTCAAAAACTATACCATTAAATATTGACAACTGACATTAATTAATTAAATAAGAATTTAATCAATTAGTCATGAGATTTTTGATTTATTATCAAAATTAAATAATACAATTTTGGAATAAATGTAATTAAATCTAATTAAATAATTAAGTGGTAGTATTAAATCTAATTAATTAAATATTCAGAATATTCAATTAATCAAACTTTAGGATAAATAGGATTTATCACCAAATAATTATTAAATCAAAGATAATTAGGATAAATAAGGAATATTCCTCGATGCAGAATTAATATAATTAATTAGGGTTTTGACAACTTGATGTGCAGATGTGTGTTAGGTTAGGACTCTGATGTTGATTTTGATCGATTTGAAGATGTAAGAGGTTAATGAACCTATAGCCCATTTTTGGGGTATTACATTTTGCCCCTCTTTGAATTACTGTGCAAAGTGCAATGGTTCAAAGATTAGTTTGTGTTTGATGTATGAAATTGATTTGAAAGATGAACCAATTTCAAGACAGAAATTGATTGAAAGATTTGAAGATGTTAGGTCTTGATTGACCAAGAATGATGTTAACTATAGCAATAATGAACCGGTGATTACGAAAAAGTATCAAAATGCCTGATTCTAAACCTTATGATTACGAAGAAGTAAGTGACCTGATTGTCCAAAGGAATTGAAACCGTATCAAATCCAAACCCTTCAATTACGAAGAATCAAGGGAATAACACTAATGAACTGTTGGTTATGAAAAGCTGATATAGTTTACAAGATAGAGATTACCAGATTGATATGGATCTCGATGAATCTAATATGCCCCAAGCAATGAGGTCTTTAGATGAATCAGCAAATAGACATGGTTGTTGTCTTGATCACTGAAAGAAAGATTTGATTTACAGACTTGATTGATGTGCAATACCATGCCCCCTTTGGGATGAAAATCAAAATCTGACAAGAAAAGTCAGAGTTGAATGGTTTAGAAGCATGTTAATTGATTTGAGAAGTGTTTATACACATTGGAGAATGTGTTCTACATCATTTGGAGGTCCTGGAGACCAAGTTTGACTAGGTTTGACGATGAGTTGACCATGGGTGACCAAATTGAAATTTTGAGAGTTTGATGTAAAATAATCAGTTAAGTTGAATTCTAGATTTTCATGATGATTGAAGGTCGATTATGCAAGCAGTCGGTCATCCTAGGTCTGAAAATTTTAAATTGTGATTTTGACAAGGTAAATGATCTCAAATTTCAATTTTGATCCCGAAAATGGGTTCAGAATGTCAAAATTAGCTAGGGGTGCAATTTTTGTGGAAAACAAAGCACTTTGAAAAATTAGGTCAAAAACCTATATAAGGGCCAAAGGGATTGTTTTCAAATCATTATTCATGTTTGACTTTAGAAACTTCCATGGAGCTCTCTAAGTGAAAAAAATGGCTTAGATGAAGGTCCCTGTCTCCTCAAACCATTTTGAGCGCAACTAGCAACACCAGCGACCTCCGTAGTACAGACATCCGGTAAGTGGACCTCTATGCCTCTTTTTAAATTCCATTTTTGCATGTTTCTAGCACTTTTAAATATTTTTTGTACGTTTTTAATTTTTTGAATTTTGTTAGCATAGAAACTCATACAACAGTCCACTGGGACTTGTATGAATTTTGAATTTTCTGTAGAGTGTCATCCCAAAACCATAGGAAACTCGTATGAGAGGGACCCAAGTGTCATACGACATTTTGCCGGGTCCCTCAATTGATGTATGATAGTATATGCTTTGTCGTGTAACCATGAATTATCGTATGGGAACCTGCTGAAACTCGTACGAGTTTTGATACCAGACTGTATTGTTGTATAGAAAATAGTGAGCTTATTTCACCCTTTTAGGTCAAATTTTTGGATTTTCTGATTACTTAGGCTCATTCCGTAGCATTTAATGTACCTTTTGAAGTGTTCAACTTTTCAATTTCTATACTTTTAGCCTATTTTTCAACCAAGTTATTGATAGGATACCCTGTTTCTATGCTATGTAGGTTGTCTACCCTAATGTACATGTCTATATATCACACCCAGCTACTTAGAGACTCTGTGTGTCACTTCCAGATCCTATGAGAGTGCACCAGGCTTCTTGTGGGTTCAAGTACCTGATCTGTTTACCAAAGATTCAGGAAAACCATGGGCTACTAATGGTGTTGATTGAGCACTTCCATTCAGAGACACAAACCTTCCACCTCCATACCGGAGAGATTACAGTTACTCCAGAGGATGTCTATCAGATACTCTGCATTCCATTTCATGGTCCTCGCCCTGACTATGTGAGTTTGGGGAACTCTGGTTTACATGCTTTTAGGAGATTATTCAGAGATGATACATAGCTGACCCAGTCCATATAATGGGAGTCCTTAGTTCGGTGATATGGGCAGACCCATAGATTAGAGTGTATATTAGCTGGGATGATTGGTGGCATTATCATGTTTGACCATCAACAGAATGGTCTTTTGATGGGATGGGCCCCTATGGTTGCTCGTTTGATGGCCACTCCTTCTAAGTTGGGTTGGGGATAGTGTATGTTGGCCCATATGTTCTCTGAGATGCACGAGATAGTGTATCAGGAGGGAAAGTCATTTGCACATCCTAGTATGTAGACCAGTATGTCAGACTCAACATCAGCCACAGGAGCTAGTTATCTATATTTATTCAGGATATGTTACACAGGTGCACATGGGGATCACTGAGTATTGGAGGCATGTCCTTGATGATATGACTTATGTGATCTGGCATCCATATTTACAGATAGAGGCCTAGCCTACTGCACAGGCACAATTTAGCTGCTTCTTCTAGAGTCAAGTGTTGATAGGGTGACCATCCATCATGCTTGAGAGATTTATCATTACTAGAGTGTGGTGGCAGTATGGTATCATTTAGGATGCCACATAGGATTACACCTCATATGCACAGATAGTCTGAGAGATTGGCTTAGGATGGACAACATGGTTATCTTATGCTCTTTATACATAGGAGTATAGCGGATATGTTGCTAGAGACTGGGATTGCTAACCAGATGTTGCAGATCCTGGAGTCATAGATGGATTCATTGCTTGGTTGGTGGAGCATCCTATGCTCCATTTTTTTGATCCAACAGAGCTGATTCCCAATATGGAGGAGACCATAGATATTAAAGGTGCAATGATGGGCTGAGGATAGAGATGGTGTGATGTTCATATTCCCATGCCCCAACCTACACCTCCAAGGCCAAGAGTAGTTGTGACACCACTGAGACCATTGAGTCATATGAGACCACCTTGTCCTACTAGTTCTACAGTAGGCAAGCCCGTAGATGTATAGAGGAGATTTACTAGAGGAGAGGGTGGCACTTCAAGCAGTATAGGGAGTGATGATGAGGTGTTGGGTGCACAATAGGATGTAGGTGTTGGTCCTGATCCTACACAGAGTGATGCATATTTTGATCTTGGAGCTGGGGTGAGATGTTGTAAGGTGCATAGAGCAGAGGCTGTTGATCAACCAGCTAAGGATATTGAGATGCCTATTGTAGATGTAGATCCTAAATGGGCACTGACTCCCTAGGAGACCATTAGATGGCTTAGGATATAGGTTAGAGACCTTAGATTATAGAGTGCCACCTGTGAGATATAACAGAAGGATTTGGAGAGGTAGCTTTTGTTGCAAGAGGCCGAGGTTAGCCGATTGCAAGCAGAGGTGACACATCAGACTGCATGGTCCTCTTATTATGTAGCAGCATACTATTATGTTGTTCTAGCTGCTCAGAGGGTTCCGACATATTCACAGTATATGATTGCTTCAAAGGGAGCCAAAGCACCATGAGTTGAGGCAGTGCCAGATGCACCACCACCACCTCCACCAGATGTAGAGGATCAGGCATACAACTGATCTGTCATGATATTATGATATATTTTTGTCATTTTGTTCATATAAACTATGTTGGTTCCCCTCTTCATTTCTACTTGCAGATTTACACTATGATTGACAAGTAAATGTCACTGACTCTATCACCACTCCAAAGTCTGCAAGGAAAAGAGCCAATTAACAAGGATCAAGGAGATCCTCCTACACTTTGAGCCAAGATGCTCAGGTGGGTGTACCCTAGATTCACTTCTTCAAAGGAATCACTAACTAATAGAGATTTATACCCCTTTACTAATTGATTAAATATTTTATCATTTATATGTGTGTGTGATTGATGATGATGGACTACCTCCAAAGAATAGATCAGTGCCTTAACCCAGGGTGAAGAGTCACTAATAAAATATATCAACCAAAACCTTAACTCAAATACACTTGAACTCAGAATAAGTGCTTTGCCTATTACTCCTTTCACTCACATATCAGGACATCAAATCCTTATCTAGCCATGAACTCACTGAAACTACCTCAAAGACTTTAATCCTAACTTTGTTAGGAACTTAAAGATAATTTTGAAATACTCTTTGTTTACCATATGCTAACCCACTTTGTGAAATTAACATATATGAGCTCAAGAACAAAACAAGAAGACATACACAAATATGAAATTGGAATCCAAATGTATTCTCATTAAAATTTGTAGCATCAATACATTATCAAACAACAAAATGCTAAGGAAACAGACCCAAAATCCAAGCTCTCCTTGTTCAGTATAATACCATCAACAACTAGGGACCAAAAAGAAAGTTTTGGAACCCCAACTAAGTCAAAAATACAACAATATATACCCCCTAGTCATCCTGAAATCCCAAAATAGGATGCAACAAGCTACAGATGACTAGGGTTAGGGTTTCACCCACCAGACCAACCAAAATACAGTCACCATTTATTCCATTTGAGGGAAAACCAAGAAGCCTTGAGAAAATAGATCCCAGAATGATCCTCAATCATGATAATTCCCTGATCTGTACCGAGGACCATTAATCTATTAGACTTATTGATCTGATTTTTCACCTGCAACACACCTCAAGCAACACCATTATGGTACAAAAATCCCTTGCAAATAATCAAGGAACACCCTGGACCACACTACAATAGTCGACAAAACCAATTCTACCAAATTTGGCCGCAAAAGCATTCAATTCCAGTCCTTTCTGTCGCTAAAACCCTTTCAAAAATTTGAATTCAAACTGCAACTGTTACATCCATGGCACTAGCAGCAAATCGGTGGTCATAATTCAAACTGAGATCAACTTTAAGTCATGACCGTTCGATCTTTTCTTTTGTGGGCTTTATGACTTAACTCTTCAGACACCCTCAGGTTAACTCTTAGCGAACACGCGACAAAGCAATTCCTATTCATGAAATGAAATTCCTAGCCCGAGCGTAACTCAGCGATTCAACAAACAAAGGAAATAAAACTCACCTCGGTCACATTTAGTGAACTGGCGACTAAAGGGTTTTGCCAGTTCATGGAATACCTTATGTTACTGCCAGTTAATTTAGCGAAATAAAACCTTATATTTCCAAACTTAGGAAATATTAAAGGGGCCCGAAAATAAAACCTTAGTCGCAAGATCACAGAACATGAAAAAGGATCATGTGATCATGCGAAAAAGTGGTCAATTATTAGCACATGCGCTATTTAGGACTTTAGTGGCCTAAAAAATTAACACAAAATTAGAATAGGGCCAGGGCACACTAGGGTTTTATGCTGCAATGGCTAGATTTTTTGAAAATTTGACAAGGGTTTTAAGGCCAGAGACATAAAAAAAACATTGCAGGGACCAGAAGAAAAGTGCTACAGCCATGAAATTTTTTTTCAAGTACTAACAGTGGCTCTATCTGGGGATGCATGTCTCTTGCAGGCATGGAAAGAATCTAGAATCACTGGTTAAAGCAGACCATCCCACAAGACAAAAATTAAACAACAGAGAGCAGCAGGACAGAACCCTACAAACCAAGACAAAATGAAACAAGGGCAAGCAACTATTTATAGGAATTAGAACATAGACAAACCTAACTACTGTTCATGGAAATAAAAATACCTTCAATTGAAGTATTTCTTTAAGAATTGTCCATGAATTGGCAATTCATGAACTTCACCATTCAATTCTTTGACCATATATGAATCCTGGCCCCATCTTTCATGAATTAGGTATGGCCCTAACTAGAGTGGATCAAATTTTCCATGATTTCCTTTATCCTCTAGTCTAGCATTCCAAATTAACACCAAATCACTAGGTTCAAATTTTCTTTCAACAATTTTCTTGTCATACAAATTCTTAACCTGTAACTGCAATTTGGCATTTTTTGAAGCTAATTCTCTTCTGGTTTCATCCAGTTTGATGAGATCTTCATTTCATCATCTATATCATCATCATATAATTGAATAAACTTGTACATTTCCAATAAATTATTTTGAGGCATTCTTGCATGTATTCCATATACTAGGTCAAATGGTGCACAACCAATTGCCTTCTTCACAGTCACCCTATCAGCCCACAGGGCTAATGGAAATTTTGAATTCCATGCTCTTTTATTCTTTTCAAGAATCCACCTTAGGATTTTCATCAGGCTCTTATTAGATGATTATGCCTGTCCATTTCCTTGTGGATGATAAGGTGAGGAATTTGACCTCTAAATTCCTAGACCTTTGCAGAATTCTTTATACTCAGCAGACCTGAAGCACATTGCATTATCACTAACTATCCTCTTATGACAACCAAACCTTGTAACAATAATGTTCAATAGAAAATCAATTACTACTTTACTATTTGCATTTCTTGTGGGGATAGCCTCTACCCACTTAGTAAATTAATTAGTGGCAACTAGTATCCATGAATGTCCTCCAATAGACTTGTTTGGTATTCCCCCTATGAAATCTATTCCCCATTGTTGGAAAGGAGCTTGTACTTCTACTGGCCTTAAAAGCATATTACCTGAAAATTTAAGCTTACCAGAGAACCTTTGACAAGCATCACACCTCCTTACAAACTATTCTGCATCCTTGAAGATTGTGGGCCACCAAAAACCTACTCTCAAGATTTTATGAGCAGTTGTTTTACCCATATAATGCCCTCCACAAACTCCCTCATGCATTTCTTTCAACAACTTGTTAGCCTGATTCTCATCAACACATTTCAAAAGTATGCAGTCTAAATTCTTTCTATACAACTTACATTTCATAATTACATACTTGATGGCCTGTAATTTCAATGTCCTCTTCTTATTGTCATCCATGTCTGCTGGACATTTCATATTTCTCAAGTAATAGATGATATCTTGATACCAGACACAATCATCCGTATCACAAGTATAATCAATCACAGTTTGATTTATCTGATTTGCATCAAGATTGGATTGAGCCATAAATTTTTCCAATCCTTTTCCTCTAACCAATTTAGTAATCTGGATGTCAATATTGAATTCTTGGATCCTATTGATCCATCTGCATCTTCTCCCAGAAACCTCTTGCTGTGAGAAAATATCTTTAACTACTGCACCTGGTACAAAGACAATCACAATTGCTCCCATCAAATAACACCTAAAATCTCTCACAACCTTGACCAATGCATATGCTTGTTTTTCATTGATTTCATACTTCAATTCAGCAACCTGCAAAGATTTACTAAAAAATGCAATAGGCTGCTCATAACCTTCCTTATTTTTTTGCAACAACACTACAACAATAGTATGAAAAGATGCAAAAGAGAAGATATGCATTGGGATACTGTAATTAGGTGCCTTAAGCATAGGTGCATCTTTAATAGCTTGCTTGATATTCTTGAAAGCTTCATTAGGCTGACCTTCCCAATTGATAGCAGATCCCTTCTTTAACATCTTGGATATAGGTCTAGTGACCTCAGCAAAGTTTGTTACAAATCTTCTCAAGAAGTTTACCTGACCAAAGAAGGACTGAATTCCTTTGATAGTATTTGGTCTCTGAATCTTATCAATGGTTGCCACCCTTTTAGGATCAATTCTAACTCCTTGCTTGCCAACCAAATGGCCAAGCAACTTACCCTCAGTGACACCAAAAGCACATTTCCTTGGGTTTAATGAAATGCCATATTCCAAAGCCCTCACAAATATTTTCTCTAAATGAGTACAATGGTCCTCTTCCTTCTTGGAATAAGCTGTTAAATCATCTTGATAAACAATAAGGAAAGCATCAATAAAATCTGAAAAGGCAACATCCATTGCTCTCTGAAAAGTTGCACCAGCATTTGTGAGACCAAAAGGCATTCTCACATAAACATATGTCCCCCAAGGTGTTGTGAAAGCTATCTTAAATTGTTTTGATTCTTTTACAATTACCTAATTGTAACCAGAGAAACCATCCATAATAGACATCAACTCTGATCTGGTCACTCCTTGTAACATAGCTTCCATATTGGGCAAACAATAGTTATCTTTTAAGGAAGACACATTTAGGTTCCTGAAGTCTACACACAACCTAATATCTCCATTCTTCTTCCTGACAGGAACCAAATTTTTGTTAGCACCTGTGAATTTTTTTCATGGCTCTAGCATTTTTTTGTCGGTCTCTACAGTTGTTTTTAGGTCTCTAGCTCAAACCCTAGGTGAAAATTTTGAAAATCTAGCCGTTGTAGTGAAAAAGCCCTAAAAATGCCTTGGCCTTGTTCTAATTTTGTGTTACTTTATTCAGGCCACTTAAAACTCTAAAACCCATGTGCTAAATTGCTAACCTCTTTGTCGCATGATCACATGAACCTTTTTCATGTTATGTGATCTTGCAACTAAAGGTTTTATTTTCGGGCCCCTTTTAATATTTGTTTCCTTTCCTAAGTCTCCCCGGTTGATCTTTCCTAAGTCTATGAGCCCGACGGTGTTTCAATTTTTCCTAAGTCCTGTGCCTTGATATTTCCTAATGTTTTCGGCTTGTATTTTCCTGGGCCTAGCCTCTCTAACACCATCTCAATCTAATGGTGGATGCATCTTCTTATGAGATTTGTTAAAGGCTTGCAAACTTGCACCAGCCACTAATTCTCCTTTGTGACATATCTTTTCATTAAGGTGGGTCCACTGCCATGTTGGCATAGTTGACATTCTTTAATTGGTCCGCATGACTATGAGTTAGACATTCTGTCAAGCAGGCCTACTATCTTAGTGTGAAGATTTGTGATCTACGATTGGTGTAAGTTCTAATGGGTTTTGTCAGAGCCATGAGATCTTGCGCCAACCGTTGATTTTTCTTTTTCTTAGGCACTGATGCGGGTGGGTCTTGTATGTCAGAGGGAGTTGACTTGTGCATTTTTCATTGGTGTTGACTGCTAGCGTGGACATGAAATTTTTAGGGTTTCTTGACTATTGTAAAGATTAACATAAGCCACCCAATCTATCAGGAAATAAAAGGATCTATGGTCACATTTTAAATCAGAGCCTGTATCCATTATTTTTCAAATTCAAATTGTTTCTGAAGGGTTTGGAGATAGTGCGCCGAATGAAGCCGTATTACAGGACTATTTTTTATCATTCCAACTTGGTTGTGGGTGAGATTTTATGAGGAGGATCCTGGTGGTTGTTCCAGCATGAATTTTTGTGTCCTTGGGCTGGTACAAGGTCAGATCTATTGCAAAATTTGATGATTATTCTTGATCTTACTAGCTTTGCGCTTGGATCTTGTCTTGTCTGGCTTTCATTCTTTTTGTTGAGTTAGGTAGTTTTGAATTGGTTGCTTTGAATGATCATTAGTGTTTGTTGCAATCCTTGAGATAAAAGGATTTTTCATGATCATTCAAAGGCATTGGGAGTTAGGTGTTCAAAAACTTTCACTTGGTGAGCCCTATTCTCAATCAAGGGTTTGTAATAGTTTTGGATTCAGTGTTTGTTAATGAAAGAAGAAAGTTGCAGGTCTAAGCTATAGTTTGCAAGTAGGGTGTCTTGTGATTCATTGTATACATAGAAGGAATTCATCATACTTAATATAAATATCTGATTCTTATCTCTCCTTTGTGTCAAGTCAAGTAAGCTTTGAGTTTTCTAGCTCATTACATAGTGCTTTTATGTATGTATCTTCATTCTTGAGTTCTAATCTAAAATTGGATTAAACAATGCTCTAAATGGGATATGAGTTTGCCCTTGTCTATGTAAGGATGTCTTGTAAGCAGTAAAGATTAGGATAAATGTATTTATGGCTATGAATTCTCAGATATTCTCAAATCTGTGTGCCTTTGTGTCTAAGGACTCTTGCCCAATGGATGAGGCACTGGCCTAAATGAGTATTCCTCTTGTTAACATACACTAGTTGAAGCTATTGCATTCCAAATATTGAAATCAATAACCTTTCTATGCTTTAGGTCTTTGGTTGTGTGGTTTTGTCACCGTATATTAATGGAGAGTCAATGAATGTGAAGTTAGCATTTAGTACTTTCTTACTATCAATCTATTGTTTAGACCTAGTCTTTGGTGTGTGAAGTATAGTTTTCACTAGGTTAGGTGCACCTGCCTTGGTCTTGCAGAGCCAAAAGTGAACAGGGAAGTCTTGTCCCTATAGTTGGTCCAGTTACCCTAAGATCCTTATACATTTTGGAACTAACAAATCCTAAAATCAACCTGAGGGTATATTGGCAGCCTTAGAGCATAAGCGTCCATTTTGAACACCAACAAAATGGTGACTCTGCTGGGGAAATGTTACACAAGTCTATAGTAACCAGTAGGTCATCATTGGAAGAAATAGGATTTTTCTTATCCCTTGTCTTGTCAAGCTCATTTGGATATTTGTTAGTGAGGAAATAGTATTGTAAGATTCTCAATATTTTTGGGTGGTGATTCAAACATCTCTGTAGTAGTGCTAGTCAGTAGACTATTTATAAAATGAGTTACAGGGGTACTAGGTCTCGGAGAAAGGATCATCCTGAAGACAGATTGGAAGAAGGCCTTCCAAGCACTTCTAGGCCTAGTCAGACAAGGGGAGGAAAGAAGAAAAGAAATGTCTCTCATACTTGGAAAAGTAAAAAGGATACAAGACAAGAAACTCAAACCAAGCCTAGTCAAGAAGAAAATATTTCAGATATGAAGAGGCTGTTGATTTGGGATTGAACTAGTATGAGGATGAATTTCAAGTGGGAGATGATGAGTTTGAGACTACTCTCCCAAAATCAGGAGAAATCTTTGAAGAGCTCTATGAGTTGGAAAGAAGAGTCCAAGAACAAGTTGCTATCAGACAACAAAGAGAAAAAGATAAAGAAGACAGAGTAAGACAAGCCATGATAAGGGCTGATCAGCTAAAGAGGTAGTTGTTAGATTTGGAGGTGATTAATTTTGTCCCAGAGCCTAAAAGAGTAGAGGAACAGCCTATTGTGTAGAGAACACATGAGATAACTAAGCCTAGGGATAAAGGCAAATAGAAAGCTATTGGAGTTCAAATCAATGAACAAGTTCATGTGGAAAACCCATTAGAGCAAGGGTTGAGATTAGATGTAGACCTAGAGAAGGCTAGAAAGGAAAAAGAAATATTAGATAAAGAATTAGAGAAGGCATAATTGGAGGCCACTGCTGCAGAAATAAGGAAGAAGATTGATTTTCTCAAGCATACCTCAGGACCTTCAAATGTTGTTGCTTCCTTTTTGGGGCAAGGTGGAAATCATGGTAACCTTGCAACTCAGACAAATGGCATTCCAGGTGTTGCTAAAATTTTTGATGTTTCAAACACAAGGACATCTACATCTCAAGGAATGGACCCACCTCAAGGAGGTCCTGTTCATGAAAGGTACAAACAACTTATCTTTTTTGGTATTCCTAGTTATCCTAATGTAATTCCTAATGAAATTAGAAAGAAGCTCCCAAAGTTTTCTGGGAACAATGTCATCACATGTGAGGAACATCTAAAATTTTTTATGGATGTAATAAATGATTATAATGTTGAGCCTAATGATGTTGTAATGAAGTTATTTATACAATCTCTGACCGAGGATGCTAGGGACTGGTTTAGAGGATTGCCCCATGCTAGTATAGGATCTTGGAATGAATTTAAGAATTGTTTCAAGGAGCATTATGGAGATAAAACAAATGAGGGTTTTATTTTGAATGAATTCAATAACATAAAGAAAAATCAGAATGAAGAGGTCCTTGAATTTAATATAAGATTCCAAAAGGCTATGCATAGGCTCCTGTAAGTTATCAGATTAGATGATAGGGTGTGTCTTATGACATAATTAAATGCTTTTGATGCAAAGATGAGTTACCTTTTAAGGGATAAGAACCCTAGAAATCTTGGGGAGGCTTACAAGTTGGCTATCAACATAGAAAGTAATAGAAGAATATCAAGAAAATTAGGGAGAAGAGATGATTATAGGCCTCAAGTGCAAAATAAGAAAGAGATGGGAAGGTCTGCTAATTTTAAGCCAAAGGAGGAGGATAATCTAAAGTAGATTCTAAGTGCTTTAGAGGATCTAAAGCCTAATGAATAAAGAAACAATAGGGTTGTAACAAATGATCAGCTTGTTTCAAGTAGTTTCAGCAAGCAACCAAGAATGCAGAATTACCCATACAATACTCAGTGGAAGGATGGCAAGCCCATTTTTCCAATTAAAAGGGATAGGCTTGATGATCGGGTTCCTGATCCTTTGCAAAGAAATTAAATCAACATGAATGATGATATCCCATGGTGTACTACTTGTCAATCTCCTCATAGTCCAAAACATTGTGTTATTGCTCTGGATTTATTTGAGAACCAAGAACAGGATAAGCAATATGATCAGAGTGGTTGTGTAATGACTTCTTCACATGCATGGGAGGAGGTTGACTCTACTGATGATGAGGAAGAAGAATTTTATGATGTTGGATGTGGTGCTTTGAAGTGTGAGGAACATGTTTCCTTAAGGAGACCCTCTAATGAGGAAATTGCACAAATCACTGCAGACATGGTCACTCAAGCCAGGAGTAATTAGAATTTGAGAAGTAGGGCAGTTGGAAGCACAACTGGTAAACTAGGTAATATCTTTATCAAGAAATCAGAAAAGAGTACACAATAGCATGAGGAAAAGGAGAAAGATGTTGGTGTTGTTAGCAAGGTTAAAGTAAAAAAGAAGATGGGACCTGCTGCAATACCTCAAGATAAAGCAAAGACATCAAAAATAGTTGTTCCCATACCTCAGAAGGATGATGAGTTTCTACAAAAAGGTAAATCTGACTTTACCGTCAAAGTAGAAGATAAAGATGTCACTGAGATTAAGGAAGACATGGGCAAGCATACGTATGTTCCCATTAATATGACTAAATTGCTTTCCCAAATAACTATCAAGGTTCCATTGTTAGAAATGATGAGAATAGAAGAGCACAAGGTCAAGGCCTTGGATTGGGTAAAGGGTGCCTCTTCTATAAAGGTCCAAGAAATGAACAGAGGTGACAAGCATGTAGCTTCTTTAGATGACACACCTGACACTAACAATGAAGAAATTGTCTCTAAGATTCCTTAGATATTTTTTAATGCAAATGTTGTAAATATTGCATCAGGGACAGTTGATCCTTTTTTCTTGTCCCTTATGATAAATGGAAAACTTTTGAAGAATTGCATGATTGATTCTGGAGCATCAAACACTGTCATGCCTGCAGAGATCATGAAGTCATTAGGACTAAAGGTTGATACACCTCATGGGAGATGCCAATCTATGGACTCAAGAGAAGTACCAATTATTGGTACCATTAAGGCTTTGCCTTATAAATTAGCAGCATTTCCTGACAAACAACTAACTATGAGTGTTCTTGTAGTTGATATTCCTCCTCAGTATGGAATGCTATTATCTAGAAAATGGAGTGCTTCTATGGGAGGAAGTATTCAATGTGACTTTTCTTTTGCTACTTTTAGCATTGAAGGAGAAAGTGTGAAAGTTTCAAGGGATGCTAGAACTCCACATATGATTGAGGAGGATGAAGATGACAATATGAATTGTTTTGTTGACATTGACATTGTTTCTTTCCAAGTTCAGGAGAGAGAAGTGTAAGGAAAGGTCAAGCCTATCCTTCTAGCTGATGATGAAAATAACATGGTAGAAGGTAATGTCTTATGGACCCTATATTTTGATGGAGAAAGTTCTAAGGAAGGTGCTGGAGTAGGAGTGCTATTGATATCCCCAAGTGGTAGGACTTTCAAGTTTTCTTTCACTCTCTTGTTTCTTTGCACAAATAATGTTGCTGAATATGAGGCCCTACTGATTGGTTTGAGATAAGCATCAAAACATGGAATCAAACATCTTAGGGTGATTGGTGACTCTGAATTAATAATTTCTCAGATGAGATCAAAGTATGCATCTAAGAATCAAAGGCTGAAATAATATAGAAATGATGTTTGGGATGAAATTGAAGGTTTTAGTGCCTTTGGTATTGATTGGGTGGATAGAAGCCAAAATAGGATGGCTGAATTATTGGAAAAAATAGCACTAAGGCCAAAGGATATTAATTTTGAGGGGATATCCAAAATTGAGTTCAAGTCTAGGCCTTCTATCCCAGACAATGTTGAGAATTGGCAGGTATTTTCTGATGATCAGGATATACTAAGGTTTTTGCAATGTGATTCTCATTTTGATGGTTAGGAGATGGATTTCAGCACTTATGTTGACATCAAAAATGGAAAAGAAAATGTTCTTGGGAAGGAGGTTTTGCAATTATGGTCAAATAGGATCCCAAGGGGATTGGTTTCTCTTGAGAGGGCATTTGATGATAAAGAAAGGACTTGTTTTCCTAAATTTGCTGATAAGATAAATGATTTGGAGGAAATAAATTTAGGAACAAGTCAAATACCTAAAAATGTTTATATAGGTAAATGTTTGTCCCAAAGAACTAGGAATAATCTAATTGATCTTCTCAAAAAAATTAGACATGTCTTTGCATGGTCTTATGATGATTTGAAAGCTTATAGAGAAGATTTGTTTCAACATGAAATACCACTGAAAGAGGGTACTAAAACTTTTAGGCAAAAGCTAAGGCTTGTGAACCCTACCTTGGCACCAAAAATGCAGGATGGACTCAAAAAGATGATGGATGCTGGCATTATCAAGCCAGTCAGACATTCTACTTAAGTGTCAAACTTGGTTCCAGTCAGAAAAAAGAATGGTGACATTAGGTTATGTGTTGATTTTAGGAACTTGAATGTTAATTCTTTGAAGGACAATTATGGTTTGCCTAATATGGAAAATATGTTGCAGAGGGTTACTGGATCAGAGTTAATGTCCATGATGGATGGTTTCTCTGGATATAATTAGGTCATGGTCAAGGAGTCAGAACAGTTCAAGACTACATTCACTACCCCTTGGGGAACATATGTTTATGTTAGAATGCCTTTTGGTCTGACAAATGTAGGAGCTAATTTTTAGAGAACTATGGATGTGGCCTTTGCAGACTTCATAAAAAAATTTCTAGTGGTATATTAGGATGATCTCACAGCATATTCAAATAAGGAAAGTTAGCACTGTGAACATCTTGAGAAAATTTTTATCAGGGCTTTGGAGTATGGGATTTCTTTGAATCCAAAGAAGTGTTCTTTTGGTGTTGTGGAAGGAAAGCTCTTGGGACATATTGTGTCCAAGGATGGAGTGAGGATTGACCCTGAAAGGGTTATGGCTATAGATAAGCTTTCACCACCTAGAAATGTTAAAGGAATACAGTCCTTCTTTGGGTAGGTAAATTTTCTAAGGAGATTTGTTATAAATTTTATAGAAATCAGTATCCCTATCTCTAGAATGTTGAAAAAAGAGGAAAAGATTGAATGGAATGAAGAAGCAGATGAATCTTTCAAAAGTATCAAAAAGGCCATCAAGGATGCTCCTATTTTGAGGACACCTAATTATGGTAAGCCCATGCAGATATTTTCTTTTGCTTCTTGTCATATAGTTGTAGTAGTTTTATTGCAGAAGAATTCAGATGGATATGAACAACCTATATCATTCTTTAGCAAATCCCTACAAGTAGCAAAATTAAAATATGATATTACTAAGAAATAGGCTTATGCCTTAGTTAAAGAAGTCAAGGCTTTTAGATGTTACCTTGTGGGAGCTGAGGTGGTTGCTTATGTTCCTAGTGCTGCAGTTAAGGATATTTTGGTGCAACAAGAAGTTTCAAGGAAAAGATGTAGATGGATCAATAGGATCCAAGAATTTAATATTGATATCTAGATTACAAAGTTGGTAAGAGGCTTAGCTCTTGCAAAATTAGTGGCACAAAGCAATTTGATTGCAAATCATGTGAATGTGTTAGAGGAAGAACAAAGGCCATATATTTGTGATATGGATTATTGTGACTGTTATAAAGATGTTATTGGTTACTTGCAGAAATTGGTCCTTCCCCTTGATATGGATGAAAATAGAAGGAGAACTGTCAAGTTGCAATTTGCAAGGTATGCCATTATACACGGTAAGTTATGGTGGAGAAGCAATGAAGGAGTATTGCTAAAGTGCATAGATCATGAGAAGTTTGAAGCTCTGTTAAAGGAAATGCACCAAGGTGTTTGTGGAGGACACTTTATGGAAAAGACCACAGCTCACAAGATCCTTAGGTCTAGATTTTGGTGGCCTACAGTTTTTAAGGATACACATCAGTTTGTAAGAAAATGTGATGCATGTCAGAGATTTGCTAGAAATTTGAAGTTTAATGGAAATTTTCCACTCCAACCTGTTACAGTTCAGGCTCCTTTCCAGAAGTGGGGTATAGATTTTATTGGAGAAATTCCAAACAAGTCTAGTGGTGGACATTCTTACATACTAGTCGCAATAGACTATTTTACCAAGTGGGTTGAAGCTATCCCTACTAGAAAGGCTACTAGCAAAGTGGTGACAGATTTTATGATGCAAAAAATCCTTATCAGATTTGGTTGCCTAGAGGTAATTGTGGTTGATAATGCAATGTGTTTTAGATCACAGGAATTTAGTGATTTTTGTTAGCAATATGGGATACACATTTCATTTTCTTCCCCATATCATCCACAAGGGAATGGTCAGGCTAAGTCCAGTAACAAAAGTCTAATTAAGATTCTCAAGAGAGTATTGGACAAAAATAAGAAAGCTTGGGACTCAAAGTTATGGTGGGCATTATGGGCTGACAGGGTAACTATAAAGAAGGCCATAGGTTGTGCTCCATTTGATTTGGTATATGGAATAAGTGCTAGATTGCCTCAAAATAATCTATTGCAGATGTATAGGTTCATCTAGGCATATGATGAAGATTTGAATGATGAGATGAGAGTAAGAATGGATGAATTGATCTAATTGGAAGAGGTAAGGAGAGATGCACATGAAAGAAATGAGACATTGTAGAGATAATGTAAGAATTTGTTTGATAAAAGGGCTACTCAAAGGAGTTTTGAAGTTGATGACCTTGTTCTGATGTGGAATGCAAGATTGGAAGATAAGGGGAAGCATGGAAAGTTTGATCCAATTTGGTTGGGCTCTTATCTTATTGAAAGCAAATGGGGGATAGATTCTTATGTCCTGAAGGATTTAACTGGTGGTACTTTTGAATTGCCTGTTCATGGACAATTCTTAAAGTTTTACTTCTCCTGAAGTATCTTTTCCATGAGTAGTAGTTTAGGTTTTCCCTTGTACAATCATCTATTTTTGTTTTTTGGGTCAAAATTTTGAGTTGGTCTGCTCTTCCAAGAGATTCTAGCTTGCTCATTGTATTTGTAGGAGATACACATCCCTGAGTATGAGCCACTATTAGCACCTATGAATTTTTTTCATCGCTCTAGCATTTTTTTGCCAATCTCTGCAGTTGTTTTTAGGTCTCTAGCTCAAACCTTACGTGAAAATTTTGAAAATCTAGCCGTTGTAGTGAAAAAGCCCTAAAAATGCCCTAGCCTTGTTCTAATTTTGTATTACTTTATTCAGGCCACTTAAAACTCTAAAATGCATGTGCTAAATTGTTAACCTCTTTGTCACATGATCGTGTGAACCTTTTTCATGTTATGTGATCTTGCGACTAAAGGTTTTATTTTCGGGCCCCTTTTAATATTTGTTGCTTTTCCTAAGTCTCCCCGGTTGATCTTTCCTAAGTCTATGAGCCCGACGGTGTTTTAATTTTTCCTAAGTCCTGTGCCTTGATATTTCCTAATGTTTTCAGCTTGTATTTTCCCAGGCCCAGCCTCTCTGACACCATCTTGATCTAACGGTGGGTGCATCTTTTCATGAGATTTGTCAGAGGCTTGCGAACTTGTGCCAGTCGCCGATTCTCCTTTGTGACGTATCTTTTCATTGAGGTGAGTCCACTGCCATGTTGGCACAGTTGCCATTCTTTAATTGGTCCGCGTGACTATGAGTCAGATGTTCTGTCAGGCGGGCCTAGTATCTCAGTGTGAAGATTCATGATCTATGGTTGGCATAAGTTCTCATGGGTTTTGTCAGAGCCATGAGATCTTGCGCTAGCCGTTGATTTTGCTTTTTCTCAGGCTCTGACGTGGGTGGGTCCTATATGTTAGAGGGAGCTGACGTGCATGTTTTTCATTGGTGTTGACTGCTGGCATGGACATGGAATTTTCAGGGTTTCATGACTATTGTAAAGATTAATGTAAGCTGCCCGATCTATTGGGAAATAAAAGGATCTATGGTCACGTTTTAAACCAGAGCCTGTATCCATTGTTTTTCAAATTTAAATTGTTTCTGCAAGGTTTGGAGACAGTGTGCCGAATGAAGCCATATTATAGGACCATTTTTTATCATTCCAGCTTGGTTGTGGGTGAGATTTTATGAGGAGGGTCTTGGTGGTTGTTCCAGCATGAATTTTTGTGTCCTTGGGCTGGTACAGGGTTGGATCTATTGTAGAATTTGATGATTATTCTTGATCTTACTAGCTTTGCACTTGGAGCTTGTCTTGTCTAGCTTTCATTCTTTTTATTGAGTTAGGTAGTTTTGAATTGGTTGCTTTGAATGATCATTAGTGCTTGTTGTAATCCTTGAGATAAAAGGATTTTTCATGATCATTCAAAGGCATTGGGAGTTAGGTGCTCAAAAAATTTCACTTGGTGAGCCCTATTCTCAGTCAAGGGTTTGTAATAGTTTTGGATTCAGTGTCTGTTAATGAAAGAAGAAAGTTGTAGGTCTAAGCTATAGTTTGCAAGCAGGGCATCTTGTGATTCATTGTATACACAAAAGGAATTCATCATACTTAATATAAATATCTGATTCTTATCTCTCCTTTGTGTCAAGTCAAGTAAGCTTTGAGTTTTCTAGCTCATTAAATAGTGCTTTTATGTATGTATCTTCATTCTCAAGTTCTGATCTAGGATTGGATTAAACAATGCTCTAAATGGGATATGAGTTTGCCCTTGTCTATGTAAGGATGTCTTGTAAGTAGTAAAGATTAGGATAAATGTATTTATGGCTATGAATTCTTAGATATTCTCAAATTTATGTGCCTTTGTGTCTAAGGACTCTTGCCCAATGGATGAGGCACTGGCCTAAATGAGTATTCCTCTTGTTAACATACACTAGTTGAAGCTATTGCATTCCAAATATTGAAATCAATAACCTTTCTATGCTTTAGGTCTTTGGTTGTGTGGTTTTGTCACCGTATAGTAATGGAGAGTCAATGAATGTGAGGTTAGCATTTAGTACTTTCTTACTATCAATATGTTGTTTAGACCCAGTCTTTGGTGTGTGAAGTGTAGTTTTCACTGGGTTAGGTGCACCCGCCTTGGTCTTGCAGAGCCAAAAGTGAACAGGGCAATCTTGTCCCTATAGTTGGTCTAGTTACCCTAAGATCCTTATACATTTTGGAACTAACCAATCCTAAAATCAACCTGAGGGTATATTGGTAGCCTTAGAGCATAAGCGTCCATTTTGAACACCAACAATTTGAAACCCAAGAAGAATGCCTAATAGGCTTGATAATTCTAGCATCTCTTAGCTTCATTAATTCTTCTTGCATCTTAGGTGCCAAAGTGGGATTAATAGGCCTTTGTTTTTTCCTGAAAGGTTTAGCATCTTCTTTCAAAGGAATGATATGCTGAAACAAATCTTCTCTATAAACCTTTAGGTCATCATATGACCATGCAAAAACATGCCTAAATTTTCTTAATAATTAAATCAAAGATTTCTTTACCTTTTGAGACATGTCCCTACCAATGTACACCTTCTTAGGTGTCTCTTGTGTTCCAAGATTTATCTCCTCTAAATCCATGCGATCTTCCTTTTTACTATCCTTTTGAACTCTGTCCTAGTTATCAAACACAGTCTCAAGAACAACAAGTCCCTTAGGAACCTTGTTAGTTTTAAGTTGAATGACTTCATTACCAAGGACAACCTTTTTTCCTTCTATAGTCTCAATCAGAGCTGAACAATCTAATTCTTGACCATGATACTGATCTTCACAACTCATAAATTTCAAAATATCCTAGTCATCCTCAAAGACTTGCCAATTCTCAACATTGTCTGGTACACTTGGCCTAGTCTGAATTTCAACTTTAGAGAGACCAGCAAAAGTAACATCAGTGGGATTGATTGCTATATTGGCTAACAAATCAGCCATATTATTATTACTCCTATCCTTCCATTCAACATTGAAGGCATCAAAACACTCAATCAAATCCCATACAGCATTCCTATATTGTTTCAACCTCTTGTTCTTGGAAGCATACACTAAACTGGCTTGGGACACCACCAATTCAAAATCCCCAATAACCTTTATGCCACTAATTCCATGATTTTGTACCAATTTTAGTCCTAACAACAATGCTTCATATTCTGCTATATTATTGGTACAAAAGAAATTCAATGTGAAAGAAAACTTGTAGGTGTTACCATCAGAAGAAATAAGTAAAATACCTACTCCTACACCAGCTTTGCAGCTAGCACCATCAAAGTACATCACCCACAAATCACCCTTCATAGATTTAGCATTTACCTCAATAGAGATAGATGGCAATATAGGCTCCTTCTCAAGCACAGGGATTTCTGACCTAAAAGCATTTATATTAGTATCCACAAAGCATGTAGTCTCATGATCAATATTTATTTCAATCATGTGGCATACTCTTGGCTCTCGATCAATCTTGACAAACTGGTCATCAATCTTGAAAGTTACATAGGACAAATCACATTGTAAACTTCCACCCACGGCAACACTCCATCTTCTAGATAATAGCATCCCATAATGAGGAGGGATGTCCACCACCAAAACACTTATTATCAATTCTTTCTCTAGATAGGCTGCCAACCTATAGGGCATTGCATTTATAGTCCCAATGACTGGTACCTCTCTTTGATCCATTGTACAACATCTACCTTGGACTGTATCAACTTTAAGGCCCAACTTCTCCATAATCTTCAAAGGCATGACAATATTTGAGGCACCTGAATCAATCATGTAGTTTCTCAATTTCATTCCATTCACAAGGACAATCAAAAAGAATGGATCTATGTTTTCAAGGTTGGCATTGACAGAACTATCCAATTATATAGGTGGAATCTAAGACACCAATCTCTGAGCCTCTACTCTTTTCAAAACTCTAGCTTGAGACTCATTACATGCAACATCACTGTGATGAACATTATCTACCCATGCAATAGCTCTATCCTTATGTTCAGGGATCCTCAACAATTCTGACAAAGAAACCTTAACAGTTATTTGAGACAATACAACTAACATATCAATAGGAGTAGAGGGAGGAATCTCAATCTGCACTGCTTTAGTATCCTTTTGCTTATCTGATACATTAGTTGTATTGGTGACTTTCATCTTTTCATCTTTATCCATTGTGTTAACTGGCTTCTCTATCTCATTAGAAATTTTTTCAACTCCAACTCCCTTAGGTTCCCATTTCTTACCTTTTACATTCTTGAACCTTACCATATGATCATTTTTTTATTTACTCTCACCTGGTTCTTCGAAGTTGGTATTTTTTATAAACATTCTTGCAGCCTTCCCATTTGCATCCCTTGCTACCATGCCTCTAGTTTGCACTTGAGCAACATTTTTGCAGTAATTCTATCCATCTCTTCTCTTGAAGGTCTTCTTAAATTCACTGTCTCAGAGGAGGAAATCATGTTACATATCTTTTCATCAATGTCATCATTATCAGAAAAAACCTCCTAATGGAAAAGTGCCTGATTGTGTCTCTTTGAGAATACATATGTTTCTTCATCAATATTAGAATCCTCTTCATATCCTAGATATGAAGTTGCCATATTGTACCCAATGTCATCATGAGTTTCTTCTTGATCTAACTCTTCATTACTATCATTTTGATATGCTGACATGGATTGTGCAACCACACAATGTTCTGTAGAATGAGGGGACTGGCATGCTGTGCACCATGGTGTATCCTCTATAACATTTATAGAAGATTTTTGTAAAGGATCAGGGACAACTCTGTTATTATTATTTCTTGTAGCAAGGACAATAGGCTTGCCATCCTTCCATTGAGTGTTGTAGGGATAATTCTGCAATCTATTCTGCCTATTGAAATTGTTGTTGAATTGAGGTTTTTCATTGGTAGGAACATTACTATTCCTATTAGTAGGTGCTTTCAAATCCTTTAATGCATTCAACACCTTATCCAATTTATCTTCCTCCTACTTCTTATTTCCAACATTTCTTTCATTATCCCTTTTATATGTTCTATCCCCAAACAACTTTGGATCATCTCTCTTCCCACCCAATTTTCTTGATATCTTCATATTATTTTCAATATTGACAGCAATCCTAAAAGCATCTCTAAGAGTTCTTGGTTCCTTGTCCCTTAACAACTATCCCATCTTTCCATCAAAGGCATTGAAATATGTGGTCAAACAAACATTGTCATCTAACCGCATAACTTGAAACAACTTATGCATACCCTTCTGAAATCTCATATTAAATTCAGCTATAGACTCATTCTGATTCTTCCTTATGGTATTGAATTCATTTAGCATAAAGCTAGCATTAGGCCTATCACCATATTTCTCTTTAAAACATCTCTCAAAAGAATCCCAAGTATCAATACATCAGTCAGGGAGTCTCTTGAACCAATCCCTAGCATCTTCCATCAGGGATTGAACAAATAATTTCATGACTACATCCTCATGCTCCACCTCATAATCATTCAATACATCAACAAATAACCTAGGGTGTTCTTCACAACTAATAGCATTGTTAACAGAAAACTTAGGTATTTTATCTCTTATATCAATTGGAAAAGCATTTGGGTAGCCAGGTATTCCATCAAAACTAATTTGCCTATAGCCTTCTAATTGCATAGGTCTTCTTTGAAAACTTGAACTAGTGTTAACCCTAGAATCAACTTTTCCATTTCCATCTATTTGCAAATTTAACTGCTGCCTAGGATCAATATTTATCTTAGCAGATGAAGAAGGAAATGAACTAGTAGTGGCATTACTAAGAGGAATAGTAGTAGTCATAGATGGCATACCTAGTTCAGTATCAAATGGGCCAAGAGCATTGGCAGATGAAGCCTTCAAGAACTGGATCTTTCTTCTTTTTTCTGCAATGGAGGCTTCAACTTTAGCTCTTTATAATTCTCTTGCAAGGTCCTCATCTTCCTTTCTTCTTCTCTCCATCTCTATATCTTTATTTGAATTGGGCAGTGGGACCCCTGGTATTGTCAATGATTTGCTTGCTTGATGTCCCACCATCTTTTGCTTTCCTTTTTCACCAACTGCAATAGCAGGCCTAGTGATCTCATGCCCACCCTTATCTTTAGGGAGGGGAGCATAACTTTGAACCTGTCTAACCATAGGGCCCTCCTTATCAAACTCATGGTCCTGCAGCAAATGTTCCTGCTCAATTCTCAAAGCATCAAGATCACCAAAGACATCATGTTGCAAAGTTTTAGGAGCAGAAGCAAGCATCTTGTTTCTCTCCTTCAACTCATTAATTTTTCTAAGAAGAGACTCTTTCTATTAGAGCATTCACCTTTTCAGCTTCTCTCTCCTTTTGTAACCTCTTATGTATGGCATCTTGCTCTACCAACTGCAACCTTAGTGCATTCAAATCATGTGGATCTATCATAATATCATCTGAACTTGATGACACATCCATATCAGTGAGACTTTGATATGGGAAATGGACTTGCTTTGGTCTCATGGGTTCCCTTATGAACATATCTTCACCAAGATCTAAATTAGTTTCAAAACCCACTTCTCTGGCTTGTTCATCCTGACCTGCAGGTAATGAACCCTTATCTTGAAATACTGTCTCTGGGGTATCATAAAATTTATCTTTAGAGTGGCCACTATCTGATCTAGAACTCTTGTGTTGTGAATCATCCTCATGATAGGATACAAGTGGTGCTCTACTTCTGGTATTTCATTATTCTCTCATGGGAGCACTAGTAGACTCACCATTTCTTCTAATCCAACTCTTCTTTTCCTATCTAGGTAATTGTTCCAGAGCAACCTCTGGATTTTTCTTGACAAAGGACCTAGTATTCCTTCTTTTGTCCATGATTTGCAGTCTATAACACTAGTTCCAACCTTTTGAGTCGCCACCCACCAAAGTGTGAAATCTTTAACTAAATACAATAGGAAAATAAGACTCCACTTAATAACTTTTATCTCTAGACTCTCCCCAGTAGAGTTGCCATTCTGTTGGTGACTCGGATGGGAAAATCAATCTGGTCAGCAAAAGATTTTGAATATAACAATATAACCTCAACCAGAGATCCTAAAAGATATACTTTTTCATTGTTGTTCTCCTCAGTAGAGTCGTCATTCTGTTGGTTCCCCTCTTCATTTCTACTTGCAGGTTTACACTATGATTGACAACTAAATGTCACTGACTCTATCACCACTCCAAAGTTTGCAAGGAAAAGGGCCAATTAACAAGGATCAAGGAGATCCTCCTACACTTTGAGCCAAGATGCTCAGGTGGGTGTACTCTAAATTCACTTCTTCAAAGGAATCACTAACTAATAGACATTTATACCCCTTTACTAATTGATTAAATATTTTATCATTTATATGTGTGTGTGATTGATGATGATGGACTACCTCCAAAGAATAGATCAGTGCCTTAACCTAGGGCAAAGAGTCACTAATAACATATATCAACCAAAACCTTAACTCAAATACACTTGAACTTAGAATAAGTGTTTTTCCTATTACTCCTCTCACTCACATATCAGGACATCAAATCCTTATCTAGCCATGAACTCACTGAAACTACCTCAAATACTTTAATCCTAACTTTGTTAGGAACTTAAAGATAATTTCAAAATACTCTTTGTTTACCATATGCTAACCCACTTTGTGAAATTAACATATATGAGCTCAAGAACAAAACAAGAAGACATACACAAATATGAAATTGGAATCCAAATGTATTCTCATTAAAATTTGCAGCATCAATACATTATCAATCAAAAAAATGCTAAGGAAATAGACCCAAAATTCAGGCTCTCCTTGTTTAGTATAATACCATCAACAACCAGGGACCAAAAAGAAAGTTTTAGAACCCCAACTAAGTAAAAAATACAACAATATATACCCCCTAGTCATCCTGAAATCCCAAAATAGGATGCAACAAGATACAGATGACTAGGGTTAGGGTTTCACCCACCAGACCAACCAAAATACAGTCACCATTTATTTCATTTGAGGGAAAACCAAGCAGCCTCAAGAAAATAGACCCTAGAATGATCCTCAATCATGATAATTCCCTGATTTGTATCGAGGAAATCTATTAAACTTATTGATCTGATTTTCCACCTACAACACACCTTGAGCAACACCATTACGGTACAAAAATCCTCTGCAAACAATCAAGGAACACCCTGGACCACACTACAACAGTTGGCAAAACCAATTCTACCAAATTAGGTCGCAAAAGCATTCAATTCCAGTCCTTTCTGTTGCTAAAATCCTTTCAAAAATTTGAATTCAAACTGCAACAGTTACATCCATGGCGCTAGCAGCAAATCGGTGGTCATAATTCAAACTAAGATCAACTTTAAGTTGTGACCGTTTGATCTTTTCTTTCGCAGGCTTTATGACTTAACTCTTCAGACACCCTTGGGTTAACTCTTAGTGAACACGTGACAAAGTAATTCCTATTTGCAAAATGAAATTCCTAACCCGAGCTTAACTCAATGATTCAATGAACAAAGGAAATAAAACTCACCTCGGTCACATTTAGCGAACTGGTGACTGAAGGGTTTCACCAGTTCACGGTATACCTTATGTTACCGCCAGTTAATTTAGCGATTGCACGAACACTCCGCTGAATCGCCAACTCTTTTAGAATATCACCACCTTTCTTCATGAACGAGAAAACCCTTTGAAATTTGTCAGACCTGCTAACCTGATTTATCTAGACTACTAAACCTTAGATCCCCACCTAGGCCTACTTTATGCCACTTGTCATCATGTCATTCACTGAAAACTACCCAGTCACTTCTGACACAGGACCCACAAATCCCTCGACATCAAAATGGATGGTTGGCGCATGATCTGAAAGATGAAGAATATTCCATGAGATCACGCACCAACCGTCGATCAATCTTTCTGACATCGGCCCCTCTGACAAAATCCACATCATCCCTCCTCAACCAATCAATGACTGCCAAATGAGTACACGTAGCAATGGACCCACCAAACTTTATCACTTCTTAAAAAGGTGAAATCGACAGTCATCTAAAGATCTCATGCATTTGACACATTCCTTAAGAACTTACACCTATCGTTGATTCTCTACAGATGTCAGGACCCTTTGACAAGCTGAAAACCAGGTCCCACTAACAACTACCAGCATATTATATCATGGACCAATCATAGATTGCCAACTGTACCTATGTGTCATTTTGGACCCACCGTTTATTACTGACCTGAACACCTGGAGAAATGGATGGTTGTTGCAAGATTGCCATCCTCTGACACATCCATAGCAAAGTCATGCCCATCATTAGATTAAGATGTTGTCAGAGCCAAACCCAAGAAAGAAATAAGGCCGAAAACATTAGGAAAAATTAAAGCACTAGACTTAGGAAATGATAAAGCCGTCAGACTCCAAACTTAGGAAATATTAAAGGGGCTTGAAAATAAAACCTTAATCACAAGATCGCATAACATGAAAAAGGCTCACACGATCATGCGAAAAAGTAGTCACTAATTAGCACATGCGCTATTTAGGACTTTAGTGGCCTGAAAAAGTAACACAAAATAAGAATAGGGCCAAGGCACACTAGGGTTTTATGCTGCAACGGCTAGATTTTTTGAAAATTTGACAAGGGTTTTAAGGCCAGAGACAAAAAAAACATTGCAGGGACTAGAAGAAAAGTGCTACAGCCATGAAATTTTTTTGCAAGTACTAACAAACTGATCTAACTCTTGATAGCTCACATGAGCCCAATTTTTTTTACCTTGTGCCAGTAGTGCACCCTTGACTAGTTCACGTTATATGATATATATGAGATCGAGATTTGGTTATGACTTCATTTGTACTTGTTGATTTGAGTTATGATGATATCATGTGATGTAAATTATATGGATAGTGTAGAATGTATGTAATATGCAATGCAATGATTTCTTTCAAATGTATGGATTTATGCAAATGTAGTTGATAGATGAAAGATGTATGTCAATGTATGATTTTGATTATGCTATGCAATGGTAAATGCACATGTATGTAATGAAATGTAAGAGATGGGATAATTTATGATATGCAATGTAAATGCAATGATACACATGATATGTTTTGCAGGTATTGATGAAGACAAGTACTCGGTCATTTGTCAAAAGGATGTCTAACACAGGATGGTGACTGCTTACAGTTATGTGAGGAAAGCTTCGTGTGAGATTCAACTCTTCATGTCAAGTTTAAGTTTAGTGTTGAAGAATCATTTAAGCATTCAAGTGTATTCTACAATTGTGAGATCATGCAATCATGCAAAGTGCAAAAGTGACATGCAAAATGAAATGCAAACCTAAGACCTAGGACCTAGTCACTGATCATGTGTCTGTCATTTTCATCATTGAATTTTTATTAGGTAACCAGATAAATCAATACAATGCCCACTAGTGAGGAAACTATGAACATCTAAATATTGATTTGTATGCACAAGAATCAATACAATGCCCACTGGTTAGACAACCATGGACATATGAATATTGATTTTATTTTCGGAATCTCAAATTAGATATAAGCACTAAGGCACAAACGTCAGGATGACCTGAATATCATGTCCATTTTGATATAGCAATTAGTATAAGCATCCAAACATAAACGTCATGATGACCTGAATATGCCTTGTGGTACAAACACATCAAGTAGTCAAGAGATCATTCTAAATCCAATGTGAATTACCCATAGTGACCCTTTATCATTCACATCCTTAGGTAAGATCGTGTTTCATAGTAGGAGTAAGAATTCACTCAAAAATACAATAGTTAGATAAAAATTCCTTGAATTTTCCAAGTATCAATGGTCGAGGTACTTATGGCCATCCAATACGAGATGGAGGCTCTTACAGATAGACACCATTTCAATCCAAAATTTCAAAGTTGTTAGATTTTCACTCAAAGTAGAAAAAAAAGAAAAGATTATGCCCCCAGTCATCACTCTCTAAATCCTATAAAGGACATCATCGAAGAGCTCAAAAGGACACAAAATGAAAAAATCTCAATGTGAATCAGTAAGCATACAAGGAGATAAAAGTATGTGAAGTATAGAATGTTTTCAGTTTGTTTTGATGTTCATTTGTGTTTGATTGCAAAATCCTTTCTGGAGAGGAGACTGACTGACTGACTCGGATGGACCTTCAAAGGACCCTAACTAGATATGACACGTCTGAGATACTTAGGACCATAGGATATGACTTTGATTGCCCCCAAGTTTGAAACATTGATAGGATACATACGTTTGAGCTGATTGATGCACAGACCGACTTTATTGGAAATAGGAATGCATAAACAAACCGGGAGGTATGTACAAACTAAAGCAAGATTGAAAGCTAGGAAAAGACCAAGATTGCATTAATAGATGGAGCATTTTGAACAAGTGGTGCCCATTTGCCAAGTTTTCACCATCTTGGCAGAGATTCTATTTTTGCTACCAAGGCGCTTGTTTCCAGGTTTTCACCAAGGCACTTTTTCTTTTTCTCACTTTTTTTGTATTTTTCATTTTTTCAAATTTTTTATACTTTCAATATTTTTCAATTTTTTTGTGATACATCAAGGTGCCTATTGCTAGGTTTTCACCAGGATGATCATTTTTTCAGGACCTTTTTTGATTTTTCTAATTTTTTTAGGACATTTTACCATAGACTGAATATCTTAGGCATAGAATTTCTTCAGATGGAGAACGTTGATTGGTTCTCAGAGTTGTTATCCTTCAATCATTGAGAGTTGATAGGATCTAGAGCCAAAAGTAGAAGCAACAACAAAGGGACCTAGCCAGTTGGGTTCAAACTTCCCCTTGCGCTCTCTATGTGATTGATTTTTAGGATTCTCTCTCAATACTAGATCGCCAACCTAAAATTCTATATGTCTGACTTTCTTATTGTAGCCTCTAGACATTCTCTTCTAATATACTCTAAGATGATCATATGTTTCCTATCTACGCTCATCTAGTAGTTCAAGTTCTTGCAACTTAGACACTCTATAGTCATCATCAGTTACTAGACCATGCATTCTGATTCTTAGTGATGGTATTTCAACCTCAATAGGTAGTACCGCTTCAGACCCATAAACTAAAGCGAATGGTGTAGCCCCACTGGGTGTTCTAATACTTGTTTTGTAGGCCCAAAGAGCTGGATTGATCATGAGATGCCAGTCTCTTCCTATTTTATTAACTGTGTGACACAATATTTTCAATAGATTCTTGTTTTAAGCCTCTACTTGTCCATTCCCTTGAGGATAGTAGATTGATGACCAATGTTGTGTAATCTTGAATTTGGCACATAGATCTTCTAAGTCTTTGTTCTTGAATCAACCACCATTATCTATGACTATAGAATGTGGAATACCATACCGACATATGATGTAGTTCAGGATGAACATTGATATTTTCTTGCCGGTTGCTTGAGTCAAAGGGACTGCTTCTACCCATTTTGTGAAATGGTTTGTAGCTGTAATAATATGGGTATGCCCATTAGAAGAATGAGGATGTATGGCTCCTATAAAATCAAATGCCCATTGGTGAAAAGGCCATTATGTAGTAAAGGGAATTAGATCTCTCCCTAGTGCATGAATCAAGTTACCATGGACTTGACACTTTTGACAATTCTTTGCAAACTTGATAGCCTCTTTTTCCATTTCAAGCCAATAGTACCCAACCCTAATAAGTTTTCGAGCTAGTGTTAAACCATTGGAATGTGATCCACATATACCTTTTTGGACTTCCTCTAATGCACATTGAGACTCTTCCCATTCTAAACATCTAAGGAGTGTACCATCTAGACCTCATTTGTACAGATTGTTACCAATGATGACATACCAGGATGCATTGTGGATAAGGTATCATTTCTCATGGCGGTTAAAGGTATCAGGAATGATTTGGTCTTGGAGATAGGAGAAATTTTTTTTGTATCGGGATGAATCATGACCAAAAATAGTGTAGATCATGTGGGTTTCAGGAGAATCATACGCAGGATAAGATAGTGCTTCCACCAGGAACTCATAGCGTAGCTCATGTTCGGACTATTGTAATAAAGTAGATAGTGTTGCCATAGCATCAACAACTTTGTTCTCTATTCTAGGAATTTGTTCAAAGGTGATAGATATGAAATATTTCTTTAGATCATCTACCATTCTCTTGTATGGGTTCAGCTTTCCATCTTTCATTTGATACACATCATTGACTTGGTGTATTACAAGTTGTGAGTCTCCTTGAACGTGTAGTTCTGTTACCCTCCATTCAATTGCTATCTTCATTCCATTAAGAAGGGCTTCATATTCAACAATATTATTTTTGCAAGGAAACTTTATTCTAAATACTTTAGGGATTGAGTATCCTTGAGGAGTCATGAACAATATGCCCACTCCATATCCATTCTGTGTATAGGAGCCGTCAAAGAATAGCTTCCATGCTTTAGAAGAAAGATTCATGATAGAGGAGTCTGGGAATTCCATTTGCATTGGTGTATCATCAAACAAAGGTGCATCAGCCAATTGATCATCAGTAATGAATTGGCCCTTGATAGCTTTTCTTTCAACATATTCAATGTCAAATTTACTTAATAGCATCACCCATTTAGCTAATCTACTTGTGACGGCAACTTTGCTCAATAAATATTTCAATGGATCTATCTTAGCTACCAATTGTGTGGTATGAGCCAACATATAATGTCTCAATTTCTGTGATGCAAAGATCACAACTAGACAAGATTTCTCAATCATTGAATAGTTCTTCTCGCATGCTACCAATGTTCTACTGATGTAGTATATAGCTCTCTCTTTCATGTTGTCATCATGTTGTGCTAGCAATGCCCCCAGTGATGTATCTATAGTGGAGACGTACATAATCAATGGCTTCCCTTGAATAGGAGGCATCAAGATAGTAGGTTTTGATAGATATTTCTTGATGTGGTTGAAATTCATCTCACATTCTTCATTCCATGAAAAAGTCACACCTTTATGTAATGTTTTTGTAAAAGGCTGTGATATGTCTGCCAACTGAGATATGAAACACCTGATAGATTGCACTCTCCCTTGTAGAGTTCTCATTTGACTGATATTTTTGGGACGTTTCATCTCCATTATATCCTTGAATTTAGTAGGATCAACCTCAATGCCTTTCTTTGAAACAATATAGCCCAAGAGCTTTCTAGAAGTGACACCCAAAGCACACTTTTTAGGGTTCAATCTGAGACTAAACTTCTCCATTCTATCTAGTATTTTGCTCAAGTCATTTAAATGTTCAGATCTTATCATAGATTTAGCCAAGGTATCATCAACATAATCCTCCATAGTTCGATGGATCATGTCATGGAAAATAGACATCATAACTCTCTGATATGTAGCACCTGCATTCTTCAAACCAAATGGCATGACATTCAAACAAAAGGTGCCCCATGCACATGTAAAAGCAGTTTTCTCTTGATCCTCTGGAGAAATTTTTATTTGGTTGTATCCAGAAAAACCACCCATTAAAGAATAAATCTCAAAGCCTGCAGTCATGTCCACTATCATATCAATGTTAGGTAGTGGAAAATCATCCTTAGGGCATGCTATATTTACATCTCTAAAATTTATGCATACTCTTATAGATTTGTCTAGTTTTGATACAGGTAAAATATTTGAGATCCATTCAACATAATCAATAACACAGATGAATCCAACTTTTAGTAGTTTCTCTAATTCATCTTTGACCAAGAGTGCAACATGTGGATGCATCTTTCTCAATTTTTGCTTAATAGGTTTGACTCCTGGAGCTATAGATAAATGGTGCATTATGAGATTAGGATCCAACCCTGGCATATTTGAATATTTCCATGCAAAGTTGATCTTCTTTTCTGTTAGGAATGTGGTAAATTTTTTCTTTTCTTCTTCTGATAAGGATTGTGCTACATGGATCAACTGTGGTTCTTCTGCTATTCCCAAGTTGATAGATTGAGTGGGCTCAATTAGTACTGTAGATCTATATTATAAATGACTCGAAAGGATATCAAATATCTCATCCTTAGGCACCTTAGAGAGGTTTTCACCTTCGGATACGTTGTTTATTTTTACTTTTGTAGGTTCTGAGACTGCCACAAAGTGGTTTTCACGCTCAGAACTCTTTTTATTTTTATTTTTATTCTTATTCTTTTGACTAAGATACTTGATGTCTGACTCCATCATGCTAACACTCGGTTCACTGATGGAAGTCATCATAGGTTCAACTACATTGAGGTAGCAAGCAAGGGCATAGTCATTTGGAAAGGTATAGATACCTTGGCTCAGATTTGTGGAGGTTCGGTCAAGAAGTTCAGGATGTTGGATAGTCAAAGTGGGGAAAGATTGGGATATGGTGTTTATGGATCTATCATCATTGGTCCTAACCTGAATCTCGAGTTCAAAGGTGATATTACAACTCAAAATGTTCAATTTGTGAATAGGCTCAATGTCATTATGGGAGCCCACTTCAACCATCAGTGCATCAGACTCATTAAGTTCATCATTTCACTCTAGACTCACATTGGGTTTAGGTGCATATTGGTGAATAACATCAACATGTTTTCTATGATAAGCTCATCTTCCTCTGGAATGACTCCCCATTCATAGTCATTTGATTCTTCATCTAGGCCTCTTCGAAAGTCAAGAATATGTGTAAAGTTAGGATAAATCCCCCAAGCAGGATTTCCTTCCGAGTCTTATTTGAATTCATACTCATGGGAATCTATTTTAGAATAGCTACCACTTTCCTCCTGGTCTTTGTGGGTTTCTTGAAGATCAGTTGGTTCTTGTGGTGCAACTATATTTTGTTCCATAGTAGGTTCTTGTGTTTCTACTACATTGATTCATTTTATGGGGTCATCTTCATCTTTGAGGAGGTCTAGTATTTCTTTAGGCAAACGCTCATAAGGAATGAGCTCATCAGTAGTGTCTGAATCATCACTATCAGATTGTGGTGTTTCTTCCTTTAGTTGAATTGTGACTGATAGTTCAATCTTCTCTAAGACACATGGAGAGTTTTTGCTAAGATAGAAAGGATTCTTCTGATACCCTAGACCTATTGTATTTTTGTTTGTTCAGCCATAGTGATCAAGAGGTGATAGAAGACCTTTTCCTTGTAGTCCTAGAGGTCCTTTTCCAGTGTATCCCATTTTTGTGATTAGTTTATCTCCTGGTCCATATGACTTCTGAGAAATTTTTCTTGAAGTGGAATCACATTTCTGGACTGATTGGGATTGAGATTCATCCTTGTATAACCATGCAAGCACAACTTCTTCTTCTTCAAACTCTTGTTTAGATACTTTCTTTGTGACAAAGCTTCCATTGAATATGACCTGAGATTATTTAGTTGTGGGTTTCACTTTGTCATAAGGTTGTCCATAAGATTTTAGGGACAATGGGAGAGATGTGAGAGATGAAATGGGTTTCATTGTGTATTCTCACATGCCATTGTCTTTGACTTTGACCTCTTTAGCAATGTCTTCTATATTGGATGTTGATGCAA
This sequence comes from Chamaecyparis obtusa, assembly GCA_027943335.1. Lineage (NCBI taxonomy): Eukaryota > Viridiplantae > Streptophyta > Pinopsida > Cupressales > Cupressaceae > Chamaecyparis > Chamaecyparis obtusa. Next base: position 934,280 of record BSBK01000035.1, on the reverse strand, counting down.
TGTCTAGCTACTTAGTGGAAGATTCTCTATTATTAGGAACAAGTTTGTCAGCACTTTCTTTCAATGCATTACAAGTTGTAGATAGGTCATTTGGAATCGTCATCTCTACTCCTTCATAAGGGAATTTCACACATTGATGGTATGTGGAAGGAATAGCTTGCATTTCATGTATCCAGGGTCTCCCTAGAAGAATGTTGTAAGCCAAAGGTAGATCAAGAACTTGACATGTGATATCTCTGATAACTGGACCTGTTCTGATAGGAAAGACAATTGTTCCCTTAGAAGATCTTTCTTGTTCATCATATGCCTTGATAGTTATCTTCTTTTTAGGATCCATGGTAGCTTCTGATAATCGTAGTTGTGTGATCAAGTTGTAAGAACAAATGTTGATACCAGTGCCTCCATCTATCAACACACATTTGACACAATGGTTTTGGATTAAAACTTCAATGTGCAAGGGCTAGTTATGCGGATGACTCAAGGAGTTATCATCTTCCTCTGAAAAGGAGATATATTGGGGAGATGTCAGATGACCAACCATAGTCTGGAATCTATCTAAATCAAGGTTGTGAGGAACATTGGATCCGAGTAGAGCTTTCTCTAGAATGGCTCTATGAGTTGGAGATATCCGAAGCAACTCAGACATGGAGATTTTTGCATTTGTATGCTGGATTTGTTGGACAATACTGTATGATGTTGGCCTCGTGTCTTTAGGATTGATTTAGAGGCAGCCTTCTATTTAGAAGTAGATGAAAGATTAAAAGGCACCTTAGGGACATTTGATGAATCTAAATTTTGTCCTTGTAGATGCACTTGAGCTTGTGATCGAGTAACTGCATTTGCTGATTGATTATCTCTATCTTTTCTTACAATTGTGATGACATTGCAACACTCAGATAGGCATGGTTCAACCATATTTATGACAACATTGTTTCTAGAGTAGGCATAATTGACTTTAGCACCCATATTAGGCTAAGAAGACGAATCTCCTTAGCCATGCGTAGGAAATGGTTCCATGAATTTTGTATGATCATCATTGCTTTTATGATTGTCACTTACAATTTCTCCATTATCAATTTTGTCTTGTATGATGTGTTTCAAGCATATGCAGTTATTGGTTTTATGACCCTTATTGCGATGGAAGTCACACAAATCATTCTCTCTCCACCAGTTTGGTTTAGGTTTAGGATCAAATACTTTTATCTTAGGCAAAGTGATGATGTTGTTGGCCAACAGAGTTTTCATGGCTTATTTCAAGGACTCTCCAAGAGGAGTAAACTTGCATTTAGGATATGTAGCCTTAAGGTTTATAGTCAAATAACTTCTTGTTCGAATTTGTTGCTTTTTCCTTTGAGGCTTTGATAGCTTGGGTGCCAACAGTGAGATTGAAAGCGAGTGCCTTAGATAGGGCATGGATAGTATCAACAATGCCATCGATGACAACACCTTTATTCTTGTTCCAATTTTTGCCTTTGTCTTTAGAACTAGATCCAAATTCATAATTGTCTTTTTGAAGTGATATGTCTCCTTTTTGTACAAGTACTTTCTCAAATTTGATTGCATTTTCTACCATTTTTTCAAAGCATGTATGATTTTGCATTTGCAAATGGTAGTTGATCTCTGGAACAAGGTTGTTGATGAAAATTTACAGGTTCTCAGTTTCTGGAATAGGTCTAGCATATAGAGAAAAAAATTTCCTCCATCATTTGAGAAAAGTCAGGAATGGTTCTCCTGAGTTCTATTTCAGATTGTAGATGTCGATTATAGTGACCGGATGCTGGATGTTGTAGGAGTATTGTTGATAGAATAGTTTGATTAACTCTTCAAAAGTTTTGATTGTAGGAGGCATTTTAGAGAACCAATGAATAGATGACCCTCCCAGAGACCAAGGGAAAAGGAACATTAGGTAGGTTGGTTTGTGCATGAACTCCATAGATTGAGTACAGAATTCTCTAACATGATCTTGAGGATCAGAGTTTCCATTGTATTTGTCATACTTAGGCATTTCCACTCTCTTTGGGAATGGTGGCATGTACAAGTATTTATCAAATGGAAAAGGGCATAGAGCCTCCATGGAGAACTCCTTAGGCTCCTTCTCTTTTTCTAGTTTATTGAGCTTGACTTGCATGGCATGCATCTATTTCATCATGGTTAAGATAGGAGTCTCTTCCTCATGTGTAATGATATCTTCAACATTAAAGTTGGGAGGAACTTTAGCCCCTTGACGAGCCAACTCTATGAAGTATGTTTCTCTATCTTCTTTCAAGAAATGCCTCATCATTTTCTTGAAGTTATCATCATTTTGATATTGAGTAATTTCAGTAGGTGTGGGTTCTTTATCTGCACCATGTTGTGATTGATGTCCTTGGGAACCTTGTCTTGCACCTCCTCCTTGAGACATAGTGTTGTTAAGAGAACTACCAGGGCTTGATCAATGAGGAGTTGCTTGATGACCTGCGTGGATTGATGTAGGGGAAGTTACTTGATGACCTGCATGGATTTATGCAGGAGGAGTGACGTAACCACCTATCAAGTAAAGATTGCCAAGAGCATCTTCTACAAATTTAGTTATGTCAAAAGGTTGATGAAATGTCTCAGCAATTACAGAAGATGTAGCTGAAGAGAGTTTGGGTTTTTCTACTTCTTTTCGCTATGATGAAGCTCTAGTTTTCACCATTAACCTTGGATGAAGCAAAGGAGCAAGATGAAGACAACTAAAGAATGACTTGATTCAAGAAGATCGAATGATGCAACCTTGCCAAGATTGAGTTGATTGAAGATAGATTGGATGTAAATGAAGGATACTATCCCCTAGTAGTATGGGTAGACCCCCAAAAGATGGCGGACATGAGCTCGCAACACTTAGCCATTTTGTGTGAAGATTGAATTGAAGAGAATGTTGACAAGGTTTTGACACAAGATGAAAAAGACTTAAATTGATAGATCAGAAGGCTAGATCATACTCAAGAGACCACTTCAGGAAAATGGTTGGATTCTTTCTAGTTATTGCTCTGTTCCTGACACGATGATTTTTTTGACAGAATCTAGAAATAGGTTGTAAAAACTAGATTCTTGGCAATTTTGACAAGTTTCTAGCAATTTTTCAAAATTCTCATATGACTTTCTCCAGGCTCGTACGAGTCTGGGTAGGCTCTGGCATGACAATTGACAAGACTCGTACAAAAATTACAATGCTCGTACAATAGTTGATAGCAAGTTTTTGATTTTTCCTTGTGATTTCTAACAAAACTCGTACAATAATATACAAGCTCTCATACAATAATCTAGGGGTTCTCATATGACAAAGGGGCAAAAATCGTATGACTTTCTGATCCTATGGGATGACTTTTGACTCTAGAAAGGAATTTTTTGCATCAGATTTGTAATTTCTCAATTTTGAGAATCAGTTTGTTTGCAAGGTTTTTTGTCTAGATTTGAAGTTCATTTCGGGATTGTTCATTTTCAATAACCAAGTAGATAAACAAGCATGTAGAATAGAAGGCAAGTGATTTCAAGCATGTCTGAAAACAATGAATAGGGGATAAAGAAACCCTGCACATGAAAAATCAAGAGACTTATTTTGCTAATTCTTAGGAATGCTACTTGTGTATGTTCTCAAAAGTTTTTCAATAATGCACATAGTCCTAGAAAATGAAAAATTTGGCCTCACTAGGGTTTGTAGTAATGGTCTGACTTTGCAACTTTTATGATCTCAAGAGGGTGAACTCCAATCTAGGCACACCGGGGTTTTGACACAGTTCGAGAATTTAATCAATCAGGAGCTGCTAGGGAGATCTGATAGCCCAATAAGAGACCACACTCGTGGAGATTTCTTCCACAAAGACATTTATATAGTGGTTGTTGCTACCACGGCAAAAATGGCTATTACCACTTGAGGTTCTATCCATGTGGTTGACCCAATAAATAGAATGTCCACTATGGTTAACCCTCTCTAAAGGTGACTCACAAAAGATACCACATGGAGACTTGGTCTAGATCCAAGGATTTGAGTTTCTAATACTACCCAAAAAGGGAGTAGAGCATAATCCTCTAGCCTTATCACTTTTACCCAAACACAACAAATAGATTAATTTGACATGCTAAGACTAAAATTATCTCACCAAGATTTGTGATGTCAACAACTATGTCTATCGATCTCTCCAGAGAGAGAACGTGTCGATCAAAAGCTGAGGACCAAACCAAGTAGAACATGAGACAATCACAGTATCCTCCCTACCTACAAGGGGATCTGTTGTCAAGAAGAGCTTCACATGCATGAACAAGCGAATGAAGCCCACTCTCTCTAGATCATCTGCAAATAGTGTTCATAGGGCCTATTTACTATGTGTAACAGATATGCAAAAAGCAAATCTATGTTCATTTTATAGCCCAAAATTGAAGTGTGAATTATGAAAGCTGGAAAGGCACACAAGCTTGACACGTGAGAGTTCATTTTATATCCAAAATTGAAGTGTTATCAGATTGAACAGAATACCTGAGTTCCTCACAACGCGCTTAGTTGATTTTAGCTATTTTAGCAATTTTATTGCACTTTTTCAATCATAATCAACAAATACCAATCATAAATAGAAGATCTCAATTGTTAGGGTTAGCTGTTAGTCCAAATCCAAAAATCAAATTTGGAAAACTGCCTGAAAATTTGAAACGACAATTGAATTCTGATGGTAAAACTCATACGACAACCAGTTACCTCTCGTATGACAATCTGGAAAATTGTACGATAGTGGGTGTCTTCCCACACGATAGAGTAGCTCCCAAATGACAATGTGTAAGTTTTGGTATGAGTCTTGAAAATATCAACTGTCATATGACAGTTAGGGGGTCCTGGTATGACTTTCTGACAAAACTCATATGAAAAATGTACGGACAGAAAATAAAAATCACAGTTTTGGCTAGAAAACTACAGAAAATTGATAGAAAATATTAGAATAAAAATGGAAACCCATTTTAGGGCCCCACGGTGGGCGCCAAAAATGTGCATGTGAAAATTGTACCTAGCTGTGGACACAACACTTCAGTAAAACATTAGAGGTTAGCAAAATCAAAATCTGCAAATAAATGAAACTAAGCTAACCAGACAATTTACTGCCTTCTAGTAGGTGCGAGTATGGTATTCTCATATTAGCTCAAGATCAGTGACAATGCAACACCTAAATGAAGGATTTGAATGCAAAAAGATGAATTTAGAATGAATGTAGATTAATCTATATTTTTGTATTTTCTATGCAATTAGATAAAAAACTGTATGAATCTAAGCTAGAATGAATTGAAATGATATGCAGATTTGATCTAACAATGATATGAATTGATATGAAAAACTATGAAAAGCTATGAAAACTATGAATTGATCTCACAAACTCACATGTCGTAAAAGTTTGATTCTTCGTGTGCAATTTCGCCAGAGTAATTGTGCAAATTCGAGAGATATATTGTGAAGAGCTGAGCCTTGATTTTATAGAAATCTAGGGCTTGAGGATGCATTGAGAAAAGCCATAAATCACTCTTGATAAACTCAAGTTGATTTTTGAGTTAACAAGAAATTAGAAATAGATCAACTCACAAAATCATGCAAAAATAGCTTTTTGACTTAAATCAGAAGTTTAGATCAGCTTTCAACTCAAAATAGATGTTGAGTTTCAAAAAGATAACAATTTGAATTAATTTTTTGATTTAACGTTTAACTATTCTTTCAAATGTGCATAGATAATTATGAATTAAATAAATAAATAAAGTGATTTATCTTCAACTTAACTGATTTTTGAATTAAAACAATTGATTTATGGGTTAATCAATTATTAAATCAAACTCTTATTCAAAAACTATATCATTAAATATTGACAACTGACATTAATTAATTAAATAAGAATTTAATCAATTAGTCATGAGATTTTTGATTTATTGTCAAAATTAAATAATACAATTTAGGAATAAATGTAATTAAATATAATTAAATAATTAAGTGGTAGTATTAAATCTAATTAATTAAATATTCAGAATATTCAATTAATCAAACTTTAGGATAAATATGATTTATCGCCAAATAATTATTAAATCAAAGATAATTAGGATAAATAAGGAATATTCCTCGATGCAGAATTAAGAAAATCAATTAGGGTTTCGATAACTTGATGTGCAGATGTGCTTTAGGTTAGGACTTTGATGATGATTTCGATCGATTTGAAGATGTAAGAGGTTAATGAACCTATAGCCCATTTTCGGGGTATTACATCTATTATGTTCTCTCTTTGGTTCTTAGTAATGTAGTTCCCATCATCTTGAAAGGCATTCTCCCTTTGATTCTTAATTTCATGATTTTCATCATTTTCTATAATATTCTCCCTCTGATTCTCATTTGAACCCTCTTCTATAAGTGTAGAGAGTTTAAAAGAAATGTCTTCTTCAAATTTGTTATCTCTACTAATGTCAATAGATTTTTGTCCTGGTATGTAGACCATGTATCCTTTAGTAGTTTCACTGTAACCAACAAATATTCCTTTCTTTCCAGAGGGTTCTAGTTTGGTTCTTTTCTCTTTAGGAATGCAAACATATACAAGACATCTGAAGATTCTTAGATGACTTAGATCTGGTTTCTTCCCTGTAAAGGCTTCTTCAGGTGTAATGTTTTCTAGGATCGAGTGAAGACACTTGTTTTGAATGTATATGACAATATTAGATGCTTCGGCCCAAAATGAGGTATGAAGATTTTGATCATGCATCATAGCCTTGGAAGCTTCAATAATAATTCTCTTTTTCATTTTTTCTACTCCATTCTATTGAGGGTTATAAGGTACTCTATACTCCCTCTTAATCTCAACAGAAGTGAAAAATTATTTAAAGTTTTTAGAGATATATTCACCTCTATTGTCTGATCTTAGAGTTTTTATTTTCTTCCTAGTTTGGTTTTCCACTAATGCTTTAAATTGTTTGAATTTTAGCAATACTTCATTTCATTCTTTGAGTTTAAGAAAATAGATCCAAGTTTTTTCTAGAGTAATTGTCAATGAAAATCACATAATATGAAAATCCTCCTAGTGAGAGACTTGACATAGGTCCACACAAATCCGTGAGAATGAGTTCTAATACAACTTTTGTTTTATGTTCATTGGAGGGGGAGGATCTTTTGATATTTTTCTTAGAGCACACACTTTACAAGTACTACTATGATTTAATTTTAGATTAGGTATACCTGTAGTGATTTTATTTATGGAAGGAAGAGTGCTAAATCCAAGATGTCCTAATATTCTGTGCCAAAGTTCATTAGAGTTTGATACTTCATGACATAGAGCTAATTTATGACTATTACATAATTTGTATAGGCTTCCATCCCTATACCCTATAGAAATAGCATTTTTAATGTTAGTGTTTTTAGGCCATATTAGCACTTTATCTTCTTGGAATGTGACTCGATAGCCTTGATCGGCTAAGCCTAAAATAGAGACCAAGTTCCTTTTTATGCTTGGTACAAAGAGACACTACTAAATCTAACTATATATTTTTTTATGCACATGACAGACACTATGTTATATTTTTATGAAAAAATCAAAAATAATTTTTTGTGCGCAATGGATTTGATCCTCTTAATATTATCCATTTTAAAAAGTATTTAGTAGTTTGGAAACTAGATTAAGAGTACTACAATTATTTTTCTTAACACATATTCTAATTTTGAGTGCATAACTATAAAATTTCTCTTCCGAGTTCAAGTTTATCTAATTTCAGAAAAAAAAAAGTGGCCACTTATACCCCCTTTTTGCATGCCATCTTGGTGCACTTACCCAAATTGCACTACCTTTGCATGATCAGATCCTATTAAGTTTTGAAACTCTTCTTCATACACTATAATCTTCCCTAGCTTGATCACACTTAATTCCTTCAATTGCTTTGTCACCGAATCCTTCTACAGTTTGCAATCAGCAAATAACTTCTTTTTCAACTTTCCAATATATAGGTTTTTTTCCACCTTCTTAAAAGAAACCCTAGATCTGAGATATGAATGATCCAAATCATATTAGGTAAGATGCAATGCATCTAAAAACTCATAAACCATTTTTCTCTGACCCGTTGACTTCCATATGGATTTCACCTTGGAAGTTGAACCATCTTCAAAAACTTGTTTGACCAAAATAAACTTCTTGAAGAATCCACTTCAAATGCATACCTCGGGAAATGTGCTATCAAATAATTTTCAAAAATCATGAAACTACCTTAATACTTCACAAAAAAATCACCGATCCCATTTCCACTTAAATTTCTTTACCGATTCACAAATCTTCATTACATGTTCAAGAAATCTATCTTGTTTACTTGTTCATTATGTTAGTACTGCTTCTAGTACATTAAACCATCTTCACCGATCAACAATATGAGTCAAAATCCTCAACATAGTATCTCAAAAAAATTTTATCAATCATATCCTATGACCGATCCATCAAATAATTTACCGATTTGAGATAACATTCAAATCACTTACTATCTATCACCGACTATTTTAGCAGTTATCGAGTTTGATTTCATTCAAACATTACCAACTCAATACTTCATATCAAAAGTCACAATTACAAACTTAACATAACAACACATAACATATTCTTCCATTAGAATAGAAACTTCAAAAACATACTACAACTCATGATTTACTCACACAGTATCTGGTAACATGCTGAAAACACTAAGTCAATCACTTGACATCAATGGCAACCTGATAATTGATTCACCTGTCATTAAATCTGTACCAATCTTCATTAATGCAACACTTAGACATTAGTTATGCTAACACGTATGAAACTATAGATCTAAACATTTTAATAGTATGGTCATAAAAAAATATTTTATCCAAACTGTCAAGAGAGATCAAGATAGATTGCAGAGGTTGATGTATTTCACAAGGGTTATTATTAATGAGGTAGCTTTGAAAGTTTTAAAACTCGTCAGTTATAAATTTGGGGTAATAATAGGCTCTAGAGAGGGGAGGAGGATTGCAACGATGAAGAGAATCCAAAACTCTAAATAATGATCATTACCTTGTCCCTTGGGTTGTAGAGTCAAGAAGATGGGGAGGGAACATGGAACTTCTTGTAAAGGGAAGAGGGGTAATGAGCACAAAATAAGACTTTGAGAGCCAAAACCAACTACACCAATCAACACAACAAAACTTTATTTACAAATATGTATAGGGGTGGAACCCCCTTACCTCAAGAAATGCACTAGGCAGCTCATGTAAAACCATTAATAGGCTGGGAAAAAAATGACGCTTTATAGAACAATGGGTCATTTCCATACGATGCGACGAAAACCAATTACCACTTGGTGACAACTCCAAGGCCAAATCTCAAATAAATGTAATGCAAAAATGTCCTAGGCATGCACTCATGTCCAATCAACCATTCTTCATCAAATATTTATGAATCATAGCCCATCTCTTTCTTGGCTTCATGCATGATCTCTAGAAATGACCTGTCTCAACATTGATTGTGACTCCATTCAATCTATTAGAATATAGAGAAGAAATATTAAAAACCAATCCTTCCTCCATGGGAAGGTAGGGTAAATCAATCTCCACACATGTAACTGCTCGTTGGAACTTCAAAATATTACATTCCACAACCATGGGATCAAATTTAATCATTGAAAGTACAATGCTTTTTACCCATACTCTCATCAAACTCCATTAAAAAACCATTATATTCTTTAGTCTCATTCCTATCAATTGAATTAATACTATGGGAAATAAGGTACTAAAGTAGAATTTATCGAATCCACGTAACCTTTCTTTCTAGGAATTTTTTTTCAAAAGTAGAAAGGCACATTACCTTATTTTGTGGTTCTTTTTCTCCATCTCCTTGGTCAAGAAAACTGAAAGATGAATATTTAGGCTGCATCATATGAAAATATGATTGATTGATTTATTCCATATCTATTAGATTCTTAACCCTCTTTTCAACTTCATCAGATGTGCGGTGAGTATTAAAAACAAAAACTTCCAATTTTGGCTCATAATATAGGAATTCTTTTGTAGCATCATCAAAAACATTATAATCTTTTTGATCTTTCTCATCAATGTTGAAAGAGAAAGATTCTAACTCAGGAGGAAATAAAGGTACATATACAAAAATATTCATAACTTTCTTTGCATCACTAGAGATGCAAATGAATGCATCAATTCCAATTTCAATGACATGGTCATTTTCATCTTCAATGCCACACAAAAACTCATCATTTTAACCTTTCAAGAAACAACCATGAATGAAGATGCTCTTATGCTCATCTGGTGATACTTCTCTTTCAAGTTTCTCAATTTGTTCCATTTGCATGCATATCAAAGAAGGTTTGGGCTCTTTACTTTCATCCTAATGTAGGTTCCATGGAACACCATCTCATTCATCCATGATGGTAAGATTATTAGAGTGATAAGGATTTGGAGTAATACAACACTCATCATATCTAAGTTCCTCTTTAAGAAACTTTAACTTCTCTATTATTTCTTGCAACTGATGATTTTCTTGCTTGAGATCCTTGAGAAGGCAATACATGTGATTCATGCTTCTCAATAATAGTGTAGACTTGTAATATTTAGAAGGATACAACTTTCCCCTCTCAACTTCACATATACTTTCTTTGAAAATATTTAGAAATGAGTGAAGTACCTCATCATTTTCAGCTAATATTTCTTGAAAAGTGGGTATAGGTCATCTTCTACGTTTGGACTAGCCTCTTTGCTTAGCTTATTATTAAGCCATTTTTGGTTAATAATTTAATTGAAAAGAGTTGCCAACCTTATTTCTAGAAAGGAACCATTAATTATTTGAAACAAGGAAAAGCACCAATCCTTTCACCTCCCTAGCAGAGTCACCAAAACATTTTTTAGATGTAGATTTTTCCATCTTAAAATAACTTTAAAAATGACTCCTTGTGCCCAAGATTGAGGACAACCATAAATCTAATAGTTGGAGAGATATTTTTTAAATATATTATCTTCCTTTGAAACTTAGAGGTACAACTCCCTCTAATGATATGAATTTGATTTTTTGGGTGTGCTTTTGACTAGAAAGCAGTAAAGGTAAACTAACATATGAGCATAACTCTACTGCAGATATGAAGAAAGATTCGAGTAATACTTAAAAGAAAATGAATTGACACAAAGCTCATTTCATTATATGATGTGTTAAGAAAGAATAGGGGAAGAGTCAATCTCAACACTGAATGCAAATTTTCTGATGTGAAAGTATTGGTAACCACTTTAAGTAGACAAGCATCATATAGTATTGTCATAACACAAAATTTAATTTATAGTAAGGAAAAATATAGGAAATACACAACTTTAAACACATACATTTCCATTTAATGATACCTAAAGAGAAATTCATGACACAAAGATCAGTTCATTTCACTACCCAAAAATGGCTACATCCCCATAAAATTTCTCATTTTTCCTCCCCTAATTCTTTGTCCCTTAAAGCCTATATATACAAAAAGGATGAAAACCACCTCCATTATGAAAGTAACGGTCTTTAAAATGACCCGTATCAAGGAAAGATTTTAAAATAGAAACAGCTTCACCAATGCAAAAATTACTAATTACCATGATTAGGGGTGAACCCACAATAGTGGGTTACACTTTTTTGCCCGATGAGACAATGAACTCTACATTTTGAAAAAAAAAATCAGATTCAGATGCATATTGTCGTTAAACCGTTTGAAATCAAAAAATAAAGTAAATTAGAGTCTTTTAAGATTTTTTGTCTAGATTCTAAATATATTTTTTATTTTTATTTTTAAATTTATTTGAATGGCTTTTTCTTTCTCCCTCAAAAATTGGTATGTTGCTGAAAACGTCATTTTCAAAGAGTTAAATTATTTTCATAGAACATAGATTTTTTTCTAAAATAAATATCAATTTGATTCTTTCGAATTTAGTTTTATAATATCCATACAAAGTGCATGTGATTGGTTTGATGATATTATCATGATTATTGCATATTTTATTAACGTTTGAATTTGACTAAACCATAATTTTGACATACCTTGACAACATAGCTTATAACTTTTCATGTATTTTTCCAATTTCATTTTTATTTTTTTTGATAGAAAGATAACTTCAATACCCAGGGCATAGATTTTTTTTCTCTCATTTACTATTTTTCCATAAGTGTCAAACATAGAGGTAGACATACAGTGAAATATCTATGTTTACTAAAACTAAAAATACAAAGTCATAATAAACTTAATATATATTAACACTATAATCATTGGAAAGATTTTTATGAGTAGTACCTTACAAAATAGTTAGGTTTATGAAATGGATTCATTTGATCTGCCAAAAGATAAGGTTGAAGTGATTTTTTGTCAGCATTTTAATAGGTGCGAAGGAGACTCCATTGTAGGTATGAATGAAGAGTATAGATGTTATATCAATGTTTTTTTTTATTTAAGAGTCTTTGAGCTAACCATTTATAATTAATTCCTTCAAATGGAACCTATCAAGGCTTAAATCATCATATTTTATTGAAAATGTGTTATGTCTAAAAAAGTGTAACCCACTATTGTGGGGTCACCCTTAGATGCATACTAAAACAAGAAAACTAAACAACCCTAAAGGGTAGGATCTCTATCAGCTTCCAACTATATTTCCATGAAATTTTGATAAAGCTTAGCACGCTCTTCCTCTTCCTCCAAAATGAAGACTAATCTACAATATTTTGCATAGATGGTCTTTTCTTTGCATGTCATAAAACATAATTTAGAAATAATGTCGCATTAGCCTAACTCAGGCCAATTTAAATATGGTTGCACCATAGGCATAGGTTACTTATTTCATTCTTTGTTAGTTACAGGAAGTCCCATTATGAGAAGAAATCTTTGATTTCTAATGGAGAGAAAGATGAAATTGAAAATACCACCACCTTTCTTTATAAATAAGCTTTTGAGCTCATTTAATTTCAGTGGCAGGGAATAATAATTCCTATTTAGAAAATCGTGTTGCCACCTCAGTAAATTCACTTTGTAACATTTCAACATTTAAGTAGTTGTAATTTGTAAGATTTTGAAATGTTTTTCATTGAAAGACAAGTCTTGCAATTTAGTTAGGAATTTGGAGGAGTTTGGAACCATGTCAGGCTAATAGGCGTACTTTGAACTAAAATTATACTTAGTTCGGGAGTTTGTATAAAGCCCCATATGGTGATTTCTTACTAGATAGAGTCAAGCATATGGAAAGTTCAAGCATCATGCATATTGTTGGATAATACATAATGTCAATGAATGAGGAAGAAATAGAACTTCCAAATCATGTCAAATCTCCACCAATATTTAGAAACCAAAAAATATTGCCCAACAATGCAAACTTTCGAGGAGTCGGTGAAATATGGAATTTTAGAACTCAATTGGGAATTTTTTGTGGTTCTAGACTTCTAAAAAATCCTAATAACCTAACTCAAAAGGGAAACTTCAAATTGGTCAATTGAGTTTTAATTCGTTGGTCAAGTCTAAGGATTTCCCTTCACAGATTCTTTTGATGACTTAGCATTTGGTTTGGTTCATATTTTAACTACATCTTCACTTGATCACCGAAAACAATCAACTTATCTGGTTCTACATATGAAGCTCCAAATCTAAACATTTTGATAGTAGGGTCATAAACAAATCTTTTATCCAAACCATCAAGAGAGATCAAGATAGATGTCAAATTTTGATGTGTTTCATAGGGGTTATTATTAATGAGGTAGCTTCAAAAGTTTTAAAATTGGTCAGTTTTAGATCTGGGGCAACAAAAAGAAACATTGGGATGGAATGTTGAGACACCCTTCACAACATGTTGATCATATCTTTAATTTTTACATAGTTTGATAATTGACACAGATGTTTTTATCCAAAATTGACATAGATTGACTTTTGTGTATGAGATACTCAAGATCCATAAACTTGATCTTTTATTAAAATGTGTTTCTTATTATGTATCTCCATTTTTGCATCCATGTAGATACAACAAAGTTAGGGGGAATGTAGACTTAAGAAGTTCATACCCTAATACTTTTATGTCTCTTGTTTTACGAAATTTTTTGGTTAGTGACTTTCATGAGACTCATTTTAGTATGCTTTTATTCTCTTATCACATAAATTGACCACACTCATTCCAACACTCTATTATACATTAGTAATTTGATTAAACACCTTTGAAACATCTCTAATTGTACTACCAACAACACTAAACATGATGATTAACCATCAACCTATGCACAAAAAGATTTAATTTTTTTGTCTAGGATATATGTTTAAAGGAACCATCCCTAGGTCATTTTGGAAAATCAAAAAACATTACTCAATAATTAGGAAAATAAATTTACACATCCATCTCAAACATTTTACAATTTCAAACCGATCTAGCATCAACCATTGTGGTTACTCTCACTTTTTACTTAGTGTTAAGGCTTAACTAAGGTTCGAGGAAGTCCTAAACTTCAATCTTTGTACAATAATCCCCATAATGCTCCTCGGTGTCACTCCTTATTTCCTTTATATATCTTAGTTGAATAGGGATTGCATGTACCATATCTATTAAAGTTTCACTTAGAACAAATCATACAAATCTTGAATAGGAGCACACCAACAAGAGAAGAAGATTTCTACAACATTTTTTTCCTTGACACTCATAGTAATAGGCTTCACCCATCTTTTTCTCCTTATTTCATAATCTAATCTCAAACCTTAATATTAATCCCTTATTATTAGGTATAATAATATAAATTTACATTACAAAATCTAGAATCAATACTCAACTACAATTATAGACATGAGGTTTCCATAGTCCATGTTGATGTGATTTGAGCTTTTGATTTTGATTGTGTTCTTTTTTCTCATAAATGTTTTAAGCCATACCCTATATTCATCACCAAAATCAACTATGTGTTTTTTTTTTCTCGTCAAAGTTCCAAATCTTACTCTATGATTAATCATCAAGATCTTGATGATGAATCATAGAATATGATTTAAAATGTTGATGAAAAAATAGCACAGTCAAACAAATTTTTAGATGTGCCCCTTAAATGTATGGTGTTGAGTTTGATTATTAAATCATTATTTAGTGTTACATGAGATTGTAATTTAGTGCAATTTGAGCTTCTGATTTTGACTGTGTGTTCTTTTTTCTCATCAAAATTTTGAATGATACTCTTATCATTCATCATCAAAATCTTAATGAATCATAGGGTATAATTTATGTAATGCCCCACCAGGGAACCCAAGAGAAATTAACCTAAAACATATTGCTAAGTTTAAAGAATAATTTTTTTCTTAAAAGTTTACAAACAATAATGAATAACAAAGTGGAAACAATATAACATAAGCCAATACATACTCATAAATGTAACTCATTTAAAATTACAAATCCCAAGGGTTCCATGATGTAGAATTGCATATGTTACTTAATCTACTAAATACAATAAGCAATATATACAATCTCCATATAATACAAAGGAATAACAAGTACATCATCTCATAAATGAAAACATAGATACAATTGATACCACAAGGTGAACATAATAACTAACATATCCATTGCACAAGTTACAGAGTATGTAATAATAAACCAAGATACAAAGTACAAGTACAATATATGAAAGATAAGAGCGAGTCTCCAACAAGAACAAGAAGAAGGTAAAACAACAAGGATCATCAAATACCATCACAAATATCAAAATCTTAGTGGTAATAGAATTACTACCACCCGACCACGTGGAACTAAAAGTCCAGTCCCACCATACTGAGGAGAAAACAAAAGACCCCACTCAGATATCAAACACCAATATCAACCACAATACAAACTAAGAAAGGGATCCTGAAATCTTTCTATCTAAAAAATGGTACAATACCAACTATAAAGATAAGACATGCTCAACCAGAGGAAACCAACACATGTAGGAAACCTAAGATACATATGGGGAAGTGTCATCACATAAGTGAACTCTAGAGTTATCTTAGCAGTCTCTCTAGACCTGACACCCTAGTGACTCTATGCGGGATCAATAATCCTCTCATATAGATAAGGTACCAACTATGCTATATCCAAGTCTACATAGGTAGAAAGCATCATCTCACACTCCATCCTATCATATACTAGCGCTCAAGGCATGGGTGAGTAACACAAAACATCTAAGATTAATTCATTTTAAAATGCTTAATCTATTTAAGCTATCACTTTATTAAATCACTTACAATAAGCTATCTTGGCAGCCACTTGTGTTGGGCCCTAGATGCCAACAGGAACACACACTTCTCCTCAAACCAAACATCACAAAATTCATACTGGTCCTCAAACTATAATATCATAAAAACATACTCTCTCAAAGAGTTCACAAACTAATAAACTTAAAATGAACAAAGGTTAGATAAAATGACCGAAACCATTATGACATTACAAACATTGTAAATATCTATGCCACAGTAAAAAGGTTAAACCCCAAGCCTCTGATAAAAAAATTTAAAAACCAACTTAATGTTACCCATACTGATAATCAAACACAACAACCAAAAACTCCAATAATAAACACATCAATATTAAATTCTCATCAAATAATATTAAATTATATATCATTATTATTCTTTTTTTTCTAAAGAATTCCCGTGTATGAATAAATTTTTTTCTAAAAATAGAATTTCTAAATATAGAATACTACTACATGCAAATTTTAAAAAGAATTTTTTATTTAATTTAATTTTTTTATTTTTTATTTTTTATTTTTTATTTTTTATTTTTTTCTAAAAATAGAATTTTTAAATATAATTACTGCTACATGCAAATTTTAAAAAGGATGTATGTATTTATTATATTTTTTTAATTTTTTGATTTTTTTTAAAAATAATTTCTAAATCTAGATTACCGCTACATGCAAATAATATATCTTTCTTAAATAACATGTAAGTGAATATATCTTTCCTAAATAATTTACAACCAAATATATCTTCCTTAAATGACATGCAAGTGAATATACCTTCCTTAAATAACATGCAATTGAATATATCTTTCCTAAGTAACATGCAGCTGAATGTATCGTCTTTAAATAACATGCAACTAATATATCTTCCTTAAATAACATACAAGTGAATGCATTTTTCTTAAATAACATGCAACTGAATATATCTTCCTTAAATAACTTGCAAGTGAATATATATTTCCTAAATAACATGCAACTGAATATATCTTCTTTAAATAACATGTAAGTGAATGTATATTTCTTAAATAACATGCAAATGAATATATTTTTCTTAAATAACATACATCTAAATATATCTTTCTTAAATTACATGCAACTTAATACATCTTTCTTAAATAACACACAACAGAATATATATTCTTTAAATAACATGTAATTGAATATATTTATATTTCACACATGCAAATCTATATTATTTACATGCACATATCTATATTTCTATTTCAAAAACATGCATTTTCTCTAAAAATGAACTCTTTCAAAACCCTCAAAACTATGAAAGATCATAATTAAAAATAAATCAAAGCAAAACTTTTAAAGAAAACCCTAATCAAATTTTCCTTCCAAAAGATTCCTTAACATTTTTTATTATCAAAGAAACACATTTTTAACAAATACTCATCATTTACACACAAGATCTAATCAAATACTAAGAAGACAATGATTTCAATGGACAACTTTTAAGAATTTTAAAACCTTACCTTAATACACAAAGTTGAATTGAAAATCAATTCCAAATCTTGAAAACACCAAAACTTTAATCCTCCAAAAATTTGCCAAAAGATAATTTTTCAAAACTTGATTGAATCCGTCTCAAATGGCCTCCAAGCTCTCTAATATAGAAATTTAGAACATCGAGTTGAAAGAATGCAACTCCAAAATAATAAAATAGAACTCAACTGTTAAAAATAAACTCAACTTGATTGTAAAAGGTTAAGTTCTACTTTTATAATAAAATATTTTTCAAGTTGCATTATTTAATTTTAATTAATTTAAAATATGCAACTCAACTAATAACCACTTTAACTCAAATTGCACATTTAAATTTAATTTTTATTTAATAATTATTAAATTTTTTAATTAATTAATTTTGACTTTGCAATTAAATTATTTATTAAATATAAGTAATTAATTAATTAATCTTATATTTAATATTTTAATATATCATAAGGTATAATTATTTAATCTCATTTAATTCATCTTAATTAATTCCTCAATCCATTTTAACACCAAAATCATATCAAACCACATGACATGCAACTATGAAACAAAATCGACTAGACCAAAATGCAACAATCAAGCCTAAAAAAGAAGGGCTAACGAATTTACGTCACCTTGACGAATCCAAATAGGTAGAAAATCAAATACTTGTTCACTATTTCAAGACAATTAATAACTTAGTTTGAGATTGAACCTGTATGTTATCTCCCATCTCTTACTAGTGAGATATTGCGATATGACACACTCTTCCTAACAATTTAGGGAGGTCGATGCCTGATACCTGAAATCCTGCATAAAAGATGAGCATGTACATATATGTATAAATATATAACAAACAATTGCGAAGATCAGCTGATCGTGTAGATTTTGCAAGCAAGTAACTACGACTGTGTCCCTCAACCAATCAAGCACGTCAAACAGAAAAGTAAAACATACGCGCTAACCATACACATGCAAATATAAGATCAGTAAAAACATAAATACACATAACATCAAATCTATTGAGAATCTAACACACATGAAAAATGACTTTAAATAATTGGGTCATATAAATTGAAAGCAAACTATAGGAGGGTATAACAATTTCAAATGTTGATGAGAAAAGATCCTGCTAATGAATCATGGAGGATGATTTCAAATGTTGATGAGAAAAAAGAACACAGAGTCGATTCTGATGATGAATTATAAAATATGATTCAAATCATTAATGATGAAAAGAACAGTCAAAACTAAAAATTCAAATTACATCCATTACAATCTTGTTTAACATTAAATAAAGGTTTAATCAAACTCAACACCATAAATTTAAGGTGCACATTTCAAAAATTCATTTGGTTTCCCTCTTCACATCCTAGATTGAATGATTAAGTACCATCAAAATATAAAACCTTCAAAATAATATTCATCGTGATCTGGTACTAGATGACCATATCTAAAAATAATATTCATCAAGATCTGGTATTACATGGCTAAAATTGAGCGATCTAATTAGTCTCAATCATGGATAGCTATAAGGTCATTATAGTTCGCACTGTAGATTGGTAGTAGTGATTAGTGTCTATCTTGGATAATTCCGAAGTCATTATGGTTCACACTGTATATTGATAACATTCCATCATCGATAGCTGTAAAGTAGTTATGGTTATATCAATAAATACAAATTACAGTTGATGCAGGATTTTTATAACTTACAATCTCATTTGTCCTTACTCACCCTACCTGTCATCTTGATACTTATCCATCCAATCTCTCAACCTTTGTTAAATGAAAATACCAATAAAATATGAGCAAAACATTGACCTGCAACACTGCAAACATTGATTCTGCAACATCCAGAATTGATTTGTGCTGATTGACAAAGCTAGGAAATTGACTTGAAGACACGTATGCCTTTTCTTTCCTGTCCTATGGAATTTCTACTTTCAACCACGTGAAGTGGGAAGAAAAATATTTGCTAAAAGCAAGCTGATGACAAAGCCAAATTCCTCAAAATTCCATTAAAAAATGGCTGAACATCAATCAGCACTGGGAATGACAACCCAAACAAGGAAAAAAGTGATAAAATAGACAAATATCTGTAAACAATCAATGTGGTGATGCCATCTGCCGACCAATCACTGTCCTCGAGATTTGGTAAGATCTAAAGTAGAAAAACAGAGCATTCCCACTCACTTGCATTCACACATCCTGAAAAAAAGGCACAATTTTACCATCTACAGTGAACTAAAAAACTATGAGGATAAGCATAGAAATCTAGTGGGTCAATTATTCTAATGATTTATTCCCAATTATAGGTATGGCTGGCCAGCTAAAACTGCTTTATTCTTCCCACCATTATTGTTTTTTTAACCTGTAATGGGGTCCCCTGTTGTTCTCTTGTGACTGCTACATATACTGGGGACTTGTTTACATGTTTCTTTAACTGTGTGTTTCATGAGATGGGCACTGGCAGCCTCTGATCTTTCATAGCTTGGAATTCTCCAAGGATATGGTGTGCACTTGCAGGTGTGCTTGTTGCTGCATCAATGGAGAAGAAGAAGAGGAAGAAGACAGAACAGAGGTTTCCCTAAGCCTTTGATCACCATTGATAGATTTACAATGTAATGGTGATTGTAAGGGAAGAAACTTAGGGACCATTCAATCGGCAAGTCAACATACAACGGCAAGGGAAGGCCCATGCCTTTCTCTCATCTATTTCTTTTTGTTTCATGTTCTGTTTGCTTCTGTACCACCTGAGAGTCTTAATTGTGTTAAGACCAGTGGCCTTAGATTTACAATAAATTTTAGGGTTCATGATGTATCCAACATTATAAATAGTATATGTTTGAAGTGATTTGAGTATTCTGTGGAACCAAATATGTTGATGGCAATGGTGTACTGTGTTTTGGTATAAGATTATCGAACTAAACAAATTTGGTTTTGGCTTTTGAGATGATTAGAAGTGTTGCAGAATAGTAAATCCTGGTGCTTCTGGAGAATTGTAAATTAGAAATGTTACAGTTAGCAGTATATATCACCTTCAGGCATATTATTGTTTTCTAAATGGTTGCAGATAAGATCATTGATTTGTCTTGATGGTAGTTTCTTCAGTCATAAGGAACTTTGAATTGAAGGTTGGTGTCTAATTATTGCATTCTCTAGTGGAGAAAAGTTTGAAGCCTTATACTTCAGTTAATTTTAAATGTTTAAATTTTGCTAACAACATGTGGTCTAATGTGGAAAAGTTATATTACCATTGATATGTTAACTACAACCCACCAGTGGTCCAGCCGTTTACAGTGGCCGGATGGATTTATCATAGATTCCCATCAAAACTGCTGAAACTAAATCAGCAACAAATTAATACAAACCATACACTTATTCTTCAATGGTAGGTGTGGAACAGTTCACGTCATAATTGAAGGACATTCTATACCTAATACAATGCATGGTCTGGATATAATGAAATGTATTCTACTGATGTTTCCTATGATACATCAATAAATTAATTATAGTATAAAATATAGTATAATAAGGGTAACTTATGCATTATTGCATTCTAGAAATTGGATAGCCATTTCTTAGCTTGCTTGTTAAAAGTTCCAGTTGTAATGGATGTGATACACAAATTGTCTCTTCTTGTTTGATATTAAGATGGCTTTACAAAGGAAAATAAGCATCTGAACAAATCACTCCTGCTCGTGACTTAGAACAAGAATTTGTTCTTTTATCTTGTTCAACTGTTCAACTAGTAGTTGGTTTGACTTCAATGCATCTTGGGTAACATTAGTTAGAATTGCAATCTGGAAAATAATGTTAATGTAAAGCACTTAAATAAATAGGGGCATTGTTGATGTTGATAGGGGAAATTTGTCTTAGGATTTCTTGTATATGATCGAACAATTCGTTGAAAATAGAAATGATTAATTGATTGTTCTTTGTTAAACCCTTGACCATTCTTGCTTTGTAGCTTTCTTTGTATTTAATAAATATGACTTATTGAAGACTGCATCAAATCTTTCTTTCCCAATGTGATTGACAATTACTTTTTCCTACCATTGTAAGATAACACTTTTATTAGTCTTGATTCCTAGTAATACAAAACACAACCTAGATATCTTTTAAAAACTATTTTCTATTGAAGGGAGACAAATTAGCAATCGAGGAAGATGTGCATAGTATGTTCAGGCAGCCCATAGAATGGGCAAAATAGTGGTTCAACTTGAAGGAATCTAATGTGTTCTGACTGGTAGTTTGTGATGCAAAGACTTTCCAATGCAAGGTTTGAGAGTTGGAATTTTCTTAGGTCAGCACAATTAAGAACCAAGCTTGGCCCAGTACTTAAATCTATAATGTGACTTAATGGAAGACAAGGAATAAGGGGGAAGGTAGGGAGCAATCACAGCTAGATCTGCTTAAGAGGGAAGAGTAGAAAATGACTAGAAGTGAGTCAATGCCAATCTTTAAGAAAATTACATGGAGGGAATGTGGAGAGATTGATGCACAATTTATGGAGATGAGAGATAGCCAAATCGATTCTTGGTAGTTAGATTCAAGTGATAGAATTTACCAATAATTCTAGTCTAAGCTTAAGTAATCCTAAAGATCACTTTTTTTTTTTGATCAGTAAAGGCCGAAGCCAAATTTTTGTATTATGCAGAAAGAAAGTATACATAATCTAACATCTAGTAATCAAAATAATGTTCAAATATGGAGAATATATAATATGGAGCATAAGCTCTCTCCATGAAATACTAGTATCAACCATGAAGAAAGAAAGCTGAAAGCTACTTATCCCTGTCAGTAATAGACGGTTTCAAGCGGTCAACATTCAAACTGGGATCAACTTTATATCAGCACCGTCAGATCTTCATTCTTCTCTCGGGCATCGACAAGATTAACCGCAACAAGAACCTCAGTTACATTTGTGCTTGGTCGCATGATCGCAAAGCACCATACTAACCTCTGCAATCATGTGACCGCAACCTCTTAACCATGCAATGCCGGTCACAACCCCTCTCAAAAGTCTTCGGCCACATCACCAGTTAGCAACCAATTAGAAATAAGCACGTGAGCAGCGCCAGCACCGGACCCATCTCACAACTCCGCAACGGTGACGCCTCAATCCTAAAGATCACTTAAATGGCATAGAGCTTTCTTAAAGGAGTAGTATGCTTGGTGCTAAAAGGCATTATCTAGAGGTTTGTTGTCCACATTCATTAGCTATTTCATCAAATGGAGGCTGCTGCAAATCTTAATTTATGTTGATGTGGTTGTTTTCTAATTGAGAGATTTGGCAATATGTTATCAGCCCTTCCACATGCTGTTTAAGAGGCAAAAACTTTAACGTAGAAGAGTGAAGTTTAAAGGAGTTTGTATTGAGGTATTTTCCTTTCACCAATGTAGTCTAGACCTTGTGATGAATAATGACTTTCTAAGGTTCACTCCTTTTAATTGCTTCAATGAATGTCTAATTTTAATTGTTCTTAATGTAACATCTTATTTAATCTAAAGAAATTATTTAATCAATTTATAAAACTTTTTATAATATTTATTATAGATGTTGTATAACATGAAGAGAAATATATGAATTATTAAAAAAAATGAATTGACAACTTGAATATGATTTGAAAAAAAATAAATTTTTTATTTTATTTCAGCAAGTCTAACACAACACCAACAAACAACCAAAGAATAGCTACAACATTATAAAAATAGAAAATTACAAAACTTTACAAAGAACCAACCCAAAATCAGAGTAGTTTGAAAACTTGTTCACAATACAAAGATCCTTCTCACCAAGACTCATTTTCTTGTGATCATTCAAACTATAAGAAAACCCTCATCCAAACTTTAAACATTAAAAAATATGTCATTGTAGAACATGCAATAAAAGAATTTTCCTTATAACATTTCTCACCTCCTTAATAATGCTATTAAATCTCTAGACATTTGTTCCTTTTCTTCCAAACAGCGTAATTTTTCTTATTTTTCCAACAACAGTAGCATGATCCACTTCACATTAAGAATGAAAAATAACAGGGAATAAAAAAAGGTTTAAAAAATCAATCTGCTTCACCCAAGGTTTTGAATAGAGTGCACCCAGTCTTTTTCACAAACACACAAAATTGAACCAACAGCAAAAGATAAGAATTTGCTACTTATGTGAATCGATTTTAAATCTATTTAAAAACTACTTCCACATCTAAAAGAAAACTCATATTTTAAATAGAATAGCAGCGAGGGGTCTGTTTGGTTGGTGGAATTAAATAATGCGTCAAATTTCAGTATTTGATAATTCTGAAAGTTTTAAATTCGAAAATAGGTTTTGGAATATGGCTGGAACTGTTTGGTTCACCTAGAATTCATAATGAGAAGAGGGAAAATGTTGTTTGCATATGGATTTCAAAATATTATAAATTTTGCTTTACCCCCAATTTCCATTTAAGTGGAATTGGAATTGATTTTCCAATTCTATCTATTTAGATGGAAGATTCAAATGTTGGTTTTGGGAGTAAATGGGAATTAACAAATTCCTATTCCAGTTTTATGTTTTGAATACAAATATTGAAAATATCAATTCTGAGATATGACAATTCCAACCAGTCTAATTCCAACAAACAAACAAACCCGTATATAAATCAATGAAGATTTATAATTTCACTGACGGTGAAAATTCACTCCGAGTAATGAAGGAAGAAAAGATTGTCATCCCCAAAGTGGGAGTTGATGATAAAGTAGTTGAGTGGAAGGAAAATACCTGAAATTATCTCAAGTTGCTTTGCTCGCAGGGGGGACATATTGAACAGCTTGTTGCGTCTACTCAACCATTTTCCTAGGCAAGCCAGACATAATCAATGACGTATCTTCCCCAACAGAACAAGTTTGTTCTAATCTAAATGTTTTATAGCTGCACAATGTTGGGTTTTGTCAACCTCGCAAGCAAAATAATTTATTAAAAAAAACCATCATTTAGGGAATTCTCAAACAAGGAGAGACAATTTCTTGCCCAATTTCTTGATGTCGAGCTTAAAAGATTAAAAAATACAGTTGTATTAAAACAATAGTACAATGTTGGTTTTTTTTCAATCTTACTAGCAAAATAGTTTAAGAGAAAAAAATTAAGATATCTTTTTTCAATCTTATTAGCAAAATTTCTTCACGTTTATCTAAAAAAGGAAAGGGTGTTTAAAAGGTTAAAAAAGAATATACGGCTGTATTATATGAAAGGGCAAGTTTATGAGGTTCATCTTATAGTGGATTAGTTGAGTGGTGGTAGTATTGTCACGACCATTAAGATTAAACCTCAACTCGGTCATTGTGATCATGCAGGCTTGTGTCTTTGCTGATTTAATGTACTGAAAGGTTTGAGCCTCAACTCGGTCATTGTGATCATGCAGACTTGTGTCTTTGTTGATTCAATGTACTGAAAAGTTTGAGCCTATCATTAATAATTAGAACGAGATCTTATGTTTATGACTCGCCATTCATAACTTCAAATTAAAAAGATTTCACCTTAAAAAATGATAAGCATTTTTAATTCAAACTTCACAACTATTTTTAGAGCAACCAAACTTTAAATACACAAGACTACATCAGTTCATATTCAGCAGGTACTCCATTAAAAAAAACTGTCTGAAGGTACCATTCAATTGTTTTCCCACCTACCTATAAATAGTTTTATCAATACCTAAATTATCAATACCTAAATGCTCTTATACCAAGTACATGATGGAGTTATAAATGCTCTGATTCCAAATGCATGAGGGGGGTTATAATGATTCCAAAATACATCTATTAAAGTAACAATGGACACTCACTGATGGTTCAGTATACACAGTGAACTCTACACCTGATTGTGCTTAGATTAAAAAGCTATCTTAAAAGAAATGGGACCATACATTCCAATTATAAGGAGGCACAGAATATGCCAAACTTACTCTCAATAGGACCACCATGTTTACCCTATAAAAGGATACAAAACAAAATATACTGCAATGGTATATACTAGAAAGGTAACCTACACAGTTGGGACCACTCCCTACTCCCTCTAGGGTCTCAGAAAATGGAAGTAATTCGCAGTAAAAGAATCGCTCCCTACATGTAGAGAGTAAAGTTTATGCTACCCATTTTGTCATTTATGGTTGGATGCATTATTAGGACAGCAATGATAGTTTTAAAAGAAAACAACAGGAGATAATTATTTAAATACTAGAACATAGAATTACACATCTATATTGTGACAAAATATATATTGTTGTGTTTGTTTTGATTGAATAATTTTGATGAAAGAAAGGAATAGTTGATAAAGTTGTCAAAATAAGTTCATTAGTGATTATAATTTAGAAAGGATGTAAGTGATAATATAATGAAAATTAATTGTGTGGCATAAATAATTTATAAGAATATAATTTTAGAAGAGTAAATTTCTTTAAAATATTAGATTTACACAATCTATAATTCTATTATAAAGTTTTTGGATAAGATTATGAGTAAATTAATTATAAAGATTATGTAGGAATTTATAATTGTATTTATAGTTTATCGATTATAAAAATAGTTATTATTTAATAATATCTAATTTAATAGTAAAGGTAAGTTTTGGCTAATAAAAGTATGACAATTATTTACAATAGTTTAATAGGAATAAGACGTAAGATTACTTTTAATTCTTTGAGGGTTGAATAATGTGATGTCTACGTAAAGTGTATATGGACTCTATACCAATTATAAAAATTGTGCTTTTTCTTGTGTGTATGTTATATGTGGCACTCTTTAAGTTGCCGCACATGGAGGTGTATATTGCCCCTTTTAAATGGCCTTATCCTTTCATAAATCTACAATAGCTAGTGTTGGAGCTAAAGGATCAACAATGGCACCCTTCCCAAAGTTATCTAGGAAGTTTTTCTTTGAGGTGTTTCACAAGGTATGTCTCTTGAAACACCCCCAAATTTATTCTTCTTATTGGGTTATTTTATTGTCATGTCTAAATTCTTGGAAAACTTTGTGTTCAAAAGTTCACAATTGAAGATATTTCCTTGACTTGAGATTTTTACCTTGGAACTGTCTGTTCCTTTTCTAATCATAGATCATGAAGTGCACAATTAAGTTTTAGGCACCTATAATTCAAACTTTACATTGTTGCATGTGTTAAGCCTTTGTTGTGTGAGTCTGAATTCCACACAAGTGTGTGCAGCTCTTAGCTAATACCCTTTATGACCCTTTGATTTACACTTAAAATATTCAAATTGTGAGTTTCAGTCATTTATCTTGAGCAACATATGTTGCCATTTGACCTAGTTTCCTTGCATTTAAGATGTGACTCCAACGACCATCTTGTGTACGAATTGCTTTCCCATTGTAAACTAATTTCCTTACACCCCTATGATGATGGATTTTTATTTACTAAGGCCCAAGTTTGTGTGTCTCACCTTGTTACAAGAGCTAGAAAAGATGAATAAAAAAATGAAACATGTTATATGTTTGATCTAAGGGTTGAGTTATGTGCGTAATGTTGAAGTTGGTTGCAAATTCTTTCTATGTGGTGTTTTCTTACTATTGCATGCAAGCTTCTTCACTATCCTCTTAACTAAGCGGACCAGCTTCGCTTCATTGTACTAACTTGCAAAAAAATGGAAATGATACATGTGATCATCTAGCTAGAGGACATATCTTCTTAAAGATATGCATAGAAGCTAATGCCAAAACAAAGAGCTTGTGGGCCAAAAAATGCATATAAGGAAGCTAGCTAGTAGTTGACTCCACCACTTATGTAATACCAAAGGATCAATAAAGAGAGAACCACCATAAGTGTGACACCATGGGTTCAAAGGATCAACACAAAATCTATATCTAATATCAAAAGGTGCACCTATGAGTACAATGATAATAATAAATATATGAAACTTCACATTTAAAAAATGCGAGTGTTGAGTCTTATGTGTGATATTAGTTGAACCAAACCTTAAAATATCTTTTTGATCATCTCCAATAGAGAAAGTTGAGTGTGTTCAAAGTCTCTTTGATCAAATTAGGGTTTACAGATCTATTCATGTTGGTATCAATTCATTTCAAAGTGCATCCTCATGGGTAAATGAAAATACATTATTTGAAATCCCAAACCATGTCTAGCAAGAGAAAATAAGCCCTATATTTATCTAAAATATTTTCTCAGATATTAAAGTCCTTCAAATGAGGAACTGATTAAGGTTGCCTTACAAACTTATAGACTGACAATATGACAAAAATTAGGGTTCTGGTCACTCGCACCAAAGGATAAATTCCATTTGTAAATTTCTTTGATAAGGCCAACGAGTGGATTCCTATGTATAATGCCTATATATTTTATTTGGGGAATCTCATTATGCCTAATTGGTTCATTAACCTTGACACTATTGAATGGATTGTTAAGAGATATAATCCCTAAGACTTTTCCATAACCGATTTCAAGGGTGAGATATTTTTCAATATTAAGTCTTATTCCATAAAATCTTGAGAAAGAAACCTAATTCCCACACCTTGATAGATTTAAAGACAAAACCACAAAACATGAGGGACATGAGTTTAGTTATAGGAAATTATGTTGTTCGTGTTATATTTGTGTCATGAATGTGGTTTACAAATATCATATTGCAAAAGATGTAGATAAGTAGTACCAATATGAAGATGTTTGGATAGTCCAAAAATGTACATGGGGTGTTTGATGATGCTTGGTATGTCTCATAGGATAATTTAAAATTGATAGTTTATCGCCTTGTGAATATGATGTTGCATTGTCTTCATCTTATGATTGATTCAAATTTGAAAAATGAATGCATTCAATTGGTGGTTGAGTTTGAATTTGAATTAATTTAACTTGTATTTGATCATTTGAATTTGTAGTTGTGATTTTTGTATGAATTCTAGGATGACATGATTGGATTATGAAATATATTTAGTTTGATGTTTGATAAGGTAGCCTTACACCATTTATTATTTGTGCAGGGGAAAGTACCCAATAATCAAGTGTGTTCCAATAGTTGTTATAGCACTTGGTGGTTTAATGCCAATATTTTTGGCAATGTTGCACCAACAGTTGTGTCTTTAAAGTTGTTAGTGTTGATGATAACTATTTGTGATTGAATGAAATGCATTCCTCATATTTAAAAAGTAATCAATAATGTTATGACACATTAGCGCACTAACAAAAAATGACTTAGTGCACAAGTATGGGTCTCACTCTTCTAAGGACCATTTTGGACACCTTGGCAAAAAAAAATGTTGATGTGGCCTTGAAACCATACCAAATAAGCTACTATAAAAAATTGGGAGTGATTTGAAATTTTCACTTAGGATTTTGAGAAACACAAAGTCAGGGTGTTCAACTATTGAATTATCTTCCCTAGGTACCTATAGTAAATGGAACCGACCCATGTGGATGTGAGAGAGTATTGGAGAATGTGCATTTGGTAGCCCACCAAGTTGATTGAACGTTAATTTCATGGTAGTGTAGGCCTCAATAACCATGCACGGAAATGTGCATATATAAATTGTCTAGGTTTTACACCATAGGAAAGCAAGTGAATATTGTAAACATAAAAGATCTATAAACTTTGGAACAACTTGTTCTATATTAGAAATGCATTTACATGTATTTCACCACATTGATTGATCAATTACACATCCACAAAAGAACTTTTATTATTACATGAGGAAAAAATTACAGGTAACTTTTTAAAATTTTGTATTCATTATAAAACAAATGTTATTTTAGAAGTTTAGAGGGGAAGGTTAGTTGGAAAATAGGCAACTATTATCACACTCCAATGTAATAAGAGTATGGGAAATGAGAATAGAAAGAAAAAGATGCAAACATCTATTAATGCATGTAGAAGAAAACTTTCCTAAAGTTTTAGTAAAATAATAATAAAAAATTGTATTGGAGATTAGATGAGGTGAAGGGTTCTTAGAACATGATCAACTACATCTTTCCCTTATTGTCATCTCCAAGAATAAATAATACTTTCTCCTATTGGCACACTCATCAATCAATAAATAAGAGTATGATAGATGAGAAAATAAGAGAGAAAGATGAAGGTGAGAAAATAAGAGAGAAACATGAAGGTGGTAGTTGTAGGAGGCAGCACAGCCGGCCTGGCATGTGCTCATGCTCTTTTTTCGGCAGGCTGTAAGCAAGTGATTGTCTTGGATAAGGCAAAAAGCTTAAAACCTGCTGGAGCAGGGCTGGCCTTGGAATCTCACACATGCCAAATTCTGGCTGATTGGGACCTCCATCAAAAACTCATGGATTCCACCCTTCCTCTCACCATCGACCAGGTCACATTTCTCTTTTTCTTTCAATCATTTTCACAGTTCACACTCCATCCCTTTATATACCCACTTATCCATTCTTTTTAGGTTTGATATTAAGTTAGCATTTGCAAGTATC
This sequence comes from Chamaecyparis obtusa, assembly GCA_027943335.1. Taxonomy (NCBI): domain Eukaryota; kingdom Viridiplantae; phylum Streptophyta; class Pinopsida; order Cupressales; family Cupressaceae; genus Chamaecyparis; species Chamaecyparis obtusa. The sequence continues at coordinate 904,148 of BSBK01000035.1, read as the reverse complement.
CATTTAGAAAAGTTAATTGATTTGGTGGTTGTTTGATAGTGATCAGATATCATATATCCACTTATGAATTCTTTTGGGATTGATCTAATGTTAGGATTTTCACAAATCTATTTAGAAAATTTTATTGGTTTTGTCATCGTTTGATATTGATCAGATATACCCACTTATTCAATATTCTTTGTGGGTTTGATTTTTTGTTAGCATTTTCACATGTTTACAGAATTATTTTTTGGTTTGGTTATTGTTTGATACTATTTTGTTTTTGCTAAATAAAGAACTGAAGTCAAAATTTTTTATTAAAGTATGATAAGAACAACATAGTTTGAAGTCACATAGTTACTGGAAGTAGTCCACTGATATATCAAATACTTAGAAGTTCAATAACACTTTTACAAACTAACTAAAAAAACACAGATTAGAAATTATTTAATACTGATTAAATATCATACACCTTAGAAATTGTTTAATACTGGTTAAATATCATACACCTGCTTATTCATTCTTTTTAGATTTGATCCTATCTTAATATCTTCACATATTCACTTATAAATAATTATTGATTTAATTGTTGTTTGATATTGATCAGATATCATGTACCCACATATTCATTCCTTTTTAGCATTTTCACATACTCAAGATTTTTATTGATTTGATTGTTGTTTGATGTTGCTCAGAAATCATATACCCACTTATTCATTCATTTTTTTTTGTGTTGGATCCTATGTTATTAGAATCAGGCAAGTGATAGGAAGAGTAAAGCCACTCGAGTGCTGGCTAGAGATGAGAATTTCAATTACAGGGCTGCCCACTGGAGTGATTTGCACAGAATGTTGTATGATAAGCTGCCACAGGGTACAGTACATTGGGGTCATGAGGTTGTTTCATTTCAGCAGAGTGAGGATGGAATGGGTGTTAGAGTTAAGTGAAGGTGGGTGAGAAAGGGGAAACAGTTGTGGTGGATGGGGATTTGTTGGTTGCTACAGATGGGTCCATGTCTCTCATTAGGAAGCATTTTCTGCCTCACCAACACAGAAGGTAATTCCCAGTTAAAATATGTAGATTTTAAGTGTCGCTGCTATTTGTGTAGTTAGAATATGTAGATTTTAAGTGGAGTCGTGCAACTTTTGATATTTATAGCATATGATTATTAAGATTTGTGCATAAGAAAATGTAGTATTGAATTAGTTGTGCAAAATTTTGAGTTTAAGTGTAGTGCACTAATATTGAGGTATCTTTAAGTAGTTAGTTAGTGATACTTTGAAAAATGTATGATTTATGAAGAAATATGTATAAGATTAGTTGTGCAAAATTTTGAGGTGGTTGTAGTGTACAGTAATTGAGACATCTTTAACTATATTGGGCAACACTTTGACCCTTGTGTCCTTGCTACACACAACAATAGCTATGGAAACAAAACCAGAAAATCTTCTAAGTCCAGTATACTATTTAGGATATGTGGGTAGGTGAGGTTAGCTATAACTACTACTCCTCTTCTCCTCCTCGCAATAGACAAAAAGAAATCCAAAAGTGATCTTTAACAATTCCAAAGTAACCATTTTCATTTCTTAAAGTACCTTGATTTTTTTATGTAAAAGGTGTTAAAAAATATGAATTCACAAGATCATATAATTTACATTGGAAATAATTTAAGGCCCTTCATACAAATAACTTAATAAAGGCTCTTGCCATTTGTAATAAATAGATTTACATATATAATATAATCTTTTAAGTTATATAAAAAAATAATAAATAAGATTGGTAATAAAATGTATTATAAAATCATTCTTAAATAATAAAATATATAATTTTATTGTCATTCTTATATACTAAGAGTAACTTCTATTTTTGTAGTTAAAATATGTAGATTTTATGTGGAGTGGTGTATTTTTTTATGCTTATAGCACATGATTACTAGGATTTGTGCATAAGTATTGATACAAACAGTTATTAGAGGAAAATGTAGTACAAGATGAGTTGTGCAAAAGTTTGAGGTGAGTGTAGCACATCTTTATTGAGTGTAGTGCACAATAATTGAGGCATCTTTAAAGTAGGTATTGGGCAACACTTTGACCCTTGTGTCCTTGCTACACACAAGAATAGCTATGAAAACAAATTTTTTTTTTATGAAAATCTAATGTACTATTTAAGTTAAGTGGTTAGGTGAGGAATATGAACTTTGGAGAATTGATCATCACATTTAAGACCATGGTTGGTTGGACGAGAGCAATGATGAGCGACAACATTCTGGGCTAGGGCTCGGGCCCTAGCCTCCATTTTCTACCTTTTCATGAGGTTTGTGTCTGCTGTAGGGATAGGACTACGGTGTGTAGGGGGTTTGTCAGCTTGTAGGGGTGTGTCATTTTTGGTTTTGGGGCGTGTGCAAGGATTTTTAGAAGATTTGGAGGACTGTTGTTTGGGAGGTGTTGTGTTCGGTTGCTATGGAATGTTTTTGTTAGCAGGGGGTTTGGAGCTCTACTATTGGTGTTGGGTATTTGGTGGTTGATCTTTTCTGAGGGTTTTTTATGTTTTTATCTCATGATCAGATGGGAGTGCAAGGGGTTCCCAATAGCCTGGTGGTTGCTTGCCCTAAGACATATCTTGGGTCTTCTTCTGGACTACATGCACTATAGTCTGAAACATTTTCTTTGGGAGAGAACTCTAAATTGAAAAAGGTGAATGGTTATCTTCCATGCAACCATGATCGTCTAGCTCTTTCCTCCTGAATTGGTAATGGAGGATGTTGATTATTGAAGCTAGCATGAATTGATCTGTAAATTCCTCAGGTTCCGCATTTCTTTGTCAGCGCATAAGGCATGGATTCGTCACACATGGCAAGTGGATATATGTTGGATCATGGTATGCCAAAAAGTGGCGATGTAAGAAAGAAGTCCTAATTGATAGACTCTTTGAAAAACAACTATAACTTTCAAACAATATAACATTTTTGAAATCTAAAATATACATCACATTCTATGCTTCACCTAATACAATAATAATAAAAAATTCTTTCAATTTGATGAAGTTTAGACTAAGTTAAGGTGGTCACACACGAGAGTTTTTATATTCAGAAAAATTTGTAGCAGAAAAATCATAATTAATTATTTACTGGGAGAAAAATATTAAAAAATATACATCACATCTGGACATGAGTCTACTACTTTTATTTAGAATCTTATAAAAAAATATTATCATTTGATTTTGATTAATGTTGTCAGACATACACCTACTTGTTATCTTTATAGTCCTGATTGATAGACTTATTGAAAAATAGCTATAACTTTCAAACTGTATAACATTTTTGAAATCCAAAACATGTGTCACATTCTATGATTTTCCTACTACAAGAAAAAAAAAATATTCAATTTGATCAAGTTTAGACTAAGTTAACGTGGTCAGACATGCGAGTTTTTGTATTCTGGAAAAGTTGTAGAAGAAAAATCATAATTAATTATTTACAAGGAAAAAAATTACAAAAAAATATGTATCACATCCAGACATGAGTCTACTACTTATATCTAGAATATTGTAAAAAAAAATTATCATTTGATTGTGTTTAAGGTGGTCAAACATACACTTGCTTCTTATTTTTTTCCTAAAATTTTCATACTACTATATTGAAATTTGAAATTTTCCACATATAGAATAATTGTTTTTCAAAAACGGCCTAGTATCTTAGAAACTAAATTCAATTTTCTACAGATTCTCTTCTTACATATTTTTTGATATAATATTTATAACTTGTTCAAATTTTTCGTCAACTTGCCTAAACCTAATTTTCTAAATTTTTATTGCCACTTAAGGGCCTAGTTTGGCATACCATGATCTTGCACATACCCAGGTCGAAGAAGATCTTGAGATCATCTTAGCTGCTAATAGTTATTTCCTAGTTGTCTTTACAAACATGGTGGACATGAATCAGATTTTTGAGGGAGGACCATATTTTTATAATCATGTTACAGGATAATTTGTCAAACTTTGGCATCCAGGGTTTAATTTAGTGGAAGAGATAGCTTCCAATATTCATGTGTGGGTTCGCTTGCCAAGGCTCCCTCTTGAGTTTTGGCGTGAAGATATTTTGAAATAGATCGCAACTTTTCTTAGCAAGCCTACCGTGATTGCTCAACAAACTTAAGAGAAAAAGGTAATTTCATTTGCCAACATCTATATTGAGATTCACTTAAATAACCCATTTTTAGATTCTTTGGGAATTTGCTTGGGCTCTACTTCATGGATTCAACAACTTGACTACGAGTCTCTCCCATTCCGCTATTATGTCATGAGTATGGTTATCTCCAAAATCAATGTCCTCATGTTAGTACTTATGTTGGTGGTTCTCTTCCACCTTCAACTCCAAAGGTAGATAAAGGAGATAATGTTAGGAATGGGAACACTAAGAGGGGGAGTGAATAAATGTTCTATATATTAATACTTTTTCTTTATTCTTGTAACTTGACTTAATTGCTTATGTACTGAAATGAATATCAATTCAAGTAAGATAAATAGCCATAACACATAACACCAAATATGATTACGGGGAAACCCAAATAGGTAAAAACCCCAGTGGGAATTGACACCCACTAAGAACTGCACTAGTGTTTTATGATCCTTGTTAGAAGATCTTACAACCCTGTTAGGAGTTGTTCTTTACAATTATTTTAGTACAGTGACCTGGTCAAGGGTCGGACCCTATTAGAAGTCTTTTACAATTAACCCTATTATGGGTGGGGACACACTGTCCTAGAGCTCACTGCTCAAGTGGTGAAGGCTACAACCTTCTAGATGTCAAATACACACTATATCTGCAAGGTGAACTATCATTGTGACACTACTTGTCTAATCAGTTCCTTTTGTGCACTTATGTTTTAACCTCTTGTAAAGAACTACAACATTCTAACTGCTCTTCATATACCTCTGCTTTGTTCTTATCAACTTTTCATTTAACTACCATACTTAATTAAAAAGGTGCATGTCTTATTTATATGCGCAAACAAAACTATTCATCAAGTCGGCCTATAACTAATTACATACAATGCTTCCAATTGAATTGACTCGAGCGTATTTTCATATAATCATATTAACATGTCTATGACCTAAATAAAATAGGTGCATAGCCTTAACAAAACAATATTAAAATCCCTAATCATAATAACAACAGTCGGCTCCATGCTCTGTTCTATTTTGCCGCTCACTGTCTATGTCACTTCATCTGACTATAACTTCCTCATACTAACTCATATCATCGTGTGCTCTTAGAATTAACATGAATTCATACTTATAAGCTTATCTTCAAGGGTGCATTCCATAACTTGATCATAGGCACATACGCTGATGCTCTGCTAACTGTCTAGTCTTCCATACTTTGTCAATTTCTGATGTTCTAACTACTTGCGTTGACTCCATAACATCATATGACTTTCTTTCCATAATCACAACATTAAATATAGTCATATACATTAGTATAGTCAACTTGCCAACAATCTCCCCCTTTGTCATTAATGGCAACAAAGGAATATGGCAAAGTTACTAGCTGTATCCTTATACAAAATTTTCTAATATATACTCTAACTTATATCTCCCCTTTTGCTATGTACTATACTCCTCTTTATACAAAACTCCATATTCTTTCTTCTATATACTATACTCCCCCTTTGACATTAATCAAAAAGGTGCTCAAAAAATGTATCCACAAGTACTTACATAGTTAATACATCCGGGTAGGCTATCTGAAGGTTTGCAATCTCATTCTGCCAAAACTTCTTCAATGTGTCTATTGTCTGGAGATGGGCGCACAAAGCATATGTCAATTTCTCCATCTTCTCCAAATTTGTACTTGGACCTTGATCATATGTCACCATAGTGGCATTGATCTCCTTGATGTTTTGGTTCAATACATCTAATGAGGGCGCAAGAGCATTTCTTAGCTGTGTTTGCCTTGCCCTTATCTTGGACATTTCTTTCTCTACCTTTATTTTTTCCACTTGTCCTTGGTACACATTGTTACACATATTTACATATGTAGAGGGGTCTTCTACTGATTTCCTCACTTTATCTATCATAGCTTCTGATTCCTAAATTTTCTTGTAGAGATCTGCAATCAGCTTGTCTTGGTTCATGCAATCTGCTATGATTTTCCTTCCTTTAGCTGCAATTTCTTTCAATGAAGCTTGACCAATTTTTAGAGAGTTAAGGTCAAGTGTGAAGTTAGCTGTCAACTCATTCAATCTCTTTTTGAGATACTTTCCTTCTTCTACCTTAGCTACTGATTCTTCTATGCTAGAAAAGTTACCTTTGAAGCTTATCAAGATGGTACTGACATCATCCACAGAATGCACTTTTGTTACCTTCTTCTCTGCTGGCAGTAAACTGTTCAAGATATTTACTGACTCAACAAATAGAAGATTTCTCATCACTTGTTTCTCCTTGGCCTTCTCCATAGAAAGGACACTAATTTTGATCAGGTCTTCTTCTCCCCAAGAGTCCAAGCTTGTAGTGTCAGGAGTCAAACTTGACAACAATGATGCTGATGGAGTGAGAGGTGTGCTAACTATCACATCTTTTATGGGTACTTCAACATATGTCTTATTTGTTGGCTCATGTTCCTTCTCCTCTTCTTCTTCTTGTCCTATTAGATCCTCAATCAACACATCTTCTTGCTGCTTTGGTGAATTATCACTGCATAGTATTTCTACCTCTTGAGTACTCACAAAGGCTTCCTCAAATTTGTCTAGGTCTTTTTCAGTGGCTGCCATTGATATCTCCACATTATCAATCATTATTGTGTCTTTCTTGACTTTAGGCATGGGCACATATGCCATTGCCTCAGTGGGTCTAGTTATTGTATGCACTGAGTCCTTTGGACCTATCATAGATGCATTTATGCCCCCAGCTACTTTGGCTTTCTCAACAGGTGCTTGAGTGATGGGTGTAGATGTAGGTTGCATGAGTTGTTCAAGGAACACATTCTCAAAGGCTTTTTCTATTTCCTTAGCTATCAGTTTATAATCCTTGTTCATTATGTGCAATGTTCTCATCTTTGTTCTAAGGTGCAGCTTCACCAAATCCATTAACAAGGTCTTTTCTTCCACTAAACACACTGGCAGATTGTCATCCAGTGTCTTTTCTCTTATTCTGATGTCTTCTTCAGCAGCTTGTCTCTTCAAAGTATCAAAAATATCACATACTTTATCTAGGATGATTGTCTTCAGTTCTAGCACAGTCCTCTTAAACTTGATCATGTGTTTGATCAACATCTCATGGATCTCAGACTTGTCAATTTCATGGTATCTATCATAAAACTTAGATATCTGATCGAGTCTTCCTTCATCAACCACTCTAGATCTCAACACTTGTAAACTTGGTAAGAATCCTACCTCGGGAGGTGGTTGCACATTTTTGCCTTTGCTTCTTGTGGTTCATGTTGATGGATGGCTTGTAGTTGTTTTCTTCTTCCTCTTAGGCATCTTAGATGCTTCAGTGGACTCCAAGTCAATTGTGTCTATGGGCGCAGGATTGATATCATCTGTCTTACTCTCCTTTTCCTTTGAATCAATAGTTTTTTCAATCTTTACTTTCTTGATCTTAGGATCATCAGTCTTCTCATTCTTGGTTTCCACAAAGGATGTGCTCTCAATTTTCATATCTATCTTAGCTTCTCTAGCTTTATCCAGGTTTGCTTGGGTCACACCATGGATCTTCAAAATCTCAGAGGTGATTTTGGAGGCTTTCCTCTTAGTTGCAGCACTGTTTAGGACTACATCAACCTATCTATTCTTCTCCTCATATGTTCCCCATCTTGGCTCATTAGGATCTTTGGGCGCTGATAGTAAGACTTGTGCATAGGCTTCCAAAACTTTCTCCTCCACTTCATAGCCAAGTGGATGAATCCACTTAGTTCTAGGCTCAACAACCTCCATACAGGTTATGTCTGTCTCCACCATGAAACAAATACTATCCTTGTATTTCTCAACAATGTTCTCAGGTATCCTATATGTCATCTACATCTTTATCCTGAATGTTTTTATCTCTAACTCCATAAAATCTTTCAGAGTACTCTCAGTTGATGCCTTAAGTGAAATTTGTGGCATTGTAGGTAAACTTTTGTCAAGGTATAATTTTGATACTTTCCCAACTATATGAAGTTACATATAGATTATCAGAGACCCAAATCTGAATATCTTGGTCTTTTCATGCTTTATAGCCCTGATGTTGTCCATCAACTGTGCGTGCAAGATTTTACACAAGTTGAATTCTCCATTCTCCTTCACAATTCTGATGGCTGCAAGAATAGTGGTTGTGGACGCACTATTGACCCTATTTGCATGTTGAAATCTGTACCTAAGTATCATAGACATAAATTTGATGTATTTCTCCTCAATCGTCTCTATAGTCATGCCATGCTTGTCACTGCGTGACTTACAAGCTTTCTCAACCAAGTTTCTCACATCCTTACCAACTAGAAGAATGGTGCCTGTTCTTGATAGACCTATCATCTCATAAATGAGATCACCTATGATTCTAATTGGAACTTCACCTATCCAAAATAGGTCATCATGTATCCTTCTCAACAAGATCTTAATCCATTCAGATTCATAAAACTCATATGTTGTAGCATACTCAATGATTGGGTGACTCTCAAGGTGCGTGAACTCTTTAGTAAATGTTTTTTCCAAATTCATCATGGTTTCTAGGTGCGACCTAATCGTGTCCAAAACAACCAATTCCTTCTTAAAATACACATATGTGCATGTCTTCTACATGCAGAACACCCATTGGGGTCCAAGGCGCATACTCTAAGAGTGAGTATACTAGCTGCACAGGGGTCTAGAGCTAATCTAGCTCCCCCTATGACCATAATGGTAATTTAACCATAAATAGGAGGTGCATCCATTATGGATGCATCCTCAACTATTTTATCAACATTATCCTTCTTTTCTTCCTTCCAAATCAAGCTTGCATCTTTTGTAGCTTGCACAAAATTGACTTCTCCTTCTTCATCCAATATTGATTTTTTTGAATTTTTAGGGCTTTCATGTCTTTGCGCTTTTGTTCTGTAGAACCTAGAGATGTGTCCAACCTTGTTACATGAGTGAAAAATGATTGGAGGTCTGATATTCCTCGGTGCATTCATGTGGGTTACCATACTACACTGTCTGGCTATGTGACCAACATAATTGCATATCTGACATGTAATGTTCTGAGAATTTCTTACATTTTGCTATGGATGACTTCTTTGATTTTGTTGATTCTAATTTCTTTGATTTGATCTACAATTCATAGCTCTATGACCAAACTTATTGCATGAATAATAGTAACCATTGAATGGTCTTACCTCTTTACAATCTCTTGTTATGTGTCCATGTTTGTTACAAGCATAACAAGTCTTGTTTGCTGGCTTGCGCTCATCCTTAGGTGGTTTAACTTCATCTTCTGTATGATTTCTTGTCTTCTTACCTTATGTAGATTCTTCTAATGCTTTATTTCTTTCTTGCATGTCATTGATCTGATTTTGTGCTTCATTGAATCCAATACCGTTGGCGTCTCCTTTAACCTTCCATGCATACAACTATGACTCTATTAGATCCTTGCTTGTATGTAATTTGTCAATATGATTCTTTGCTTCAGTCAATTCAGATTCCACTTTCTTCTTGATGTTTTCTAATTCCAATATTTTCATGTTTTCTTGCGTTAGTTCTTCATCCAACTACTTGTTCTCTTTAACCTACTCTTCATAGGCTTCTTGATTATTAAGTAACTTTTCATCCAATTCTTCAATCTCATCTTTCAGAGATGTGTTTTCATCATGTAGCTTTTTAACCATTTTTCCTAAATCACTTGTGGAACAATCTTTCAAATCTTTTCTTAGTTTTTTGATGACTGCATGAGAATCAGTAACCTTTTCTTTCAGTTCTTCAATTTCTTTTTTGGATCTGTTAAGGTCTTCAAGAGCTACTTCAAGATTCTTTTTCAGATGTTTCATTTCTCCCTTATCCATGATCTCCTCAAGTGGTTAAACTTATCTTCAGAGAACTAGAGCTCTGGTACCAATTTTTAGGAATGGGAACACTAAGAGGGGGGGTGAATTAGTGTTCTATATATTAATACTTTTTCTTTATTCTTGTAACTTGACTTAATTGCTTATGTACTAAAATGAATATCAATGCAAGTAAGATAAAAAATCATAACACATAACACCAAATATGATTATGGGGAAACCCAAATAGGTAAAAACTCCGGTGGGAATTGACACCCACTAAGAACTGCACTAGTGTTTTATGATCCTTGTTAGAAGATCTTGCAACCCTGTTAGGAGTTGTTATTTACAATAATTTTAGTACAGTGACCTAGTCAAGGGTCGAACCCTGTTAGGAGTCTTTTACAATTAACCCTATTAGGGGTGGGGACACACTGTCCTAGAGCTCACTACTCAAATGGTGAAGGATACAACCTTCTGGATCTCAGACACGCACTATATCTGCAAGGTGAACTATCACTGTGACATTGCTTGTCTGATCAGTTCCTTTTGTGTGCTTATGCTTTAGCCTCTTGTAAAGAACTAAAACATTCTAACTTCTCTTTGCATACCTCTACTTTTCTCTTATCAAATTTTCATTTAACTACCATACTTAATTACAAAGCGCGTGTCTTATTTATATGTGCAAACAAAACTATTCATCAAGTCAGCCTATAACTAATTACATACAATGATTCCAATTGAATTGGCTCAAGAGTATTTTCATATAATCATATTAACATGTCTATGACCTAAATACAATAGGTGCATAGCCTTTACAAAAAAATATTACAACCGCTAATCAAAATAACAACAGTCAGCTCCATGCTCTATTCTATTATGTTGCTCACTGTCTGTGTCACTTCATCTAACTATAACTTCCTCATACTGACTCATATCATCATGTGCTCTTAGACTTAGCATGAATTCATACTTAGAAGCTTATCTTCAAGGGTGCATGTCATAACTTGATCATACACATGTGCACTGATGCTCTGTTCTTTTGGTGCTTTGCTAACTATCCAGTCTTCCATACTTAGCCAATTTATGATGTTCTAACTACTTGCGATAACTCCATAACATCATATGACTTTGTTTCCATAATGACAACACTAAATATAGTCATATGCATCATTATAGTCAATTTCCAATAGATAAGGGTAGATCCCCTATGCAAACAAATGGCCCAGATAAGGATGGTTTCATATTTTTTAAACCTTGTGAAAAGGGGAAATTCCAAAAGAGATCCTTTAAGGATAGGTAGCGTAATGACAGTTTTAATCATTTTGAGGTTTTAGACACTATGGCCTTGGAGGAAGGGATTTTAGTTGATGTGTCTTCTGAGGAAGCTATAGTAGGTATGGAACTTGTGCAAGAGAAGAAGCTCCATGTTTTGATTCAACGTGATAGTTTGCAACAAGTTGGTTATTTTGCTATCCCTGTGGCGAGGGCTCCCAATGCTCCCATTAACTTACAAGATGATATTGTTATGAAGGATTTGGCCAAGGAGGTGTTTTTTCTAGCAAGGGGAAAGACTCATCATTGGGTTTGGGTTTGCAACAATGCCCTCATAAAAAAGTCCCATATGATAATCTTTCTAAAAGTGATCGTAAGAAGGATCAAGAGAAGATTAAATATGTTGGGAATTTGTTGGTGGAATTTGGGACTATCAAGACCATTGATGTTCACCTCTCTCAATCTTCTCAATGATTTTTCTTTTTTGGAATGTTAGGGGGTTGAATAACATCCCTCAACAAAAGTCTATTCACAATTTAATTGCATTTCATTCTCCAAACATTTTTTGTGTTCAGGAGACTAAAGTTTCTATGGATGACATGCACTTCACTATGCTTCTTTTATTTGGTATTATGGGTAGTGTCAGTGCATTGGTTCTTAGGATAATTTTGGAGGATTGGTTCTTTTTTGGGATCCACATAAGATTACTCCCCTTTGGTGGATTTCTAGTCGGTCTTCTATTTCCATGGTTGCTTCTTCTTTGGATTCTGGTGAGACTAATCTAATTACCAATGTGTATGCTCCTATTGACATCCAGGGTAAAATGCAACTTTGGGCTCACATAAGGTATGTTCGGTCATGTGTGCCTTATCTTCCTTGGATCGTAGGTGGTGATTTTAATTCTGTGTGGAGTTTGGATGAGAAAAGAAGGGAGCTTCCTAGGTTGAGTCCAACCTCTGATATTTTTTGATCTCAGGTGGATTCTCTTACTTTAGTGAATGTTAAGCCTTCTAATGGGACTTTCACCTAGAAAAATAGATGGAGTGGACAAGACGCAATTTCTAAATGAATGGATAGGATTCTTGTCTCCTAGTTTTGGGTTGGTGGTGGCTTGGTTACTAGTTCATAAATTCTAGAATGGAGAGGTTTTGATCACTTGCCAATTAAGTTCACTTCTTTTTCTTTTTCTGGTCCAAAGAATCCTCCTTTTAAATTTCAGCTTCTATGGCTTTAGGACACTTTTCTGCATGATTTAGTGGCCCTAAGTGGTGGAGAGAGGGTGACCCTGAGTATGACATAGCTATGTTTGTCTTTGATAAGAAACTTAAATATGTCAAATATCATCTTAAGATTTGGAATACATCTTTTTTGGTAACCTTCAATCCAAGAAGAGGAATGCTCTTGACCGTCTTATGGTGATTACTCACCAAATTTGATTTTTTGGTTTCTCATATGCTCTTGGAAAGGCTGAATCCCAGGCCATGAGTGACATGGAGGAATGGGAACTTCAAGAGGAGATTTACTAGAAATAGAAGGCTTGGGTTGATTGGTTACAAGCATGGAATATGAATACTGCTTTCTTTCATCTTTTTGTGAATAGGCTCATTGTAATAAGAGGTTTATTTCCTCTTTTGTTACCTCTGAAGGGCTTCAGATCTCTCCTTTGTTGGCTATGACCCATGAGGCCTATCATCTTTATTCTATACTTTTTACTGAAGACTCCCCTCCTACTTTTGCAGAGGAGAATTTGATCTTTTCTTGCATTCCCTCATTTGTCACCAATGTGATGAATGATTCTCTCATCTTCCCAATTCTGATGATTGAGTCAGAAGAGGTTGTCATTGGGATGAACAAAGGTAAATCTCTATCCTTGAATGGATTCCCTATGGATTTTTTTCAAGAATTTTGGGATATTATTAATCCGAATCTTTTGGAGGTTTTCTAAGGAATCTCTTTGTAATAAGTAGATGCTTTGTGCCTTGAATTCTACGTTCTTGACTCTCATCCCCAAGAAGGAAGGTGCAAACAAGCTTGAATTTTTTTGACTTATTTCTCTTTGCAATGTGTTGTATATGATTATCATTAAATTGATTGCAAAGAGTCTCAAAACTTGTCTATTTGTAGTGATCTCTAAGGAACAAGGGGGTTTTGTGGCTAGTAAATAGATTTTGGATGGGGTGGTGGTGGCTTTTGAGGTTATTAACTCCATGGAAACTTCAAAGGAGAGATCTATGTTCAGTAAATTGGACATGGACAAGGCTTATGATCGATTCAAATGGAATTTTCTTCAAAAAATTCTCTTAGCCTTTGGTTTTAGTCTAGAATGAGTGAGTTGGACTATGAGCTGTGTTACTTCAGCTTCTTTTTCTATTATTGAGAATGGAGAACCTTCAGAGCCTTTTGGGGCTTCTAGAGGCCTTCTCCAAGGGGATCCTCTCTCCCCCTACCTTTTTATTATTTTGGCTGAAGGTCTAGGTCATTTTCCTAAGCTTCAAGTTGCTCAAGGCTTGATTCATGGGTGGCAATGGGACAATGGCCTGCTACAAATCTCACATCTCCAGTTTGTGGATGACAATTCAGCTCTTATGGGATTGGTTCATCTTTGGGAAGCTAAATCTTTTAGGATATCCTTGGATGTTTACCTTGCAACCTCAGGTCAAAAATTCAATAAGCATAAATCCTACATTTTTTTCTTCAATACCTTACAAGCCAATCAGAGGCATATTGCTAACATTCTACTTTTTCAAATTGGATCTCTTCCCTTGGTTTATTTGGGTATTTCTCTTACAGTTGGAAGACATCACAAATCCTCTTGGCATATTTTTCATGACAAGCTATGTTAGAAGGTTAATCATTGGACACACCGGTGGTTATCTAGAGCTACTCATTTGACTCTTTTAAAGTTACTTATTCAATCTCTTCCTATATATATAGGTATTTTGTTTAGGTTGCTCCCATACATTTTCTTCATGAATTTGATTCTCTCTCTCATCAATTTCTTTGGAGTGGGATTTTATAGACTACTAAATGGAGTCTAGTTAAGTGGGAAACTATGTTTAGACATAAGAATGAGGATGACCTTGGCTTACATTCTTCTTTTTTAATGTAGGCAAGTTCTTGCTGCCAAGTTTTATTGGCATCAGTGTTCTAGCCAAAATCAACTATGGGCTCGTATTCTCACCCATAAGTATCTTCTAGGTGTTAATGTGTTTGATTTTTCTCATTTTCCTTTGGAGGGGATAGGTTCTATGATCTAGAAATCTTTGAAATTTGGGGCTTAGTTGGTTAAGAATGGTCTCTTTTGGATCTTTCATACAAGATCTCAGGCTCTTTTTGGCTTCACTCTTGGGATGGTCATCCTTGTATCCTTTCTACTCATCCTCACCTTCAAGCCCTTTGCGATGCCTTTACTACTGTTGGCTGGGTCATTTTTTACCATTATAAGATTGCCCATACTTGTGGGTTAGCAATTTGTTTTCATTGGAAACATCCTTTTGAATGACCTCTAGAAGGATCTGAGGAAGATAGGGAGGTGCTAGCTTAGATTTTGGAGTCTCGAGAGTGCACTACCTTGGCTAGGAATGATGTTCTAGCTTGGAAAAGTAGTGATTTGTTTGGAATTTTTTTTGTTTTTGGAGGTTATGTTGAGCTAGTGTGACAAGATTTTGAGGACATTCAGGTTCCTTGGTGAAACAAGTTTGGTACAAGTTCGCATGGCCTAAGTGAAATTTGTTTATGTGGTTGGTGGTCCATAATCGATGTCTTACTTGGGATAATTTATACAAGTGTGGCTTTTAGAGCACCTTACTATGTGTGTTGTATCGTAATAGTGAAGAAACTATCTCTCATCTATTTTTCCATTGTTCCTTTACTAGACATATTTGGTATTTTTGGTGGGATATGTTGAATCAAACTTGTTGACATGTCTCTTCTTTGGCTGAGTTCTTTGCTCAATGGGAAAAGGCTCTAGTCAAGCCTTCTTTTCTTCAAGTTTCTTGGACTCTTGGCCCTTCCTTTATTATTTGGCATATATGGTTGGAGAGAAATCATCACATTTTTCAAGATGTGTCTTTGGAGATTCACCACTTGTGGAAGAAAATTCTCCATTCTGTGGGAGAAATGATTTTGGCAAAATGTGACCTGGTAGAAGTTGTGGATCCTGGTGATGGCATTTACTATAACCACCTCCATTTTTCTCCTCCACAAGGAAATCTCATGAGAAATAGATGAAGACACCCTCTTTGGAAGATAAATAGGGAGGGGAGGTGGATTCCTCCTCTACAAGGCACTCTAAAAATCAACACAAATGGATCTTCTCAAGGAAATCCAAGTCCTGTGGGTATTAGTGGAGTTGGTAGGGATAGCTTGGGGATTTCTTAGTTTATATTTTATGTTTATAAAGGTCATCAGACTAACAATCTAATGGAGGCTATTTCTATTTTATATGTTGTGGAGCGTGCTTGTGCTCTTGGATGGTGCAGCACATCTGTGAATCAAATTTGCAGGTGATGGTGCATCTGTTTACTCGACAATATTCTGGGGATGTTAGTCGCCAGTTAGCTTCAGATGTTAACCAAAATCTTGATTTATGTGCTTCTTTAGATTCTATTACTTTTACTCATATCCCTAGGGAGTAGAATGATGTGGCATATTATCTCACCAAATGGGCTTCTAACCACATGCAAAATTAGAATATTATGGATATGGGTCAATTACTTCTTGACTTCTCTCATCAGTTAGATCACTTAGTGGATTTTGATAGGGTTGTTTGATGCTCATGCTTTGTACTTCTTCCTCATTGAATAAATTTTCACCCCTCTTTTTTTTAAGTTAAGTGGGTAGGTGAAGTTAGCTATAACTACTACTTGTGCTCTTCCCCTCCTTGCAATAGAAAAAAAAATTCAAAAGTGATTTTTAACAATTTCAAAGTAGCCATTTTCATTTCTTGGAACAACTTGGATTTTCATATTATAAGTGTTAAAAAATATGAGCTCATAAAATATAATTTACATTGGAAATTAATCTTAAAGAAAAGAGAAGATATGGTAGAATAATTTAAATTATATTGAATATGATAAAAAATTTATAATATGCGAATTAAATATCCACAAAAGTGCTAGTATTCTTGTTGTTATGAATAAAAATTACAATATTCAACGATCAAGAAATAACATTTTTTTTTAAAATATGTAGAGAAATCTTTTGCAAAATAAAAAAATTTATTATTAAATTGTAAAATTTCAACATAGAAGGGTTCAACTCCCAAGAAATATGGTTTAAAAATATGTAAAGAAATCTTTTACAAATAAATTTTACACTTTCATTATTAGATTGCAACTTTTCAACATAGAAAGGCTCAACTCACAAGGGTTTCCCTCACATATAATTGAAAATTATGCTTCTTCATATATCATGAAAAAACTCTTTATAGTGTAGATTAGCTCTACATATTAGAACACAATAAAGCTCTACAAAGTGTATAATCATAATAAATATAATACAATGAGTCTTCAATAAGTTTATAGTAAAATAAAATAAATATATAATACTTTCTTCATTAAAATTTAGCTCTTTAAATCTATAAAAACAAGTTAACATTTACATTTAAGAATATGTATAATCTTCTAAAAATATATATTTACATACATAATATAATCTTTTAAGTTATATGAAAAAATAATGAATGAGATTATTAATACAATGAATTATAAAAAAAAATCTTATATAAAAACTATATAATATTATTATAATAATTCATATTAAAAGAAAATAAAAAAATATTATAAATATAATTTCCTGATTAGCTAATAGACTATTTTATTAGTATTTTTATTTCAATTGTGAATTGGTCGACTGGTGAAGTTCAATGGTTCTCATTGAGCCCACCAGGGTTCAAATCTCATAAAGACATCTGATAAGGGATGAGGTCGGGATCGTGCCCCGGGCAAACTTGGCGGAATGGAAACCCCTCAGTCCTTGGCTCTCAACCAAAAAGAACAAACTATTCTCAAAATATATATATATATATAATATATTATGTTTTAGATTTCATATGCACATCAGCGCACTCTTACATAATATATATATATATATATATATATATATATATATATATATATATATATATATATATATATATATATATATATATATATATATATATATATATATATATATATATATAATGTTTTAGATTTCATATGTACATCAGCGCACTCTTACATAATATATATATATATATGAAATCTAAAACATAATATATATATATATATATATATATATATATATATATATAATATACAACCTTGTAAAATAAATGTGTATATGTATGTATGTAGTTGCATCATATTTATTATGTTATTTATTTTAATAACATTCTTATTATTAAAAATAAAATAGATTGATGAAATCAAGTCCTTAGTCCTTACTATTATATAATATTATATTCTATTATAATAATAGTTTTTATATTTTTTAATAAATTATTACATTATAATTATTTATAAAAAATATTATTTTATTAAAATAATGTTGTTTAATATGTTGTCATTAAAGATAATGCTAATAAACTATCTTTAGAATAAATATGTAAAAGATTAAGAGATATTTAACTAATTAAGCCAATACATTTTATTGTGGGAGCTTTTGCTCTCGGAACCTTCGTTTTAGCTCAAAAATTTGTCATCCTCCCTACTTGCATGGTAGCTTCCTCCAACAATTGACAAGGACATTTTGCGGTGTCTGTTACATCTTCCACAGTTGTCATCCCACCTCCCCCTTCACGCAGCTATCATCAGCTTAACCAGCGGTTGTTTCCTAAAGACATGACATCTCTTCATGCGTAACCACCCACATGTTCGAACCCTAATTCGAGAGATAATTCAATTGGCACCTCTCCGTCAGGTTGTCTTTAGACCCTAAATCTTATGGGTGTCACCTTCCTCATCTTTCTCGACGTTGTACCTAGCTATAGTGGATAGATGTAGTGCAGTTGGATTGTCCTCCATCAAACTAGTTGTGACCAAACCACCTTAAAGATGTATAAATATGTTGGTAATGGTTGCTAATGATTTATCTTCTCATTTGTATTTCATTTTTTCACTTGCTCTGAGGTGAATTTATTAATGGATTGGATGAATATTATTTGCTATAGCTCTCATTCATGCCCCCCTTGGCCCTTCTCTTTCTCATACTAATCGAGGTTTCTCTTTGTAGCTTCAAGCATATAGGACATTGTGGCAGATGGCTTGACAATTATTATTCATCATTTTTGGCTCTTCAATCAATATCGGTGAAGTGAATCGATTTTCCTCCAAGAGGTATATCAATAAATGGGATGCAATAATTTTGAGTTGTGCCTAATTTAGGTCTCTTCTTTCAAAATTACTCATTAGAGTTCTCAATTATAATCTCCAGTGTACAAATTATGTGACATGCAATGGCCTCTACAATTGTAATCTCTAGTGTACAAATTTTGTGAGATGAGTACACACTAAATAGTGCACTTCTCTAAGTCATTACTTCCAAGGGAATCCAAGAATGGGAAACCTTGAGAAAGCGACCTAGAGCTCCCTAGGCATGGAGACACAAGGATGTTGATGGTGCTCTCAGCTAGAGCTATTGAAGCATGCAACCTTGCTAGTAAACTACACAATGGGAGATTCAAAGAGACAAGGGAAAGAATGCCAACATCCTCAAGAATCAATGAAAATGCAATGCAATGCAAGCTATGCTAAGAATGAAGATGCAAGCTAAGCTATGAAAATAAAAGTATTACAAACCCTTGCTAATTAAGCTATGTGAGCTAATCTAAAGAATAAAGGAAACTAAGCTAGATGCCATGAAAGCCATGATGCAAGGAATGAAACTAGAATGCAAGAATGGTCTCCAAAAGCTCCAAAGTCTCCAAGAAATCCTGCAGCATAAGATTAGCATAAAAAGTTAGAATCTAAAAGTGGGAAAAGAGCTCTCCTTTTAAAGGAATTGAAAAGGAATGGACCATGGAGATTAAGAGGCAAAAGATTTAATCAAGGGTGGAGCTTGAAAGAGGAACAATCCATGTGCACAAATCTCCTCCAATGAGAAAATAAGAGTTGACTTTTGTGCCCCATATGAGACAAAAATGCCTTTTCTTCTTTTTATAAAATAAGAATAATGATTTATTTGTGCAACTTAGGATAAGAGGAAAAGTGGGGGCTTTTTATTTAATAAAAAGGGGAGGAAATTCCTTTTAAATAAATAAAGACTTTAGGATAAAATGGTTAGCCCATAGAAAATAATTGAATAAATGATAAAATAGGATTTGATCAAGGAAATTGATATTTGAAAAATGTTGATTTTTTAAAATACTGATTCAGGGATTTGATAAATTGTTGAATGGGGCCCCAAAGTCTAGGTGACATTTTAGGGTGCATACATTTACCCCTCTTTGACTAATGTGAGATTGATTTGGGATCACATGTGGTCAAAGAATGGAATTGAAATGTGAGATCAATTTGGGATCACAAAACAACCCAGATGTGTGTTCGACGGATGGGAACACATCAGGACAAGCATAAGCATAAGCTGACAAAGATAAGCTAAAAGAAAGGACCAACACCTATATAGCTAGGTGATAATCAAGTCTCAAATAAGAGATAAGAATCTCAAGCAAAGCTGATTGATAAGCTGAATCAAGGATTAAAGCTGATAGCTATTGCCCCGCGGTATCAAAATTGAAATCAGGTAGAGGAGAACAAAAAATTGATAAACTTGATCAAGTCACTAGAAATCATAATCGAAGGTGAAAGATGATAGGATAACCATCAAGCAGTGAAGATATGCCCCAGTTTGACTAGGTTTGACTGAGAAATAAATAGGATAAAAATGAAGTCAAACCTCAGAGAGATGAAGCGAATGAAGATGAATGAAAGACTAGGAGTTTGAAAGAGATGGGGATGAAGAAATGAAGATGCCCCAACAAAGATCGAAGGATTTGTATGCAAATTAGATGTCTAACAACTAGAAATAATAAATTAACTATTAAAGCCAATGAATCTATCTAATGCAAACATAATGAAGAATGCAAAGTAACTATGAAATGATGAAACTAATTTAATTACCTTCACCTACCATGCAGCTTGTCTCCATTGTCCTCCTAGCTTTGATTTCTTGAAGATGTTGAGCTCTCAGATTTCCAAATGAAGCCTTCTCCCAAGATGCTACCAAAGTGTGGAGATTGAATGAAATGAGTGCACAATAGCTTATGCAATCTAATAGATGGAATACAAATGAAATGGTGATAGTATGGATGCTTGATTGCTTGAATGCTTGAATGCCTATTATCAAAATACCTATTAGCTCTCAAATGGGAAATGTGGCTCCTTTTATAGAGTTTTGAAGGATCTAGGCCTAGGTGGTGCAATCCTACGGTTGAGAATGAAAGGTGGAAGATCCTAGGGCTAGGATTGACTTGGTTGAATGAGTTGAGAGAAAAGGGGATGTAGTTGGAATGTGAGAGGAAGAATAGGGATGATGTTCCTCTCACATTGACATGGAGGAGAAGAAGGTGGAAGGGAAAGACACATGTCAAGTGTCTCACAAAGACCAAAGAGAGAAAGAGGGAGAGACCTTTTCCTCATGAGGACTCTTTGCACAAGTGTCCTATGAGTCACCTTTTACCCTTAGAGGTGGCTTGAGAAGCCCCTTAGGAATAGGGAATGTATCTTGACTTGGTTGTTGAGAGGACATGTGGTCATGAGACTAAGTCCTATGAAGCCACATAGCCCTTAAGAATAGGACATGTGTGGGTGAGGATAATTATCAATAAATAATTAATAATAATTATTTATTTTAGCCAAAGTGATGTGTCACGTGACTAGGTAGGTGAGGTGGACTAGGAAACTTAGTCATATTTAGGTGATTGTGTATTTAATTAAATCACTTTAATAAGACTAATTAGAAGACTTAGGATAGAAGAATAGACTATAGTGAATTCACTAAATAAATTGAATAATTTATTTAATAAATAAAGGAATAATTATTAATTAAATAATAAATATTTAATTAATTTATCAAGTCAATATTAATTAAATAATAAATATTTAATTAATTAATGAAGCCATTTTTAGGTGTATATAGGATTAGGCCTCAAATGGTCGACCAACTGTGCAGAAGAAGGGAAAAGTTTGAAATGTAATTTTGACTATCAAGATGAACTCAGATTTTAGTTTCGATCTCGAAAATGAAACTAGGATGTCAAAATTAGCTAGGGGTGCAATTTTCACACAATTCTGAAGTGTTTTGAAAAGTGGTCAAAAAGTCAAAATGCTATAAAAGGGGGTAAAAAGGTCATTTTCAAAATCATTTATCTTTTAGTGATTTGAGAATTTTGACAGCTTAGAGAGAGAAAATGGCCCAGCAAGCAGTGATTCAAGTTCACAGGCATCGATTCGAGCGCACCCAGTTACACAACCGGCCTTCGCAGTATGGTGCCCCGGTATGTTTTCAGAAAAACTTGCCTTGTAGGTCATTTATGAGCATTTATTTCAATTTAAAACATGTTTTTAATGTTTTTCAAATTTTTCTCATGTGAAATATTGTACGATATTTATTAAGTACCACACTCTTTGATAGTTTTTATCGTGCGATACTTCGCAAGTCAAAATAGTATCACACCGATGTTTGATCCAGTATCGCATGATACTGGATGAAACATCGTGAGATACTATGCAAAATATCGTAGGCAAAGATACTATCACACTAGTACTGAAGAAAATATCGCATGATATTTTATTAGAAAACAGTATCACACAGTGTAGAAAAATGACATGTTTTAATGCTTTTGAGAAAAATGACATGGGTCCAGACAATGTTTGCTTTTTAAGATGTTTTGTATTGATTTGATAGATCCATCATGATATGTTCTGATATCTGGTTTGGGTTAATGACTTGCAGGAGAACTTTCTTGCACTCCTCATTAGAGCGTCAAGAGTGACTGAGTTACAGTGTGTCCGGGATCTTGATGATCCAGGACAGGCAGACTTGGGGGAGATGGGTTTTTGTTATTTGCTACAGATGCCACACATTCAGGCTGATCATGGATTACTGATAGCATTGGCTGAGAGGTGGCATAGTGAGCATAACACCTTTCACTTGCTGACTAGAGAGGCTACTATTAGCCTAGAGGATGTCTATCAAATCCTTCGATTTCCTAGCCATAGAGATCCAGTGAGTATAATCATGTTTATAGATATTCATAGATGTAAAGTTTCCATATGATAGAAATTGACATGATTATTTGTTGGCACAGGTATACTACAATCAGGATTTGACTGAGGGATGATAGATCATGCAAGACATGTTCTAAGATGTCACCTCCATTGATAGGCACCCCAGCCGGGATAGGTTGATGGAGGAGTATGACAGGGATTTCCCGGTCCCACATATAGTATGTTCTATAGTGGCACAGGCTCTCATCACAGATAGGAGTCAAAGAGGATTCCCACTAGGCTGGGGCAAGTTGGTAGCAGATCTTATAGTGCACCCATGGCAAATGGCATGGGGCCCAGCCATCCTAGTAGATATGTACCATGAGCTCCATGAGATCATATACTGGGAGAGTAGGACTTGGGCATGAGGGGTTGTGTTAGCACAGGTATGGGCATGGGAGCACATCATCATTGTGCACTCACATGTGTAGCTGAGGGAGTGGAGATGCCCCTATATATATAGATATATAGGTTTCATATCACAACCACATAGCGGGGATGTGACTTACTACTGTAGGTTACTGGATGAGCTCACCTCATTTTAGTGGAGACCATATAGGGCATGTGAGCAGTGGGGTGATCGGGAGTAGGAGTTAGGTTATATGCTATGTAGCTAGCCACTGGTAGGTCGACACTCTAATATAGTAGAGTGTTTTGTGATCACCTAGGTCTGGAGATAGTTTGAGCGATAGTAGAGGGTGCCTACCGAGACCACCACCTATGCTCGAGTTAGAGACAAGGAGGGATAGGGATGGTTGTCGATGCTAGACTACCAACAGGTAGTACAAGATACAATAGCTATCCATAGGGAGCCATGAGACTATCTCCCAAATATGGCAAATGCAGGGGCAGATGCGGCGTACAGGGCAGAGCGGAGGAGACATCCATTCCCTAGGTTTATTGTACCTGATGCATAGCTGGATGCATAGGGAGATGATGGAGATGGAGATGAAGGGGATAGAGGAGGTGGAGGGAGAGGAGAGAGGGGATAGAGCTCTAGATCGGGTGGCCAAAAATGGTCATAGAGATAAGGTTTTGCAGATGAGGGGGATGACACGGTGAGACCATCTCGCTGATGGGTGGATGCTAGGTAGGATCAGCCTGCAGGGGGAGAGGATCTCAGAACAAGGATCTAGGTTCTAGAGACAGAGATGTAGTAGCTACAGATCACTATAGCTATGAGAGACCAATAGCTGATTGACCTATGAGCCGAGATAGAGTAGTGGGAGAGGGCGGCACAAGCTGATGCAGTAGAGATTTGGTGAGAGGCAGCATGAGCTGCATATTATCATGGACTCTACATACAAGCTGTACCAGAGGGACAGAGAGTGCCACTCTACTTTGAGAGGGCCGGGAGATCTGATATGGTACCTGATAGGGTAGCAACACCACCTCCACCACCACCACCTCCACATGATGGTGCTAGTCAGACCTAGGGCTAGGATAGATGTATAGAGACATACCCTGGGACATTATCCAGATTTCAGATCCCACATTGTATTTTGTATCATGACATTCATATATATATATGAGATTTACTAGATTTGTGATAGATCTTGTGTACTTGTCCCACTTGTGATGGATGTTTTAATTTTTAGATTGTCTTGTCATATTGCTCAAAATATATGTTATATATGCTCATGTATAATCTCTCTCATAGATTTATGTTTAGTTCTCATGTTTATGATATAGACTCATGTTTTTGAAAATGATCTCTTTATGATATAGATATGATGATAATATTAACCCCCTTGTGATGATAGGAAAAGGATGTGATGTGAAAGACAAGGAGTGAAAGACATGATCGAGAAAAGGAAAGGTGAGCGCAGTTGACCAACAAGTCCACGAAAGATGAAAGGAGAGCTCTTTCCATATGCAAGATGCAAAACTAATCTAACATGACCCTAAAAATGCAAGCTACTATGAAAAGTGGTTTACTTGCAAGGTCACAAAGCTTTTAGACTCTAATATTCATCATCAAGTGTTATTCGTAGCATCGCAAGATCATACAATGCACACTAGTATGACTATGTGAATCTGAATATGATCTATATCAGATAGATATGTAGGAATCCCACCTAAGCATCAAAGACATATAGGTCAAGATGACTAATGCAGTGAGATTACCTAAGTTTAATATAGCAAGATTATGCTTGTATCGAGACACAAGAAAGTCAAGATGACTATAAGCATGCACTTGCGAAAACAGTCAAGGCTAATACCTTGTAGACCCTAATGTCAAGTGGAACAAGCATAAATGCTAATGACAGTGAGGACCAAAAAAATATACCCACAAGAAGAAAAAGCAATAAAATATGTCCTCATGGCCCCAGTCTTCTAGCTCAACATCATCGAAAACTATTAGGGGGAGAACACTCATCAAAGAAATCATCATAGACAGCACACAAAGAAATAAAGTCAAACAAGTCTCAGCAAGTCGAGTGTTTAAGTGTGTGTGTGTGTATAGGTCATAGAGTCAAACTTTGAGTATCACATCTGCTAGTGAGAAATATCATATCATGCTAGACTACAGGTAAGATATTTGATAAGTGTTGAGAAACACTTGATGCTAGGGTAGTGTTGAAAAACACAGTTTGGGTGGTGTTGAAAAACACCATTTGCAAGATGTCCTAAAGACCAACGCATCCTAGAGACCAAAGCTAACACAGTGATGCCCCCTAGACAAAGACAAAGACCAATTCCAAACCAAGGCAACAAGGTCAAGGCATGATGGAGAAAGGTTAAGTGTTGAGGACGCATGCTAAGAAACAAGGGTGCAAAGGCCTCAAGTAGCGCCTGTTTCCAAGTTTTCACCACTTGGAGATTTTTTTATTTTTCAATTTTTTTGTATTTTTTCTACCAAGGCGCCTGTTTCTAGGTTTTCACCACTTGGAGATTTTTTGATTTTTCAATTTTTTTGTATTTTTTCTACCAAGGCGCCTGTTTCCAGGTTTTCACCAAGGCACTTTTTCTTTTTTCTTTTTTGAATTTTTTGCATTTTTTTGTATTTTTTTCAGGACTTTATATGCTTTTTAGGATTTTTTTAGAATCATATATGAATTTTTTTGGAATTTTTTCAAGATCAATAAGTATATACAAAGGATGCCCCCAGACAAAACATGCATCATGGATAGAACTTCTTGAGGTGCAAGACATTGATGGGATCAAGGAGTTGTTCTCCCTCTGGATCAGATAGTAAATAAGCACCTGTCCCAAAAGCAACAATAATGATGTATGTTCCAAGCCAATTAGGTTTGAATTTCCCCTTTTTCTCTCTATGTTGTTGGTTCTTAGGGTTTTCTTGTAGGACAAGAACCCCCACTTGAAATTCTCTACGGTGAACCTTCTTGTTGAATGCTTTGGACATACGCTTTTGGTAAACCCTCATGTGATCAAAGGATGCTTTACACTTTTCATCTAAGACTTCTAGTTCTTGGAGCCTCATGGCATGGTTGTCCTCATCTATAACTAGACCTTTAAGGGAAAATCTAAGTGAAGGAATCTCCACCTCTAAAGGTAACACTACTTCAGCACCATAAGTGAGGGCAAAAGGAGTAGCCCCTGTTGGAGTATGAATACTCGTTCTATAGGCCCACAAGGCTAGATTTATCTTCAGATTCCAATCTCTACCATTCTTGTGAACGGTTCTATGGAAAATTTTGAGAATGGTCTTATTCGAAGCCTCTGCTTGTCCATTTCCTTATGGGAAGTAAATGGAGGACCAATGTTGTTTTATCTTGAATTTCTTGCAGAGATGTTTAAGGTCCTTGTTTTTTAACTGACCTCCATTGTTAGTGATTATTTCAGAAGGCACTCCATACCGATAGATGATATGGTTCAAAATAAACAGAGAAACTATCTTGCCTGAGGCAATAGAAAGTGGGACAACTTCTACCCATTTGGTAAAGTAATCAGTAGTAGTGATAATGAATTTGTGTCCACCTGATGAGTTGGGATGAATCTACCTAACAAGGTCAAAGGCCCAACTCTAAAATGACCAATGAGAAATAGAAGGATAAGCTCCCTGCCTAGAGCATGTATCAGGTTACTATGTTTCTGACACTTTTCACATGGTTTAGCAAAAGCTACTACATTTGTCTGCATGGTAGGCCAATAGTACCCCACCCTAAGCAACCTTCGGGCCATGGAAAGACCATTGGAATGTCCTCCAAAAATGCCCTCGTGAATGTCAGCTAACGCTTGGTTGGACTCATGCTTTTCCAAACACCTAAGAAGTGTCCCATCTAAACCCCTTCTATACAGATCACCAGATATAAGGGTGTGGCGAGAGACATTTCAAGTTAGGTTTCTTCATTCAGAATGATTGAAGGTTTTGGGGATAGTACCATCACAGAGGTATGAGTAAATGGCACCATAGCGGGATGACTCATGGCCAATAAGGGTACAAACAACTTGGCTTTCTTGGGAGTCATAGATAGGGTATCGTAGCTCTTCCACCAGGAATTCAAATCTGGACTCATGCTGTTCTAGCTGAAGAAGTGAAGCCAATGTAGCCATAGCATCAACCGCTTTATTCTCTGCTCTAGGGATTTGCTGAAATGTAACAAAGGTGAAATATCATCGCAATGAATCAACCATTTTCTTGTAGGGTACTAGTTTTTCATCTTTAGTTTGGTATTCTTCATTAACTTGGTTGATGATTAATTGCAAATCCCCATAAATATGCAGCTCTATGATTCTCCACTCTATTGCTATTTTTAATCCATTTATCAAGGCTTCATACTCAGCAATGTTATTTGTACATGGGAACAATAGTTTGTAGGATTTTGGAATTGTGTACCCATGAGGAGAAATAAATAACACTCCCATTCCTGAACCATTTTGCATGAAAGAGCCATCAAAGAACATCTTCCATGTTCTTACAGTCATGTACATTATGTGCTCATATGGAAATTCAACTTGAATTGGTGCTTTATCTCGAATTGGAAAATCAACCAATTGGTCTGCAATGGCTTGTCCTTTTATAGCCTTACACTCAACATACTCTATGTCAAATTCTGATAAGATCATCATCCACTTAGAAAATCTACCTATGAGAGCAGCCTTACCAAGAAAATATTTGAGAGGATCAATCTTTTCAATGAGGTGTATTGTATGCACAAGCATGTAATGTCACAACTTTTGGGAAGAAAACACCACTGCAAGGCAAGATTTTTCAATACTAGTGTAATTAACCTCATATGACACCAAAGTATGAATTATGTAATATATAGCTCTTTCTTTTCCAGTATCATCAAGTTGAGCCAATAATGCCCCCAGGGAAGATTTTGTTGCTGACACATACAATATGAGTGGTTTTCCTGGGATAGGAGGCATTAAGATTGGAGGATTGGCCAATTATTGTTTGATTTGGTCCATGCTTTGCTGACAATCTTCATTCCAGACACATTTAACCCCTTTGTGTAAAGTCTTATTAAAGGGTTGAGCTCTATCTGCTAGTTGTGAAATGAACCTCCTTGTAGATTGAAGGCGTCCTTGAAGACTCCTCATTTGGCTGATGTTTTTGGGAGGCAGCATATCCAATATCACTTGAACTTTCTCTAGGTCCACCTCTATGCCTTTAGCTGAAATGATAAATCCTAGGAGTTTTCCAGAGGTGACTCCAAATTCACACTTTTTGGGATTTCAACTTAATTGAAACTATTCCATACGATCCAGAATGACTTCTAGATCTCCTAGGTGTGTATCCCTTTTTTTAGATTTTTCCAAGGTGTCATCCACATAATCTTCCATATTCTTATGCATCATGTCATGGAAGATAGTAGTCATAGCTCTTTGGTAAGTAGCTCCTACATTTTTTAGTCCAAATGGCATGACGTTCCAGCAATAGGTTCCCCATGCACAAGTGAATGCAGTCTTTTCCTAGTCTTCAGGAGCTATTTTGATTTGATTATACCCAAAAAAATTGTCCATGAAAGAATAGATCTCATAACCCCCTGTCATGTCCACTATCATGTCTATGTTTGGAAGTGGAAAATCATCCTTTGGGCATGCTTTATTAAGATCTCTAAAATTTGTGCAGACACGAATGGACTTGTAATGTTTTGAAATTGGTAAAATATTGGATATACATTTGGCATAATCAATGGCTCTTATAAATCCTTCATTGAGGAGTTTTTCTAGTTCAGCTTTGATGAGAAGAGCTATGTGAGGATGCATTTTTCTCAACTTCTATTTTACTAGTTTTATACCTGGAGCTATGGACAAGTGATGCATAATGAGATTAGTGTCCAGCCCTGACACGTATGAGTAAGTCCAAGAAAAATTAATCTTCTTGGTCTGTAGGAACTTGGTATATGCTTCTTTTTCCTGTGTTGATAGAGGTTGAGCTAAATGCACTATTTGTGGAGCCTCTTGTGTATTCAAATTAACCGACTGTGTAGGCTCAACAAGCACTGAAGACCTGTCCTAAAATTAATTTGGGAGATGATCAAGTACCTCATCCTTAGGTGCCTCGGAGAGGTTTTCACCCTTAAATACATCCTTTATTTTTATTTTTTTAGGTTCTGACACCACCACACTGTGGTTTTCACCATCAGAACTCTTATTCTTTTTTTCTTTTCTTTTCATTTTGTGACTAAGGTACTTGATATCTGGTTCTATCATGCTTGTAGTTGGTTCACTGGTGGAAGAGACTATAGGTTCAAGGGTGTTTAGGTAGCATGCTATCTCATAGTCATTTTGAAAATTTAGGAGCTGAGGTTCTTGATAGCACTGAGACCAATCAATTAGATGAGGATTGGCAAGGGGTAGGTCAATGATGGGTTCAATGTTGTGTATGTGGATGGTATCATCTCTGGTGATTGTAGAGTTAGGGTTCGTCAAGTATCCCTCTAAGGTACCCAAATAAGGATTTATCGTACCAAGTGAAGCATCATGCACTAAAGTGACTTGCAGATTTGAATCCACTAATCCTATACTAGACTCATTAGCTACCTCAGGTTGGGAACCATATGTATGGACAACATCAATGTCCATGTCAATTGTGGA
This sequence comes from Chamaecyparis obtusa, assembly GCA_027943335.1. Classification (NCBI taxonomy): domain Eukaryota; kingdom Viridiplantae; phylum Streptophyta; class Pinopsida; order Cupressales; family Cupressaceae; genus Chamaecyparis; species Chamaecyparis obtusa. The sequence continues at coordinate 874,643 of BSBK01000035.1, read as the reverse complement.
ACAATCAGAGAGAGATTCCCATTCATACTCATGTGAGTCTGTATCTGAATCCCAGCTGGGATGTTTACACCAAGCATATTTTCTAGGCCTTGAGGTAGAGGCCTTGATGTCACCAAGGGTAACACCTTCTTGAATGCCATTTGTGTATTGATTTTCTTGAATAGGATCCTCAACAGTGGATACTTCTAGTTCTAGGTCTGAAACTGTTGGATTGGTAACTGGAGTATCAGAATCTCCCCAAAGGAGATTGGTGGAAGGGACCCAATCTTCACACCTATCTTGTTGATTTTGCAAATTGGGTATGTAGTTTGATTCATCATCACTATCCATCGTAGCAAGGATAGGAGCAATTTTCTTATTCTCACTTTCAAAACCTAGGCCAACCATTATTTTAGACCTGCGTCCAAAAAGAGCATGATCGAGTGGTTCGGCTCTAGCATCTAATCTGTGACTAAGAGGACCATGACCTGGATAGCCCATATTTTTGACAAGAGTGTACCCTCTTCCATAGACCTTAGGAGAGGGAGAGAAGTTCTCATTATGCATGTATTTGTCTTCTCTATAGATCCAGTCCTTGACAGCTACCTCTTCTTTTTCATCCTAGATGGGCACCGAGGACTCTACAAATGTACCAAATAGAATCATTGTTGAAGATCAAGGATGCATCTCTTGTGAAGGTTTACCATAGGACCTAGGTAAGACTGGCAGTTTTGTAAAGGAATCAGTTTGATATCTCCCCATACCAAGGTCTATGGCTTTAAACTTATTATGGTATTGTGCTAAAGTTGCATTAAAATCCTTTGCTTCTCTGTTGAGAGGAACATGAGTTCCTGCTGAAATTGTATTTACAGATAATGTGCTATCCTCGAGTATATAGACTTCTGCTCCATTATAGGGGAACTTAACACATTGGTGGTAGGTGGATGGCACAGCTTGCATGTCATGGATCCACTGTCTTCCAAGTAGGATATTAAATCCTGACAGGAAGAATGGCCAAGCCCTTGGAGCTTCTCTCTACCTCATCATAGGATTTAATGGTAATTTTCTTCCAAGTATCAATAACTTTCTTAGAATAACCTAGTATCTTCAACAAACTCAAGGAACAAATGTTGATCCCAGCACCCCCATCAATCAACACAAGCCTGACATGGGTCTTGTGGATCATGACTTAAATATGAAGGGCAAGATTATGTGGATGGCTCAAAGCTTTGTCATCTTCTTCTAAGAATGTTAGGTAATGAGGGTTGGCAAAGTGGTTAACCATGTTTTGGAATTGGTCAACATCTATGTTGTTAGGAACATTGGTTGTACGCAAAGCATCCTCAAGGATACACTTATGTCTTGGAGACAATTCCAAGAGTTAAAAAATTGAGATTTGAGTTGGCGTTCTTTGTAACTAGTCAACAAGATTATAGCTCATTTTAGGGTTGACTGCTGATTTGGTGGTGACATTCTTAGATGTCACTTGCTTGGGTTTGCTAGACTGGTTGGAACTAGGACATCTAATAACCATAGGACCTTGACTTTGGCTTCTAGTGATAGCGTTAAGAGCTTGGGATGACCTTTGAGAGTGAGGACCCCTAAGCACCACCACAAATTCTTCATCAAATATAGGAGGAGAGCCCACATCATAACCATAAGGATCTTTGTCTCTCAGCATGTTGACACTTTCGTCGACAATCTCAAGCATATTGACCATGTTTTCTACACCTATGTAGGTATAGTTAACTTTAGCTTTTCCATTCTTGGGTTTAGAGGTTTCCCCCTTTTCATATTTGGGCAAAGGCTCCTTGAATTCCTTGTGGTCTACATTGGTATTCAACCCATCAATCTGAAGTTTACCACTTTCAATAAGATCCTGAATAAGGTGTGTGAGTTTCCAACAATGTTTGATGTCATGTCCAATGCCATTGTGGAATTTGTAGAAAGATTTTTCATTCCACCAATGTTGCTTAACATCAGGTATGTAGAAATTTGCTGGATCTTGTGTTTGTGCAAGGTTATTGGCAATAAGCATCTTGAAAACATCCTCATAGGATTCACCCAATTTAGAAAATTGTCGCCTCTCCTTCTTAGGCTTTTCTTGATACTTTGGTTTATGCTCTTGTTGGTTGGAGGATGTGTTGAGCTTCATAGCTTGGACTGCACTAGACAAATGGAGAACTCCTTGATCCTTGGGTTGGGAAGAGTCCACAACTCTGTCATTGACTACTTGCTTATTCTTGTTCCAATTTGAGTGTTTACCTTTGTCCTTATTAGCATTGTTAGTATTCTAACCACTGTTGTTATTGCTATGTTTCATCAAAATGCCTTGCTCTTTCAAGACATCCTCAATTCGGCATGCGGTTTCAACCATAGTGTTGAAGGAATCAAAGACCATCTTCCGAAAATCATAACACATTTCAAGCACTAAATTACTAACAATGATATCAATCCTTTCATGCTCAGGAATAGTCCTAGAATATCAGGAGCACAATCATCTCCACCTTTGTAAGAAGGTAACAAAGGATTCCCCTTGGTTCTGTTTCAAATTGTATAAGTCCAACATAGTGACTAATCTTGACAAATTGTATGCAAAATGTTGAACAAATATGTGGACAAGTTCTTGGAAAGTTTTGATAGGAGGGGTTATGTTGGTAAACCACTCCATGGCTTCGCCCTTGAGACTCCTTGGAAATAATCTCATAAGATAGGAGTCATCTTGGTGGAGCTCAAAACTCATGATGTAGAACTAACACACATGATCATGTGGGTCACCATTGCTATCATACTTGTCGTATTGGGGGATTTCAACTTTCCTAGGAAAATCCATCATACTTACACTTTTTTCGAAAGGATTGGGACAAATAGAATCAAGTGAAAAGGAACTTTTAGGTGCCAACACCTTTTCCATCATATTTTTGAGTTGCTTGATCTCCTCTTATTGAGAGGGTCCTTATTTCTTAATTCTCCTATCCACATCAAAGTTGTAAGGGACTCTGGCACCGTTGTTAATCAAGCTCTCTAGGAACCTATCTTTGTTTTGATCAAGGTACTTCTCCACATATTGTTGGAATAGTGGCTCTTGTTTCATTCTCATAAAATCTTGATCATCAAAAATTGCACTACTTCCTCCATGTTGAGAGCCATGATGAGCTCATTGGAGGGTTGTCTCGAGTTTCTAGGAGGTTTTCATCTCCTATGTTGTGAAATCCTCATTCCTCTAGGACTAGGAGATCTTGAAGGGGTCCTTGACTGCCTTCTACTTCTTGGAGTTCTTGAGGGAGTAGAGGGTCAAGAGTTGTTTCCATTGTTGGTACCCCTATTGTTGAATTGATCATTGAGTTGTTGGGCTAAAATCCTATCTTGTTCCTCTTGGAATGATTTTCTTCTCAACTCTAGCAAGGTGTGTTGCTCTTCCTCTAGGTGTCTAAACCTTTCTTCTTTAGTGGCTTGTTTGTCCAAAAAGGCTTTCTTTTCGCACTCAATTCTTTTAAGCCTTTCATTTGCATATCTTGAGGTTGTTTTGAGCGGAGAGTTGGACCTTGAATGTCTGAACAAGTCATTAGTGAATGTGGCATTCACATGAACATCACCAGATTCATTGTTTTGGTCTTCATGTTGCGACTGTGCATCTTGGTGAGCTTGCCCATAATGTCTTTCAGCTCTTTGATGGGCATCTAAATATCTTGAGTTAATAGGGGGTGATTTAGGTTGATTGTCATCACCAAATAGCATATTATCCCTATGTCTTTGGAAAATGTCATCAAGAGTTTGATCCATCGCTTCTCTCTATTTTCTAGTCATGGTGTAGCTCATGTCCATATCTGATTGAGAAGGTGGTAAAGACATACTCAACTCACTAGGATTTCTCTTTGGGTCAAACCAAGCTTGAGACTCGCTCCTAGGTGATTGATCAAAGATGAGTTTCTTTCCCTTCTGCTTTTGACAAGTTTGGACTGAGGGTAACTATTCAAAGACAACTTGAGGTTGTTTTCCTTGACTAACTTGGTACCTTGTCATAACCGACATGAAATAAAAGGACCCTTGGTGATAAGATGACCCTATGAAATGTCAATACCAAACTAGGATAGTGAAAATGTTCAATTGTCCAAGAAGAGATGGTGAGATAGAAAGTTGCAAAAGGCGTAAACCAATCATTGCCACAGAGGTGTATAATAAAAGGATGAGTATCCTAACACATATGGACCAGGAGGATGGATTTACCCAAATATATCTAAAATTGAAATTGAATTTTGATGGAAGTGAATTTGGACAAAAGAGTACTGAAACTCTCCAAGTGTGTTACCAAATAATCTAAAGGTGTACTTTTTCAATCAAGGATAATTCCTAACTTATCGATGCCAAGAAAGACTACTTTGTAAAATCAAAGAACACTAATTCAAGGGGTCTAAAAATAGGAACCTGAGGTACAAACAAGTTTCTAGCAGTAGAGTAAGTCACCTACTAGAATCTGGTCGACTAAGGAAAGACTAAAAATTGCATAAACTAGATAGACAACAAAAACACTCTGTGCGACAGTTCCCAGGCTAATAGTATGATAGTTTCTGACCAGGTGATATTTCACAATAAGCAATGCGATAGTTTCTAGGTAGCTTGTACGATACTTTCCAGGCAAGCTATGCGATAGTTTTCCAGGAATGAACTATCACACGATAAATCTCAGAACAGTGTGCGATACAGTTTTAGGATCATACGACTCTTGACCAGTGAGTGCTAAAAATCTCAGTTTTAAGGGCAATTTGGTTAAAATTTTAGTGTGAAGGTTGGATTTTTTTATTTCAAGCATAGTGACAGCAATAAATAGATAGGTTTGCAAATAGTAGGTGATCAAACATGTCATAAAACACTTGCACAAGGGAAAAAGAAACCTTGCCAAGACAAGCAATTCTGATATCAAAGCAATAAAATCCTATGAATGCTGTCGTGAGGTTTGATATTTGAGAACATTTACACGGGTAGATCACAGTGAGAACACTTCAAGCACTTACCAACCTAAAAAGACAATGGCTTAATACTTAACAACTTGGCCCACACTTGATGCTCCATTGCCTCACACAAAGTGGTTGCCCACAATAGATATTGCCTTTGTCGTGGAAGTGCCAATGACACAACCAAAGGAACACAAATGGTGAGTAATCTTGGGGTGATCTGAGTTAGTCCACTAGGATTAATCCTTGCACCAAGAAGCTAAGCAGCAAAATAGGGTGGCTTCTATCTATGGTTCTTAGTAAGGGCTTCCATTCGTAATACCCCTCTTGCTCCCCAAAGGGACTCCTTACCTTGCGGCAAGTAATGGACCTCATGGCCACAAGAGTACCTTAAGCATTCTTGCTCAACATTTTCCTCATGGTCACAATCCCACAAGTACTCACATCAAGTGAAGACAAGTACTACATCTACCAAGGTTTTGTGTCCTTGATAGCCTTGAGTTTATAGTGGGTTGGAATAGCTAGCAAAAATCTTGTCCCCACTTGGGTCATTCCTCTTGATTGCTCAAGAGCAGGCCCGCTAAAAGATTATAAAAACTAAACAAAGAGTGGATCAACCTTTGAGTGTCAGGATTTTTGTTTCACCTCAAGGGTGAAGAGCATAATCTCCTAGCTCAAAAATTTCTCCCAAACACACCAAGAAAAGGTTCAATTACCCTCTTGCTTTCAAAATCTAAAGATGGGTCAAGATTTTCTAGTTCACCACAAGGGTGAAGAGCATACTTCTCCTACCACACAAAGATTCCTACAACAAGATATTAAGTGCCTAATAAATGAAACAACTAGTAGATGCCACACTCAAAAGAAAGAAATTAAACAAGCACTTGATTGGTTTTTTTGCTTTGGGCAGCCCTGCAAAAACCGTTAGTAGCCCTTGTGCATTTGGAGCTTTGACATGTGTTCTTTTAAGCAAATAATCAAGCAATGAGAGCACCTACAAGCTCAACTTGTTAGCCCTACAAGGGTTAGCACATCAAAACCAAATGAAATCTGTAAATAGACCCCTATTCTACTAAAGCAAATCAGAAATCCGAATCAAACCAAGTAAATCTTGCAAAGAAATGACAAAAATTGCTCATTGCCGGGCCTAGGTGATATTTCTATCAAAGGAAGAGTCATATGATATTTCACTCTGTACTAGTGCAATACTTTATCTCTGTGTGATAATTCTTAATACCTGCATGCGACAGAGTATAGAACAACAGTGTGACACAATTTGCCAGAGTGTGTGATATTTTAATTGGTAAAATATCGCACTGGTATATAAGAAACTATCGTACGACACTGGAAAATTGTCGCACAATAATTCTATCAGAAAAAACCAAAGAGCAAATATTGACGAAACAACAAGAAAATATTGATGAAAAAATGATAGAAATGCATAAAAGAAAGGACAAAACAAGAGTTTTCTACCCCATGGTGGGTGCCAAAAATGTACACGCTAAATAGTGCACTTCTCTAAGTCATTACTTCCAAGGGAATCCATGAATGGGAAACCTTGAGAAAGTGACCTAGAGCTCCCTAGGCATGGAGTCACAAGGATGTTGATGGTGCTCTCAGCTAGAGCTATTGAAGCATGCAACCTTGCTAGTAAACCACACAATGGGAGATTCAAAGAGACAAGGGTAAGAATGCCAATATCCTCAAGAATCAATGAAAATGCAATGCAATGCAAGCTATGCTAAGAATGAAGATACAAGCTAAGCTATGAAAATAAAAGTATTACAAACCCTTGCTAATTAAGCTATGTGAGCTAATCTAAAGCATAAAGATAACTAAGCTAGATGCCATGAAAGCCATGATGCAAGGAATGGAACTAGAATGCAAGAATGGTCTCCAAAAGCTCCAAAGTCTCCAAGAAATCCTGCAGCATAAGATTAGCATAAAAAGTTGGGATCTAAAAGTGGGAAAAGAGATCTCCTTTTAAAGGAATTGAAAAGGAATGGACCATGGAGATTAAGAGGCAAAAGATTTAATCAAGGGTGGAGCTTGAAAGAGGAACAATCCATGTGCACAAATCTCCTCCAATGAGAAAATAAGAGTTGACTTTTGTGCCCCATATGAGACAAAAATGCCTTTTCTTCTTTTTATAAAATAAGAATAATGCTTTATTTGTGCAACTTAGGATAAGAGGAAAAGTGGGGGCTTTTTATTTAATAAAAAGGGGAGGAAATTCCTTTTAAATAAATAAAGACTTTAGGATAAAATGGTTAGCCCATAGAAAATAATTGAATAAATGATAAAATAGGATTTGATCAAGGAAATTGATATTTGAAAAATGTTGATTTTTGAAAATATTGATTCAGGGATTTGATAAATTGTTGAATGGGGGCCCAAAGTCTAGGCGACCATTTTAGGGTGCAATGGCCTCTGCAATTTTAATCTCTAGTGTACAAATTATGTGAGATGCAATGGCCTCTATAGCTTCTGAACTAGGTGAAAACTTCAATGATGTAAGTTTCAATTTGACCTTAACCCTGTTACTAAAATTCAATGTGTTTTCAAAAAAATTATTTGATCAGATTTGATAACATCTAATGAACCCTGATTACTTTGAAAATTAAACTGAGTTTCATGCCGAGAATCTACTTTCTCATAGGTTTCTAACAGTTTGTCAATTGGTAGCAAGTTTATCATTTTTTTTCAATAGCCCATGTTAACAAAAACTTGATCTCCAAAAACATTATGTGAGATACCACCTAGAAAGACACCCGCTTGGAGTAAACATATATATATATATATATATATATATATATATATATATATATATATATATATATATATATATGTATGTATGTATGTATGTATGTATATATCAAAGTGAAAAGTTGATTGATCTTTAAATAAGAATGAGATGGCATAAATTATAAAGGAACCATTTATAGATATAGTTTGCTACACAAAAGAGATTGTAGCTTCTGAGACATGCCATTGTTGAGTTCCTGTGACATAGTTCGTTTCCAACACTAAAGTCATTCCCTTGCACCTACCAAAAGCTACAATTACAATTTTTGAATTACTACCCCAAACCATGAAAAATATTGTATGTAATTAAACAAAGTGTGTTATCTCTATTTGAGCATTATATGTTGTAATTAGTATCAATTAGATCAGTTGGTTATCTAAGCTGATCAGTCCGTAAAAGATGGAATAAGAAGCTATAGAAGCTAGTCGGTTGAACCTATAAAGCCTTCATATGGAGAAGTCACAAGGTAGAACCAAAAGCTAAATGTATACAGGCTTAACTAAGTACCGAGTATGTTTACCAACAATCAGAGTATACTGAACACCGAGTCAGTAGACACTGAGCATTCTATACATCGAGCACCAATGTATTCACCGAACAAAGAAGGTTGTGTTTATTGAGTTATTCAGGAAACATCATAGTAATCAGTAAAGGCACATTTTATCTATGAAAATGGTTTACACGGATTCATAAAACATTTTACCAAGATCGAGGCTTATTTATTATGGATGTAATCATTAAATATTGTGATGATTCCTATGTAATAGTTAGATCTAGGTTAATTTTGTACACTGTAGATCTTAGGTTTTCTAAGATGTTGTAAACCTAATTAGGTCATAGAAATTCACTATATAATTTTAATTGATGTCATTTTGACATAAGGATCGAATACACATGAGAAGGAGATCATGAAACAGTAGCCATCTTCAAGACATCATAATTCAGACAAGGTTTACATGATAAAGCAATTATTAGAAATAAAGTTTAGTTTATTCAGAAATATACAAGGCTACCGAGAAAAATAGAGAGTGGGTTACTACACATCAAGGTGATATTTATTTAGTATATCATAGATCTGATTCAGACAAGTCATAGTTGTCATTTACAGATATTTTTTGTTATCTTCTAATCATTATAGCAGAGTTATAAATCTCCTAATAGAGTAGACTTAACAATCTGATTGTAAATCTCTTAACCAAGTGCACACTTAATTGGTGTTGCTAAAATCCTTTCACAAGGTAGATCTAATCGATTTGAAGTTACTCTTAATAGGGTAAGATCACCAAAAGTGATCGCACTTGTAGCCTTAACTGGCATACTTTATTATTTGCGGTAGTGGAGAATTTATGGGTGTCATCCACATTGTAGTTTTTACCTTCTAACAAGGGTTTCTGCATAACCAAAATACTTGTGTCAAGTACTACATTTCATGAATTTTTTATTATTTTTTTTCATGCACTTTACATTTGTAAAGTTATTTGAATGTATGCTGCAAACAATGGAATCAGTTAGTTAGATAGACACTTTCATTGTAGATTATTTATTCAATAAAAAATTTTGAGGGTACTGATTCACCCCTCCCCTCTTAGTACTTGATCTTTCCTATCCCAACAATGGAAGAATCCACCGTTTATAATTAAATCACTTGACTTCTAATATTACTATTATTTATTAATACATTTACAATATTCATTCAATCCAATTTGCTTCATTGAGTTTGATTTAGTTGTTTCCTTTTATTCTCAACATGTCATTGTGGCACCAGATACTTCTCAGGGAAGCCCTCCATATCATTAATGAGTGGTTAATGAAAGGTAAGGATCTCTTCAACACAATATTGCTTTTGTTATTTTTGTTTATGCATGTTCTCTACTTCTTCCATATCTTGCACTTATGCTTGCATAATTAAATTGTCAACTCCACCATAAGAAGTATTTTAGTCAGAAGATATATTTGGTCCTCACTAACACATGCAAATGCCTCTTGCCAACATATTTTTCAGCTCCCACATCAAACCAAGAAGCTGGTTCGGTTGTTGATGATGAAATAAATGAGAGAAAGAATCACAAAAAGGTGATTGTAGGTAGGGAACAAGTGAGAACCTTGTAACAATGCCGAAACCACAGAGACAACAAGAAAATAATTGTACTAGTCTTTCAACTAACTGCAACCATTACATTAATGGCTAATGTATTTATACAAATAGCTTTTAAAAAATTTCCAAAATGATTAGTTGTTTAGGAACCTAGTCAAAAAAATATAGACACACCATGGAAAGCACCTATCGGCTCACTATTGCGTGAAAAAGAGCACGCGACTGCTAGTATTATTATTTATTATAGATTCCATTTAAATCACAAATGAAAAGAAAAATAGACTTTTATATAAATTAGTTTTAAAAAAAATAAATATACAAATTAATGTGAGATTGTTGACAACTATGCAAATTAATATTAGATTAATAAGTGTGGGTTAGCTTTAAAACTGTCAGTACAATTTTATAGTTCAGTTCCTTCTTACATCTTCATTTTGCGCCCACAAACTGGTTTTCAATCAATTTTTGTGAACTATTTGAAGTTTTGAAACTTATAATGAGAACACTATAAATATTGCAAAAGTGATTGTGGAGATAAATTATTCCAATTAGGATTGACAACATCAATATAATTTCACATTGTGCAGATATTTAGTTTATTGTGCATGGCGAGGAGTTTTTGATTATTATAAGAATGATTCACCTGAGATGATTGTGTTAGAGTAATAAAGTGTTTACTTATTAATTAAATCATATTGATTTAATTATTAAGTCACTTATTATCTCTTTCTACTTAAGCTAAACTTTAGGCATATAATAATTAATTATTATCATGCAACCTAGGTTTGTTCACCCTTTTAGGGTTTTAGATATCCTTTTATAAGGATTGATCTCTCTAGTAATCTTATTGAGAAATATTCATTTTTATTGAATTACAACTTTTGTTTTTACACATCAAGAATGTCTCCTATTTCATGGATCCATGTGTTCAGGCCTCTCTAACTTGTTGCTTCTCTCTCTTTTTGTGACAAGTGTTTGCATGCAAGTGTTCTTGGGAGATGTGGGTTGTTTACTCATCAAATCCAAAATGGTATCAGAGCTTTAGATCTATTTTCCCCTATTCTCTTCCTGAGAGATTCAACCGTGTTCATTAGATTTGTAGATTCAGAGTGTTTTTTGTTGGATCTAGGGGGACCTCTCTTTCTGGTCATCTTGGCTTTAAACAGACCTCATAGTTGCATTCAAATCATCCAAGAACTCCTAGATGCATATAAATTTTATCCATTTTGGACAAAGTTGGAATCTATGGAAAATTGGTTTTTGCAATCAGCCCCAACATAGATCCCAAGGTGGTTAGTGGTATTTTGGAGCATTTTCTAGCTCAAACAGACCTCACCGTTGAGCTCGCAGCAGCCAAAAACCCCCCATTTCCATATAAGGCATGTTTGATTTGGACGTCGTTGCATTATGAGGTAAAAAAAATTTGCATGCCATGTCGTATGACCTTGGCATGCAAATCAAGGAAAAAATGTACTACACTAGCATGCAAATCGAGGCAAAAATCACACGACTTGGCACACAAATTGATGCAAAAGTCATACGACTTGGCACACATCCTGAGGTACGCATGCAATTTTGAAAAAAAATAATTTTTTGGGGGGGTGGCAACCACCATTTGGCTATCAAATTTAAGCCCGTCATTTGCTAACGTCAACATGCATCAACATCATTTGCACCATTTTTGGGTCCTCCAGTGCAACAGTTGGTATTTTGCTCATAACTTGAGCATACTGTGTCAAAATCGAGCAAACAAGATATCGTCGGAAAGATGGTTTTGTGCTCTATCCAGATCTAGAGGTTTGAATTTATTATTTTTCTTTTTTATGGTGTTTTTGAATGTCAAAGCTAGATGTTTAGTTTTTCACTCCGAGTGCTCTATCTTCCGCATCCAGACTCCGTTTTGGGAAAACGATATATCATTGGAAAGCTTGTTCTGATACCTTTCCATTTTTTTTAGTAATTACTATATATTTTTCTCTAGGTATATTTTATTCAGTTTCTTTCATTTTTGCACTCTAGTGGATATCTTGGATGTTATAGGTCCTAGGATCTCTTCCCTTTGAGGGATGACTCCTCTTAGGCTGTTATTTTTTTTTAGTGGTCTTCTCTCTTCTTTGAGTAGCGCATAATTCACTTTTGTAGCATTCTTTTATGCACACGAACTAAGATAAAGTGTCATTCTATTGCATTTATGGAATCTTGCACATGTTTGTGCTCTATGTACTTGCACTCCATTATAAAGTGTCAGGGGGTTTGATGTTTTCCATCTACTTTTTTTATTTGAGAATTCCTTCAATGACATTAGCCTCAGGTATCTCTATATGTGTTTGTACTCTCTCTACACCTTTGATGTTTCAAATTCTTCTTCATCACGTAGTTCATATTAGATGATTTTTTCAGTGTACCTGTCATTACTCCCTTGTCATAATTATGGTAGGGGGGGGTTCTATTGTTGGTTCTATTGCTTCCTTGGTTCAATAGTGTGAGCTATGTATTCATTATTTGATTCTATGTATTAGGTAGATGCAGTGGCTGGGTACCTATGCATTCCGGTGAGATGGATCATTTACCATATGGACACTCTTTCTTTCTTGTTTTTGGATGCACTCTTCCATATTTGATTGATCATCTCTTCATACTTTTGGTGTTTTTATGCCATCTATATTTTTTATTTCAAGTGTTTGCCTCCTGATTTGAGTAGTGTCATTTGAGGGTACTCATGCAGATTACAGTATTTTGTATCTTCAACTTTAGTTGTTTCCCTTTGTTTGTCTCCTGATTGGAGTAATGTTATTTGAGGGAACTCATGCAAATTACAGTCTTCTCTACTTGGTCATATTTTAGTGGAGGATCTTCATATCATCAATTAATTCTTGACAAAGTTTGTAGCTTCTTACTTTAGTGATGTTGTACATGTTCATCCTTGTTCCTATTTTCTAGAACATTCCTAGTGTTGGAGGCTTCTCCAGTCCTTCAGACTAGTCTTTGTCTCTTTTTGGAGTAGAGTTTTTCCCATGTGGTTTTCTCTATTTCTCCTCTTTATAGAGACTCTCTTTTGTAGTTGGGTACCTGATCAGGCCTTTTGTTGCTGGGACCCATTTTCTTTCAATAGTTCTTTCTAGGTTTTTAGCTTCTCCCAAATTTTATCTTAAGGGGGGGTGTTAGAGTAATAAATTGTTTACTTATTAATTAAATCATATTGATTTAATTATTAAGTCACTTATTATCTCTTTCTACTTAAGCTAAACTTTAGGCATATAATAATTAATTTCTTTATTAATTATTATCATGCAACCTAGGTTTGTTCACCCTTTTAGGGTTTTAGATCTCCTTTTATAAGGATTGATCTCTCTTGTAATCTTATTGAGAAACATTCATTTTTATTGAATTGCAACTTTTGTTTTTACACATCAAGAATGTCTCATCTTTCATGGATCCATGCGTTCAGGCCTCTCTAGCTTCTTCTTCTCTCTCTTTTTGCGACAGGTGTTTGCATGCAGGTGTTCTTGGGAGCTGTGGGTTGTTTACTCATCAACTCCAATAGATTGCTTCCCTTTAAGAAAGCTTACCCTAAACTTGGAAAATGTTTGTATAAAGGAAGTCATACCGTGCTTTATGAGTTGCATGGTAAAAGGCTTAATTGGCTTTGGTATGTCAATCAACCTGAACCTAATATGAAGGTATTTATGTGCCTTTTTTAAGTTTTAAAAAACATTCCTATAATTTTTTGTTTTTCAGGTAATTTAATTATAAAATGATTCATATATACATACATCTATTGATTCTCTTTTGAATGACTTTAGAGGGCTTATGTTTTTACGTACCTTATTTGTAGAATTGACCATATCTTTAGTTCTTAGTGAACAAACATACTAGAAATTACCTATAAAAGATAAAGAGTCACTACTTAGAAATTTACTTTTATTAAGAAACCACCTCTATATAAGAAATCAATTATGGAAGACCAAGAGTCACAACTCAGAATCCCACTTCAATATTTGGAGGAGAAATTAAACTTGGATCTCCTTAGTGTTCTAACCAATTACACTATGTACCTTGAAAAACAATACCTTAAGGATATCAAATTTTCACAATCTATGATAGTTCTTATTACTGTTTCTAGATTCAATTGTATGTGTTTTCTTCTTGCATCAACATTTTGAATCACACTATGTGATCCATCATTAAGATGATAGAGAGTTGAGTAGAAAAGTAGTTTGTTGCAGACCCAAAATAGTTTGTTGTTTTTCATTATACTTAGATCCAAACTACTTCTCTACTGTCGAACTCTCTATCACTCTGATAATGAATTACAAAACATAATCCAATTAGATATTGATGTAAAAATGAAAAAATACAATTAAATTCAAAAACAATAATAAAAATAACAATATCTTATAAACATAAAACTGACTATATCTTTTTTTAAATTCCATTGCCAAGGTTTTATTTGTATATAATGTATCTTGAGATTTCCATCAGAATGAACTTTATAATGCTTTCCTTTTCTTCTACAAAGAAACTCATGATCTACAATTTTTTCTCTCTTTCTCAGATAAACTCTTTAACTGCAAAAGTAGACAAGAGTACCATTGAAAAGATGCATGACTAAGCTAGTGAGAAATGGGGACCAGAGTTATCAACTCTTATGAAGGAAAATGCAGAACCATTTATAAATGTTTTACATGATCGAGAACCACTCAAACAACTCATTTGGAATCGTGTGGTGCTTGTGGGTGATGATGCACATCCAACTTCACCCCATGAAAATAGAAGCAAAAACAAGTCAATCATGGATGCAAGTGCTTTGGGTCAATCAATATCAAAGTGGGGTTTTGACAAGATTTCTACAACATTAGCTGATTATACGTCTATTAGGTGCCCTATGATATCACAGGGAGTATTGTACTCTCAAAATTTAGGTCTCTTGAAACAAGGTTTTCTGTTTGATCCTCCAAAAAGTTTTCTTGGGTTTGAGGTGTAATACCCCAAAAATGGGCCTCAGTACCATTAGCCCCCTATATCAATAAATTGATTGAAATCAACATTAAAGTCCTAATCCAAGGCACATCTGCACATCAAGATATCAAAACTCTAATCGATTTTATCACAAGTCTTCATCGGGGAATATTCTTAAATATTCCTAATTTATCTTAATTATCTCTAATTAAATATTATTCGGTGATAAATGATATTATGTTATTTATCCTAAGTGAAATTAATTGAATATGTTAAATATTTAATTAATTAAACTTCTTTTAGCCACAACCACTTTAATTAGATTTAATTAGATTATTCTTAATTAATATTATTTATTTGATAATAATAAAAAAACTCTAAAATAATTGATTGAATATATATTTAATTGATTAATTTAAGTTGTCAATTAATAATATGATTTTGAATAAAATTTTATTTAATAACTGATTAACCCACAAATCAGTTATTTAATTAATCAAATGGGTTGAGATTATTACACATGGAAATTAGATAAATAAATCAATATTAAGTATTTATCTACACATAAATCAGAAGGTTTAGTTAACTCAAATCTAACTATCTAGCTCATTCTGTTAAGTTTCTAACTCAACACTTGATTGTGAGTCATAAAGTTGATTTGTATGATTATCAAAAGTTAACTATTTATAATTCCATGATTACTTCTTAATCAATTCGAGTCAATCAAGGAGTGATTTGTGGTCTTTCCCATGAGTCATCAAATCTGGGTTTTCTATATAAATGACCCTTGGTTCTTCACAAAAAGTGTGCAATCTTGAGAATAACAGAGTTACATTGTCGAGTTCTTGATTGAGTGTGCCTCCATTGAGATCATTTCTATTTACATTTTTCTTATTTTTGCATTCTTGGTTTGATTTCATTTCATTGTCATCATAGCTTTAAATAATTTCATCTAGCTGAATTGTTATTATTGCATTGAAAACTACAAAATATAGCTTAGATCTTGCATTCATTTCAATCATCTAGCATTAAAATCCTTCGTCTAGATGTCGCATTGTCACTAGTCTTGGTCATAATGTGAGAATACTATACTCACATCTCTTAGAAGGTAGTAGATCATCTGGTTTATGATAGATTCATTGGTTGTTTACTTATTTATCATTTGTCTATAATGTTCTACTAAAGTGTTGTGTCTTCTTATCAAGTATAATTTTAACACAAACATTTTTGGCACCCACTATGGGGCCCGATATCGGATTTCCCCTTTTCTTTTCATCTCATTTCTGATCATTTTTCATCTGGTTCTTAGATTCTATGAATTTTCAGTACATTGTAGAGGAAATATCATACGACACTTTGGATTGACGTATCAAACAATCTTTTCTATCGTACAACATACAAAATTCACGTATTGTCATGTCAGAGTGCACCCATTGTGATTTAGTACAATTTTGTCATGTAGAAAGGTACCATGTGTCATACGACACTCAATACCATGTTTTCATTATCGTATGGGTTATTGTGATCATTTTTCAAGGTTTTTCCATGAAGTTTGATTAGTACTAATTATGACCTCTATTTTTTGTTGATGTATGATCATTTTTAGACAGTCTAATGCTTTTTACAAGACATGTGAGGAAGAATTGATTATTAAAAAATTGTGAAATCCAAATTGGCCTATTCTTGTCTTCACTTCTAAGCCCTTGTTTGCAGGAAACCTGTCAGAGATCACTTATCAAAGGAAGCTCAATCAACTTAAAATTTCTGACTTGTGGTTTTGTAGGTTGCCAAATCTTCGTCAAGTAAATATTATATCTGATTAAAATCTTTTTCATAGGCACATAGTTAATTAATTACATGTGGTATATTGACATAGAGGTAGATACTGAGGGACTATGCTCTTCTCTTTTATAGAGAATCAGAAACCAGAAGGTATCTCAGCCCTGGAAATATACATACTATCTCTGGATTAACTCTGTTATGTGTGTCTTGGATAGAGAAAAGGACAAGGTTAGGGGATTATGCTCTTATCTTTTTAAGATAATTAGAAACCTAGATCTTGTGGTCCCCAATCTCACATTTCAATTAAACCCTAGTGGGCCTGTCGAGGTCGAAAAATATCTTGAGAATGACCCAAAGTGATACAACATTTTCATTGTGATTCTGATTCACTATAAATATATGTGTGAGGGGATGAAAGCCTTGAGGGACATTGTTGAACTTGTTTGATTTATCAAACATGGTTGTGTATTGAGATGAGCAAAAACCGCGCTTAATATCCTACTTGTGAGACTTCACATGTGTTAATTTCTCATATCATCTTGTAATGGGACTATGGGATTCAATAATGAATGGATTCTTTTATTAAAATCCTAAGATAGTGGCCACTGATCTACCTTCAAAGGATTTGTGGTGCTTGTGCGAGGTGAATAGTAATCGCCCCAAGAAACTTGTCATATCGAGTCGCTTCCAATGTTAACACCCAAACATATATGGGCATCAATATCCATTGTGTGTTATTGGCCTCCCATATGGTGGGGAGTTGGGGGATGTGTTCCTAATTCAACGAGCAAGTGCTACATCTCTTCTCCTAGTTAGGTTAAGCTAGGTGTGTTTGATTCATTGAGTCAGTTCCCAAAGTGTTTTATTTGATTGTAAACCTACTGCTATGTTAAACATCCTCAGACAATAAAAAATACATAGACCATAAACTGGAAAACTACATGTTTTTCCTATGAGAAGTAACTTTGTGTCGTACAAGTATTGTCAACATTTGCAAGAAACAAAAACATTTTTTGGTATGAACTATGTATGGCTACCAAATTATCCTGCTAGGGTCCATTCTACATTGTATAAGCCTGCATATTGCCATAAGGCATTTTTTCACAAACTATCAGAAAACACATGCTTTTAATAGGAAAGTCAATCAACCCTCTATTTTGGTCAAAAATATGTTAGAAAAACTCACTGTGTCAGGTATAGAGCAGGTAAAATAGTAAGCCTCTTTCATTTTTTTTGGTGTTTTTGTATTGCTCAATTTGTCATCTTGGTGGCCAATCTGGAACACGTATTCACCTTGTGTCAAAAACCTTCTCAAACAACTTCAATTTTTCACCATCACTCAAAGACTAAGTGTCATGTATTAGTGTCCACTATTCTTTTGGCATCTACCCATACATCTTGGATACTGTATCCTTCGCTTATGTCAAGTTCATCTTTTCATTAGCAATCCAATCCAAGCTCATCTTGACAAAGTTACATCACTTGGTCTTTTTAGAATAGATTGTCATTTTAGTTTTCTTATCTTGCTCCAAGATTCACCTAAAATTTAATGGTGGAAAATAGAGCTTCCCTATGTAGAAAACAAGGAGAAGATCCCCTACTTAATCAAACATACGATCACAATCTTTACGAGGGAGACGAGTTAGGAAATCTATGCCTAAAGAGAGGTAACACACCTCCTCTTGAATCAACTCAAGATAACAATCAACATGTTGTTATGTCTCAAAGAGCACCTAGTCATGATTCACAAGGCCATGACTCTAATGAAGGAAGGATTCAAGAGCCCACACCTTCAAAATTGCACAAACAAAAATGATGATCTTTTTAAAAAACTCTTGAGACACTTCCTCCAAGAAGATAAGGAAGCATACTTCCTAGAACTAGCCCAAAAAGGGGCTAAAATTCCTCATAATTTTAATGTTGAAGACATCATAACACAAGAGGAAGAAACCCCTATCACATCCATGATGTGACAAATACATATTATGCAAGTCAAAATCAACAAACTGGAAAAGGAGAAAGAACCCAAAGAACTCTCAATGGATGCCTTGTGTTCATTTCCATTCAATTGAAACTTGTATATGTCACCACTCCCTCAAGGGGTGGAGATACCAAAATATGACAATTATGATGGTAATTTAGATCCACAAGGTCATGTTAGGGATTTTTCACCCTATCAATGGAGTTTATGCATTAACCAACCTACCTAATGTGTCTCTTCCCATGATCTTTGGGAGAGGCAGCCATTAATTGGTTCTCCAAAATACCTCCAACAATCAAGACTTTTGAGGAGTTGATCAAATTTTTCTATCAGCAATACTCCTACAACATTCAACATCCTATCATAATGATAGAGATATGAAACTTAAGATAGAAAATAGGAGAACCATTCCTAACTTTTCTCAAACGTTGGAGGAAAAAGTTCTCGCTATATCCTCGACAAATTCTAGAAAATGAGAAAATGGAAATCTTTATCAATAGTCTGATTCTGGAAATAAACTATCACCTTCAGATGCAAGGTCAAACTTCATTTGACAAAATGGTAGATAGTGCTACGAAAATAGAAGATGTACTTGTTCGCAAGGGATATATCACGCTTTACAAAGAAAATAAGTACGATTTAAGTTCCAATTCACACAACAAAGATAAAGTCAAATTTTGGAACAAGAACAAAAATGTTGTCATGGATGGTGTTGTTGACTACATCAGTGCTACACCCAAAGCACCAGCATTCAATCTCATGATTGGTACTCAAGCCATAAAAGCCTCAGAAAAGTAGACAACTAAGCCCCCTAAAAAGTCAAATGAATACAAACCATGGGTTACAAAAAAAAGCGTGAGTTCACTCCTTTGGGTGAGTCCTTGGAATCTTCCATAAACAAATTATTGGAAAATAACACCATCATGCTACCTGAGATAAAACCTTATGACCTAGAAGTCAAACCTAAGTGGTGGAAGGAGACCGATTTCTATGATTTTCACTGAAACAAGGGTCATAAAACCAATAATTGCATGCGCCTGAAACATCTTATTCAAGATAAAATTGATACTAGAGACATTTTCATTGACAATCATAAATCCAATAATGATCATACGACATTCACGGAACCTTTTCCAAAATATAATCAGGGAGAATCATCTTCTTCCAAACCAAATATGGGTGCTAAGGTCAATTACTCGTACTCTGGTAACAATGAAGTAATCAACATGGTAGAGCCATGCACATCTCAACATTGCACTATCATTACTATTGTAAAGAAAGACAAAGATAATAGATCGGCCAATGCAGTCACTAGATCTCAAGCTCAGGTAACTCTTCTAGGACTAAAATTAGGTTTATCAAATGCCCCAAAAGTGCCCCTCAACCTTACATCAGCAACTAAACAAAGGACTACATCTAAATCTTCCAGTTCTAAAGGGTCCAAAACAACATCTTCAGGATATAGCATTATACAATAGCTTCAACACACTGATGTGAAGATCTCCATATTCGAGTTGCTTCAGATTTCTCCTACTCACTGAGTAGTTCTAGACAAAGCTCTCATCAATTCTAATGTTCCAGAAGATCTTAACCTTGATCGGTTTTAGACCATGGTGATTCATTTAACATCTCCTCAATACATATCATTTTCAGAAGAAGATGACAATTCACTAAGTCATCCACATAACCAGCCATTACATATTGAATTCATGATTGAAAACCATTGTGTCAAGCATGTTTTGATAGATGGAGGAACTGGTCTAAACATTTGTTCATATAAAGTGGTTACTCAACTTGGGTTATCATAAAATGCTAGTGATCCAAAAAATAAAATCACAATAAAATCATATGATGAGCAAGAAAGATCTTCAAAGGGAGTCATCGTTTTGCCTGTCACAACAAGACCTCTAATTAGAAACATCACTTGTCAAGTATTGGACCTCCCGCTAGCCTATAACATCCTTTTAGGAAGGCCCTGGATTCATGAAATGCAAGCAATTCCATCAACATACCATCAATGTGTCAAGTTCCCATATGATAGAGTAGAGGTTAAAATACCCACAGATATGTCAGTATCTTGCAATGCTTAGAAAGAAAGCATCGAAAAACTTGTTCTAAACAATAGAGAGTCTTCTACAAAATAGAGTGATGTAGCCTCCACATCCAAATTGGAAGGCATAGAAAAGGAGATCAAAATCACAGATATAGGTATGGGAGAATACATAATAGATCCGGTTCTATCTCTTACATCTCTCCCACTCTCACCCAAATCTTATGGGAAACCTTCAGAGAAAATGAAACCTATAACTATAGAGCCACATGTCATCTATGACGAGAGTTTCATCACAGAATAGGTATCCAAACAAGAAACAGATGAAGAAGAGGCTATGCTAGCTTGGTTATAGAAAGATGAATCTCAATCAGAAGTGGTTCAGGATTGTGAGTCTAAATCACTTAAGATTCCTCCAAAATCCTATGGACCAGGGAAAAAGATAATTTCCAAAATGGGATACACTGGAACAGGACCTCTAGGAACAAGAGGAAAAGGTATCATAAAATCCATTGAACATTTTGGAAAGACAAACAAAGATACAAGAGGCATAGGTTATCAAAGAAAACCTTTCCATCTTAGTGGGAATTCTACCTATGTCATAGAGAAATTAGAACCAAGAACAAATACTCAAGAAGAGGAGGAAACATATCATAAAGATAGTTATGATTCAGAGAAAACATATGTTTTTCCTTATGAACATATACCTCGGCACATCTTGGAACATCTTAGTGATGAAAAGAAACCTAAGGAAAGAGTCAATGTGGTAGACACACAAGAACCTACTACTGCACAAGAACAAACTGGTACACAAGAAATAGTCGCAACACAAGAACCGACTAATCTAGAAAACAAACAAGAAGAAGAAGGTATACCCATCACCATAGCTGAACATTTGGGATACTCTAGTGATACTAAGACAAATTCACATGAATATGAATTCCGTTCAGAATCTAAAGGCAACTTTGCTTGGGGAATTTGTCCCGATTTCACACATGTTCTTGAATTTCCCAAAGATCCTGATGAGGAATCTAATGACTATTAATGGGGAGTCATTCCAGAACCAGAAGATTAGGAGCTCATAATAGACAAACATATTGATGTTATTCACTGATATGCACCTACAAGTGACTTGAGTCAAGAAAAACACAATAGACCTCATGGATCTTATTCACTTATTACTAACACAGGATCCAACGATGGCATTGAGATGCTTAATGAACTAAACATCTTAAGCAGAAGTATCATCTTAGCATTCAAGAGTCAAATCAGAACCAATGATGACAACACTGTATGTGTAAACACTCTTAGACATTCCTTCGCTAATATTACTACCAAACATACAAAATTTATTGACCAAACATCCAGAGACCCAAGCCAAGATATCCACACTTTCCAAACGGACTATGCTTTAGCATGGTACCTAAATGCGGTTGAACCCATGACAACTTCCATCAGTGAACCTAGCATCATCATGACAGAGTCAGATATCAAATATCTCAGTCAGAAAAATAAAAACAAAAGGAACAAGAGCTCTAAGGGTGAAAACCACTATGTGGCAGACTCAGAGCCAAAAATAGTAAAAGTTAAAAATGTATCAGAGGGTGAAAACCTCTCCGAGGCGCCCAAAGATGAGATATTTGATGTCCTTCCAAGTCATTTATAGGACAGATCACCATTTTTTATAGAACCAACTCAATCTATCAATTTAGGCACAGTGGAAGAACCTCGGTTGATTCATGTTGCAAAATCCCTATTAGAAGAGGAGAAACAAGAATTTACCAAATTCTTAACAGAGAAAAAGATAGACTTTGCATGTAAGTATTCAAACATGTTGGGATTAGATCCTAATCTGATTAATGTGTCATCTCTCTATAGCTCTAAGAGTTAAACCAATCAAGTAGAAGTTGCAAAAAATGCACCCTCATGTTGCACTTCTTGTCAAAGTTGAGCTAGAGAAATTACTCAAAGTAGGATTCATCAAAGTCATAGACTATGTTGAATGGATATCAAACATCATTTCAGTGTTAAAACTAGATTAGTCTATCCAAGTATGCACAAATTTTAGAGATGTATACATAGCATTCCCAAAGGATGACTTTCCACTACCAAATATCGATATGATAGTGGACATGACTGGGGGATTTGAAATGTACTCCTTAATGGATGGCTTGTCTAGATATAACCAAATAAAGATATCCCCAGAGGATCAAGAGAAGACAACTTTCACTTGTGCATGGGGTACTTTCTACTGGAATGTAATTCCATTTGGTCTAAAAAATGTCAGTGCTACTTATCAAAGGGCCATGACATCTATCTTTCATGATATGATGCATAAAAACATGGAGGACTATGTGGATGACACATTGGCTAAATCAATGAAGAGATCTGAACACTTATCTAAACTGGGTACAATACTAAACATAATGGAAAAATTTAGTCTCCAACTAAATCCCAAGAAATGTGCCTTTGGTGTCACTTCAGGAAAACTCCTAGGATACATTGTTTCTAAGAATGGTATAGAAGTGGATCCGGAAAAGGTCAAAGTAATCATGGAGATATAACCTCCAAATAATATTAGTCAAATGCGTACTTTTCAAGGAAGAGTAAAATCTATCATACGCTTCATCTCTCAGTTAGTTGATATATCACAACCTTTCACTAAAATATTGCATAAAGGTGTGACTTACAAATGGAGTGAAGAATGTGAAACGAATTTCAACCACATTAAGTAATACTTGGAAAATCCACCAATTCTCATGCCTCCTATTCAAGGAAAGCCATTGATATTATATGTTTCAGTAACAAATACATTACTGGGGGCATTATTGGCACAACATCAGTTGAACCTTAGTGGCATATGAAAAGAATTACTCTATGATAGAGAAAGAATGTCTAGCTGTGATCTTTACATCACAAAAACTAAGACACTGCATGTTGGCTCATACCATACACCTGGTAGCAAAGATAGATCCACTGAAATACTTATTAAGCAAAGCTTCTCTCATAGATAGATTAGAAAAATGGGTATTGCTATTCAGATAATTCGACATTGAGTATGTTGAGAGGAAAGCCATCAAAGGACAAGTCATCGTAGATCAACTAGCTGAGGCTCCACTGTTTGATGACCAACCAATGCAAATAGAATTTTTTGATGCTTCTATCATGCACCTATCCTCAAGAACATGGCAATTATTCTTTGACGGGTCTTAAACACAAAATGGGTCTAGAGTTGGTATCTTGTTCATCACTCCACAAGGATACCCTATTCCAAAAGCATTCAGAATCAATTTTCCTTGCAATAATAACATAGCGGAGTATGAAGCTTTGTTAAATGGAATGAAATTGGCAATAGAATGGAAAGTAACGAAATTGTACATTCATGGTGACTCCCAACTGGTCATTCACCAAATCAATGATGTGTATCAAACAAAGGATGAGAAGCTCATTCTATACAAATGGATGGTAGATGATCTAAAGAACTACTTCATTTCTTTCACATTTAAACAGATACCCAGAATGGAGAACAAGGCAGCTAATACCATGGCTACACTATTATCTTTACTGTAGCAACCAAAACATGAGCTATGCTATGAATTCCTAGTGGAAGCACTATCATTCCTTGCCTATGATTACCCAAAAACCTGCATGATTTGCATTGTTTTTGGTCATGATTCATCATGTTACAAAAATGTCTATTCTTACCTTCATGACCATGTCCTTCCCGATAGCCTTAACTGTAATGAAAAATGACACCTTATCTAAAATGCGTCAAGGTATGTCATCATTGGTAATGATCTATACAAACAAAGTCTGGATGGTACACTTCTTAGATGTTTAGAGCGAGAAGAGTCAAAATGTGCATTAGAGGAAGTCCACGATGGTATTTGTGGGTGACATTCCAATGGTCTAACATTAGCTCAAAAACTCATTAGGGTGGGGTACTATTGGCTGGATATGGAGAAAGAGGCTGTGAAATATGGCAAGAATTGCAAGAAATGCCAGGTCCATGGTAACTTAATTCATGCACCAGGTAGAGATTTGATTCCATTTACAACACAATGGCCCTTTCAACAATGGACATTTGATCTCATAGGAGCCATATATCTACATTCATCAAATGATCACACCCATATAATCACAACAACTAATTATTTCACAAAATGGATTGAAGCAATTCCATTGACACAAGCAACCGACAAGCAGATTTCTATGTTCATCCTGAACTATATAATTTTCCAATCTGGTATCCCACACTCCATCATCACTGACAATGGAGGCCAATTCAAAAATAAGGACCTAGATTCCTTATGTTCCAAATTCAAGATCATTCAACATTGGTCATCCATATACTATCCACAGGGAAATGAACAAGCTGAAGCATCCAACAAGAACTTACTCAAGATCTTGCTCTGCACAGTCAACAAAATAAGGAGATATTGGCATCTGATGATAAATCCAACTCTGTGGGCCTATAGGACAAGTATAAGAATGCACACTGGGGCTACTCCCTTGGCTTTAGTATATGAGACTGAAGTGGTACTACCTATAGAGGTTGAAATCCCATCTCTAAGAATCACAATGCATGGTCTCATAACCGATGACGATTATAGAGTGTCCAGGTTGCAAGAACTTGAATTACTAGATGAGCACAGGCAAGTTGCATATGATCATCTCAGAGTATATTAGAAACAAATGTCTAGAGGCTACAACAAGAAAGTTAGACATAGATAATTTCAGGTCGATGATCTAGTCTTGAGAGAAAACACTAAAAATCAATCTCATTGAGAACGCAAAGGGAAATTTGAACCCAACTAACTGGGTCCCTTTGTTGTTACTGTTGCTTTTGGCTATGGTTCCTACCCACTCTCAATGACATAAGGAGAATAGCTCTGGGAACCGATCAATGTTCTTCATCCTAACAAATTCTATGCCTAGACACTCAGTATGGGAAAATGTCTTGGAAAAGTAACTAAAAATCAGATAAAGTCCTGAAAAAATGATCATCCTGGTGAAAACCTAGCAATAGGTGCCTTGATGATACACAAAAAAAAAATGGAAAAAAAAAAAAAAAAACTGCCTTGGTGAAAACCTGGTAAACAGGCACCTTGGTAGCAAAAATAGAATCTCCACCAAGATGGTGAAAAACTAATAAATAGGAGTTGTATGAAACACTCCATCTGTCAATCTAATCTTGGTAATCTCACAGCTTTTTGTACTATTTTAGTTTGTACATATCTCCTAATGCTTTCACATCTCACAATTCCTTAGGTCAGTCTATGCACAACACAACAAGAGTCTGAAACCGATCGATGTTTACAACTTGGTGGAATTCCTAGTCATATCATATGGTCCTCATTACCTCAAAAAATTCATATCTAATCAGTGTCTTTTGGTGTCTCATCTGAGTCAGTTATTCTATCTCCCTACCAATAAAGAATTTTTGTAACTGACCTCAACACAAACAAGCACACCACTACAACAAATCAACCTTTGAGATATGCTGAAATATTTTTGTATGCTAGCTGTTTCACATAAGATTTTTGCATATTATGTCCCTTGAGCTAATCAATGATGTCCTTCATGGATTTAACAAGGCAAGGATAGGGACATAATCTTTTATTTGTCTTCTGCGTGTGAGTGAAATCTAATGCTTTAAAAACTCTGGATAGAATTGGTGTGGACACTATAAGTGCTTCCATCATGATTGGATTGCCATGTGTACCTCAACCTTCGATACCCTGACCCTTTAGAGAGGTTGGATCTAACTTCATGTTTTGAGTGATTTCTTACTCCTACTGTGAAATGAGACATTACCCAAGGATGTGAACGATAAAGGGTCACTGCAGGTATATCTATTATTTTATGAAATAACTCATCACAAGTCATTGAAAATAAACTCTTACTCATATGCTTGGCATGTTTGTATGCAAGGTGTATTCGGTTCATCACAACATCTATGCTATGATGCTTATACAAATTGATAAATCAAATGGAAATGATATTCAGGTCATCCTGGCTCTTGTGCCTTGGTGCTTATATCTGATCCGACTAATAGTCAATATTCATACATTCATGGCTACCTAACCAATGAGTGTTGTATCGACATTCAGTGTTATGAAATATTTAGTATGAAAAAGACCACCAAAAGATCAGTGACTAGGTCCTAGGTTGCATCTCATTTGTGTCCTGCATTGTGTCTGGTTGCATATCATTCATGCTTTGAATTCATCATAGCAATTTGTGTTCTCAAGATTATACACTTAAAACATCAAAAGACCGAGGGTAATGTGAAGGTCTATTCAACTGACAAACAAGCAATCGTCATCTCAAGATAAACATCCTTTTTGACAAAGACAGAGCACTTGAATTCTTCATGTACCTGCAAACTCATCATGTGGATCGCTGCATTTTCATTTACATCATCATTTCATCAATCCATTTCATACATACATTTGCATAACTAAATATAACAAACAAGTGCATTTTCATAATCCATACAACATCAAAATATATCCATAATGCATAATCATACATAAATACATACATTTAAAAAGACAAAATTGCATACATTTGCATCACATGATGAACAATCTCATACATCAAAACTACAAGTGCAATGAAGTCAAATCAATAGATCTCATATATATATATCGAAACAGTCAAGGGGTACCTCTCAAAATATACAATATAATTGGAGCATGAATGTGCATACATCTACATCATCAATGATGAGCTACAATGAGCTATACATGTACATCAAAACTAGTCAAAATCTACAAAGGAAACTATAAAGTCAGCTCTCTGCCTGATCCTTGCACATCAAGTGCATCTCTTCCTCTAGCAGGGGCCTCTAGTGGTGGATATTCTCTAGGTGCCCTCGCTCCCTCAGAACTTAGCATATAGTATGAATAGGATGGAACCCTTTTATCCACTGGGATGCATGCAAAATAAGCTAACACATAGTATGTCACCCTACTCGTCTGATGGACAACCTCAACTTGCAAGGTGCATTTCACTTCTCTGGCCTCCCCCAACTGTGTGTCCCGCTCTGCCAGTCTGATCTCCAGTGTGATTCTCTGGGCTCTAAACTCCTTCACCTGCTAGCGGAGTTGGTGAATGGTATCTTGAGGGGTGTGTCTCAACCCCTCCTCTACAATATCCTCACCTCCACCCACCATGGCCTCCTCACCTCCCAGACCCTCCCCTCTCACTCGGTGTCTCCTCAACTCCACACCCAAGTCAAAATCAGGAGCATCCTCCGCCTTTCCCGTGGGTACATCTTGATCACCACCAATAGCCTCATTTGCACCCACAGTACCACCAACTGCACCTAGGGTACCACCCTCTCCCCTAGTCCATCTCCGTCACACCACTGATGGTCTAGGCAAAGGAACCGCACGCTACCTAGGGGCAGGTCTCACCTCCTGTCTCTTCTAGGTAGGATCTCCAATACGTCTTTGTACTAAAGGAATTTGCTGCACAGGTGGAATCTGTGCATCCTGTCTCCTTAAACCCTGACCTCGGGGAGCACCTGTAACATATATCACCTCCTCCATCATGGGAATAGGCTCGGTCAAATCAAAAAACTGAGGAAAGGGGTGTGCTGCAAGGTGTGCTATGTATGCATCTGTGACCCCAACATCAACAACCTGTGATCTGTAATCCCAATCCATGCTTTGGAGACCACTATACTCCTGCATATAGACTACATAGGAAAGACGAGGGCTCCAACCTAAGCCCATCTCCCACACCTGTCGAGCATAAGAGGAAAACTCCTATAGAACATCTTGGATGAGGCCATATTGCCTCCAGACATGAGTAATAACAAACCTCTCAAGCACATTGGTCAACCAACCAATGAGAGGGTGAATCTGATAGAAATGTCCAAACTGTGCCCTAGATATGGGCCATGCCTCGATCTAAAGGTATGGTCTCCAGATCACCACTATCATATCATCCAGGACCCAACACTAGTACTCTATCTGACCCATCTGAGCCTGTGTCACATATCCTTCATACCTGTAAACAAGTGGTTGTTGGGGCTGTCTCTCATCACCGCGAATGGGCCAACATATAGGGATATGCTCCCATGCCCATATCTGTAAAACTAGAAATTCATGTGCAAAAATCTTGGCCTCGTGATACACAACCTCATACATCTATAGAAACATATGGGCTAGTAAGCACTATCCCCATCCAAGTTGTGTGGGTTGTGCCATCAATATATGAACCATAGGAGCCCAACCCATCAAGAAACCGTTCTGCTAATGGTCTTCCATGATCACTCCACCGATCATCCCTACCAAGATACACTCAAGTCTATGAGTGTGCCTATATCTCTGCACCAAAATCTCCCAAGGGATCTATTGGGACACCTTCTCATATGCACCAAACACAGATTGAAAGGCCTGTAACCCTGTATTCCCTGAGATCACATAGTCTGAATGGGGACCATGGAAGGGAATCCTTAATATATGATATACATCCTCAGGGGTAATGGTGATCTCCCCGGTCGATAGGTGGAAGGTCTGCATCTCTAAATGAAAATGCTCAATCAATGTTGTTAGCAGACCATGATTTTCCCTAATCTCAGGCAAACCAATCAATTGCTCAAAACTGCAAGCTGCGAGGTGAACTCACATAGGGTCTGGTAGTGAAATACAGAGTCTCTGTATGGCGGGATGTGTCACCCTCAGTCTCTGTATGGCAGGATGTGTCACCCTCACATGTATGTTTGGATACGATATCTACAAACACCAAAGAATGAAGAGAAACATCAGTCAATCGATCTGAATCAATGTAGAATTGATGAAAATCAACAATTTAATCATTCTACAAGGTACAATTAAGGTCACAAAATCAATCCGAGGAATTAATTTTTTTGAAAAAATGCATTAAGTGCCTTAAAAATGTTCATTGCTTTTCATACAACAATAAAGAAATTAAAAAATTGGTATCAAGTGTCATACGACAATCCACTAGGTCCCATATGACAATTCTTCCCATATAGCAATATACTAAGTCCCATATGACAAACTTGGGAGATCAACAAATGTCGTATGAGATTTGGGTTTGGCTCATACAACAACCATGACAAATGCAGATGACAAATGAAATTTATGTGAATTTTCATACGACAATACACCAAGTGTCGTACGACAATCAGAGAAGCAAAAAATTAAAAACAATAAAAAATGCATAAAAATCCAAAAATTCAATAAAAACATGTTAAAATGCATAAAATGAGGAGTAAAAAGGACTTACAGGATTGTTGTACTATCGGGGTCTCTAGTATCGTCGGGATCGCTTGAATCAGTGAGAGGAGACAAAATTTCGCTCAAAGGGCTCCACAAACTCACAAAGTCAACCGCGCAAATGATTTCAAAAATGACCCTTTCGACTTTATATAGGTTTTGACCTAATTTTTAAAAGTGCTCTGATTGGCGTGAAAATAGAACCCCTAGCTAATTTTGACGTCCTAAATCCATTTTTGGGATCAAAATCAAAATATGAGATTGTTCCATTTGTCAAAATCGTGATTTAAAATTTGGACCCAAGACGGTCGACTGCTTGCATAATCGACCTTCATGACATCAATAAAACCCAGATCTCAACCTATTTGATCATCTTACATCAAATTTTTGGAATTTCAACTTGGTCAACCATGGGCAACCCATGGTGAAATCTGGTCAAAATTGGTCAACAGGACCTCTAAATGATGTAGAATGTGTCCCTGGAAGTATACAACCAATTCCAAACTCGATCACCTAGCTTCTCATCAATTCACACTGGCTTTCTTGCCAGATTTCAATTTTAATCCCGAAGGGGGCATGGTACTATACATCATTAACCAAAATCAAATCTATTAATCAAACTTTATATTGACAAAACTTTTTCAAATCTTCTTCAGCAATCAAGACAACAACCAAGTCTAATTGCCGACTCAATCAAAGTCCTCGTCACTTGGGGCATATCAGATTCATCAAAATCCACATCAATTTGGTATTCTCATTATCTTGTAAATTGTATCACCTCTTCGTAACCATCAGTTCAGATGTGTTATTTCCTTGATTCTTCGTAACTGAAGTGTTCGGAGTTGGTATCCTTTTGATTCCTTTGGACAAGAAGGTCTAGAGTCAGGATATTTAAATTCCTCGTAATCATAGGTTCAGAAGCAGATGTCTTATCACTTCAATGTTTCTAATGTTTCTAATTCCATGATTACTTGCTAATCAATTCGAGTCAATCAAGGAGTGATTTGTGGTCTTTCCCATGAGTCATCAAATATGGGTTTTCTATATAAACGACCCTTGGTTCTTCACAAAAAGTATGCAATATTGAGAACAATAGAGTTATACTATCGAGTTCTTGATTGATTGTGCCTCCATTGAGATCATTGATATTTACATTTTTCTTAGTTTTGCATTCTTAGTTTGATTTCATTTCACTGTCATCATAGCTTTAAATAATTTCATCTAGCTTAATTGTTATTATTGTATTGAAAACTACAAAACTATAGCTTAGCTCTTGCATTCACTTCAATCATCTAGCATTCAAATCATTCATCTAGATGTTGCATTGTCACTGGTATTAGTCATAATATGAGAATACTATACTCACGTCTTTAAGAAGGAAGTAGATCATCTAGTTTATGATAGATTCATTGGTTGTTTGCTTATTTATCATTTGTCTGTAATGTTCTACTGAAGTGTTGTGCCTTCTTAGCAGGTACAATTTTAACACACACATGAGGTAGATGCAAACCTAAGTGACCAACTTATTCAAAGGAATATGTGTTTCTTCAAGCCAAATTGTTAGAAAGTTTTGTGTCGGTATCATAATGTCTTCCTACATACATGAGAAGAATTACAATCTTGTAGTTTTACATGGATATTAAAATTAAATTCAATAGTTTGTTTTTTCAAAACTGATGATAATCTTCATAAGGGAATTTCTAGATGATGAAATTGTTGGTAGTTTTTTATGCTATTTTTAGTAACTTAATTGTAATTTGTAGTTTTGGTTTCATGATTCTAAAACTTCTATTTATTGAATGAATAAAAAAATTTATCTGTCTTTGGACAATTTCTATATTTGTGTTTGCTTTTCAATTTTTTATTATGGTCAGCTGGACATGTGTTATCAGTAGCTTCTCTAAGATAAATATATCTAAGGTCCATGATGATGATAATAACCTGTAGCAAGAGGGAAATCTTCTTCTCATGTTGGATGATGGTGGGATCCTAGAATCAAGATTATGATCATGCTTTTATTTTGATTTTATTTGGACTTAATATCTATGTTGTAAACTTAACAATTACTAAGTAATTGAAAGTCATCAATTCAACCATTTCATTTCTACTTTTGACATGGTTATATCTATATTTTTTGGAGTAATCAAGTACTATATGTGCATGTGAGGTCAATGGGGTTGTGCTCAAATGGCAAGGTCATAAGGTTCTCATGTTGGAGACCCATATTCTGGAAGAATAAAGTAAAAATTGTGTGTGGGTATTTCATGGGTTTTGTAGGTGCTCTAGATGCAGCAAAGGTGGATCTAACAATCTATCCCAAGAACAAACCTTAAATTTTGTAACATGGTCTAGCGTATAGAAGGCAAGTCAACCTATGTTCCCAATTTGACCTAAATGCCCATCAAAGAAAGTGGGTGGAGTTCTTAAAGAACTTTATGAATTTGACTTTTCTTATGTAAAAGAAAAGGAGAATTGAGTAATGAATACATTGAGTTACAAAGCTAGTTTGGTATCTATCATACAAAATAGAATCAACCTATTAGATACCATTAGACAAACACAAGCATTGGACCCTTTTCCTAGAAAATGAAGTTAGACTTGAAGCAATCTATGAAATGAGGAGACAACTCATAATGAATGAGTATAGTGCAAGAGAGGGGAAATGGGCCTATATGCCATTAATATGGCACGAAAACTCTCAACTTGGGGTGGTAAAGGTAGGTAGTATGAAAAATAGGTGCACTAAGAAAACTTCTACTCAAGACCTCTATAAATTTGCAATGTGGGCTTAGTTTGAGAGAAACAAATCTGTTAGAATGCAAACAATAGAGGAGAACTAAAAGGAAAGCATAGAATGATGTGAGGGAGAGAGAATATATTTTAAAAAAGTGAGGAGAGAGGGTACTCAAATCATGTGAAGGAAAGTGTGGAGGGGAAAATATGAAGAGAAGGCAATAAAATTGTGTAGGAGAGAAGGAAAAAAGAGTGTAAGGCAAGATAAAGGCAAATGGAAGGTGTTAATTGGGGTTAATGGGGTTGAGGCGATTTCGGAGTAGTTTGAAGGTAGGAAAACCATTAAAATATGAGAAAGAGTAGTCTCAATAGGATAGAAGATCCCACACTAGGTATTTATGACTTTTTTCAAAATCGTGTCTCTATAAAATTTTCTATAATAGATTATTAGAAATAAAGTTCCCTCATTGGTTAAGGTAAGGAGTATGAAGTATATGGAGAATCCTAGTTTTATTTTTTAATTAAATTCATGTACAAGCTATGTCTTGTTTGTAGAAACATTTGATTTGATCAATAAAAATTTCTATTATGGTTAAAAAAATGTATATCCTAGCAATACATATTATATGTTTAAAAAGAATAGATCAAGGGAAAAAGATTTGGCATGACATTAAAATTTGGGGTAAAGAGGAATATGATGTTTAGTGCAAATTTTGTATCTCGTGAGAGATTTATGTCTTCTAATCCAATACACATAAGGTAGTTATAATTTTTTTTAAATGGTAAACATAAACCAAACGCATGATCTATATTTTCAAAACTTCTCTAGTAATATGACATCAAGAAACACTCTCATAACATGATACATTCAAAATGTGTTTGTTAAGAAGGTTCTAGAAATGTTTAGTTAAAACTAGAATAACATATTCCTATATACACTCAAATTGAAGCTTGGTGAGAGTTATGCATGCCATCAAAGCATAATTTAAAATAGATTTTTGTCCAATGTTATAATTGCAAGAGCCACATCCTATCACCATAGCCTTAAAAAAAACTCATGCAAGAAGAGTTTATGCACAAAGAATCTCTTGAATGATATCAATTTGTGATGAATTCTCTTTGTAGCTAATAATGTATAAATATGATTTGAAGTTCCTACATTTTATTTTTTATTTCTAAGAATATTGCTTCCTTATGGTCAAATAAGGCACTACAATTTTTAAGGTATATTCTTCTTGAAAAATATAGTTATAAGGACTACAATAATAGTCCATTATCATGCTTACTATTGATAGGTATACAACAATAGTATATGATACACTTATTTTTGTATAAGTTTTTTCTTATTCTATGTAGTTAGGCTCAAACATGTTAAACATTAGATAATGAACATTCAAACATAACTACAACAAAAGAAATGCACATACCCTCTAATAGAGATAAAACAAGTGCACCCAAGGCTTGTTTGATTTTCTCTTTTGGAGAATGTGGGTGTGCTCTCTGGAACACAATAAAATATCCCCAAATGCAAGCTCAAAGATGAAGTATGAAGCCTATATGCACTAATGGAGAAAATAGCTTGCAAACTAGTATGAGGAACTAGCAACAAGCAATGATCCAAGGATGAGTATGAAATTAGAAATAGCAATAATACTAGATATGAAATGCAATACTAACTAACATGAATTCAAGATGATTCTAACATGCTATTGATATTCAAGATTCAAACTAAGAAATAAACTAACATGGATTTTCTCTGAAAAGTGCTCTAGAATGAAAATGACATGATAACTCAAATATGCAAAGGATGGATAAAATGCTTGAGGCAAGCATCCTATTTATAGATTTTTTGAGGGAGATAGAGGCTTGAATGAGATGGCACCTTTGTGATTGTTATGTATGTGGAGCCTAATCAGACTTATCCACAGGGTCAAGGGGTAGTGCCCCTTGTGGGGTCCTGGGGTAGCGCCCCAGGTGGGGTCAAGGGGAAGAGCCCTTGATGGGGTCAAGGGGCAGTGCCCCTTGCAGGGTCAAGGGGCAGAGCTCCTGATGGGGTCAAGGGGCAGTGCCCGGTAGGGTTGAGGGGCAGTGCCCCTCGATGCTAAGAATGACTTAATAATATTGGAATGTGTCGGCCATCAATTTTCTATTCGTCGGAGTATTTTTGCCCTAATTTCATTATGTCAAAAATACTTGTAAAAAGGGCTTAGGGTTCGAGATTGAATGAATGAGGGATTAATGTAGCTTCCTGCGGCGGTATTGAGTTGCAGGTTTCAGATTGTAATCGTTGGATAATAATAAAGATATTGGACTCACTATTTGTGGACCTAGCCCAGGGATTGGGTGAACCATGTTAAATTCTGTGTTGTTGTGTTCTCTTCTATTTGTTAATATTTGCATTTTATGCTTATTATCCTAACATGTGGCATCCACATAGGAGCCACATAGTATGTAGAAGTTTGGATTGGCTCAAATAGGCTAATGGAATGTAAACATATATAATATATGTGTGGTGACCATTACTGGCCCTATATGTACCACTTTATTTTGAATTTGGATTCAATATATATCTTTGAAAATTCAATTGCATTTTGTAGAGAGAAAAAAATATTTCTTAGAAAATTTTCTATTGTATCTAAAAAATTCTACTATGGTAAGGGTAACCTAGGAAATTCTAGCCAGATAGATGCAAAGAGCTCTCTCATCAAAGATAATAAAGTTGTGAGTTTGGGGTGTGAAAACAAGAAGGGAACGTGTTTGAGAATGGCTTCTATGAAAAACTTTAAATGAAAAAAAAAAAACTTTTTGTGAGATTCGAGAAAAAATCAAGGTGGATCTTATGCAAGACTCAAGCCTTGCTTACCTATTTTTTAGCATGCATTTAGGAGGAATCCTCCAAATATACTATCATAGTAAAGTAAAAATTTCATGTCAAATGAAAGCACTATCAATTGTTAGGATGGACATGACCACATTTGAAATTTTTTCAAAAGATGAGCAATTGAATGTGGGAATGGGATGACCATATTTAGAAGTGTTTCTAAAGAGATACTTTGTGAAATATTTTAAAAATGAACTTCAAGAATTACTTTTTCAATGAAACTCCATATATTGTAAAACAATCAACACAAGCTATTAAATTGATAGTTTTTTATATGCTTACTCAAATTCTAAGTTGGTGTTTACCCTCTAATAATAGCATTAACAACTTTTAGAGAGTCCTCTTCCAAATGGAAGCGTGGCATTGATAATTTCTTTTCCATGTATAGAGCATTCAAGGCTGCTTGTACTTCTACTTTGTTATATGTACCCTCGTCGAGTCATTTTGCCCCTAGAGCAATTGTATTGCCTTGTCAATCCCTCGCTACATACTCTATCCCAAAAGGACTTGGATTATCTTTTGATGCACCATCAAAATTGAATCCCTAGTCTCTCGCATTGAATATATGTTTCTCCACAAACTCCTAGATTTTCCCAGGAATGTTGTTTGGTATCTTTAGCAGTAGAGTAGATTTTGCTTTTGATAGTGGCATAGAAACCAATAGGTAGAAGTTGAGATTGGCTTAAATTGGCTAATGGAATGTAATATATATATATATAAGGTGGCCACGATTGGCCTTATATGTACCACTTTATTTTGAATTTTGATTCAATATATATCTTTGCAACTTCGGTTGCATTTACAGAGCAAAAATAAAATTTCTTAGAAAAATTGCTATTGTATCTAAAAAATTCTAGTATGGCAAGGGTAGCCTAGGAAATTCTATCCAAAGAGATGCAAAGAACTCTCTCATCAAAGATGACAAAGTTGCGAGTTCAAGGTGTGAAAGCAAGAAGGGGTGCACAGATAACCAATGATCGTGTTTGAGAATGGCTTAATATATGACTAACTTTAAATGAAATCAAAAAGAAAAAAAACTTTTGTGAGATTCTAGAAAACATCGAGGTGGATCCTATACAAGACTCAAGCCTTGCTTACCTATTTTTTAGCATGCATTTAAGAAGAATCCTTCAAATAAAATATCACACTAAAGTAAAAATTCCATACGAAATGTAAGCACTATCAATTATTGAGATGGACATGACCACATTTGAAAGTGTTTCAAAAAAATGACAATGCCAAATGCAAAAATAGGCATGACCACATTTAGAAGTGTTTCTTAGAAACATCCTTTATAAAATATTTCTAAAATGAACTTCATGAATTACTTTTGCAATGAAACTCCATATAATGGAATACCATCAACTCCAACTATTAAATTGATAATTTTTAAGATCATTTAAACTATAATAATACTACTACCGAAGCTGATTAAGTAAACAAA
Source organism: Chamaecyparis obtusa (assembly GCA_027943335.1). Classification (NCBI taxonomy): domain Eukaryota; kingdom Viridiplantae; phylum Streptophyta; class Pinopsida; order Cupressales; family Cupressaceae; genus Chamaecyparis; species Chamaecyparis obtusa. Next base: position 837,724 of record BSBK01000035.1, on the reverse strand, counting down.
ACTTGCTTCGAATAGGAGTAAAAAACAAAATCACATGAAAATCTGCAGCAACACAAGCAAAGCCAAACCTTAACTGTAGCAAGCTAATTATATCCCTTACTCTCTTGGTTTACCTTGATTAATGGCTTTTTAGAATTGAATATATAGAGAATCTACAGCCACAGATGGCATTGTTAATGTTTTAACCTCACGCCTCACACCCACATTGTCTTCAGACAAAAACAATATCCTTGATCATAATGGCAGCAAAGAAAAGGAGAGGAATTTCAGAGCCTAAATTTTGTGCTTCCAAAGGTACAGGGAGAGGAAGATGAAGGTGGTGGTTGTCGGAGGCAGCATAGCCGGCCTGGCATGTGCTCATGCTCTCTTTTCAGCAGGCTGTAAGCAAGTGATTGTCTTGGAGAAGGTAAAAACCTTAAAACCTGCTGGAGCAGGGCTGGGCCTGGACTCCCACACATGCCAAATTCTGGCTGAATGGGACCTCCTTCAACAATTCATGGATTCCACCCTTCCTCTCACCATCGATCAGGTCACATTTCTCTTTCTTCCCATTATTTTCACAGTTCACAGACCATCAATTTATATACCCACTTTGAAAATTTTATTGGCTTGGTTGTTGTTTGATTTTGATCAGATATCATAATACCCACTTATTAATCCTTTTTAGGTTTGATCCTATTTTAGCAGAATCAAACAACTGAGAGCAAGAGTAATACCACCAGAGTTCTAGCTAGAGATGAGAATTTCAATTACAGGGCTGCTCACTGGAGTGATTTGCACAGAATGTTGTATGATAAGCTGCCAAAGGATACAGTGCATTGGGGTCACGAGCTTGTTTCGTTTCAGCAGAGTGAGGATGGATTGGGTGTTAGAGTTGAAGTGAAGTTGGCCCAGACAGGGCAAATAGTTGTGGTGGATGGGGATTTGCTGGTTGCTGCAGATGGGTCCATGTCTCTCATAAGGAAGCATTTTATGCCTCACCAACACAGGAGGTAATGCCCAATTTCCAGTAAAATAAAAATTCATTTTATTTTTGTGATATGATTTATTTTTATATGACCATGAATAGATGGAATGTTTGAGTCAAAATCTAATTGCGTAAGGGATTTATGGCTGAAGATTGTAGAAATCATATTATTTGTGGGGTTGGGATGATTCCTCTTGCACTTTGCTGAAATCCTCCACTTGAGATGCTTAGAATCCTGTTTGTGATTATCCCCATTGGGGATGCTCAAAAAATTAGAAGCTTGTTCCAAAACCAAAGGTGCCACCAGTTGACTATAATATGTATTCAGCCATCTATGCTGTCAAACCCAGAAAAATCTTTAAAGCATTCATTTTAATCTTTTCCCTGATGATGGGTTCAATGGCGAGAATCGAATTATTGAATCTTAAACAGCTTATGCAGTCTAACCTAGAACAATCTTGCAAAATATCTAAATTTGATCAATTGTTTCCTCGGCCTATATATGAACTAAAGCATTCTAGTAAGCAAGGAGCGTACTTGAACCCTGAACACAAGTCAAACTTTAGCATGAGAAGTTCCAATAGGCAAAAAGAAATCCAGAAGTGGTTTATAGGATCGGAGATCCACACATTCTCATAGATTTGTCCAACTAGACCAGGAATATATAACTGAAAATCAATGATGAATTTTCCTTCATATTTATTCCGGAATTTCCTTTAATATAAAAATCCGGGTTACACTAAGAAATGGAAATGGTTACTTTGAAACTGTGGAAACCAGACTGTCAGTGATGAGTAGGGTCAGGAAATGGTGGAAAAATGGTAGCGTCCATCAAGCCAGACTGAATGGTGGGAAGGAATGTGTACCAGGAAAAAGGTCTGTTGTTCAACTCCCTGAGGTTTTTGTGTCCCATGAATGCCTGAGTTGATATAATAAAAAGGTGCTGACCAACAAAAAAACAAATGAAATGGGTAAGAGCGGGAAATAGCATGTTCCCCTAATGGAAATGATGACAGAAACTTCAGTAGAAAGCTTAAAATAAAAATGTCTTTGTTTTATGTTCCAACTTTACAACAGCATTGGAACTTCTGATTGTCCCAATGTTATTTGCTTCCTGGAAGCATTTCTATTGCTTTTATCCACCAGAGATGAGATTTCAAGAAGTTTCTAGGATAGGAAGACAGGTTCATATGGGCAAATCCTCTAGCAAACGAAACATATGTTTTTAAAATGTTTGTAATTTACTTGCAGGTCTCTTAGAATGTCTCGTTCAGGAACTTTGTTCTTTTGGGGGGCTTATGATAAATTCATGGTCCCAAATCAGTGGCCAGGGAATAGCAATGTTTTGAAAAATATCTAGAGATATCTTTTGCAAAATAAATATGCAGTTGTGTTGTTGAAGTTTAAATTTTCAACATAGACAGCTCCCAAGGGTTTCCCTTCGTAGGGAATTAAAAAACTCGGTTCTGAACAGATCAGGATTGTTTTGAAAGTATAAACTTTCACCCAAATAACATCCCAAAATAACTGCCATTTGCTAAAAAATGGTACAGTTCCTGAGAAACACAATGCAGTGCAATGAAATTGAATATACTAGGAAATATTAGCAACGGGACTCCTAATCCTTGTCAACATAAGAGGGAGAATCTGTTCTGCTACCAACAGCTTTTCTTTGCCAGTAAGTCTGATGTTGTCATCGAGAGAGTGTCCTGGGCTTAAAGGATCTGTTGAGTTCCCTCGGAGCTAAGGTGGCAAAGGACTCTGCTAAAGAGAAGCCTCCTAATGGCTAAGGTTGAAAGTCTTTCAGAAGAGCTCGAAATAGATGGTGATATGGCCTTTGTCCTGTGATTTTGACATGATTCATTCACCACTTTCAGTTATTGAGTAGTATTAATAGTAGACTGTTAGGATATAATCAATGTAGGAGCCTTGGATATCTTTATGGTGTCTAGTGCCTAAATTTAAAGGTTGCAACCTCTTGGGGAAACAAAGAATGCATCTTCTGGACAAATATCAGAGTACACAAATAGAGACTCCGAAAATTCCTTAACAGAGACTAATAGCTTGATGTAGGGAAGAGGTCGAACTCCTTGTTCATCATTAGAATTGGATGCAATCTTCTACTCAGCTGTGGCCTTCTCAGCCCAGCATCAGCTTCAATATCTAGTTACCATATGCATAGCAAAGCTTTGAACTTAAGCATTGGATTGTTGATGACCATGTCACATGCAAACAATCCTAGGCCCCTAATTTGTTTGAGTAGAATTTTCAAGCTTGAGCTGCGACTCATCCAACCAAGCAGGATAAACTCTCTTTCTATGTATACAGAAGTGAGACTACTGGCCTTGTAAGGTTCACAGTGGTGATGTTAATTCCTCCTGCAATTATGTCTAGTTCTGGGATGTCCAGGATGTTCTGGTCTTTAGAAACCTGCACATATTCTCCCATTTGAGAAACTCTCCACAGCAAAACTTTGAGCTCAGGCATCTTAATAAGTTTGGGTTATCTTTAAAATATGCTGGACGATTCTAAAGTTCAATTCTTTTTTATATCTTCTTTTCCTCCAACAAAATAGGTTTCAATCAATTGCATGGAGAGACAAATTTCTCTATACCTTTGAATATAACTGGCATTCTTTTTGAAATGATTATTTGTTCGCAGAATATATTCTGCAACTATTGCTATTTTGTTTGAGAAACCTTTAGGGGCAGGTTAATTTTAGGGGACTAATTGGAGTTTTGAATTTTATTTGAGCACACTATAAATTTTGCAAAAGAGGTTGTAAAGATAAATGCTAATTGAGTCTTGTGTGTAGAAACTGAGAGCATAAACATAATTTCACCTGTGCAGGTATTTAGGCTATTGTGCATGGCGAGGTGTTTTTGATTATTCCAAAAATAATTCACCTGAGATGATTGCTTCCATTAAGAAAGTCTATCCCGATCTTGGCAAATGTTTGTATTTTGATCTTGCCAAGGGAACTCACTCTGTGCTTTACGAGTTGCATGGTAAAAGGCTTAATTGGCTTTGGTATGTCAACCAGCCTGAACCTCATATGAAGGTATTTATGTGCCTTTTTAAGTTTTAACAAACGTTTCTGCATTTTTTTGTTTGCCAGGTGACTTAATAAAAAAATGGCATTCGTTTCTAACCAGGCACCTCATGCCTATGAGATCTTATACAAAACTGTTTCCGAATTGGCTTGTTCATTCTGGTACACGTTTTTTGATTTTTTGTTCTAAGATCTACTTAGGGAAGAAAAATCATTTGACAGTGTGTTGAATTGACAATATTTTTGTTGTGATCCTGAATGACTCTTTAGCCCCTATGATCGTAATTTTCTTGTAACCAAGACCCTGTTGTTCATTTTTTTAACTAAAAAAGGAGTAAAAATTTATTCTAACAACAAAGAGAAACAAACAAGCAAAGAGCCGAGCAGAAAGAGCACTAGAGAGCCCTGTCACTGTCAACTAACTGATCAAGTACATGAGCCATATTAGGAGGCAACTGCCCCTTATCCAAAATATTCCAATCCTGCATTTGAACTGACGCCTATTTGGCCAAACAATCAGCAACTCCATTCCACCCCCTAGGAATGTGTGTGAAAGTGACAGAATCCAAGGAAGAACACAACTGAAGAATCTGTCAGATAACCAAAGCCATGTGCCAGCTAACATCCCAAGCTCTTACCTGGTAACAACCCTGTTGTTCATTTTATCAACATTTGTCCTTAATATATATTGCTTGGGACGATATATGTATATCTATTCACTCTCTTTTGAATGTCCTTAAAGGGCTTATGCCGGGATAGATTTATATACCTTTACAGGGGAATTGACAACATATTTTTTGCCACATTAAATAGTGGAACTAGATATCAAGTTTTAACTTGTAAATTATGTATCTTGAGAGTGCCTTTGGAACAAACTTCATAATGCTTTTGCTTTGTTTTACAAAGAAACTCATGAGCTGCAATTTTTTCTTTCTTTCTCAGATAAACTCTTTAACTGCAAAAGTAGACAAGGTGGTCATTGAAAAGATGCATGAAGAAGTCAGCAAGACATGGGGACCAGAATTATCTGCTCTTATGAAGGCAACTGCAGAACCATTCATAAATATTTTATATGATCGAGAACCACTCAAACAACTCGTTTGGAATCGTGTGGTACTTGTGGGTGATGCTGCACATCCAACTTCCCCCCATGCAAACAGAAGCACAAACATGTCAATCATGGATGCAAGTGTTTTGGGTCAATCAATTGCAAAGTGGGGCTTTGACAAGATTTCTACAGCATTAGCTGAATACGAGTCTATTCGGCTCCCTGTGACATCACATCAAGTATTGTTCTCTCGACATTTAGGTCTCCTGAAACAGGGATTTCTGTTTGATCCTCCACATAGTTTTCCTTGGTTTGAGGCAGATGCAGACTTATGTGACCAGCTGCGTCAAAGGAATATGGCTTTCTTCAAACCAAATAGTTAGATATTAAAGGTATTAAATGAGGTTTTGCTAATGTACAAATCTATTCTAGTTTTGGCTCAGTTTTTTCCTTATCCTTTTAGATCAAACTCTATGATGTATAATATGTATTATTAAACATAGGTGAAACTGGATTCTTAATAATTAGTTTGTTTATTTAATTAAAAAAATAAAGATAAAATGTGAAGTACCTAGTTACAACTACTATTATTTCTAAACCTTTCAAAGAATAATACATTATATTTTTTCTTAACTTTGGAGTAAACATATTTTCTTCTCTTTAAGATTACATTTCTTCTTATTTAAGATGTCTCGCTCATTTTGAAGGTACCTCTTCACATTTTGAGAAATTATAGATTATTATAATTGATGGCATTGTTAAGTTGAGCATAACCTCGATAGCATTTATGCCAATTTCATGTACATGAAAAGAAGTAATAGGGTTATTAAGAAAATAAAAATAATAGGCATGATAGAGATGATGACCATGAGTAGGTGTAATAAAAATAATAGGCATGGCATGAGGAGGTTGGGATAGAGTTGTAATAAGATGATATGAAAACAATGGACATGAATAGTAGATGTAATTCTTAGCACTGATTTTACAACCCTAAATTTCTAATGAACAACTGGTAAAATTGGCATTAGTCTTGTTTAGGATATGCAAGAAACGAAATTTGCATGTTTTCATGATAGGAATTGGTCTCGTCCCTTCCTGGTTTAGTCAATTTTTCCTTCCCTTTGTGGCAAATGATAATTTTCCTTGGGAGGTAAGAGGCACCCTATGAATCCGTGGGGTCATTCAAAAGTAACTAAAGTATGCGACGAAACTGCAGGGTACCAACACTAAGAGGGAGATTGTGTGTCCTCGAGCTTTCGCGGGACAAATTGTGAAGAGCCAAATATAGGTGTGGAAGCGTAGAATATAAAGGGTAGTCATCCCGACCTTCCACTAAGGATGTAGAGCAATTTTGAAAGAGCAAGCGAAGACTTGGGGTGGTGTATGGCATAGTTTCAAAAGGATCTAAAACAAATGGACCCCCGGCCTCTACGGAGGTTGCAGCGATGAAATGCAAGATGCAACGGAAGTACGGGGTGATGTGCCAATAGTCCAAAAGGGAAAACCCTGCTATTCTATGGAGATTGTCCACACACTTAGGCTCATTTGGTGCATGGAATACTAAATGTCAGATATAGTCAATTCTGGAAGATGCTGCAATTTTGGAAGATGCAAATTCTGAAAATGATTTCCAGAATATGGGATGACCTGTTTGGTTCACCCGGAAGATGACTAAGAAAATGCATAAGGAATTTTAATTCCTGTGATAGAATTACTTCGTCACTGACTACAGATCTTGAAACCCTAGTAATGGCTTGTGGCTGAGTTCGATGTTTTGTTTTTTTTCTTTGTTTTAGTGGGGGATATCGTGCTCATGCGCACTCAGGATCCCGATAACCCGCCATACATAGCACGAGTGGAGAAGATTGAAAGCGAAGCGCGTAGCAACGGTCATGTTAGGGTTCGAGTGCGATGGTATTACAGGCCGAAGGAATCTATCGGCAGTCGACGGCCATTTCACGGCGTGAAGGAGCTCTTCTTGTCCGACCGTTATGATACGCAGATCGTCGATACCATTGAATATTAGCAAAATGAAAATGATAGCAGAATGAAATGAGTGGCCGAAAATGAAATTTCGGACGTCAAAATATTATAAACGGCAAATAGGGGACCCGACGGCACATAAAATGGGCATTCGAAAATGGGAATTAGAGCCTCTAATTCTAATGCCACCTTTTCAAGTGGAAGATGAAATGCTCATTTTGTGGGCAAAATTGGAATTTCAAAATTCCAATTCCTATTTGTTTGGATGGACACAAACAGGGAATTCACTAATCCGAAAATGTTATTCCGGAATTAGAGCCCATATTCCATGTACCAAATGGGCAAAGGTGTGAAATGTATTTCTTCTAATTTGAGAGCAGTATAATTAATCATGTAGTTATAAATGATTTATATTGGAAGAACACTTTTGGGAGAAAACTCTCACATTCCAAAGCAACTCTATATTATTCAGTAATCAAGGCTTAATAGATTGTAGAGTCTAAGCCTTTACAAGGGTATCACTAAAAAAAGATTTGGAGTAATTTTGACAATTGAATAGTACATATAAAATTCATACTCAACTTTTTATTTCACACGCTCAATAAACATGAGAAACAATAGATGTACCCATCAAATAGTAATTAGAAAACCATGAGCCACTATCACCTAAAACATAGCATTCAAATCCTTAATTAAATAGCCAATGCTCAAATCTTATGATAAATTTATAGGTTAAAAATAACATTTTCTTTTCACTTATCATAAACTTGTCATAATCCGCTCACTAACTTGGATGTTCCATTTTGGCATATTTTTCTATATCTAAAGACTTCTTATGACATGTTATGACATACATCATAAGTTGGTCACAAGTGACACTCTCTTTTACAATTCATAGATTTGCTTACATTTCTAATGTCCAAGGCTCAACTTTTAATGACAATAACTTTTGAGCAATGAAGTTAATTGAGCCATTTTTATTAAATTGTAGAATTCGAAGATATTTTCTTCATGGATATTAGGGAATTCATACCAAACCATTTGGAAAAAAATCAAGGTAAAAAATAACCTTTAATCTATAAGTTGAATTTTTTTATGTTTTATGGTTCAACTTTTTTTGTATACTGTTAACATTAGGATGCAAGTTTGAGACATATTTATTATCATTCTTCCATTAATCAAAGACCTTAAGAGCAAAGGTAGTACTAACATTATCAACTAATCCCCAAGGTCCAAAAGACCCATATATTCATAATCTCGCCTAAACCTTTATAGGCTTATTAGCTTTGTCAATACTTGTGCAACATCCTATAAAGAAACAAGTCTATCTAGCCTCGCCCTCTCATCCTCTACTATGTCATTGACATCAAGGTGCTTAGTCCTTGCATACATGTTGTATTTATTTGTCAAACATATGAAATCTTGACTATCACATAGAACTATAATTCTCTTTGACTCAACCCCACATTTAAACATAATCTCTTTAGTTGGATTACTTCTTTACAAGCGTGAGTAGCTATCATGTACCCAATTTCTCTAGTAAACAAAAAAAACCACAACATTTTTTATTAATCATCTAACTGATAGCACCATTGAATAAAGTAAAAACATACATTAATGGATCTTTTACTACTAAAACCATCTATCTTATATGAATCCATAAATTAAAGAATATTCATTAAGTGTTAATCTCCCCTTAGAATAGCCACGATAATAAAGAGTACTTAGAGTTAACAAGCAATTATTTGAAGATCTTCTTAATTGCATCCTTATGAGCTTGTCTAAGATTAGCCATGAAATTAATAAGTGTGATCAAAGAAAACCTAACCTATTCGGAACAAGCGTAGACATTTAAACATTAGTCTAAGAGCATATCCCTAACATATAGAAAAAGCAATTTGCAAAGTCATTCAGATAGAACTTAAATGGGAGCACCCTATCACCGTTTGATTTGTTCTTGATTTAGGGATGTGGGTGTGCTCTCAAAACACTTGGAGCATGTCCCTAATGCAAATTGAGGGTAATTAGGATTGATTGCAAGTCCTAGAAGTCTCAAAAATGGCACAAAAACTAGCATAGGAGGCTAGTTTTGCCCCTAAGACCCATAGGATGCAACTGAATGCAAGATGCAAATTAAGCTATTGATGAGATACAAAAAAGCAATGAAAGTTCATTTACTTTAGCATGGATATGATTAGAGGATGAAGATGAAATGCAAAGCAATAAATGAAACTAAGATTCATCCATTTTAGCTAAGCTATGTGATCTAAGATGCTGAAAATCATGAAAGGATTAAGCTAACAATGCTAAAATATGCTAAAAGCTAGAACTAAATTACCATGATAACAATGCACAAAATAATAAAAACTAAGCTAATGATTTTCTCTTGGAAGAGAGACTATTTATAGGATTTTCCTAAGGGCTTGGGTTAGGAAGGAGGGTCAGCGTTAGGGGTTTGGTTAGGGGTTGAGTCAAAGAGATAATGATTGACTTTCATGGGTCGAATAGACAAAGGTTGAGATAGGCTCAAAGGTCAAAGTTAGGATAAGGGTTTAGTATTTTCTAGAAGAGTCTAAAGGTTCTAGGGATTTCTAGAAGATTCTAGGGTTTTGAGGGATGTAAATAAATAATTTATTTATTTAAAGGGTTTTGGTCAATTTATTAAATAATTAATAAATATTGGAGGGAATGATGTTTAAATTGGATTTAAACATTTTTGGAAGGGATTCCTTAATTAAATATTTTTAATTAAGGTAGGAGGAATTAATGGCATAATAATAAATTAATTAATTAAATAAATAAATAATTAACAAATGATGATGTCATTAGGGGTTTTACAAAATAAAATATTTTTATTTTGACAAAGGCATTTTAGGTGTCTACATTTTTCCCCTCTTTGATGCGATGTCGCAAGTGGCGTGGCGTCAAATATAAGAAAATAAGATGCCCAAGGCTAGAATTTAGAGGATAAGGGGTTGTGCCCCCTCAAGAAAATAACGCAAAGAGGAAACGTTGTGGAATTTTCTCGAAAAGAACACAGAAGGGAAGGGAAAGGATGAAGGAAGATGGGAAGTGGGGATAAACAGGCATCCTTCCAAGAGCAAAGATGCATGAATGCAATACGATGTGAGATGCAGGATGAAGCTATATGCAAGATGCAAGATTAATCTATATGATGCAGGATGGGGGGATTTAGGGAGCTCCATGTGTTGGATATTTTTGAGAGCACAACATAGTTTGATATAGCAATGCTAGAGACCTGCCAAGGTTACGAAAGAACACAAGGCCTTGTCATTAGCATTGCATAGGACTGACACAAAAAATAATCATGCAAAGGGTTGCCCCAGTATCACACATGAAACTCAGAGGAGGCATGGTGGAAACGATGCTGGATGGACTCACAGGCAGAAATAAAAGATCAAAAGACCTTGCCCCAAATTGTCCTCATTTGCAGCACACCATGATATAAATGATCGTGGTGAATTTGAGGAGAGGAACAACGAGAAGCCGTAAAAGATTAACAAGATCCAAAGGACAAAATCCAAGATCAAAATGATAACTCCAAAAGACATCCTTTGCCAAGGAGAGATATTGATGGTTGATTGATGGGGGGAGATTAGGTCTGAACATGGTGAAGGATACATCGTCATGGACCCGGTTTGATTGCTTAGGTCAGATAATATAGAAGGATACATCTGTGCGGACCCATGTTGATGGGGAGAATGTTGTGTTGCTAATTGGCAAATGATGGATCAAGGATAATCACATGATCAAAGATAGTCGACAAAAGATGTTGCTGAAGTACAAGGCTAGGCTAGGTGGGACAAGATATATGATCAAATGCTGTTGCAGGACTGATGGTGATATGTACAACAAGATGGCAATGATATGTACAAAGGATGAGGAGATATTGATAGGATAGCTCAAAAGATAAGAAAAGATTCAAAGGAATGAATGAAATAACAAGTATCTCACACACCTTTTTCCATAGGTAGGATGGTGGAGGATGATTGATTTGTTGAGGATTGATTTGTGGAGGATGGTGGAGGATTACTAAGTGTCGGGAATGAGTTGTTGCTTCCTGATGTAGGATCAGATAGGGTAGGATTAGATTTTTCAACCTAAGATAGACTAATGATCTTCAGAAGACGGGATTCCTGCCAGTGTATGCCAATCTCTTGCTCGAGATGATGAGGCCTACAAAGACAAGTACAAGATTCCCTAGATAGTGCTTAGTCAAAGGGTAGTGTTGGGATGATTTTGATTTAGGATAAGGATTGAGAAACTCAAAGGATATGACATGAAGCGGATGGCTTGGATAACTAGATAAGGATTCCTATGACAAGAGATAGGTAAGACACTCGAACTTCAAAAGGACCAAGGGATGATTGCTGAAGCACGGAGCTAGATAGGTCAAGACGACACAAGGGCTAACTGACGCAAAGGATGGCACCTAAGGACACATATGTACAAGTGATCTTAGGTGGAGACACAACCAACACTAGGGTACAGGACTTAGGATAGGATGTACAAGGGATCTAGGGATGAAGCTGAAGCTGCAAAGATATGCAAGATGATGCCCCAGTTAGGCTGGAAATCCAAGATGGACTGATGGTAGATAGGCTGATGATGGATGATGTGTCTTAAAATGACATGGATTTGGGAAGGAAGCATCCCAATGATGATGATTGGATTGAGATCAAGGATTTCCACAAGACTAGGAACAAGACTAAGGATGTGATTGGATTGCTTGGCTTGACGTTGGATTTTTGGATAGCTAGAGGATGTGAATAAGATTTGCAGATGCTAGAAGATTGCTGGGAGAATGTTTGGATATGGATGGATGGCACTAGATTGCACGGAGGTAGCCTATAGATAGATACCAATGACAAGGGAAGATACTAGATGGAGAGATGGAGGAAATGTTGAGGGATTGGGATGAAAGAACCACTTAGGAGTGTTGATAGAGGATTTGGATAGGGGAATACTGGGAGATGCTTTGGATAGAGGAAATGTTGGGAGATGATTTGGATAGAGGAAATGTTGGGAGATGTTTTGGATTGAGGAAATACTGGGAGATGCTTTGGATAGAGGAAATGCTAAGAGAGGCTTTAGATAGAGGATTGGGATTGCTGAGGATTTGGAAGATAGGTGATTGTTGAGGATTTGGATAGAGGAATGCTGAAGGATTGGATGGAGGAATGCTTAGGATTTGGGTAGAGGATATGTTGAGGATTGCTGATAGAGGAAATGCTTTAGATTGGATGAAGGAATGCTTAGGATTTGGGTAGAGGATCTGCTGAAGGATTTGGATAGAGGAATGTTGAAGGATTTTGGATAGAGGAATGTTGAAGGATTTTGGATGGAGGATTTGGATTAAGGAATGCTCAAAGATTGGGATTGAGGAAACACTTGGGGATTGGTTTTGAGGAAGATTTGGACTGGGAGATGGAAGATAAGGATTTGGATGGGTTTCCAAGGAATATGTCACCAAGGAATAAGATTCCCCCGCTTAGGATAGTTCATGCATTTAGAGGCATTTAGCGGGGGGTATGATTGGATGGAAGATACAATGATAAGAGGATGAGGAAGGTGGATGGAAGCTAGGATAGTTGGTGGATAGAGGATAGGTGGCTGGAAGATGGATGCTGAAAGGTGCCCAAAAGCATGTATACCTGGTAGTTTCTATATCTTTATCAAGATTCGAAGGAGGATGAAGGAGGTGAGAGAAAAATGGGATGGAGGAGATGCTGGATAGGATGTGCTAGAAGGGAATTGCCCCCAATTGCATAAAGGAACTCAGGGGATTAAGCATGATGCTTGTTTGCCAACTTTTCATCATGGTACTTGTCCAAGGCGCTTGAATTGCCAAGTTTTCACCATTGAACGAATGTTTTTCTCTTTTCTTTTCTTTTTTGATATTTTTATTATTTTTTCATTTTTTATGGATTTTTTGATTTTCTTCTTAATTTTCTGATTTGTTGTTGACTTTTTTATTTTTTTTAACCTTTTGATTTGTCGTTGACCTTCTGATTTGTTGCTGACCTTTTGATTTGTATGGATTTTGGTACAACCTTGTTAGGATGGAGGGATTATGCAAAGGCATGGATGGGATGAGGTAGATGGGAGATATGGTGGTAGAAAGTGTTTGGATGAAATGATGGAAAGTGATCATGATAGGGAGATGTTGTCAATACCAACATTGGCACATGTTGTGAGGAAGGTGGGTGAAGTGGATGGGTCTTGGAAGATAGATGCAGATAGGATGGAGGATTTGTGCTAGGAGATCTTGGGATATAAGGACCCAAAATGTATTTAGGAGATCGAGAAGGGGAATGAGTAACTATTGGATTAGAAAGTTGGGATGCCATTGTGGATATTTCTTTTACTTGCATTGCATCTTTTTGCTTTGGGATCCACATAGTCTTTTCTTTAGCTTTGGTGGGCCTTTGTGGCCATTGGGATGCATAGGATTTAGCTTTTTCTTTGATGGGCCTTTATGGCCATTGGGATGTATTGGATTCTATTTTTTCTTTGATGGGCCTTTGTGGCCATTGGGATGCAGTTTATTTTGATTTTTCTTTGCTGGGCCTTTGTGGCCATTTGGATGCATTGGATTTCTTGATTGGATTTTTTGTTGCTTGAGCATGTCTCTTAGAGGGGACATGTCAATCTTTGGATTTTTGTGGATATTTACCTGTATGCATTCTTGAGTTGGTATCCAAATTGTGAGGATCATTGGAAGGAATATGAGGAGTTGGAGGAAATATGGATGGAGAGATAGAAGGAGATTGGACAATAGGCGATGCGAGAATGTGCCTTTGTTGATCCTGACTAGGAATTGGATTTTTGTGATAGGTGAAGGATTGATTAGGATAAGATGGGGATGATATTTTGGGATGTAAGGCCCCAAAATGGATTTGGTATGTGAAGGATAAGAAATGGTAGATTTTGGGACATAGGGACCCAAAATAGATTTGGAGGACGAAGGAGGAATGTGATAGGTTGCCTTGGGCTGCAATGATGGAGGAGGAGGAATAGCATTTTATGATTTGGAGGGATGATGGGCAGATGCAATGGTGTTCTTGGAAGGATGTTTGAATTTGGCTTTAGTTGTACCAACATTTATGGAGGAAGTGTCTTCATATGCATGACCAATACCATATGATTTTGGATGTTTCTTGTCATGGATGGGCTCCAAATTCCCTTGTTCGTGAGTGCCTAGGCCTTTGCCTTAATAATTCCATTTCTTGAGCATTTTATCCAAACAAGGATATTTCTAACTTGGGGAATAAGACAGACATCCAATTTTAGGTGCTGCAGTGGAAGATATGAAACTGGTTTCTTGTGCTTTGAGTGGATTTTCCTTGACAAATATAAGTGGACCAAGGGGATAGAGTGATGGAAGTGGGATAGTTTGGATTGGAGGATCCTTAAGTGGAGAGGATGGAATGATGGGATCTTGACTGTGATTGGGAGATATCAATGGATCTTGAGATTAAGTGAAGGGATAGGATCTTGATTTAGTTCGATAGATACTTCAACATGCTTTTGTACAAGATCTGGACTGGATTGGATTGGTGTAGATAGAGTGCTAGGGGATTTATGGATGGTCTCTTCAGAAGGAGTGGATGAAAGGATGAGATATTCTACAATTGTGATGGCTGGAAGAAGGGTGAACTATTTAGATGGTACAAATGAAGGGATGGGAGATTCTGCAATTGTGATGGCAGGAAGAAGGGTGAAACCATGAGGCTCATTGAATGTGCTTTGGATAATGCTAGGAGGAGGAGATGTGGATGGAAATTGGATGGATTCAACGGATGGAAGGGACTCAATGATGCTAGGAGATGGAAGAGGATCAATTAGTGGGATATATGGAAGAAGGATAAAATATGGGAGTGATGGATATAGGAGATGGATGGGCATCGTCACTGATGGATTCACATGAAGGATTGAGATGGCATGACTCTTCAACTTTAGGAGTGGTATATTTTGCTAGCTTCTTTGTGAAACTCCTTGGAGACTTCGTGATGGGGTTTGATGTGAAGGGTTGGAATGCGTAGAAGATGGGAAGATAGGATAGTCCTCACATGAAGGTGGGGTGGAAGAGTGTGAACTTTCTTGAGGGGGTGTTGGTGCAGACGAGGAGTTGGAGGATGGCCTGACTAGATAGTTCACATAGGTAGGCTTTGATGAAGCTTGTGAACTTGATATACTATGTGGTGGGGTAGGGGTGATGGGTTGAGATATGGGATATGAAGCGTATTGAGGGATTCATTCTTCTTGCAAATGGGGATTTGTGGCAATGTAGGCAAGAATGGAAGATGTTCGATTGAGATAGGATATAGTGGATGATGGATCAAGATAGGATGATGGATTGGAAGACAGGGTTTTGGATTTGAAAATGGGTTGGATGATAAGGACATGATGGAGGATTTGGATAAGGGATATAGCTAGTAGGGTTGTTGTGAAATGATGGTGTTTGGGATATGACCATAGAAGGAGATGGAGGTATGAAGGATGCATATAGAGGATATGTAGGCTCAATATAGGAAGAAGGTGTGGATGAATAGGATAGTAGATTTTCTTTGTCAAAGACATGATAGGGAGTGCTAGTGGATATGCATGAAGGAATGATAGGATAGTTTGGAGGAATGATTGGATCATGGAAGGTGTTTGGAGAAATCTTGCTAAGATTTTCAAATTACTCATCGTGATCCACAAGATTCTTCATCATCATTTTTGCTAAGGTTTTCTGAGTACTCATCATGATCAATAAGACTTTCATCATCATCGAGATAGGATGGAGTGGGAGAAGTGATGTAATAACCAAACTCATCATAATAGCTTTGAGACATTTTGACTTGCAGATGATTTGGATAGGGATGAAGGATGAAGATGGACAGAAGATTAAGACTCAGATTTGGATGACTGACAAGGTCAGACTAGGATTGGATTTGGCTTAGGATAGGGGGAAAGACAAACTCCTAAGGAAGACAAGAAGGGGATGGAGGATGACCAAGATGACTGATGACCAAGATGACTCTGCTAACCTAAGATATGAGGAAAGGAGGACAAGACTAGATGCAAGATAATTGGAAGACCATGATTAGGAGGCTAGGATGACAAGATTCTGAAAGCTTGGATGACTTTTGTATTTGTATTGATTGCTTTTGATATGGAAAAAGGATTTGGTGTGTAGAACTCTTTGCTTGTTTATGTTTCAATACATGTTTTGCACTGAGTCTGAAACTTTGAAAAACACATCAAGCATGAACTACCTAAGAGACACGTTAGTATCAAAATCTTTTCTCGTATCTTGATATCCCAAAAAGGAATACAGATGGTGAGTATCTTAAGGTGATCCGGGAAACCACTTGGATCGATCCTTGCACAAATATTTTGATACCTTCAGGAGTAGATCAGGAAGCCTCTAATTAACAGGTATCTAATTTGGTCTGTGGTGTCCTCCCAATCATTTTGTACGTATGTGACTCACTTAAGAGCCTAGTTGACCATGCCAAAATAGTAGGGATATTCACCTACCTCTGGATACCATCAACACGCATCGCCCGAGCTTGAGGGGATGAAGCGAGAGTTTTCTTAATGCTTTATTCTATACCTGTCGGGGAAGTACTAGTTTGAAGTCCTTCTCCAAAGAGGAAGCACTTTTCTCTTTGGACAGGCCTCTCTAGAAGTAAAACAAGTGAACTCGTCCAAGTTCAAGTGTTTTACGTCACTTAGTTAACAAGGATTTGCAGAATTTGAAGACTCCTAGAAAGAACATTAGAAAGGATTTCTTTGCAAAATGATTTAGTGTTTTGAAATAAAATCTTGCAAACACGTGTTTATGATTTTGATTTATTCATTCCTTGAAAATAGAAAAATCTTTTAAATGATTTGCAAGAGTTTTAGCTTTGAGCATTCAAGATTGGATTTGTGCTTTTTAGGGTCCCAATTTGAACTTTTAGATGAGAAATGTGATTTTTTTTCCCTTTATGAATTCAAGATTCTGTTTGATTAGGACTCAAATTAAAAGAGTTTGATTTTGGATTTTGGTTCATTATTTTAATTCCAATCAAGATTTGGTGTTCCTAGAATTCAATTTTAGACCAAAAAAGAAGTTCCTAGATTGACTTTATGCATGAAAACTTAGGAAACATTCAAGATTTTGCAAAAAAACATTTTTTTTACCAAGATCAAAGCTTTAGGATTGATTTAGGAATGTTTAGGAACCATTAGGATTGTTCAGGAACTGAATAGGAAAGAGATGCAGATTTTGTCCCTAGATTGCATGAGATTTGAAAAACAATTAAGACAATACAAATGAAGTTCCCCTTATCTAAGAAAAAAGTTTCAAGATTGATTTGAGAACACTTAGAATGAGTTTAGGATTGATCTAGGAACCAAATAGGAATGAAAATGCAAATTTGAGGTTTGTTTTAAGCTTCCAAAACTTGAAGTGTTCCTAGCTTGCATGAATGAGGTTCTTTTTAGCCAAATGAAAGACATTAGGGATGGGTTTTATTGTTTTAAGACAAATTAGGAATGATTAGATTTGATTAGGAAATGTTTAGGAAAGATTTGTAGATTTGTCCCTTAAGGGCACTCAAAAATGACTAGTTGTTCCTTTTAAGCCTAAAAATGAAGTGTTATGAGTTCCTAAACATTCACAAAAGCTCATGAGACTTAAGGAATTAGTGTTTTGGTGAGAACTTGCCTCTATGAAGTACCTATAAGATCATGATGTCATAAATTACAAGCTTGAAGCCCTGGGTCACAAGGATCCCCAAACAGGCCCAAAAAGTGAGTAAAAACCAAGTCTAGGGCCTCAAACAAGCTCTTTGGTTCCCATACGACATTTTGTGCTAGGTATTTTTTCAAATTATAGTGTCATACAAAACTTCATGGAGGCCCATATGACAATACACGGTTTCCCATACAACACTTGAGCCAGAATGTGAAAAATAGGTCAAAATGCAAGCAAAACTGACCCATACGACAATTGCATGATGGTGGTAAATTATCATACAACATATGGGTTCTACCCATACAAAAATTTATCTAATGATCAATTTTCATACGACACTACAACAAAATTCATTCGAGAGGCGTTAAAACCTGAGTTTTTCACAAAAAAATCCTTAAAAATGCAGTTTTGAAGGCTTGTGGAGTCCCACTGGGCGTACCAAAATGTGATCATACAAAACCTAACCTGTTCAGAACAATTGTAGACATTCAAACATTATTCTAAGAGAATATCACTAACATATAGAAAAATCAATTTGCAAAGTCATTCAGATAGAACTTAAACGGGAGCACCCTATCACTGTTTGATTTGTTCTTGATTTAGGGATGTGGGTGTGCTCTCAAAACACTTGGAGCATGTCCCTAATGCAAATTGAGGGTAATTAGGATTGATTTCAAGTCCTGTAAGTTTAAAAAATGGCACAAAATCTAGCATAGGGGGCTAGTTTTGCCCCTGAGACCCATAGGATGCAACTGAATGCAAGATACAAATTAAGCTATTGATGAGATGTAGAAAAGAAATGAAAGTTCATTTACTTTAGCATGGATATGATTAGAGGATGAAGATGAAATGCAAAGAAATAAATGAAACTAAGATTCATCCATTTTAGCTAAGCTATGTGATCTAAGATGTTGAAAATCATGAAATGATTAAGCTAACAATGCTAAAATATGGTAAATGCTATAACTAAATTACCATGATAACAATGCACAAAATGATAAAAAAATAAGCTAATGATTTTCTCTTGGAAGAGAGACTATTTATAGGATTTTCCTAAGGGCTTGGGTTAGGAAGGAAGGTCAGAGTTAGGGGTTGTTAGATTTGATAACCATCAAATCTTCCCAAGAACAACTGCATGCAAAGACTGCTACAAGAATGAAGACAGAAGAGAAGGCAGAAACTATGGTGGCCAAAAGGCTAGAGACAGGAAAATCATTGTGATAGAAAAAAACTTCTATTAACCAAATGAAATTACAATACAATCTCCTTATGAATTACAAAGCGGTGAATCCTTATAAAGGATACCGAAACCCTAAAAGGGAAACTTCTAAGAAATGGAAACTTTCCTAAGTCTAACTTAAGCAAAGAGTAGATAAACTAATAATTAACTAATTTAATTATTAGCAATACTCGACTACTCTAACACCCCCCCTTAAGTGTAACTTAGGGAGAAGCAAAAAAGCTAAACTACTGCAGAAAGCAGGAAAGATGGGTCCCAGCAACAAGGCCTGATCAGGTACCCAAAACAAAGAAAAAGATGTCCCAGAGAAAGGAACAAGAAAAGAGCAAGAAGCAACTCTGAAGCATGTCTGAAAACTCTGTCAGAAGATACTGTTGGAACCCCCACTGAAGTGCATGACCAAGTAGAGAAGACAAACGTCTGAAGAGCTGATCAATCGAACCAGGAAGTAATAGAACCAACAGGTGAACCCCCCCATAATGCTGAACTGGGAGAGGTGACAGGAACACTGAAATGCGATGCCAGAAACAACTGCAGAAGAAGAACCAGGAACACCAACAGTGCAACAGAAGCACACACACAGGATAAAGGGCGGTGTCATAGACACACTACATGGGCTAATGTCATGGAAGGTATGCTCACTTGACAAAGGTGGATGTGCCTAAAGCGGCATAAACATCATAACCCCCCATGGCACTTTATAACAGAGTGCGAGTACATCAACCGAACAAGGTGTACAAGATCCAAGAATGCAGAAGTAGGCACTTTATCTTAGTGCGTTTTACAGAACAAAGATGCAATAGAAGAGCATGCAAGCTCAAAAGCTAGAAAGAAGAGTGAGCTATGAACTCAGAAGAAGAGATCCCCGGACCTGTAGAACCAAGCACTCCACCAGAGGGCATAAACTGCCAAACGCGAAAGAGTGAAAATCTGGAGTAGAATCTGGAAAAATAACCTGTGCCACTGAATAGCACACTGAACCAGCTTTCCGACGATATCTTGTTTGCCAAAAAAGGAGTCCGGATGAGCGAGATATGACTCCCAGAAGGCAAAAAGAGATATCAGACTTCAACAGCAAAAAACAGTATTGAAACGGTGGAACCAAAAACCCTAACCTCCACCATCGAAAATTTCTCGGAAAGAGCTTTCCGACGGTATATGGAAGTCAGAAAAAGACCCCCGTATGCTCCCTGTAGAGCGAAAAAAGGCCCAGGTACCCCCAAAAAAAGGCTTCAAAAAAAAAAAAATTTTTAAAGCCCCTAGGGCTGGAAATGCAAAGCCCCTGGGCGCATGGCGCGCGCAGGGGGCTAGAGCCGGAGCTCCCGGTCACCCGCGTGACCACGGCGGGGCTTAAAGGTCACCAGGCCGGCAGGGCGGAGCGGAGCGGGGCCGAGAGGCGGCGCTGGTGCCGGCGGTGGGCGGGCCGACGGAGCGGAGGGCGCGGGCGGCGGGGCCGAGGGCGGCGGAGGCCGCAGAGTGGCGGCGCGGTGGCCGCTGGTGGCGCGGTGGAGGAGCGCGGGTGGCGCATGAGAAAATGCACAGGCTGCGTTAATTTTGAACGCAAAAATCATTAAAAACAATAATTTTTTTTAATATTTTTTTCGATTTTCGAGCCCGTACGGCCCGTAGGAGGCCGAAAAAATTCCCCAGAGGCTCCGGTGTCCAAATCGGATGAGCTTTATATGGATTCTGGGGTTTTTGGGCCTTCTGGACGCAATGGAAGTGTCCGTTTGGGCCCAAAATGCCTCCAAAAATAGAGACCCCCCAGAACCACTAAAAGAAGCCAAAAAAGCTTCTGAAACCCTCTGTGCTTCAATAAAACAGGAACAGTGAACCGCAGATCAGCTTTGATACCATGTTATATTTGATAACCATCAAATCTTCCCAAGAACAACTGCATGCAAAGACTGCTACAAGAATGAAGACAGAAGAGAAGGCAGAAACTATGGCGGCCAAAAGGCCAGAGACAGGAAAATCATTGTGATAGAAAAAACTTCTATTAACCAAATGAAATTACAATACAATCTCCTTATGAATTACAAAGCGGTGAATCCTTATAAAGGATACCGAAACCCTAAAAGGGAAACTTCTAAGAAATGGAAACTTTCCTAAGTCTAACTTAAGCAAAGAGTAGATAAACTAATAATTAACTAATTTAATTATTAGCAATACTCGACTACTCTAACAGGGGTTTGGTTACCTGGGTTGAGTCAAAGGATTGACTTTCATGGGTTGAATGGACCAAGGTTGAGTTAGGCTCAAAGGTCAAAGTTAGGATAAGGGTTTAGGGTTTTCTAGAAAAGTCTAGAGGTTCTAGGGATTTCTAGAAGATTCTAGGGTTTTGAGGGATTTAAATAAATTATTTATTTATTTAAAGGGTTTTGGTCAATTTATTAAATAATTAATAAATATTGGAGGGAATGATGTTTAAATTGGATTTAAACATTTCTGGAAGGGATTCCTTTATTAAATGTTTTTAATTAAGGTAGGAGGAATTAATGGCATAATAATTAATTAATTAATTAATTAACAAATGATGATGTCATCAGGGGTTTTACAAAATAAAATATTTTTATTTTGACAAATGCATTTTAGGTGTCTACAATAAGAATTTTCACTATTTGGACAATGTATTCATCTACTGTAGACCAAAACATACATCAATCTCTTGACAACACTAGCATAAAGTACTTGATCTATGTCCTCAATCTCATTAAGTGAAGTTGGGCATTTCTCTACAAATAAATTTGTTCCTACTAATATATCAATACATAATGGTTTGTAACTTGTTATGTTGAATCCCTCCAAAACTAAGTTCACATACTTGCTTTGGCCTAACCAAAGTTTTATGTTCATTCCACCTCTCATGATCTTCATACCTAAACAGTTTTGGAAATCCCTACATCCATCTCAAATTGTGTTGAAAACTCAAACTTCTTCCATGTAGTGTTTTGGTTATCATGTAGATCTCCTCCAAATCATCATACAGAAAAATTATTTTCACATCTATTTGGTTGATTTCAAGTCAAAGGTTTTTGTAAAAGATAATAAAAAATAAATAATTATCAATTTAGCAACAAAAAAAAATCACCCTAATTGACTCCCTCAAATTAAGATTATCATTTCATAACTAGTCTAGCTTTGTATTTCTTAATATTGCCATTAGAATCAATCTTCCTTTTGAACTTTACAACCAACATATTTACAACCATTAGATTAAAAATATAAAATACCATGTGGGGTGCCAATAAGAAGTTGAGTCCACTTTTTGTTGAAAAAGTGGAACTGTTTTTTTCATTTTTTTCAAATTCATCCTATTTGACCTAAATATTTGAAGCACTTAGAGACAGAATCTTTTAAAAAGTCAGCAATAGTAATTGTATTACTTTAAGACTACTTTCCAAATTTGTAATTTATTTGAATAACCAGATGATACAATTCCACTTTCAATAGACATTACTAAAAACCATTTTTTAAAAGTCACTTTCTAGGACCATACCATTCCCGTGTACAATAAGCTAACCCACTCAAAATTGATGAAAATATTTTTTGAATATTTTATATTTTATTGGGGATAATTGTTATTTTTAAAACTCCTTGTGTACGGCAAGCATAATTCGATCTAAACTTATCATTTTTTGAAATTTCTTTTTTTTCAAAGTGAATATAATTGTCTATATAGTTTGATGTCATATAATTTGTTTTAAAAAAATGTAAAATTAAAAAAGTTATTAGAACAACAAGAAAGCATGTTATTTTAGGTTTATGGACCTATTTTAGTAGAAATTAATTAAAAAATAGATAAGTTAATCCAATTTCAAAAAAAATTATATATTTAGAATCTACGTTATCTCATTTATAATGAGTTTTTATTTTGTCAAAATATTCCTCTGAAAACATCTTTAGATATATGTCTAAAATCTCTATTTTGTATGGACACTGGGAGGGCCTTTAAGTTGCAGGTCAAACCAAGTCCAAGGCCATGGTTCAGCTACCCAAGCCTCTTCCCAAACCAAAAGCCAATGCCAAAAGAAGGCTTGAAATTCAAATTTTTAGAAACATCATCATGTTTATTAAATGCAACCCCTTTTGCCTTTTTTTAAAAAAATTCATAACAAAAAATGACTTGATGGAAGATTTTCTTTAAAAAATAATATCTTTTCAAAATGAGATCCCGTTTTATTTTTTGAAATAGGATCTCATTTCTAAAATTTTAGGGTTGGGGTCTTGAAGCTAAACAAGACCCCATTCATTCTAGCGGGAACCCATTTCGTTAAGCATGATTTCACGAAATTGGCTAAGTATGAAAGTTCCCCCATAAGTGGACTCAACTTCTTGCACTTATCATGTGGGCCTTGGGTGATATTCGCCTACAAAGTGTTCTTGTAGAAAGAGTTCATCTACATACTTGATTGAGGTGATATGTTGTGAAGTTACAAATGTTGCAATATAATAGACATGGTGATTTACACATGATAATGATGTTACAAGTTTTGTAGTATATTATATATGTTGGTTTACATTTACCATAAGATATTTGGATAAGAAATAAAAACCTCACATGCATTGTTTTTGTTGGAGCATGAAGAATTATGTAAGAGCACATGCAATACAAATGAAGTTCATATGATACAATTAGAGAGTAGTATAATATCTTGGAAGATGGAACAAAGCAACATGTTGAAAGAAATTAAGAGTAATATATGTTGGTGTGAGGTACAACAAATAAGGAGTCAGTAATGGGGGTTATTCCATAAACATAAATATTTTTTTATAGTGTTAAGGTTGTATCCATTTATACATTGTATATGATAGTGATAAAGAGTACAAGGTGATTGTCCATGTGGAGACATCATACTTAATGCTTTATGCAATATGTTGATGGCATCTATAGTTGTCATATTATAATTTCATGCCTCTTGGAATTTCATGGGTTGGTTGGATACTTAGACAAATGATCTTCCTATGAATATGCCTATATAACATTTTTTATAATTTTTTTACTACTTGATTGTACAAGATAAATGGAATAACATTTGATTATATTGTTGTCCTATAAACATTAGACTGATTGTAAAAGAGTATGTTGTAGATTGATATTCTACAATATATGCTAAAGACCATATTGCATTGAATCAATGTTGATTCTAACTAATAAAATTGTGAAGAACTTTTGATGGTGAGTTTTCTCTCAAAAGGGTTTACCACATAAATATTAGTGTTTTGTGTAAATATTGTTGGTACACACTATTTCATTTACTTTTTTACATGTTGTTGGATGGATTTTGTAAGTGTTGTTAACTTTTATTTGAATACAAAATTATAAGTTTTTATCATTGTTGTTTACCAATCGTCTACAATATGAGTCATAATCTCCAAAATATATGAGGTATTATTTGCTATCACGCACCTTATATTTGTTTTCTTTTGAGTTTTATAGAGTTATCATTGCACTCTCAGGCTCCCTACTCCATTTTTTATTGTATGTTTATAATCCTATAGACCTTTTTAAACTTTCATGATAAACATTAATATCATTATATCCACCCAATCAACTAAAGGACCATGTATACTTCTAGTTTTGACCTTATAAGAAAATATAATCCAAAATTACTCATGATCCCTAAAATTTATCTTACAAATTATTTGAACCAAACATAATACAAATCGACATCCAAGTAATGTGTGATAATAAAGATGCTAGAGTATGTCCAAGAAAAAATCCAATATTTAAATTTAATAAACTTGTTTTTTATGAATTAGTGTCTTATACTATTTTGTATAAAGATTTATATTACATGCATGCATAAAAAGGGGTGGGTAGTAAAAGTCACAACACAAAGTTCAAGCCAAAAATGACAAGTGCAAAGAGAAAAATAAGAAATAATGTCACCAATTAGTAAGAGATAAAGCACTAAGAGGTGGAAGAGGATCCTAGGCATCTAGCTTTCCCCAAAGTTCAAGAAATCCTAGCTATTAAGAACAAGCTCCCAACTAGTAGTCACACCCTCCTAATTTTCCTCACTATAGAAAGTTGAGTGTCATGAATAGAAGAAATGGCCAAAGTGAGGAATGAGAATTTTCTACTATCTAGCCATCTAGAAACACCTTGGTCATTAGGATTAGAATAGGTTGGAGGTGGTTGGGAGAGTTTAGACCAACCATGTGTAGATTGATCCCTATTTTTTCTTAGAGGAGGTGGAGAAGTATGTAACTAAGAATAATGCTCACCATGAGCATTTTGACCATGTCCAAAAGGATGAGATAAACCCTACTAGAGGGTGGACCTAGAAAAACTTTGGCCACAATTGATTGTATATTACCACAAATGATTCTAAAAAAATTATAGGTAGGCCACTTCAAGTTAAATTTATTTCTCTTACACTTGAATTTGCAAGAGAACATTAGAGCAAGTCATAAAATTAGAGGAGAGAGAGAGAGAGAGAGAGAGAGAGAGAGAGAGAGAGAGAGAGAGAGAGAGAGAGAGAGAACTAATTAATATATAAGATTTTTTCCTTAAAAATGCTAAAAATAACTTTTTCCCTAAAAACATACCAAATTTGGGTTGATATCCTAAAAGGATCAAGCTTGAAAGGCACATGAATCCAATTCCAAGTAGCATGAGCTCTAGGGAAAAAATTAGAAAAGGTGTTTGAGAGTCCTCAAGCACTCACAAAACACACAATGAAGATTGAAAACACCCAACTAAGTTAACCTAGTACTAATAGGGAGATCTAGGTAGAAATGACACCAAAAAAGTTGGTGAGCTTTGAATCAGGAAAAGTTGATTAAATACTTTGAAATCTACATTTAAAAAAGCCAAAAGAAGTGTTTGAGAGTCCTCAAGCACTCACAAAACACACAATGAGGATTGAAAACACCCAACTAAGTTAACCTAGTACTAATAGGGAGATCTAGGTAGAAATGACACCAAAAAAGTTGGTGAGCTTTGAATCAAGAAAAGTTGATTAAATACTTTGAAATCTACATTTTCAAGAGCCAAAAGAAAACTAAAATTTTGAAATTATAGGTAGATGTGGAGAATGAAAGAATATACCTTGCATTGTTTATAATTGTGAAATGACAGATTCAAATATTTAGTCTTTTTGCCAAGGTTTGAACATTCTCACCCTCATTTTTTATGTATCATATGAGGGTGAGCATAGTCAATGATGACCTATAATGCCACAAAATATTGACTAGAATCCTATACTTAATTTATCCTTTGGACAAGAAAGAACATTCCTCGTAGTCCTAGAAAGGGGGTCAAGTTGTGACTTGACACCTATTTGAAAAAGTTTCAAAGCATAAAGCCCAAGGAGTCTTAAGAAGTGATTAATTCTAATAAGAATTAAATAGAGAGAAACCAATAGGGTGTTGATTGGTGTATAGTCCCTTGAAAAAACCACTACCTTATTATAGAAGCCATGGCTTGATAGCTTTGAAAAGTTTTCATATGCTTTTGATAACAAAAGTGCCTTCTATTTGGATAGTTTTTTTCTCACAATAAGAAGATTATGAAACCAAGATCTTTCCAAGCCTAAAAACTATTTGGCACTCTTGTAGAAATGTAATAGTGAATTAAAAACCTTCCAAGCTTCATTTTCTTCAAGGACTTTGATAATCCATTTGGCACATAGTACTATACCTTAACATTATATTGAAATTACCAAACCAAAAAGAATTATGAGGGAGGAAATAAAACTCCATAAACACTTTATGGAAATCCCTTTCTATGGTCAAAGGAAGCCCATTTTTTTTTTTATAGGAGGTTTTCAATCTTATTATGTGAGGATTTTGAAGACACAAAATGAGAAGAATAATAGACATGAATACTAGTTAATATTTTAGGGCATACATTAAATTCCCTATTATCGAGGTTTAGTAATCTAGTAGGCCAAATTTTTGTCAACTTTAGATATGATGATTTCCAAAAATATGAATGAGATGTTTGAAAGACAAAAGGGATGCCTAGGAATATAATCATTTCCTCATCATCAAATCCACTTTTACTCTTATGAATTAAGCTCATAAAACTCAACTAAACACAATTTCTGGTAGAATTTATGTTTTTACAACTAAATGTTGGATCCTAAAGTTTTGCAAAATTAAACCTAGGCATTGGTGAACCTATTTGATATTATTTTCCTCCTCTACTAGACAAAGAAATGAATCATCAATAAAATGAGCATTGACTAGATAACTAGAGGAGTTGGGTAGAGTCATTGATGGAGTTGATGAAAGAAAACCCACAGCTCCCAAGAACACCTACATGCAAACACCTGTCACAGAAAGAGAGAGAAGAAAACAACTATGGATCCCTGAACACATTGATCCATGAGAGAGGAGAAATCCTTGATGTGCAAAAACAAAAGTTGCAATCAATAATGAAATGTCAGAAAAGGTTACAAAGTGTTATGAGATCCATCCTTATAAAAGGAGATCAGAAACCCTAAAAAGGTAAAACCCTAGGTTGCATAATAATAATTAATAAAGTAATTAATTATTATATGCCTAAAGTTTAGCTTAAGTAGAAAGAGGTAATAAGTGACTGAATAATTAAATCAAT
Organism: Chamaecyparis obtusa; assembly: GCA_027943335.1. Classification (NCBI taxonomy): domain Eukaryota; kingdom Viridiplantae; phylum Streptophyta; class Pinopsida; order Cupressales; family Cupressaceae; genus Chamaecyparis; species Chamaecyparis obtusa. The sequence goes on along the minus strand of BSBK01000035.1, from coordinate 810,112 downwards.
ATGATTCAATTAATCAGTAAACACTTTATTACTCTAACACCCCCCCTTAAGATAAACTTTGGGAGAAGCTAAAAACCTAGAAAGAACTACTGAAAGCAAATGGGTCCCAGCAACAAAAGGCCTGATCAGGTACCCAAGTACAAAAGAGAATCTCTACAAAGTGGAGAAATAGAGAAAACCACATGGGAAAAACTCTACTCCAAAAGAGACAAAGACTAGTCTGAAGGACTGAAGAAGCCTCCCAAAACTAGGAACGTTCCAGAAAATAGGAACAAGGATGAACATGTACAACATCACTGAAGCATGAAACTGCAAACTCTGTTAAGAAGAAACGGATGATCTATAGATCCTCCATAGAAATATGACTAGGTAGAGAAGACTGTAATCTGCATGAGTGCCCTCAAATGACACTACTCGAATCAGGAGGCAAACAAAGGCAAACACCTGAACTCAAAGATATAGATGGCATAAACACCAAAAGCCTAAAGAGTTGATCAATCAAAGCTGGAAGAGTGCATCCAAAAATAGGAAGGAAAAGAGTGTCCATATGGTAAATGATCCATCTCACCAGAATGCATAGGTACCCAGCCACTAGAACCGCCTAGTACATAGGATCAAATACTAAATACATGGTTCACATGATCAAACCAAGGAAGCAGTAGAACCAATAGTAGAAACCCCCCCATACTGCTCACAAGGGAGTAATGATAGGTACATTGAAAAGATCATCCAATATGAACTGCATGATGAAGAAGAATCTGGAACATCAAATGTGCAAAGAGAGTACAAACACAAATAAAGATGCCTAAGGCTAATGTCATTGGAGGAACACTCACATGAAAAAAGATGGAAAACAAAGTCAAACATCAAACCCCCCCAGCACTTTATAATGGAGTGCGAGTACAAATAGCACGAACATGTGCAAGATCCCATCAAAGCAATAGAATGGAACTTTATCTCAGTGCGTGTGCATAAAAGAATGCTACAAAAGTGAAGTATACACTTCTCAAAGAAGATCAAAGGCTACTGAACCAAAAGAAAAACCTAAGACGAGCCATCCCTCAAAGGGAAGAGATCCCAGGACCTAAAACAACCAAGATATCTAGCAGACTGCAAAAAAGAAAGAATCTAAATAAAATGAACCTAGAGAAGAATCTAGAAAAATGACTCATAGCACTGAAAAGCTCTCTAAACAAGCTTTCCAACGATATATCATTTTCCAAAAACAGAGTCTGGATGCACAAGATAGAGCTCCTGGAGTGCAGAACTAAAGATCTGGCTTTGATAGAGAAAAACACCATAATAAAAATAAAACCAGAAAAAATAAACTCTAGATCTGGAAAGAGCTCAGAATCACCTTTCTAACGATATCTTGTTTGCCAAATTTTGACACCATATGCTCAAGATATGAGCAAAAAACCAACAGCTGTGCTGGAGGGCCCAAAGAAGGTGTCTGCAAGGATCTAAGGATGGGTGACATCAAAAAAAGGACAAAAAACCACATGAAACCATCAAATCTGATAAAACCTCAGAAAGAGTTTCCCGGTAATATCTCGTTTGCCAAAAACGGAGCCTGGATGCAAGAGAAGTAGATCCCGGAAGGTAGGAGGTCTGAAATGCCATGACCATAGAGAACATCTGACTTTGACAGCAAAAAATAGCATCAAAATGGCAAAATCACAAAACCATACCAGCAAATTTGGATCAGGCTCGAAATCAGCTTTTTGACGATATATCGCACGCCCAATTACAATCCCAGATGCCTGAGATATTCACAAAAAAAAGGCCAGGTACCCTTAAAAAGCTCAAAAAATGAGCAAAGAGGGGCTGATGTTAGCAAACTCCGTGTTTAAAAATGACGGCCAAAAGGTCGTCGCAGCTCTAAACAGCCCTAGGGCTTAAGGAAATAGACCTGGTCATGTGGGTGACTAGGGGCAGGGCTGAGGTCGACAGCGGAGCTGGCGGAGCAAAGATGGGCAGAGCGGCTCGAGTACCAGCAGTGGCTATGCTGATGGTGGCATGGGGTGCGGTGAGGGCGGCGACGTTGGCGGTGGCTCGTGGCTGCTGTGGGGGCCGCTGAGTGTGGCAGTGCTGGCAGCTCTATGGAGTCCGTGGGGTGGTGCCCGGGTGGCCACCCCTCCAAACTTTTTTTAAAATTTTTTTTAACAATCGTACAACCTCTATTTGCATGCCAAGTCGTACAACCTGGGAGGCTAAAAAAAATTGCGTCAGAAGCAAACTTGTCCAAAATCGATAAGCTTTATATGGATTTTGACTATCTCAGGCCTTTTGGATGCAACTGTGAGGTCTGTTTGGGCCATAAGTGCTCCAAAAAATAGTGATCACCTCGGGATCCGTGCGGGGGCTAATTGCAAAAAAAAATTCTCACAGATTCCAACTTTGTCCAAATTGGACAAATTTTATATGGATCTTGGGGTTCTTGGATGCTCTGAACACAATCATGAGGTCCGTTTGAAGCCAAAATGACTAGAACAATAGGTCCCCCTAGATCTGATAGGAAACCCTCTTTGAAAATGTAGATCTGACGAACACGGCCGAATCTCTCAAGAGGAGGACAGGGGCAAGAAAATCTGAAGCTCTGATACCATGATGGAGTTGATGAAAGAAAACCCATAGCTCCCAAGAACACCTACACGCAAACACCTGTCACAGAAAGAGAGAGAAGCAAATAGCTATGGAGGCCTGAACGCATTGATCCACAAGAGAGGAGAAATCCTTAATGTGTAAAAACAAAAGTTGCAATCAATAATGAAATGTTAGAAAAGGTTACAAAGTGTTATGAGATCCATCCTTATAAAAGGAGATCATAAACCCTAAAAAGGTAAAACCCTAGGTTTCATAATAATAATTAATAAAGTAATTAATTATTATATGCCTAAAGTTTAGCTTAAGTAGAAAGAGGTAATAAGTGACTGAATAATTAAATCAATATGATTCAATTAATCATTAAACACTTTATTACTCTAACAGTCATACCTTTAACAAGGTTATGTGACACAACATTAACCAAAATATATACAAAACCTTTAACAACCAACATTATATACAAAGTAGGAACCAAAGACATCCTTGGTGGATAGAGGTAAAAAAAATTCAAAAGCATTAGATAGATGGCCATGAATGGTGATGCAGGTAGAAGCACTAACAAATACTATTTAAACTAAGTGCATAAACCAAGGACTAAATCCTAAATATTAACACATGTCAAGGATAAAAGGTCACTTTATGGTCATAGGATTTAGCAAAAACAATCATTTTAAAATGGGTTATTATTGAGAATGCCTAGCCCATTTCATCTCGCCTAACAATAGTATTGTCATGAATTTTCTTGAATTTGATGAAGCTAGTTTCCTTAGGGTGAATAACTAAAGGAAGAAGTTAGAATAGCTTGAGATAAAGATTTTTGACAATTTTTTATTAGAGACATTGACCAAAATGAGTGATATCTACTTGTAAATATATTTTGAATCTCTTGAATTTGTTATGAAATTATTCACAAGAGCCTTTTGAGGGTGTGTAAATTGCTAAACAACCACATTGAAACATTTTTAAAGAGATCATTTAGGAAACTTGTCTTGGGTTTTGAAAATAGACTCATGGAACATAAAAACCTAGGTGATACATAAAAGATTTATTAAAAGATACTAACATTCCTTGATTATCCTAATAGATTGAGAATTATGACAAGAAAGGGTTTAAATTTTTTTCTAGAAATTCACTCTAATATCAAGCTAGTGAAGATGAGCTTTGACATGAAATTCTTTAGTAGAGTGATTATTAATTATCTACTTTTTTTGCCAATGTAGAGTAGGAACTAAGATTGTGAATCAAGATTAGTGGTGACCTAATAGCGCATATGATGGAAGTGTGTTAGCTAGCACCCCTAAATAAATAAAGATTAAGATGTGTGTTTAAATACATTGGTTCTAAATTATAGACACATTAAATATGGGAAAGTTTGTATTGCTTAAGTCATCAAGCGTATGTTCAAAAACAATTGAGTCTTTTTTAATTTTAGTTTGGAAAATTGCTATTCAATGCAAAACTATAAGGGAAAGTGGTATAAAAGAACAATATATAGTAGAGGCTCCATTAGCAAATGGAAAAATATATCACAAATGACTATAAAGATTGAGATGATAGCATGAACTTGTTAAATCATTTGTAAACTCTAACAAATATATGATGAATATTACTCAACATATAGCAAGGAGGTTGGTCATGATGAAAACTAAGATTAGGATCATAAGCCCCTTGGAATTTATTGTGCATGTAATACTGGTCTTCAATTTCACCACTTGTCTACACATAGGAAAAATGACACATTTATTGGGTGTCACTTTCACCATATTAAACTCTCCACATGACCAAAGTGGCTATAAGAATTTAATCAACTATCCACCTCCAAAAATAATAATTTCAACAACATCACTCAAAGCATAAACATTAATAACTCCAAAGGAATATTTATCAATATTGAAAAGAGTTTATAATACCCAACTTGTGAATTCACATTCTTAGCCAATTAAATGTAGTTGGTATTTAGGAGAGAGGAAAGTAACACCACCACCATGACTAGATTCATGAATAATACACAAAAAAAAATGACTATTTGGCCAAATGACATGACAACTAGTAGAAAACAAAAAACTAGAAATGTTAACCTCTTGAAAAAAGAATGGTCTAAATTTGGAAATATTTATTGAATCTCTCAAAAATATACTATCTTGAGAGATATATCAAACCTTGAATATTCCATGAGACACACTTTATCAACAAACATCAAGATGTTGATGACAAGGATACCAACCCCAATGATGTTCCTGATGGGCCTGGTAAGAGAACCTATGCCAACATGAAGAAGATGGTGCAAAATGCTAATAAGGATATAGAGGACTTGAAGAAATATGTTGATATCATGAGCCATCTTGATATGGAAGCGATAGAGATTCTAAAGAACTTCACTTAACTGTGTTTCTACTTGGTGGTTCTACTATCTTTTTTTGTTTCTATCTACTGATCTAGCCTTGGTTGTCTTTTTGCTGGTTTTTGTTCCTGGTTGCCAATTGTTTGTCCTTTTTTTCCTTGTTATACTTTGATGATCTATCTTTCTTCTTGATGTTGTAAAGGGTTTCAAGACCCCTTCAAAACCCATTTTCACTCAATCAAAAACAAACATCAAGTTGCATGTCCTCATTGTCCACCTTTGGAAGGACATTGAAACTATCTAGCTAAAATATTGGTTGACTATGCCTTCTTTTTCCTAGAAAATACTAATTATCTTCTAAATTTGTAGTTAGATTATGAGATTTTTGTGGGATCACTAGAGAAAAGTATGTTGAATGGATAAAAGTGTCTATTTGAGAAGAGAACACAAAGGTGAGAGGTGGGGACATGGAAATCCTAGGTTTGTTTGCCTCTTTTGATGACTCACCTTTGGAAGGAACAATTTCCTTTTTATAATCCTAAGGTTTATAAAAAGAACACCACCTTGGTTTTTAGGAGACACTTTTCCATTGCGAGACATGGTTTTAGATGGTATACCATCATTACTAGTGTTTCTTGAGCATTAGAAGCATTTACCAATTGTTGACCATGCATCCTCCTTTGGAGAGGGGGCATCATTTACAAGTTTAGGGATGGGTTTGGTCCAAGGAGTGATAATGAGATAATCTCTACTCTTATGATTAATGGATTGACCCTTGAAATGGTTGTTTGGTAGATTGAGATAAATGACACATTGAATGTATTCCATTTGACCGATTTGAATGACAAGCAACTCTCTTAGATTGTTAGAAATATTGATTTCATTGCAAATGTGTTCTTGTGGGTAGGCCAAAAAAGTTATTAAGCTCAACACAAATAATGATGCTAAGAAAAGTGACTATTTTATCTAAGAAATTTTAGGATGGCAAGGGTATCTTGGGAAATGACATTTAAATAAAGATATGAAGAACTCTCTTATTTAGGGCAACAAAATTTGGAATCCAAATGAAGAAAACAAGGGATTAATATATAAACCAAGGTCGTGTTTGAGAATGACTTTTGTATGAGTGACTTTGACAAAATAAAAAAGAGAGAACCCTTTTGTATCATTTTAGAGAACATCAAGGTGGAATACTTTGTCATCTATTTTTTAAAGCATGCTTTAAGAGGAATCCTTCAAAGAGAGTATCCTCTTAAAGTTAAAATTTCAAACTATCTACAAGTACTATCAAATTTGAGGTTGGACATAAATGACCACATTAAAAAGAGTTTAATAAGACATATCTTGTGGAATACTTTGAAAATGAACTTCTTAAATTAATTAAACCATCTTTTACACCATTAGATTGCCAACTTCAACAACAAATACTAAGTTTATAAAAATTTAAAACCATTGGAAAAAAATGCCTACAAACATTAAAAATAAATAAATATAATATAAAATACGACCTATAGCCTTTTAATGAGAAAACAAACCTTTTTACAATTGAATGTGTAGAGAATCTACAACCAGTGATAACATTTGTGTATTGAGACCAGGCCTGGAATTTGATGATCGTATTGGCCATTTTTCAACTTTTGAGTCGTATCTCACAAGCTGAGAATTTAGTGGACCATATGGATTGACAAGCTAATTTTTTATAAAACCATCATAATGACACTTAAATTTATTAATAAATTATCAAATATGTTATAGACAATATAGTATTTTATTTAATAATATAATTATCACTTGCACCAATGCGGTGCAATTTTTACACCGATAGCAACATATGTTGTACGATATTTGAGAAATACACTTGTATACAAAATTTTTAAAACTTAAATTTTTGGGCATTTTTTAAAAGGGTAGTTATACTTTAAATTCAAAAAAATTGAGTATTGCTATCCAAGATAAATTAAATATCATATCATCTAGATAAATTCAATTATAATAGTAACCGTTCTCTTAAAAGAATGAGGGTTATAGCATTATTATCTAGAAACATAATAGATAATCCATTACTATGAGCAAGAAATGGAGATTATTATATGGGTATGATAATGTGCTAAGGTAATTTATGTCAACCCTTAGAGTTCTTCAAATTGGCATAGATATAAATTGTTTAATGTACTAGGTGGTTGAAGGGAGGAGAAAGCAAGTGTATTCTCCTTCTTCTTCTTCTTCTTCTTCTTCTTCTCCTCCTCCTCCTCCTCCTCCTCCTTCTTCTTCTTCTTATTCTTCCTCCTCCTCCTCATCTTCCTCATCTTCCTCATCTTCCACCTCTTCTTCCTCATCATCTTCCTCTTCTTCTTCTTCTTTATCCTCATCCTTCTTATGCTTCTCCTTCTCCTTCTCCTCCTTCTTCCTCTTGTCCTTCTTCTTCCTCATCTTCTTTGTCATCTTCTTCATGTTCTCATTTGTTGTCTTCTTCTTCCTCCTCTTCCTCCTTTCTTTCTTCGTCTTGCTCCTCTTCCTCATCTCCTCCATCTTTATCTTCATTTCCATCTCCTCTTCCTCCTCCTCCTCCTCCTCTTCTTGTTCTTGTTCTTGTTATTTTTATTTTTCTCCTCCTCCTCCTCCTTTTCCTTCTTCTTCCCCTTAGCCTTCTTCTTCTTCATCATCTTTTTCTTCTTCTCCTCCTCCTCCCCATCCTCCATTATATTTTATTATTTTTAGGCCCCGAAAGCATTCTACAATGGTAGGAGAGTCTATAAGATGGAAACATAGTCAATATAAGAAAAACATAAAATGACCTTTTAGGAATAAACTTGAAAATCTTAGCCCCTACAATCCCAACACTTTTTTTTATCATGGGCTCTATAGGAAATTGATGTGGATTTCTTATATTCTATTTTGAAGATTTTTATGTCATGCCGAAGAGGTTTGGAAATGGGGATGCCACTGCTACACTCTGCCTAGGATGTCATAAAATGGTATAATGTAGTTCCATTTTCTATAATGTGCCAAAGATTGATTTCAATGCACATCTTAGGTCCCTCAAATGTTGTGACCTAAAACAACCAAAAATCCTTCAAAGAGAGAAATTTAATACTTATTTTCCAAGTGGAACAAAATCAAATAATTCTATTGAGATTACATATTGCTATCAGAATTTAATTGTATGGTTTTCGATTCAAACTCATTGATCCATGTTTCATGAGTAGTGCTTTGCAAAAACCTCTCACTCATGAGAATAAATGATACACTTAGCATTCATTTTAGGTAATGCTTATGTCAACCTTATTGACCCATTTTATGAGTAGTGGCTCACAAAAACCCATCTCCTGCAATACTTAGCCTTCATTACATGTAGGTGATTCTCACAAAAGCGGTGTATTGGACCTTGTTGGGGAGGTCACCAATTCCAGTACTACTCTAACTCAAGCATGCTTAACCTCTGTGAGAACTACCTAGATACAACATGAATGGTAAGTGTACTATTTATTCTTATAAAAAATGGGTTCTTATGAACCACTACTCATAATAATGAGTCAATGAATTTAAATCCAAAACTACACAACTGAATTCTTATAACAATATCATAATTTATCTTTTTGTAAAATATTTCTTACTTGTATTGACATAAGTGATTGGCATTGTGCACAAGCTTTTCAAAAAAGGGCCTATACTAAAACCCATCTTAGCATTGTATCTTTTTTTATCTATGGAATTTGGATTTAAACTGTTATATAGGTATTTGGGTTCTCGAGGTTTAAAATTCTCTATGCATGGCTTCTGGTATAATGAATCCTTCTTTCTCTTGTGATTCTAAAAAACTTCTTCCTAACACCACCCTGAGATTTCCGTTGCATTATAATATTTATGATGATGTGGAATCATGTAAATAGTTGATTAATGAAAAAAATATTAATATGTTTATGATCTTAACAAATTTTATATTACAAGGCAAACACTGCGAACCATTTTCACAATGATTAAAGATTATTGTTTATGGTTTCATCAAAATTTAATAATGTTGAATCTAAAACTAAATTACCAGAAATCATCAACTACATCAAATTATAGGGCATTCAAGTCAACCCATATTCATGCATTGCACCTTTTTCCTAGGGACAAACATCGACCAAAATGGATATTGAAAAAGTTCTAGAGAAAGCGGGGAGAGAGGGAAAGGGACAAGGAAAGAGATGAAGGGGGGGGAGAGAGGTAGAGAATGATAGGAAACTTGCATACAACAATATAACATTTCCACATAACCCATTATAGATCTGATGCAAATAAACACTTAAAATTCACATGCAAGATAATAAACAACATACCCACAAAAATGTGACACGAGATATATCCTAGGAAACCCTCATGAGGGAAAAAAAATTCAGCCTCTAAAAGCATCCATCACCATGTATTATTCATAATAACACCATTGCAATACAGCCATGAAATCCTTCAAAGCCCTAGCCACAACCAAGCAATTCATGTGAACAAGCATGAATCCACACATCTCATTCCATGCTTCCAACCTTCACAAATGCTACCTTTGGCTAACATGTCTCCACTTGTCTTACCTCAACAACTACCCTTGTGGTTTCTTTTATAGAAACAAGCACCCACAAAACCACCAAGTGGTATTACATAAACCATGTGCTAAAAACCATGTGCTACCAAACCCTATTGACCCACATTTAATATTGGGTACTTTATTTAATTTATTTTCCCAATATTAAATAATTACATCAAATGATATCATAGTGTTACAATACAACTCTTAAAGAATATTCCATGGGAATCCCTACATGTTGCACGTCCATCAAGGTGCAACATTTACATAATAAAATGAAATAATACAATAATAAACATTATTATATAAGGTGTACAACACCATTTTCTCAACAATCTTCCACTTGTTGTATACATTGCATAAGGGTCAATACGTAGCCACATAAATGAATAAGAGAGCAATCCCTCCTAGCACATTCACCATCATGAACTAAAGTAAACCATGTGTTCCATCTAGGTACCCACAACAAAATCAAAGTATCCATCATCTCATACATGAATGATCCAACTTCCTATTATGCCAAAGCCACATGACATACATAGAATACATCCAAAGAGAAAGTCACCCAACATGTCACATAAGAAACATAAATCATGTACCAACTGATATCCCAATCACAAACACTTAGTCCAAAGGTAATATGATGCAGGAGCATCCTAGGATTCTTGGCAATCCTGTATCAACCAAAAATATGTTTGTCTTTGAAGGTAGATTGTTAGTTTTGATCTTGGTTTGGTGGAGTTCTTGCTTTGTTTGGGAGACTGGTTTCTCAGTTTCTATGGTTACCGGGGTGCTCGGTCTCTAAAGAATGCTCAGTGACTGAAGGCGTCAGTTCTCTGGTGCTCAAAAATAACTGCGTTGCTTGGTCATGCTTGGCTTGGTTGGTGAATGGTGCTCGGTTATTTCCCCTATTGCTCAGTGTTCTTTCTTACCAACTGGATTGTTTGGATAGATCAGCTTGGCCGACTGGTGCATTTAATCTGGGTCGCATTCCTTGTGTTTTGGATTGACCGTTAGACGTGTGGGGACCTAGATCTAGCATGTTGCATTCTCCTATGTGGATCTGGAGGCCAACTTGGTGAATTAAATATTGGTAAAGTTATTTGTGAGCCGACTGATGTTTGGCATTTAATATTTGTATATTTGGAAGCCGATTGGCTTTTGGGATTTAATTGTTTGTAAAGTTGACTTGTGGCTAGGGTTTAGTTTATAAGTAGATTTTTGGGTAGTTGTTTAGGGGGAGCTGGCAGTAGCAGATGTATGGATCTGTGAAAGCAGAGTTAGTAGCTTACGAGCTTAGGCAACAAAAAGATTGCTTGGAAGTTTGAGTACTTCAAATCTTTCTTGGAGTGCCTACCAGTGTCCTGTTGTGTTGCAGACCTGGGCTAGCTGAGGAGAAGTGTGTTGGATCCTATGTGATGTTGTAGAACTCTTTCTTGCATTATAATTTTCTCTAACCAAGAAGGCCTTACAGCCTGACACATTGCATGTAATTAGTTATTTGATGAAATAAAGACATCTATTTTTTTCATATCTGGTTTCTTGTTGTGTTTTCCGCTATGTTGCTCCATCCTTGATTGCATCAGATGGTATCAGAGTGAGATTTTGATCTTGTTGGAGCATAAGGTTAACCTAGAAAGGCTGATCTTGCGAAGTTGATCTTATTGGTGAAGAGATTGTGTGCAATCTGAGTTGCAGATCTGTGACATTGAACTTGTGAAATCGTGCCCTAGTTGTTCATGCGAGGTGGTAGGTTACAATTTGACTTGCATACAGCTTGGAGGTTGTCACAAGGTGGTTGGTTTAGGGTTTGTTGCAGAGGGTTTTCAAAGATCTTTGGAGATGTATCCAAGAGGATTGAACCCTGGTGCGATTGTAGATCTTTGTGGTGTGGTGGAGATGAATATTTCTAAGAGGTTTTCTTGATTGGAAGCGGGATTGCTGAACCGAGTTAAGAACCTTGTGAGAGAAAGTGTTGTTGAGCTTTGTAGAGCTTACCAGAGTTGGAGCATGCCGATCCGGAGGAAAGTTGTTTGGCCGGTTCGTAGACTAGTTCGTGAGAGAAGACATTTTGGAAAGAATTCTTATGATAGTTCAGAGGTTGAAGAGGTATGCAAAATTGGTTTTGATTTTCAATTGGTGGATTCTGACATCAAACCTGGAGAGAAACTTGTGCTTGTTGCTGATTTACCTATGATTACCGATGATGTTGTTGATCTTTTTGAGGTTGGTGATAAGATTGGTTTTCATGTTTAGTCGGTTGTGCCTAACATGGAAATTACAGAGCATCTGGTTGTGCTTGATTAGATTGTTGTTGGTGTAGAGTTTCTTGCTGTTGAACACCTCGATGATGTTGGTGTTACTGGATTGCTTTTATTCGGTGTTGTGGTGCAGATGTTGTTTTTTGGTTCTGGACTTGAGTTGCTGGTTGACAATGATAAGTCCGGTGATGAGATTCTAAGATGGGATTCTTCCTTGATCCTTGGTGATGGGTTGATGGCTCAGTTTGTTCAAGATGTTGGACATGCTGATTGGTTGAGTTGTAGATTGGTTCTCTTTCCTATGACAGAATGGAAACCTATGGTGAAGATGAAGTGGAGTTCGTGGTTTTCAGATGTTCCCTTTGGTGAGAAAGTGTGGGACACACTTTTCTTTGTACCTCAGGAGTCTGATGCAATGGCATCCTGGCTTATTGCTCAGTGCCTGAAGATTCTAGCAGTCTCAATAACTGTCTGGTGGAGTTCGGTTACTTGGTTGGTAATCTCGGTAGAAGACTGGCTTTTCTTAGTCTTTGATGGTGATTCTCAGTCAAAGTTTGTTAGGATTCACCGATGGAGCTCGGTGGTCTTGGTGGTGATTCTCAATTGGAAGTTCTGGTGGATCTCGGTTGATGATGGTCACTCAGTGACTTGGTGTTTTGTTGCTCGGTAGACCTTGGCAGTTTGACAGGAATGTTTTGTTTGATGGTCATGCTAATACCTATGTGGTTAGGCATGAAGGAGCTCGACATAAGCCGATACCTTTGCAGGAGACAGGGGTTAAGGGATGTGGAGTTATCAAGTGTTGTCCTTATGACAAACCTCAGGAGCAGAGGCTTGATGAACCTATTCCTGTTAAGTCTAGTTTGAAGGAGAAGGATATTTCTAAAGAGTTTGTTGAGATTCAGAAATAGATGGTCTTGTTGGTAGAGATGGTACAATAGATGGTGACATTTGTGACACAGAGGGATACAGATGATACTATGTTGATTAAGGAGTCTAGAGAGGATGAACCTTACCAAGGCACTAAGGTGATCGGTAGTGGTCAGAGTCAGTTGCTATCAGTTGTCGATCAGAAGGGTAAATAAACTGGAAGGCAGAAGGACTTTCTGCATGAGACAGTGAATGAAGTGAAGACTACTTGGGATGAAGGACAAGAAGAGATGTGGGTGAAGAATAGATTTGGCATACCTGTTCTGATTCCCTTGAGATGTTCATGATTTCCTTATGAGAAAATATTTCTTACCTAGGATGTCTGATGCAGGAGCATCCTAGATTCTTGGAAATCCTGTATCAACCAAAAATATGTTTTTCTTTGAAGGTAGATTGTTAGTTTTGATCTTGGTTTGGTGGAGTTCTTGCTCGGTTTGGGAGACTGGTTGCTCGGTTTCTATGGTTACCGAGGTTCTCGGTCTCTAAAGAATGCTCGGTGACTAAAGGCGTCGGTTCTCTAGTGCTCAATGATAACTACATTTCTCGATCATGCTTGGCTTGGTTGGTGAGTGGTGCTTGGTTATTTCCTCTGTTGCTCATGTTCTTGCTTACCGACTGGATTGTTTGGATAGATCGACTTGGCTGACTGGTGCATTTAATTTGGGTCATGTTCCTCGTGTTACGGATTGACTGTTGGACATGTGGGGACCTAGATCTATGTGTTGCATTCTCCTATGTGGATCTGGAGGCCAACTTGGTGAATTAAATATTGGTGAAGTTATTTGTGAGCTGACTAATGTTTGGCATTTAATATTTGTATATTTGGAAGCCGACTGGCTTTTGGGATTTAATTGTTTGTAAAGTCGATTTGTGGATGGGGTTTAGTATTTAAGTACATGTTTGGGTATTTATTTAGGGGGAGCTGGAAGTAGCAGATGTATGGATCTATGAAAGCAGAGTTAGTAGCTTGCGAGCTTAGGCAACAGAAAGATTGCTTGGAAGTTTGAGTACAAGTTCAGATCTTTCTTGGAGTGCCTACCAATGTCTTTTTGTGTTGCAAACCTGGGGTAGCTGAGGAGAAGTGCATTGGATCCTACATGATCTTGTAGAGCTATTTCTTTCATTGTAATTGGCCATAACCAAGAAGGCCTTACAGCCCAGCACATTGCATGTAATCAGTTAGTTGATGAAATAAAGACATATATTTTCTTTAGATCTGGTTTCTTGTTGTGTTTTCCTTTGTGTTGATGTTTGGCTACAAGGTCAGACCTTCCTTAATTGGATTATCCATCCTTGATTGCATCATAATAACATGTATCTGCAGCTGTCAAAACCATAGCTGAAATAGAACCCACAACAAGTGCTAACCCAATCCAACTATCCATACCTCTAAGGTATACCAAGTGAATCCCAAATAAACATATCCAACCTATAACCTGTAACCACAAGCCTCAAGAGTAATACCTAACACATACAAACCAAGAAGCTCCCACTCCAAAGGTAATGCCAAATCTGAAATCAATCCACTCACAACATCTCATAAAAGTGAATCCATGTAGTATCAAGGACATCCACAATAATGTGCAACATATAAACCAATATCTTGCAAGAACAACTCTCACAACAAGTCTCCAACAATCTCCCAAGTTCTCCACAACCAACAAAGCAAAGAGATAAAGGAATAACCATGTCATCTCTCACATGACACACATGAAAACAAATCGGTGATCACAAACTCCAACCAATCTCAAACCAATGTAAGTGAAACCAAACATCCAAGAAGATAACCAATACCAAAGAGACCATGCAAATCATAACCTGTACCATGTCCTTCTACACACACCTCTAGATGCCAACTGTGCCAAGTATGATATCATCCATAAAACCCCAAACAAGAAGCCACAAAAACACCCAAACCATACCATATAACCAATCATGGATGTAAGCCTCTCACAAGAAGATCAAACTCATAACCATTCCTAATCCAAGGAACATGCCCAATAAAACCATATCCTAAACTCAACCATGATGATATCATAATAACAACATATACAAAAGGAAATAACCAATGCCAAAACCATCTCTCAAATGAACCCTCCAGAACTAACTCACACCATAGCTCAAGATTCATATCCATGAAAGATAAGCATAAATCTAATGCACCTGAGAAGAAACAAAGGGCTATACCTCTCAAGTAGTAAATTGTCGAGTAGACCAAGTGTGGGGAATGATAATGCTCATCAAGATATCCAACTCTCCAACCAAGACTAATCTAAGAACACACTCCTCTCAAGCCCATATCAGGTGAATGCACCTTGGTTTTCCTGCTAAAACCATGAACCGTCCCAACACATACATCTCTAATCCAAAGAGAAAATCAACATCACCTTTAAAAATCCATAAGCACCTTTAACCAATCAATCCATGCCAACTCCAAATGCAACATAGCAATATCATGAAGTATCCAACAAAAGATCAATGTACTCAATACCAAGAAACTAAACCAAGATCAATGTCACAAATCCAACCTAGGAATCAGAATCATAAACATGACAACCATGATCTAAACCATATCAATGAAAGAGATACCATGCTCTATATGAACATACCATAACATGCCAAAACTCTAAACGTGTATCAAGAGTATACCATGACATAATAATGAAACCATCCTAAAACCAAGGATAACATGTCAAATAAAAGCATAAACCACACCTCTACTAAGGACCCCATGAGTCCTCAAGATGTAACCATCTCCACACACCATGAAGAACCATCTTTGTACACCATGAAGATAAAAAGTGCACCATGCAAATATCAAAGCAGCTTCTGCAGCAACAGGATCTAAGACATCCTCCAACTTCTGTAAACACTCAATAAATATATCAATGCCAAAAACTCCCACTCAGCCGTAGTACCAAGTCACCCATGACATCATAACATCCATCTCCTACATGAAGATCCTCTAGGTCTACCACACACAACCAAAGTTTTAGTACCAAGTAAAACCTAGATCTCCAAACCAAGAAGATACAAACCAAACTAGGAACCAATCCTGTACTGCCACCTCATCACTGTCATGAGCTCCCACTAAACTGTATATCAAAGCTATCTATGACATCATGATGAAAAAAATCCTCTAATCATGAGAATCAACCAAGAAATCATACCATCAAAGAACTCAAAGTGCACCTCATGAGCTCCTCAAAGAAACCAAATAACCATGATCCTCAACCAAGAAGATATACCACCATAACTAAATCAGGAATCCAAACCAATGAGCACCAATTAACTACATGTATATCCAATCATGTCATGTCGAAATCCATGGCACCATGATCATATCCATGAACCAAGCATCTGACTCTCAAAATGTCCAACCTGTCAACATAAAATAGTCAACCACAATCCCCCACCATGACTGTACCTGGTAACAACATCTCATCCCTTCTACATGAAGAAAAATCAGAAAATCATGTGACTAAGGGCATAGACAACCCAAATCCAAGCCGCAAATATGAATATGCATCAATAATGAAAGATCAATGAGCAAAGACAACCCATATCCAAGCCATAAATGCAAATTGTAAGCATAGACCACTTACAACACTGCACAACTTGTAGATCCAGCAAGTCATCATATATATCCAAATTAAACACTAACAATCATATCATCATGAGACCAATCTGAAATATAAGCTGAGTATACAATGACATCAAATCCAAATCTCCAAAATAAACCATGTCATAAACTCACAATGTCACCCTAGTCAAAATAACCCATAAACCTATTTAGATCAATATATCAGTAAATAAACCATGCCAAACCTGCACCAAATCTGAACAAATGCATAGATCTCTCTAAGAGCTTTCCGTTGACTATTCGAAGTCCAAAATATGACTCTGTATGCCCAAGTTATGCCCAAATATGTGCTCAAAATAAATAACATCTAACTTTCGGACTCTTAAAATCTGACAAAATGTTAAAATCACAAAATCAAACCTACACCAAGTTGTAGTGCTCTGAATTAGCTTTCCAACAACTATAAGAAGTCCAAAATCCAATATACTAAGAGAAAGTTATGGCCATTTTACCAAGATAGACTTTTTACCATTTTCACTGTGATTTTTTTTTGTGACGAAAATTCTGTGGGGATTAAATTTGACAGCCATCACGCGCTGAAACTAAAAAACATTTTGCATTTTCTATCAACATGGCCAAACTAGGGCATATTTTATATCAAAATTGATGGCAAGGCCAACCCAGATCCAATGGTGAGGTCCATTTCTACCTAGGAGGTCATCTCTACAAACTCCCCTCCAAAACCCTCATTTAAAATGAAACAATCCAAAACCCTTTTCACCAACAATTTGTCATGCCTAAAATCTGCCAACAACCCATCATAATAGAAAACCCAAAACCCCCAGATCTGTAATAAACAACCTACGACACCCATATATCTTTCCCTTTCTAACATTCTTTCATGCATTCCCATGGATTCAACCTAGGGTTACAACACCACAACCATAGTTCTAATACCACTTGATAGGAAACTTGCATACAACTATATGACATTTTCATATAACCCATTATAGATATGATGCAAATAAACACTTAAAATCCACATGCAAGAGAATAGACATCATACCTACAAAAATATGACACAAGATATATCCTGGGAAACCTGAGCACGAGGGAAAAAAACCTAGCCTCCAAAAGCATCCATCACCATGTATTATTCAACAAAACACCATTGCAATACAACCATGGAAGCCTTCAAAGCCCTAGCCACAACCAAGCAATCCATGTGAACAAGCATGAATCCACACATCCCATGCCATGCTTCCAACCTTCACAAATGCTACATTCAGCTAACCTATCTCCACCTGTCTTACCTCAACAACTACCCTTGTGGTTGCTTTTATAGAAACAAGCTCCCACAAAACCACCAAATGGTATTACATAAACCATGTGCTACCAAACCCTATTGACCCACATTTAATATTGGGTGCTTTATTTAATTTATTTCTCCAATATTAATTACATCAAATGATATCACAATGTTATAATACAACTCTCAAAGAATATTCCATGGGAAACCCTACATGTTGCACGTCCATCTAGGTGTAACATTTACACAATAAAATAAAATAATACAATAATAAACATTGTTATGCAAGGTGTACAACACCATTTTCTCAACAGAGAAAGAAAACATGTAGGGTGCATACATAAGACTCAAGATAATATGTCTAAAAATTGCTATGTTTTTTTCCTAAGTAACTTAAAGATAATTACCTTCAAAGAGGAAGTGTCCATGCTACTACTAGATTCATTGTTCAGAGGTTGTGGAGAAACTCTGCTTGAACCTAAACTTGAAGGGCATAAATTTACTCTGATGTTGTTGCCAGAACACATCTCATATTGGAAAGTACCACTTTTATGGTTATTCTGAACAATTAACTTCGCTAGTCTTCTACGAGGAAAGGACCTTTTGAAGACATACAAATTATCTTGGGTGGCAAATAGAACTATATCACTTGCTTCTAGATCATCTTCAAGGTGAAATCCATAGGTTACATCAGATGTGTTGCAATCTGGAGCCTCTGTTTCCATGGAAGAAAATCTCATGGCCCTACGTCCTCAATCCAGATGCTCAGGGACCAATTTTCTACATACTCAAAGACCAAATAAGCATGATGGTCCTCATGGCTGAGACAAATGCCTAAGAGGGTAACAAGATTCATGTGATGGAGTTTGTGAAGCATGTTTGTCTCCTTGGAGACTTCCCTTTTCATCTGCTTCATCGCCACTTTCTTCTCGCACAACAAACCCCCAAAAATAGAGCCCTCAATCTTGGACTCTTCACTGAAATTTCTTGTAGAATCTTGGAGTTCTTTCAAGCTATAGTGTATCAATCTATCAAACTCTAGAAGATTCGACAACTCATTGAACATAAGGATCAATTCTTTACTGATCTTTGCAGCCTCCAATATTTTTGGCTCTGCTTCTTAAAATAAAACTGGTTGAATATATAATCAACCTTAAGGGTCTACAAATTCAATCTGAAAGCCCAAAGTAGCTCAAATCTAGAATGTCATTGAGATATTGAATCGTCTGATTAACAGAGTTAATGATGCAATTATAGAAAGTTCAACACATTGAAATCCAAATGATTTACACCTACACAAAAAAAAATTGAAAATAAGTTCAACACGCGAAACTAAAATTGGAATCCAAATGATTTTTCCCTACATGGGGAAAAACAAAAAATTCAAATGTAAACTTTCGAAGCAATCAATTGTCGTAGATCTTAATTCAGCCCTTACTTTCAAACCTTCAAGAATATACTTGTAATCATTTGCGGCATTTTGTCTGATTAACATTATTGATGATTTAATTACAAAGAAGTTCAACATACTAGACTAATGATCCCCTTCGTAGAAAAAAAATCAAAAGATATCATTCGAAGTGATCAATTGTCGTCCATGTCCTGAGCTTCCTTCAGTATCTTTGGAAACAATGGTAATGCCTCTCCTAGTTTTACCTTCCAGATCAAGATGCTCCACCATATGGGCAACACCACCAATTCCAGTAGTTACAACACACTGAGCTTCCTTACAAGAATCTCTCATGGAAGTGTTGTGTACCCACAGTCTCTCCTTAAAACCTCTCGTAGTCTTTGAGATAGATTCTTTACATCTGGCAATGTTCTTCTTTATGTTACAACATAAGGAAACGATATTAAAAGTAGCTAATACATATAAAATAAAGTGCAAACCTAGATGACATGACTGAAAATCGACATTTAAGTGATTCAAAAAATGACTGCATTTTAGATGGTCTTGGTCTCCCTTGAGACTTAATTGAAGGATGTCCTGCAACATTCCTGATTGAAAATTGTCACAAAACATGGAATAGAAAGAAAACAATTATTTCCATTCCACACTTCCTCATAAAACTTTGAAAAAATCCACTGACAATTTTCAACTTGATTGATAGCCCTTATTATTGGCCTCACACACCTATGTGGAACAACTTGTATTATTGCACTTGTAACTGAATAAAAATCATATTCTACTTGGGTCAACTGAGATGCTCTCTCAAGTTGCTCATCCTCACCAGCTACAAGAGATGGAGTATGACTGTCTGCTTGGATTCCACTCCTCTATTGGTGCAATCAACCTCCATTTAGCCTAATTCTCCTTTCTTCAATCGACCGACTAGAGGACAAACAAAGATTGCTTCAAGAAATTCAAACTACAATGAAGTCATTTGAAGACCAATACTTATGCGCTAGAGCCTGGAATAGATTAGTTATTCCAGTTTCGATAACGGAACCGACTTCCTCGGCCTCTTCCATAAAGGTCACCGCGTTTCTCGGCATAGCCCCATTTTTTTAATAGAATAGTTATTCTAGTTTTGATAACAAAACCGCCTTCCTCGGCCTCTTCGTATAGTTACCACTTTTCTGACATAGTCCCATTTTTTTTCTAGCATCTGATATGTATGATTGCTCTAGAATATTATTTCCGACTAGTCTTTATCAGACAAGTTTCCGGTCAACTGACACTTTTCCGTTAGTGGGCTATGCCCACAAAAAAGCCTATCCGCTTAAATATATGTTATTTTATAATACATATGATATATATGTAAGATAAATATATGCAATAATATATATGATATATATGTCACATAAATATATTTTAAAAAGAATATAAAATTTTAGAAACTTGTTTTACCAATTTAAAATATTATTAGGCAATATATATGTTTTTATATATTTTATTATATATTTATAAAATCCAAAATCTTTTTATTTTAAACTAAGCATGTAAACTTAGAATTTTTTTTAATTAATTTGATATTTTTCATATGTTACTAATTTATAATTATTTTTTAATTTTATATTATTTTTAACACATAAAAAATTTTATAGAAAACATGTGAATTTAGAAACTCACCCAAAAAATTTAAAATTTTTGTAAAACTTATTTTTTAATTTTACAATATTTTAGTATCACATTGTCATTTCTTATCAATACAATTGTATTATATAAATAATACATATTTTAATATAGTAATTAAATTATTTGCATATTATTTAAAAAATTGACGATTAATATTTATCTTAAAATATAAAATAAGATATTAAAATGACCAAACCGTCAATAAAATGCATGCTTATGAGAGGTAGGGGTGACCGTCAAATTCCAGGCCTGATTGAGACCATAACATTATCCGTAATCACAATGGCAGCTAAGAAAGGAGAGATATTTCGGACTCTAATTTTTGGGCTTCCGAGGGTACACGCTCTTAATAAGTTTGTATGAGATGAGAAAATAAGAGAGCGATGAAGGTGGTGGTGGTAGGAGGTAGCATAGCCGGCCTGGCATGTGCTCATGCTCTCTTTTCAGCAGGCTGTAAGCAAGTGATTGTCTTGGAGAAGGCTCGAACATTAAAATCTGCTGGAGCAGGGTTGGCCCTGGACTCCCAGACATGCCAAGCTCTGGCTGAATGGGGTCTCCATCAACAACTCATGGATTCCACCCTTCCTCTCACCATCGACCAGGTCAAATTTCTCTTTCTTCCAATCATTTTTACATCCCATTCCTTTAAATGCCTACTTTAAAAAATTTATTGGTTTGGTAATTGTTTGATATTGACCCAATTAACATACCCACTTATTAATTTCTTTTGGGGTTTGATCTTATGGTAGCAGAATCAGGCAACTGAGAGCAAGAGTAAAGCCACCCGAGTGCTAGCTAGAGATGAGAATTTCAATTCTAGGGCTGCCCACTGGAGTGATTTGCACAAAATGTTGTATGATAAGCTGCCACAGGATACAGTGCATTGGGGTCACGAGGTTGTTTCGTTTCAGCAGAGTGTGGATGGATTGGGTGTCACAGTTGAAGTGAAGGTGGCTCAGACAGACCAAACAATTGAGATGGATGGGGATTTGCTGGTTGCTGCAGATGGATCCATGTCTGTTATTAGGAAGCATTTTGTGCCTCACCAACACAGGAGGTAATGCCCAGCTTAAAGTCAAATTGGATTCATATTTTATTCTTTTTCTATATGACCATGAATAGATCGGATGTTTGAGTCAACATCCAATTAAGGGATTTATGGCTGCAAGATTACTGAAATTATATTATTTACGGGGTTAGGATGATTCTTGTTGCATGGGCCGTACTGTGTACATGAACCCTGAACACAAGTTCAAATTTTAAAATTAGAAGTTCAAATCAGCAAAAAGAAATTCAGAAGTGGCTTATACAATCCACGCATTCTCATAGATTTATCCAATTACAAGAAACATACAAATGAAAATTAAAGATGAATCTCGCTTTACATTTTACATAAAATCTAGTTTGCACCAAAAATTTGAGATGCTTACTTTGTAATTGTGGGAAGTAGAGTTTTAGGCTGGGATTTTATGGAGGGGCTTCTTCAAAAGTTTCAGTAGTTGCTATTTTTTGGATTTATTCTAAAGCTGGTGGTCTCATGAATTTCATAGTACCGATTAGGCTCAAAAGATTAAACTCAGAAATTTATGGAAGCTAATGGTCTTATGAATTTTGTTATTTAGTATAATCAATTTTTGTATGTAAAAAAAATTTAAAAAATAGAAAAATCAATTGATACAAATTGAAAATCTTCACATGAGTGACAAGCGACAGAAAAAAGTCTAAACTGGTGGGGTAATTTCTATTCCCCCACCTTTTTCACCCACTCAAATCTTCAGTTCTGAAAAGTAGAGACTGCTATTTTTTTGGAAAAGATTTCAATTAATCCTTTAGCAGCTTTTATTTGACTTCATATGACCTCCTGCTCCTTAAAAATAGATCATGAAAACCCACCTATAGTGATGAATAGAGTTTGGAAATGGTGGAAAACTTGTCTATGCTCCTTCATAAATGACATGAAACGGAGATAGGTCCATCAAGCCAGACTGTACGGTGGGAAGATATGTACACCAGGCAAAACGTCTGGTATTCAACTCCCTGTGGTCTCTCTGCCCCTCTGCCCCATGGATGCCTGAGTTGATGCAGTCAGTTGTACTCCCCTGAGTTTTGTTTACCTCCCGGGTCAACAAGAAGAGCCCAAGCAAGTTTGTATTGCCCCTTGATAAAAAAAAGATGCTGACCAACCAAAAAAATTAAAATAAATGAAATGGGTGAAGAGTGGGAAATGGCATGTTTCCCTGATGGAAACGATGTCAGAAATTTCAGTAGAAAGTTTAAAATAAAGATGTCTTTGTTTTATGTTCCAACTCTACAAAAAGCATTGGAAATTTTGCTTGCTTCAATGCCATTTGCTTCCCTAGAAGCATTTCTAGTGCTTTTTTCCACCAGAGATGAAGTTTCAAGAAGTTTCTAGGATGGCGAGACAGGTACATATGGGAAAATCGGAAATCCTCTAGCAAATGAAATCAGTAGAAAGTTTAAAATAAAGATGTCTTTGTTTTATGTTCCAACTCTACAAAAAGCATTGGAAATTCTGATTGCTTCAATGCCATTTGCTTCCCTAGAAGCATTTCTAGTGCTTTTTCCCACCAGAGATGAAGTTTCAAGAAGTTTCTAGGATGGGGAGACAGGTACATATGGGAAAATCGGAAATCCTCTAGCAAATGAAATCAGTAGAAAGTTGAAAATAAAGATGTCTTTGTTTTATGTTCCAACTCTACAAAAAGCATTTGAAATTCTGATTGCTTCAATGCCATTTGCTTCCCTATAAGAATTTCTAGTGCTTTTTTCCTCCAGAGATGAAGTTTCATGAAGTTTCTAGGATGGGGAGACAGGTACATATGGGAAAATCGGAAATCCTCTAGCAAATGAAACACGTTGTAAAAATGTTTGGAACTTACTTATAGGTCTCATTAAAGGTCTCGTTTAAGAACTTTGTTCTTTGGGTGTCTATGATAAATTCATGGTCCAAAATCAGTAGCCAAGGAATACCAATGTTTTGAAAAATATTTAGAGATATCTTTTGCAAATGTTTTGAAAAATATTTAGAGATATCTTTTGCAAATTAAATTTTTTCCTTGTGTTGTTGAAGTGCAAATTTTCAACATAGACAGCTCGCAAGGTTTCCCTTGGTAGGGAATAAAAAATAATGCTTCTGCACAGATCATGATTGGAAGTATAAACTTTCAACTCTATAACTTCACAAAATACATTCCATCAGCCAAAAAACAATACAGTCCCTGCAAAATACAATACATTGAAATGAAATTGCAAGTATTAGGACAGATTAGCAATGGGACAAAGAGTGGAGAAACTCGTACTCCTTGTCAGCATTAAAGGGAGAATCTGTTCTGCTACAAACAGCTTTTATTTGCCAATTAATGCTTATGTTGTCATCTAGAGAGTGACCTGGACTAAAGGATCTGTTTAGTTCCCTTGGAGCTAGAGATAGTAAAGCACTCTGCTTAAGAGAAGCCCTCCTAATATCCATAGTTGAAACTCTTTCAGAAGAGTTCAATATCGATGCTGATATGGCCTTTGCCCTGGGATTTTGACATGATGCATTCACCACACTCAGTTTTACTTATTAGGGTTTAACAATGTGGGGTGGTCTAAATAAATACTCTTACGAATATCATTTAAGCTTCTACTTTGTTAATGGTAGCGGCAGGGAGCTTGATGCTCCTAGTAGAAATCAGTTGACACAAGGATGTAATCAATGTAGCAGCCTTGGAGATCTTTGTGGTTCCTAGTGCCTAAATTTGAAGGCCGCAACCTCTTGGAGAAACAAAGAAAGCATCTTCTGAACAAATATCAGAGTACACAAATAGAGTCCCCACAAATCCATTAATAGAGACTAATAGCTTGATGTAGGTGATAGCTCGAACTCCTGGGTCATCATTAGCATTAGATGCAATCTTCTACTCAGCTGTGACCTTCTCAGCCCAGCATCAGCTTCAATATCAAGTCGCCATCTCCACAACCAAGCTTTGAAGTTTATCTTTGGATTGTTGATGATCATATGCCATGCGAAAATTTCCAGTTTCCCAATCCTAGACCCCAAATTTGTTTGAATAGATACTACATGCTTGAGCTGTCGCCCATCCAACTAAGCAGGACAAACCGTCTTTCCAAGCATACAGAAGTGAGACAATTTACCTGCGAAGGTTTACAGTGATGAAGTAATTCTTCCTGCAATCATCGCAATCATGTCTAATTCTGGGACGGCCAGGATGTCTTGGCCTTTAGAAACCTGTACATATTCTCCCATTTAAGAAATTCTTCACAGCAAAACTTTGATTTCAGATATATTGATAAGTGTGGGTCAGCTTTAAAAGAGGCAGTACAATTCTAAAGTTCAGTTCCTTTTTATATCTTTTTTTTGTCCCACGGGATGGGTTTCAGTCAATTACATGAAGTGACAAATTTCTCTATACCTTCGAAATACATTTCGCATTCTTTTTTAAATGATCATTTATTTACAGAAAGCATTTCTTCTCCAAGTATTGCCATTTTGTTTGAGAAACCTCTAGGGGCAGGTAAATTTTAGGGGACTAATCGAAGTTTTGAATTTTATAATGAACAAACTTTAAGTTTTGTAAAAGAGATTGTAAAGATAAATGCTAATTAAGACTTGAGTGAAGAAATTGAGAGCATAAACATAATTTCAATTCTGCAGGTATTTAGGCTATTGTGCATGGCGAGGTGTCTATGATTATTCCACGAATGATTCACCTGAGATGATTGCTTCCATTAAGAAAGTTTACCCTGATCTTGGCAAATGTTTGTATTTTGATCTTGCCAAGGGAAGTCATTCTGTGCTTTACGAGTTGCATGGTAAAAGGCTTAATTGGCTTTGGTATGTCAATCAACCTGAACCTCATATGAAGGTATTTATGTACCTCTTAAAGTTTTAATAAACATTTCTGCACTTTTGTGTTTTCCAGGTGACTTACTAAAAAATTGAGTTCATTCCTACCCAGACATCTCATGCTTTTGAGATCCTATAGATTAAGGTTTCCCAATTTGGTTGTGCATTCTGGTACAAGCTATTTAAATTTTTGTTTGGTAACAAGATCTACTTAGGGAAGAGAAACCATTTGATACTGTTCAATTGACAAAAAAAATTGTTGTCATCATGAATGAATCTTTAGCCGTTGTGGCCATTATTCTCTTGTAACCAAGAGCCTATTTATATTATCCACTTTTGTCCTTAATATATATTGCTTGGAACGATATACAATATCTATTCACTCTCTTTTGAATGACCTTAAAGAGCTTATGTCAGGATAGTCTTATGTACCTTTCCAAGTGAATTGGCAATATTTTTGTAACGTTCCATTGCCATATTAAACAGTAGAACTAGTTAACCTTTAACCTGTATATTATTTATCTTCAGAGTGCCTTTGGAACAAACTTCATAATGCTTTTGTTTTGTTCGACAAAGAAACTAATGAGCTGCAATTTTCTCTTTCTTTCTCAGATGAATTCGTTAACTGCAAAAGTAGACAAGAGCGCCATTGAAAAGATGCATGATGAAGCCAGTGAGACATGGGTACCTGAGTTATCCGCTCTTATGAAGGCCACCCCAGAACCATTCATAAATGTTTTATATGATCGAGAACCTCTCAAGCAATATGTTTGGGATCGTGTAGTGCTTGTGGGTGATGCTGCACATCCAACTTCCCCCCATGGAGTCAGAAGCACAAACATGTCAATCATGGATGCAAGTGTTTTGGGTCAATCAATTGCAAAGTGGGGCTTTGACAAGATTTCTACAGCATTAGCTGAATATGAGTCTATTCGGCTCCCTGTAACATCACATCAAGTGTTGTTCTCCCGACATTTAGGTCTCCTAAAACAGGGTTTTCTGTTTGATCCTCCGCATAGCTTTCCTTGGTTTGAGGCAGATGCAGACCTATGTGACCAGCTGCTTCAGAGGAATATGCCTTTCTTCAAATCACAGAGTTAGATAGAAGAGATATGTAATGAGGTTTTATGGTCAGCATTTGAATATATTTCCAAACTGATGGCCGTCCAGTGTGTGCAGCTGGAAATGTGTTATCAGTAGCTTCCCTATAATGTCAAATCTAAGGGCCATGTTGATAATAATAGTCCTCTTTTAAAAGGCGATTTTCGCTAGAGATATTCATGGACAAAACTCATGAAACACATATTAATGCTGTTGGGGATGAAATTTGTAATTTGTTTTCAATTCTTTTATAAAATATACTGGGAATCTATACATTTAGATAGTCAGATTAACTATAGTTTTAATTCAACACTTCGCCCATTATTTTGAATGCATGTATTACACTGTGACTACAAATCTATTCTCGATAGAATGTGTTACTAAACATGGATGAAACTGGATCCTTGGCGTGTTCTTTACCTTATCACAATGCCCCTTGAAATGGCAGTATAATTAATTTGTTTTCTAAAGGAAAAACGTTGATAAAATGTGAAGCACCAACAATTAATATTCCAAATCTTTTCAAAGAATAATACATTAGCAATTGCACCTATGTGTACAATGAGTGCCCAAGAGATGTGAAAGGTCAATTAGGGAAAAAAATTGTTCCATGAGTTGCATTTATTTGTGCTGTACATGAGATTAATTGGTAGGCCATTTAGCAAGTGATGTTTGTGCAACAAAGGTGTCAACAGAGAAATGATAGCTTCAAATAATTAGATTTCATTACCAACATGTTCATGTTATGTTTGCAATAGGGAGAGGAGAGAGAGAGGAGAGATAGGGATAGAAAGATGGAGAGATTGAGGGGAAAGAATGAAAGAGAGGGGTTGGGGTGGTTAAGCAAATAGAGATATGAGATAGATAAAGAGGAAGATATGAGAGAGAAGATTGTAGCGAGAGAGAGAGAGTGAGGGAGAGAAATAGAGAGGGGGGGAGTGTAGCAAGATACGGAACTAGATTCTATTGATGTGAATTTTGTTCCACTACAACATACAAAATCAAATACTTAGTATCCCAGGATGAAATATCAAATTTCCAACTCTCTCTTGAATAAGGATGTTCATATGCTAAACAATGTAGATCAATTGTGTGATCAAATGAGACAACCTCAAGGTTCCTTCTTAATCATGGACTTTCACTAAATTATAATAATGTGATATGTTGGTTATCACACAAGGTGACTTACGATGTTCATTCAATAGATTTCAACTTGACTTTTACTTCTTCAATCACCAAACAACTTTCAACCAAATAACTTGCAAGGAAATAAAAGCTATCTAACTCTAACAATGTAAGACAATATTGATGATGGGGTGAGCCTCTAACCAATCTTTGCTTCACCAAATCAACTAGGCATAGGAGGGTGCTATCTTCTATGGATGCCAGAATGATTTTCACTTTGTCAATGCGCATCCAAATACCCTATGAAGGCGCAATCTAAATGAACATCTCCAATAGAAGTTAAACACTTGCAATTTAAGCTCAAACTAACCTTACACCTTTACTTACAATCAACAAGTAACAAAAGATATGGACACTAGCTTCACCATTAATCACCATTTAACAATGTCTTCCATCCATCTATCTCTACTTCTACTCAACATGAAATAAAATCCTAATCTAATCAGTAACTCACATTTCCATAATCCCAATATGCATTGGATAGCTTTTTTGTTGCTGACAACATCTAAAATTTATCGAGGAAAAGTGAGCAAGTGACATTAGCAGCAATTGGAAGAGGACTTAATAGTGTTGGACAAGGTTGATATGGTATAGTTGGAAATGACATGCACTTTAATTGTATTTCTTGCAAAAATAAAACTCATTAAGCACTTTGATTCTCTTGTTTAGTCATTTTATTTTAAAAATGAGAAGATTTGTGTAGGTTTGTAGCCAATGGCTATTCTTTGCTAATTATTCATGTGCTATTAGTTTTCACAAAATTTTGGTTGAGACCAACTAAATCAGTGGTAGAGCAGTTTGTTTGGGGAATCTTGATAAATTGTGCATATTTGATTTTCTTAGTTATGGGGTGGCAGTGGAGTGGTAAAGAGAATGATTTTGTAGTTTGTTTTGTTCTATTTTACTTTCTTTGTATTTTCCTATGTTTGTATATCATTTAATGGGTAGAAGTAAACTTGTATGGCAGATGTGAGGAGTGTGGATGTGCATTCCTCTATAGGGCATTCTTTTGGTTTAGCTTCCAATTGTTTTGGGTTTTTATTGATGTATATTTTCATGTAGAGAAAGAGTATATATGCAGATGTTTAATCTCTTTGAAGGAGTTGGAGAGCCAAGGGTCTCTGTTAGAATATTTAATATTTCATTGTATTTATTTTATCTAGGAGATTCCTATAGAATCCCGACATGTATTTTGACCTCTAGTCCAAGTGGGAGGTGTTGGTGTTGGTGTTGTTGGAATTGGTTACTAATGTTGTTGTCATTCGTGTTTTATCACTGATGTCAACATATGTTTCTATGAAGAGAACAAACTAGTTATTACAGTGTACGAATATTGTACGGTTGATTCAGACTAAGCGAACATAGGTTTGTGTACAGGGAGGTTTTTTGATCTTATATCTAAGATCACATGTTGTAATATTTCATATTGGTTGAGTAACAAAAGATTTGGTGAAGACTGGTTTCTGGACTATGACAGTGGAATTTGACAAAGTTAGTCTCTGTATTTTGAGTGTATCTTACAAGCAATGTGGATTCAGTGTATGCGAGCTTAAGGGATGTCAGATAACATATCACAGAATGTTCTTTGATCTTAGCAAGTCGTGGAAAGTATAATGATGTCAGTTGTGGCATGTGTATAGGAGGAGACCTATTTGGGGCCGACTTTAGAGTTGTAGCATGTATTATGGATAGCGAGCATGGATTACAGAAGTTGGACCTTAATTGTTGAAGTGTAATTGTTGTATACTTGTTATAAATACCGTGTGTATCTTAGCAAGGGGTTATGTAATTATTTGTATTTTAGGAAAGCCTAATTAGCTGACCTAATTGTTTATTGTAATAGGGTATATATGTAAGATCTTTTCTTTTGAAAAGATAGGTAGTGTGTAAGAATTGTAATAAAGGATTGTGGAAGCTACAAGCTTGTATATGTTGGATGTAGAGCAAAGGATAGTTTATACTTCATTGGAACTGATCAAGTAAAGACAGTTGCTATCAGACAATTCACAAGGATTGTGTATTTCCTTTATGTGCACTTGTGTTGCGAACAATGAGTTCTGGAGGTGGACATAACCTTCTTTGGATAGTGAGCCTAGGCAGTGAGCCTACATTTCTTTGACTCCTAACAAGGTTTGTTCTTTAATAGGGACTATGTACTGTAATGTTTTAATAATCTCCTAATAGGGCTAGATATTTTAATAAGGATACAATACTCTCAGTACATCATTTGTGGGTGCTAATTTCCATCAGGGTTTTTACCTTTAACAGAGTTTCCTCGACAACAAAATATTGTGTTATTGTGTTGGCATTTACTAAGTTATCATTTGATTTGGTGTAGCTGCCATTTAAAGTTTAAAGTTTAATAATATCTCTTACAACTGATTCACCCCCCCTCCCCCCCTCCTCTCAGTTGTATTGGTGGACTGTTATTCCTAACAATTGTTATCAGAGCTACTGGTCCTTAGAGAGAAAGTCTAGCAGATTAAGGTGATCTTGGAGATGGCATTCTATAGGAAGGATAGTCTGAAATTTATCCTGAAAACTTTGACAGTTGGAAGAACAAGATGCGAACACATTTTCTATGTTTGGGTATTGACTACTAGTTGATCATGAAGAATGAGGTAACCATGAAGGCTGAGGATGAATTAGATAAAGCTATTGATGAAGAAAAGAAGATATTTTCATATAACATGGTCGCAAGGGAAGCACTGATCAACACACTTTCTGAAGGAGAATTTACTGAGGTGAAAGATCTGGATTCAGCACACAAAATTTGGGGAATATTAGAAGCATTATATGAAGGAGACACGTTTACTAAACAAGCAAAATTACAGAACTGGAAAACAAGGATGGAGAATTTGAAAATGAAAGATGATGAAAATATTAGGGCTTATGTACAGAGAGTTACTAAGGTTGTGATTGGAATCAAAAGTTCTGGAGGCACTTATGAAGAGGAAGAAGTCATTGCAAAGATTCTTAGATCATTGACACATGTTTATAAGACTAAAGTTCAGGCTATAGAAGAGATTATACTTGTGACTAAAAACTTTAGTAGAGAGATGTTGATTGCAAAGCTAACTACCTTTGATGCTGTAGAGATGGGAGATTCTTTACCTAGAATTGAAACAACATTTAAGGCATCTGCACACAAAAAGACATTATCTGGAATTGCGAGCACCAACAGTGGTAATATGAATGAAGAGCTTGGTGAGTATGTTGATGAATGAGAACAGATACAAGAAGAAGAAAGAAAGCTAGATGAAATTGTTGCCCTGATTGCTAGAAGAGAAAAGAGAGGTAAGGGTAAGTTTGAAGGAAAGTTACCTTTAAAATGTTTTTCATGCAATAAGATAGGTAACTTTCCATCTAGATGTCCTACAAGAGTTCCTAAGCATAAATCTAAATTTTACTTCAAGGTATATCAGATGGATGTAAAATATGCATTTCTGAATGGGGATCTTGAAGAGGAGGTATACATAGAACAACCTGATGGATTTCTTCTGACCTAAGATGAAGACAAAGTTTGCAAGTTGGAGAAGGCATTGTATGGACTGAAGCAAGCACCAAGGGCTTGGTATGCAAGGTTAGACAAGTACTTACTTTGTCTTGGATTCAGAAAAGGCAATGTTGACAACAATTTGTACTTAAGAACTAATCAAGATGGAATTTTGATAATAGAAGTTTTTGTTGATGATATTATTTTTGGAGGCAATGATGAGATGTGTAAGAAGTTTTCTAAAGAAATGGAGAATGAATTTGAGATGTCCATGATTGGCGAGATGAAATTCTTTCTTGGACTGCAAATAAATCAGAGAAAGAATGACATTTTTATTTCTCAGACTAAGTATCTTAAAGAAATGTTGAATAAGTTTGGAATGGAAGACTGTAAATCTGTTGGTACACCCATTGTGACTAACTATAAACTGACAAATATTGATGAGACCAAGAGTTTTTTTCAGACCAAGTATAGATCAATGATTAGAGGATTACAATATCTAACTCACTCCGTACCAGATATTGCTAATGTTGTTAGAATTGTAGCTAGATATCAAGCAGATCCTAAAGAGACACACCTAGGTGTTGTGAAAAGGATATTTAGATACCTAAAAGGAACACTAGAATATGGCTTATGGTATGGTAAAAATGATGACTTTGAACTACATGCTTATACTGAGTTTGATTGGGGGGGAAACATTGATGACAGAAAGAGTACTAGTGGAGGTGCATTTTTCCTTGGGAAAAGGTTAGTTTCATGGTTAAGTAAAAAGTAGGATTGTATAACTCAATCTACTGTTGAATCTGAGTATGTTGTTGCTGCTATTAATTGCACTCAGATTGTTTGGATGAAACAAATGTTAAAAAATATTGAAATAACTTTTGTTGAACCTATGGTTATCCATTGTGATAATACCAGTACAATGAATATGTCAAAGAATCTTGTGATGCATTCTAAAACTAAGCATATTTATATTAAGTATCACTTTTTGAGAGACAAGATAGCAGAGAAAGAAATAAGGTTGGAATACATTAGCACAAAGGAACAGATAGCAAACAACTTTACAAAGTCGTTGCCAAAAGATGTCTTTGAGTATCTCAGAGGTATGCATGGGGTGCAAGCCCCTCCTAGTGATAATTAAATGATGCAGGGATGCATTAGTCTAGAGGTCTTCAGAGCTCTATCATTTTCTAGACTTGATGTATGGATCTACTCCTCAGGGGGAGTGATCGTTGGAACCTTACAGAATACATTTGGGTGATTCAGCACCTGGTTGATGAAGACTAAATAGAAGATAGTTGATGACTTATGGCACTCTTTTCCATTGTTGTCAAAGGGGGAGAGATACTATGAGAAAATCCTTACTATATGGGGAAGAGTTCACTATTTGGGAAAAGATTATATTGAGGATATTGAGAGAGTATTTTTGGGTTGATGGATTTTCCCATATGCTGCCATCAATTCCAAAGGAGGAGATTTTTGGATGTTTTTGGAATTGGTTACTAATGTTGTTGTCATTCTTGTTTTGTCACTGATGTCAACATATGTTTCTATGAAGAGAACAGACTGGTTATTACTGTGTATGGATACTCTACAGTTGATTCAGACTGAGCAAACACAGGTTTGTGTACAG
Source organism: Chamaecyparis obtusa (assembly GCA_027943335.1). Classification (NCBI taxonomy): domain Eukaryota; kingdom Viridiplantae; phylum Streptophyta; class Pinopsida; order Cupressales; family Cupressaceae; genus Chamaecyparis; species Chamaecyparis obtusa. The sequence continues at coordinate 777,156 of BSBK01000035.1, read as the reverse complement.
GGAGATGTTGTGATTTTATATCTAAGATTGCATGCTATAGTAACAGAAGATTTGGTGAAGACTAGTTTCTAGACTATGACAGTGAAATTTGATAGAGTTAGTCTTTGTATTTTGAGTGTATCTTCCAAGCGATGTGGATTCAGTGTATGCGAGCTTAAGGGATGTCAGATAACATATTGAGGAATGTTCTTTGATATTAGCAAGTTGTGGGAAGCATGATGATGCCATATGTGGTGTGTGTTCTAGAGGAGACCTATTTGGGGCCAACTTCAGAGTTGTAATGTGTATTATGGATAGCGAGCATGGATTATGAATTTTGGACCTTAATTGTTGAAGTGTAATTGTTGTATACTTGTTATAGATACCATGTGTATCTTAGCAAGGAGTTATATAATTATTTGTATATTAGGAAAGCCTAATTGGCTGACCTGATCGTTTATTGTAATAGGGTATATATGTAAGATCTTTTCTTTTGAAAAGACAGGTAGTGTGTAAGAATTGTAAAAGAGGATTGTGGAAGCTGTGAGCTTGTATCTACTGGATGTAGAGCAGAGGATAGTTTATACTTAATTGGAACTGATCAAGAAAAGATAGTTGCTATCAAACAGTTCACAAGGATTGTGTATTTCCTTTATATACACTTGTGTTGCGAACAATGAGTTCTAGAGGTGGACATAACCTTCTTTGGACTGTTAGCCTAGGCAGTGAGCCTACATTTCTTTGACTCCTAACAGGATCTGTCCTTTAATAGGGATTATGTACTGTAATGTTTTAATAAGATCCTAACAAGGCTAGATCTTTTAGAAGGGATACAATACTCTCAGTACATCATTTGTGGGTGCTAATTCCCACCGGGGTTTTTACCTTTAACAGGGTTTCCTCAACAAAAAAATATTGTGTTATTATGTTGGCATTTACTGAGTTATCATTTGATTTGGTGTAACTTCTATTTAAAGTTTAAAGTTTAATAATCTTTCTTACAACTGATTCACTCCCCCCCCCCTCTCAGTTGTATTGGTGGATTTTTATTCCTAACAGAAGGACATGTTATTTCTTTTTTTCCTTTATTAAGGAAATTAGTTTATCCTCCTTAAGAGGATGTTTCCACTTTGCACACACCTATTATGAATGTTGGAATTCATAGATTGGTGATTTACTTAGTAACTCCACTCCTTGTCTCTATTTAAGAGATGCTCTCATCTCTCATTTTTACTTCATGAGTTTATCTCTCTCTCTCTCTCTCCCTCTCTCTCTCTCTCTCACTCACTCACTCACTCACTCACTCACACACACACACACACACACATTAGGCTTTGCCTCATTCATAATATCACAAGGGGTTTTTCTTTGTTTGTCTCCTTTGAAAATTTCTTATCTCCTTGTCTTGGCTCTTTGGGTACTTTCTCCAAGTATTTTCAATTCTCATGCTAACTCTCTTTCATCATCTAACTCTCTTGGATTATTTTTATTTCATTTCTCTTTTTATATTCCTTTCCATTTCTAAGTTAGAAAAGGTGATTAGTTTATTTGTGGATCGTTGGGTCATATAACTCTTTATGTGCATGAAATCCGACCAGAATCATTGTGTTAAATTGTTAGGAAATCATGTATGTAGGTCAAAACATTTTGTGTTGGTTTAACTTAGTATGAAGAATAATGTTAGGTAAGATAACAATTCAATTGTATTTTTTGTGTGTTAATAATAGGTTTTAATGTGTTTAATATTCTTGGTTATGAATTTTTGACACCACATTTTCATATATTTCAAGTGTTGTATGACTACATATAGGTGTAGGTAGTATTATATTTGTCTGAATAGATTTTGAACATATGTGTGCATTTTGGGCCATGTGTAGTGCTTAAGTCTTTGTAGTCAGACGAACGAGCAATATCAAAACTTTTGCACCTCTCAGTTGGCATGGTTTAAGAGTTCAAGTAATCGCTAATCATAACATGTTATTGTTGGATCATTTTCCTGAGCGATTATTTTCAATAAAAGTGCAACTTGCCTAGGCATGCACATAGAAAGAGTATGTATGCGGATGTCTTCAAGTTATGGATAATCTAGTGTGAAGACCATTTTAGGTTAAAACTTGATGTTTGTGTATTGAGTGTGTTCTAATTATTTTTTTTCATGTTCTAATTTTTTGTATAGTTTGGTGTGGTGCTCTTTTCTTTATATAGGGAGCTTGTAATTTGAAAATAACTTCGTTCGGAAAAGTATCAAGATTTTAGTTTATCTTTAAAGAATAATCAAAGACAGTGAGTGAAGTGTCTTTGTTCCTTGTTCATTTTCATGTCATGTGTTTGCATTCTTTATCTATTTTTTTTAAGATGTCTTTGTGTTGGTGCATGGAAATTGGGGTTTCATTTTGTATCTATTTTGTTATGTTGTCATTGTGTCGGTGCATGTAAGAGTAGTTTGTGTGTGGAGATTCTCATTAGGAATTAAATGAAAACACTATGAGTCCATGTCCCTTCTTCCCTCTTAGACGTTTGCAATCAACAAGCCAATATGTTGACATTACCAAAATATATGAAACTTAATATAATAAATTAAGGGTGTGCAAATATAGGAGTTAAGCTTGTATTTTAAAAGAAACTTACATCTAAATATCTTTCTAGACTATTTGTACTAGACAATTACATAGAAAGTGTATCAGATTCTACGTCGAATGAAATGATGTTTATTGTTTATGAGCAAAGAGCAAATAAATATGTTGTAAGCCAAAATTTTGTGTGTTTGACGTCTCTTACATGTTTTGAGTCGAGAATCAAATTGAATGTGTTTAGTTATTTAATTATGAGTTGTTTCATTTGAACATGACACTTCTATAAGGACAATGTTGTGAGAAATATCAAAGGAAATAGCATGTGGGGATTTTGATTGTGCACAAAATACATATATTGTAAGTTCAAAAAGAAAGTGCCTAAACCATGTTGTGCACTTAATGAAATTCCATGTGCTTATCTTTGTTGGACATTTTATTAAAGAATCCAATTGAATGCATTTAGTAGAGTAATCATGAAGTCTTGCATTTGTATCTAGGACACTTTTATAAAGACAATGTTGGATATTGTGTCAACTCAAATGACATCTAAGGATTCTATCAAAGCACAAAATGAAAATACTGTACAAGGTCTTTTTTCCATATGACTTATATTTGTTGTACAACTTCAATTACTCATCTTTGTTAAAGCAATTTTAAGTTTATGTAGGAAGCTAGGAATGTGTAAATGGCTTGATAATTGTTTTTTTAATTTAGAATGCATGATTAATTATCAAATTTTTAGTATAAAATTGAAGCAATAAAAAATTAAGATGTTGAGGTGAATCAAAATATAGACTATTCAACTTGTTAGATTGTGACAGTTTATAACTTAGCTTAAAGAAAGTGGTACATTGTGTGTATTGATGGTACATTCAAAACCTTATAATTTAAGCATTTAAGAAATGGTGCTATGCATTTTATGTTAGCTACAAGTTTTGGCTTCTTTTCTTTTTCTTTTTTTTTATACATGGGGGTGTCCTCGCGACCTAGCCCAGCGCCCAGCAACCCGTATCTTGGGTACCTGTGCAAGCTAGGGTGAGACTAGTACCCCAAGGGGTGAGATCAATCGCTCGCAAGCCATCCCACCCATTTAAACCTGAGAGGGAATCGAACCCAAGACCATGAGTCGTCCACCCACAGCCTCAAGCCGACTCAAATCTTGATAATTTTCATAGAGTTGGGTGGTCGGCTATTTATTGAGATTCTAAACCATGCAAAGTAGATGGTTTTATATAGCACCTCGATTCCTATATTTATTTCATACCTAAACATGCAACTGGTTATGTTATCTTTTTATATTTTTAAACAATAATTTTATACATGCATACTTTTATTTGTTCATACTTTTCTATTTTTTATTGGTAAGACACTGAGACCGAATATATTTTATATTATCAAATAAAATTTATATTTGAGAGAATATGGTCACGCCAAGCTCCATGCCATATATTGAATGCATAAAAATGGGCAAAAGTCATCAAAACTTCCCTAGAAGTATCAATCCTAATTATCAAATCTATAGCCAGTTTCATGGAAGATTCCATAGCCAAGTTCTACATTCTCAAAAAACAAAATGACCCATCTATGGGGTTTGAAATAGTAGACCAACTAGTAAACCTATAAGGAAAATACCAAGAGAGAAAATGCCAAAAATTTTGCATGCACCTCAAGTGCCAGCTAGTGCTTTCCCTTTGTCACTTGTAGAGGGAGCCATCGAAGGACCACCAATGTCTATGTTTGAGCCCTGCTGAGAGCCCACGTCAGCAATAGAGAGAACTTGATTCTACTCAACCCCAGTATCTGGATTAGCATAATTAGAATCCTCATTTCCCAAGTTGTCCAGACTTTCATCAATATATGTATATTTGTAAACCCATTCCTCCCGACCTTTTTTCACAGTGTCCTCGACAATGCCACCCAACAAGTCATCTGGAGTTAATCCCATTAGTCTTTTTAGAAAGGTCAAGATTATTTGAATAATTAATTTTTTTTAATCAAATAGTTCATCATCACTAATTGTTAACATTGGAAACCTTGGGACAGGTTTGCCTCCATGCGTGACAAATCAATAATGCACACATAATGCATAGGGTAGGAAAATGTGAAATTCCTATCCATATTATGAAAAATTCTATCCAATTCTCCTACGACCAAGATATTGAATATCCTACTACACAATTCACTGGCCACAACTTTCTCTTCACCAACCATCAGGATAGTAGCAAGAAACACAACAAGTATATCTATGTTTACTCGATACCTGTGGTTTTCCCTAATGAACTCCCCACCTAGTATCCTCTTCAATGTGTAGATGGAAACTCTATGAGATTAGTTGAGCACATCTTCAAGGTTCTTATTAGTTGCACGCTCCAAGAATGACATTTTCCCCTTTTACATTATGAACCTAATTAGTAAATCCATGGCGATAGGGAATAAGACACCAGAGAGTAAGACATGAAATTAGAAATAGAGTGAATCCTATTTCATCCATAAGACTAGCTTACAAGATAATATTTCTCTATGGTCCTTAAATCATGGGTAGATGAATCATAAATGGTTCATTATGACTATGTGTGTGATGGGACATTTTTTCCTTTTAGGTGTTTAAATCAGCCAGTGTTAAGCACCTTTAAATTATTTGTGTACATTTTGTTTGATCTTACTCTATCCAGGTTGGCATTCTTGCCATAAAATTACGATTTAAAATGTGGATCCATAAAAGAATTGATGTGTCTTCTATCATGGAAAATTGAAGGCATTCATCCAAGTCATGGTCCACATGGGGTGACATCAAATCAACCGTCACTATTCAACCTACAAAATCTCACACCACCTTGAATCATCAATAGGACCAAAGCCTGGTTGTAGTTTATATTATTGAGATCCAATATATGCTAACTCAATTCCATATGTAGCCTTATTGGCCAATTCATCTACCTCCTTATTAGCTTCTCTATATTTATGATTGATCATGTATGCTTCAAATTTCCAAGGCTCTATCCAATAGATCCCAATCCGCATGTGAAAAAGGACTTAGGCATCCCATCATAAAAATATATTTGGTTTTTGATGTGATAATCAAGGGCATGAATAGGAATGATAGATTATGTAGGTGTTTGGAATGCAAATATTTTTCTAGCCCTCTATATTAAGTTGTGTCCAAATCATGTTCATATAAGCCCTAGGAGTTATTTGGTCCAAGCCCTAATTATTTTCCTTGTTTTAAAACCTAAGTATCCCTTGGTTTTTACATTTCTTTGTTACTTTTTGGGAATCACTTAAGTTGGTTTTAAAACATGTGGCTTAAGTGTCATTGAAAGGGGCCAAGTTTATTAATTTGTAAAGCCTAGCGGGACCTATGAATTAATTTTTCCTAAGTCTAAGTTCCTGAGATGTATTAAAACAAAATCAGATCCATTTAGATCCAACGGTGGGTGTGATCCCATGATCAGAAGATGCAAAGAGTTTACCCTTCAAGACATCGCGTCTGAGTGACACATAGTTGGTGGCGGGACCTAGCCGAGGCTAAAGGAGAAGATAGTTATTGAGAAGATCAAGTTTGATCCAATGACATGCGTGATGTTGCTAAACAAATTTGCATACCTTTTCATCTTCACAGGATCACGCCTAAGTGACAAGTGTCTACCTTGAGATCGTGGGACTAATATAGGAGATAAAGGGAAGTCGGATCAAGTTTGATCAATAGTTGCAAGTGGGATATTAATCAAGGCATCACTCCTTGGTGACGTGTGTCCAGATTGATAAAGAGAAACAAGGAAGTGCCATGTGGCAGTTAAAGAAATAGGCTTGGTGTTGGTCGCCAGCTCACGGATGAAAATGAGGTTAAGTAAAGGATGTCTATGACTTTGCGAATAAAGGTTTGATGTTAGTCGCAAGGTCGTAGCAGTTAGTGGCAGTTAATGAAAAATGTTGGCGAGTGGGTGAGCAGTAGTCAGAAAGAAGACATCACCAACTCGTAGATGGTTAGTAAAGTTGATAATAGGTGTTGGTGATTCAGTGAAAGGTTATATTTCTTATGGGTCACTAGCTCACAGAGGAGTGTCTGTTGATATGGTGAATTATTGATGGTCATAGTATGAGTTGAAAAGAAAGGAGGAAAGTCAAACCAATCACATGATAACATCTAAGGCTTCCTGGTTAAAAATGATGTCAAGTTAATGGAGTCAGTAAGCCAGGCAGATTGGATTTTTTATCTAATCCCATTTATTTTGCAGAGATGGAAAGGATAGAATTGAAGATAGAGAATTGATTAATGAGTGTTATATTTTTCAATCTGATTTGATTTGTTTTCTTTGATCATCACTAAAATCTAATTTTGAAAGGGACATTCTTCTAGAAGAAGGAGATTATGGTGTGGGAAAATTATCAGAGAAATTCAAGCCCCTACCACATGGAGGTAGGTGAGACAGTTCTGATATTGATTGAGAAGCTGAGGGCGAGAGGTCATTTGATGAAGCAAAGTTTATCCTTGCAGTTCACCTTCTATGGTTACACCTACAATGTAAATCAGATTTGAATCTGATATCACTGTGCTTTTTGGCCATCCCTTTTGCAATAACTTTGTGTTGTCACAAGTAGTTTTGGTGGTTGACAACTTAATTTCCCCGAGTGTGAAGCTTGTTGCAATCCTTTCTCTATAAAGGATTCCCAAGATCATTTAGAAGTGTTGGAGAACTGAGATAGAAAATTTTATAAGTTTTCAGTCAGGGATATAGAAGACTATATTAGACTATGTCAATATAGAAATAGAAAGTTTTAGGTCTTTGGCTATTATTGTAGCGGTTCATATTTTGAAGAAAAGTGTATACAAGAACATGATTCAGCATATATAATACAAATATTTCATATTCAAGTCTCTCTTGTGTGTTCATTTCTTGAGTTATGAATTTTCTGATGCATTTCATAGAGTTTATTTGTGTGTATGTTACTATTCCTTAGTTTTGATATGGGATCAAATAAATTACTCTAGATAGAACATAAATTCATCTGGTTTGCACAACTATTTTCATAAAAAGTATGGGTATGGGTTGAATGGATAAATATTATCCTAAGTTGGTAGTATTGTAGGTCATGAATCATTGACATCAGTTGGTTTTTGTATTTTGCTTGTATTATAAATATTACCCAGTGGATAAGGCACTGGTCAGGAACAAGTATTTTCTACATTGATAGATGTTTGGTTGGGTTTGGTTATATTCTACAAATTTTAAATAACATTTAAAATTCTTTAAATATTATGGTTATAAGGTTGTATGTTCTTTATGGTAATTGAGAATCAATGAATGATTGGTCATCATTTAGTATTTTATTATCATTTTTCTGCTATTAAAGTCCAGAGAGAATTGTAGAACGTTATATGTTGAGTTGGATTAGGTGAACCCGCCTTGCTCTTGCAAAACCAAAAGTCTAGAGGGCATTCCTATCCCTATAGCTGGTCCAATTGCCTTAGATTTCCCTATATTTGGAATTAACCACTCTTGATAATTTATCTATAGCTATATTGGTGTCTTTCAAAACATAGAATCCATTTTGTGAACCAACAAAATGGTGAATCTTCTTGGGAAGAAGATGAAAAAGTGTTGTTGAAACTTGTCTAAGAGTCTCTAGTATTTCATATTGTTAAAATCATATTACCCAATTGATTTAACCCATCTGAGTCACCAACAAAATGGAGACTTTGCTGGGGATAACAATGAATCAATTTAAATAATGTAGGTTCCAAGTAGAGTTGGACTCCTAGCCTGCATATTTATTTAAGCCAATAAGTTGACCATTGAAAACATAGAGTTATACTTTTCCAGCCCGTGGATTTGTTTCATCAATAGAAGATTATCGAGATTTTCTTAGATCCCTTGTGGTTATCCTTTTGTCTGTTAATTTTCCTTATCATAGTATTCATATTACTGAGAACCAGTGTTATATTTCCCAACTTGTATTGGGTGGTGACTCAAAGAAATCTCTATAGTAGTGCTTAGTAATAAACATTATTTTACGTACACTTTTTTAATATGAGTCATATAAATACCAGATCCTAGAGGAGGGATCATCCTGAAGATAAATTGGAAGGTGAGCTTCCAAGTACCTCTAGAGTTGGTTAGCCAAAGAAAGAAAAGAATGATAAGAATATATCTCAGACTTGGAGACAGAAGAAGAACATCAAAGAAGAGGACCCAATCCAACCCAACTAGGAAGGAAATGCATCAGAGTATGTATAGGCTATGGACCTAGGATTGGGTGTGTATGAAGATTATTATTCTCCTTATGAGAAAGGAGAGGATGGATCACATCAAAATAAGAAGGACGTCCATAATGAATCTCAGGGACATTGTAGGAGGTCAAGAAGCAAGTGTAGAGGTGGAGAGGATAGGAATTCCCCTTGTGCTCCATGTTCTTCACCCTCGGAGAGCCCTTATGTCTCAAGAGAAAAACAATATAGATTTCACATTGAAACTTTTGAATCTGAAACCACTCTCCCAGATTCAAAAGATATTTTTCAAGAAGTTTATGATTTGGAGAGAAGAATCCAAGAGAAAATTGCCATCAGATGACAAAGAGAAAAAGAAAAAGAAGGTGATATAAGACAAGCTCAAATTAGATCTGATCAATTAAGATGGCAATTGCTGGACCTGGAAGCAATAAATTATGTTGCAGCACCTAAGAAAAATGAGGAAGAACTTGTCATCCACCAAGTTTTTGAAACGAAAAAACCTAAGGATAAAGGAAAGCAGGTGGCAACAAGAATTTCAATAAATGAACCTGTGAATGATAGGGTTCCAATGAATCATATGTCCAAATTGAATATTGATCTTGAGAGGGCTAAGAGAGAGTAAGAAATCTTAGCCAAGGAGCTTGAGAAGGTAGAATTGGAGAAAACATCTCTAGAGATGAAGAAGAAGATCGATTTTCTCAGGCAATCTGTAGGGCCTTCTAATGCAGCTGCTTCTTCCTCAACACCTGGTGGGAATTCAAGAAACTCTGCTAAACAAACAACCATTATTCCACCACCAGCTGGTGCTAGAATTGCTACTACATCAAATGCTAAAGAATCTACTTCCCAAAATGGTGATTCATTCGAAAGGAAACCAGTTCATGTAGAAAGGTACAGACAACTCTCTTTTCTTGGTATTCATGGTTATCCTAATACAATTCCTAATGAAATTAAAGAGAAGCTTCCTAAATTTTCTAGAAATAATGTCATTACATGTGAAGAACATTGAAATAAGTTTATTGACATGATGGATGACTATGAAATTGAACATGCACATGTGATTATGAAACTATTTGTCCAATCATTAACGGAAGATGTCATGAATTGGTTTAAAGAACTACCACATGATTGTGTAGGGTCCTGGGATGAATTTATAAAAAAATTTAAGGATCAATATGGTAACAATACCAATGAAGGATTCATGCAAAATGAATTCAACAATATCAAGAAGAATTAGAATGAGGAAGTGGTTGAATTCAATGTAAGGTTTCAAAAGGCTATGCACAAGCTTTTCCAAGTAATGAGGCTTGATGAGAAGGTATGTCTTACAACTTATTTAAATGATTTTGATGCCAAGATGGGATATCTCTTCTAAGGGATAAGAATCCTAGAACCATTATGGAAGCTTATAGGTTAGATGTTAACATTGAGAGTAATAAAAGAGTATCATGGAAATTGGGTAGAAGGGAAGATTGGAAGGCTTTTGAGTTTAATAAGAAAGAATCAGATAAGCCCTCTAATATGTAACCCAAAGAGGAGGACAATTTGAAGCAGATCTTAAATGCTTTAAAAGATTTGAAGCCTGGAGAAAATAGGAACAATAGGGCTACCAATAATGAGAAACCTTCCTTTAGCAATTTTAACAGGCAACCAAGGTGAAAAAATTACCCTTACAATACGCAATGGAAGGATGGGAAGCATGTTCTCTCAGTTAAAAAAGATAAATATGATGATAAAACCCTTAATCCTTTACAAAATAACTCTATTAATATTAATGATGATGTTCCATGGTGTGTAGGTTGTCAATCGCCACATAATCCTCATTATTGTGTTTTTGCTTTGAATGTATCTGCAAGTGAGGGACAAGGGGATGAAGAAGAATAATCATATGATGATAGTGGTTGTGCTATGTTTTCTTCACATGTGTGGGATGAAGTAGATTCTATAGATGAAGATGAAAACCAAGATGTGTTTGGCTCACAAAGCAGAAAAGAAGTTTATCATCAGCAAGTTTTTTCTGATGATGAAGAGGAAGAAATTGATAATGTAAGATGTAATGCAGAAAAGGGTGAAGAACCCATTGTGTTAAGAAGACCCTTTGATGAAGAAATAGAAAAAATTACTATTGATATGGTTACTCAAGCAAGGAGTAACTATATTTTAAGAAACAAAATTGTTGGTAATGTAGATGGTAAACCAACTAGTTTTTTCATTAAACAAAATAAAGTAGACACCAAGCAAACACAAGAGAAGGGAAAACCTCCTGAAGGTGTCAAGAAGATTAAGGTTAAAAAAACCAATAAGTCAAATGGTCCAAACATTTTATATAAGGTAAAAGTACATACACCAGAAATAAATATACCCTCTCCCCAAGGAGACAGTAAGCAACAAAAGAAAGATGAGCTGAATCTAGCTTTCCAGGCTGAGGATGGAAATGTTCTTACTGTGAAACAAGATTTCTTTGATGTAAAGTACACCCTTGTTGATATGGGGAATTTTTTATCATAGATTATTGTCAAGGTCCCATGTTCAGAGATGATGAGAATTGGGGAACATAAGGAAAAGGCCCTAACATGGGTGAATGGTGTACTTTCCACAAAAAATCAACAATTAGAAGATAATGAGAAATTGGAAAGGGTAGAGGATAAATTTGAAAACAAGGGGAAGGAATCAGAAGAAATTGTTTCAAAGGTCCCTTAGATTTATTTAGATGCTAATGTTATAAATACTTCCTTGGGAGTTGTAGATCCTATTTTTTTTACTCTAGTTATAAATGGTAAGATGCTAAAAAATTACATGATTGATTCTGGAGCATCTAATATTGTTATACTAGTAGAGGTAATGAAGTCAATGGGATTACAAGTTGATACTCCTCATGGAATATGTCAAGCAATGGATTCTAGAGAGGTACCTTTCATTGGTACTATTAAGGCTCTTCCTTATAGGCTGGTTGCATACCCTAACAAACAATTGACAATGAGTGTCTTGGTAGTTGATATTCCTCCCCAATATGGAATGTTATTATCAAGAAAATGGAGTGCTTCAATGGGAGGGAGTATTGAATGTGATTTATCCTTTTCAACTTTCAATATTACTAGTGAGAATGTTAAATTATCCTAGTAAATTAGAATTTCCGACAAGATTGAGGAGATTGAAGATGATAATATGAATTATTTCCTTAATACTGACATTGATTCTTTTCAAATGCAAGATATAAAGGTTGAAGGAAAATTTAAACCTATGATTTTATCTGAGGAAAAAGATAATCTGATAGACCAAAGTGGCTTATGGACCTTGTATTTTGATGGTTTAATCTCTAAGGAGTGAGTTTGCGCAAGATTTTTGGTGATAGCTCCTAGTGGTAGGACTTTCCAGTTCTCTTTCTCTTTAAGGTTTACATGTACAAATAACATTGCAAAATATGCGGCTTTATTTATTGGATTGAGGTTGGACTCAAGACATGGAATAAGAGATCTCAAAGTGATTGAAGAATATGAACTAGTGATATCTCAAATTAGATCTAAATATGCTTCTAAGAACAAAAGATTGAAGTAATACAGAAATGATGTTTGGGATGAATTGGAAAATTTTGATCCATTTGGTATTGATTGGATGGATAGAGGCCAGAATAGAATGGAATATTTTCTAGCTAACATTTCTCTGAGGCCAGAAGATGTCACATTTGCAGGAATCGCTAAGATAGAGGATCAATTCAAGCCTTCCATACCAAATAATGTTGAGAGTTGGCAAGTTTTTGAAGATGATTTGGATATTCTAAGGTTTTTGCATTGTGAGACAAACTTTGGAAATAAAGAGATGGATTTCAATGGTTATGTGGAAACATGGGATGGTAAGGATACTATTTTTGGTAAGGAATTCTTATAACTAAAATCAAATAGAGTTCCAAAGGGATTGGTTGTTCTTGAGAGAGCATTTGACTATAAGGATAAGTCTTATTCTGCAAACACTGTAAACAAACCAGAGGACTTGGAAGAAGTGAACTTAGGAACAGCTAAAGCTCCTAAAAATGTATATGTTGGTAAGAAGTTGTCTCCTAAAGTTATAAATTCATTGATTGATCTTCTCAGAAAGTAAAGACATATTTTTGCATGGTCTTATGATGATTTGAAGGCTTATAGAGAAGATCTCTTTCAGCATGAGAATCCTTTGAAGGAAGGTACAAAACCTTTTAGACAAAAATTGAGACCTGTAAATCCCGCATTGGCATCAAAGATGCAAGAAGAATTGAAAAAAATGAGAGCTGCTGGGGTAATAAAACCCATCAGACATTCAACATGGGTGTCTAACTTGGTCCCACTGAGAAAAAAGAATGGATATATTAGACTCTGTGTAGACTTCAGACAAAAGGTAAGCTCTTAGGGCATATTGTGTCTAAGGATGGAGTTAGGATTGATCTTGAAAGGGTTTCTGCTATTGATAAAGTGCCCCAGCATAATAATGTCAAATTAATTCAATCTTTCTTTGGGAAGGTAAATTTTTTAAGAAGATTCATTAAAAAATTTGTTAAGACCAGTATTCCTATCTCTAAAATATTAAAGAAGGGAGCTAAAGTAGAATGGGGTGAAGAAGCATCTAAGGATTTCTCAAATATTAAGCAAGCTATCAAAGATGCCCATGTATTGAGGACACCTAACTATGGTAATCCCATGCAAATTTTTTATTTTTCCTCATACCATACTATTGTTGCAGTCTTGTTACAAAAGAACCCAGAGGGTTTTGAGAAGCCTATCTCTTTCTTTAGCAAGTCCTTACAGGCAACTGAATTGAAATATGATATTAATGAAAAGTAGGCATATCTTTTCATCAAGGTTGTTAAGGCTTTCAGATGTTACTTGGTTGGAGTGACCATAGTTTCTTATGTGCCCAGTGTTGCTGCGAAGGATATTTTAGTGCAACAAGAAGTTTCAGGAAGAAGATGTAGGTGGATAAACAAAATTCAAGAATTCAATATAGACATTTAGATCACAAAGTTGGTTAGAGGCCTAGGATTAGAAAAACTAATGGCTCATAGAAAATTAGATGCAAATCATATAAATATTCTTGAAGAAGAGCAAAGGCCTTACATATGTGATCTAGATTGTTGTGAATGGTATAAAGATATATTGGGTACTTGCAAAAAATGATGTTTCCTCCTAAGATGGATGATAGTAAGAAGAGAACAATCAAGATGCATGTTATTAAGTATGCTATTTTGAAAGGTGAGTTTTGGTGGAGGAGCAATGAAGGAGTTTTTCTCAAATGTGTAGAGCATGACAAATCTAGGGATTTATTAGAAGAAATGCACAATGGTGTATGCAGTGGCCATTACATGGCAAAAACCATTGCACATAAGATCTTGAGGTCTAGTTTTTGGTGGCCTACTATTTTAAAAGATGCTCACAAATTTGTCAAGAAGTGTGATGCATGTCATAGATTTTTAGGTAAGCTGAAGTTTGATGGAAATTTTCCTGTAAATACTGTGACAGTTGAAGAACCTTTTCAAAAGTGGGGTATGGGTTTCATTGGAGAAATTCCTAACAAATCTAGTGGAGGCCATTCATGGGTTATGGTGGAAATGATTATTTTACCAAGTGGGTTGAAGCTATTCCCACTAAGAGAGCCACCAATAAGGTTGTAACTAATTTTATATTGCAAAACATCCTCACAAGGTTTGGTTTTCCAAAAACTATAGCGGTAAATAATGCAATGTATTTTAGGTCTGAATAATTTAATGATTTATGCCAACTATATGGGATCCAAATTTATTATTCATCCCCATACCACCCATATGGGAATGGTCAAGCTAAATCCAATAATAAAAGCTTGATAAAAATTCTAAAAAGAGTGTTGGACAAGAATAAAAGGGCTTGGGATTCATAATTGCAGCAAGCACTTTGGGCTAACAGAGTAATAGTGAAAAAGGATATTGGTTGTGCACACATTGATTTAGTATATGGTATACATGCTAGGTTGCCATAAAATAATTTGTTGCAGATGTACAAGTTTGTCCAAATTTATGATGACAAATTGGATGATGAAATGAGAATCAGAATGGATGACTTGATACAGTTGGATGAGTTAATAAGGGAGGCACATGATAGAAATATTAGGTTGCAGCTCTAATGTAGGAATTTATATGACAAACGAACCACTCTAAGGAGTTTTGAGATTGATGATTTGGTCCTAATGTGGAATGCCAGACTAGAGGATAAAGGAAAACTTGGTAAATTTGATCCTATTTGGCTGGGACCATATATCATTCATAGTAAATGGCATTTTGATTCTTACATTCTTAAGGATTGACTAGAAATATTTTGGAATTTCCAGTTCATGGAAAATTCCTAAAATTTTACTTCTCCTAAAGTTCTCATTATCCATGAACAGAAGGTTTTAGATGTGTATATTTGTTCATAGTGTTTCCTTTTGTTGTGTGTTTGTTTCAGTTGTGTCATATAGGGTAGTTTTCTTTTCGTAGGTGGTATTCTTAACCCTGAGATCCTAGAATCTTGTTATGCCTGCAAAAGACATACATCCCCAATTAGAGCCACTATTAGGACTACAAATATTTTTCTGGCCCTCTGTATTAATTTGTGTCCAAATCTTGTTCATATAAGTCCTAGGTGTTATTTGGTCCAAGCCCTAATTATTTTCCTTTTTTTAAAACCTAAGTATCCCTTGGTTTTTATATTTCTTCGTTACTTTTTGGGATTCACTTAAGTTAGTTTTAAAATATGTGTCTTAAGTGTCATTGAATGGGGCCAAGTTTATTAATTCGTAAAACCTAGCAGGACCCGTGAATTAATTTTGCCTAAGTCTAAGTTCCTGAGATGTATTAAAAGAAAATCATATCCATTTATATCCAATGGTGGATGTGATCTCATGATTAAAAGATGCGAAGAGTTTACCCTTCAAGCCATCGTGCCTGAGTGACATGTAGCTAGTGGCGAGACTTGGTCGGGGCTAAAGGAGAAGATAGATATCGAGCAGATCAAGTTTGATTTAACGGCGAGTGTGATGTCACTAAACAAAGTTTCATACCTTTTAGTCTTCGTGGGATCACACCTAAGTGACAAGTGTCCACCCTTAGATTGTGGGATTGATATAGAAGGAGATAAAGGGAAGTCGGATCAAGTTTGATAAAAAATAGTCGTATTCCCATGATCAAAATTTACAAGAGGGATACTGATCAAGGCATTGTGCCTTAGTGACACGTGTCCAAATTGATAAAGAGAAACAAGGAAGTGCCACATGGCGGTTAAAGAAATAGGCTTGGTGTTCTCACAGATGAAAATGAGGTTAAGTAAAGGATGTCGACAACTTGGCGAATAAAGGTTTGATGTTAGTCGCAAGGTTTCAATGATTAGTGGCATTTAATGACAAATGTTAGGGAGTGGGCGAGCAACGGTCAGAAAGAACAAATTGCCAACTCGTAGACAATTAGTAAAGTTGATAACAGTTGTTGGTGATTTAGAGAAAGGTTATATTTCTTCTAGGTCGCTGGCTCACAGAATAGTGTCTGATGACATGGAAAATTAGAGATGGTCATACTATGAGTTGAAAAGAAAGGAGGAAAGTCAAACCAATCACATGATAACATCTAGTGCTTCCTGGTTAAAAATGATGACAAGTTAATGGAGTCGGCGAGCTAGGAAAATTGGATTTTTAATCTAATCCAATTTATTTTGTAGAGATGGAAAGGATAGAATTGAAAATAGAGAATTGATGAATGAGTGTTATATCGGTGGATTAAATCTTATTTGTTTTCTTTGATTGCCGCTAAAATCTGATTTTGAAAGGGACATTCTTCTGGAAGAAGGAGATTATGGTGTGGGAAAATTGTCAAAGAAATTCAAGCCCCTACCACACGGAGGTAGGTGAGACAGTTTTGATATTGATAGAGAAGTTGAGGGTGAGAGGGCATTTGATGAAGAAAATCTTATCCTTGTGGTTCGCCTACTATGGTTACACCTACAATGTAAATCAAATTTGATTCTGATATCTCCAAGCTTTTTGCCCATCCCTTCTGTAATAACTCTGTGTTGTCACAATTATTTTTGGTGGTTGACAACTTACTTTCCTCGACTCTAAAGCCTGTTGCAATCCTTGATCTATAAAAGGATTCCCAAGATCATTTAGAAGTGATGGAAAATTGAGATATAAAATTTAATAAGTTTTCAGTCAGAGATATAGAAAACTATATTAGACTATATCAATATAGAAATAGAAAGTTTTAGGTCTTTTTCTATTATTTTAGTGGTTCATATTTTGAAGCAAAGTGTATACAAGAACATGATTCAGCATATATAATACAAATATTTGAGATTCAGGTCTCTCATGTGTGTTCATTTCTTGAGTTATGAATTTTCTGATTCATTGCATAGATTTTATCTATGTGTATGTTGCTATTACTTAGTTTTGATCTGGGATCAATTTAAAATTCTCTAGATAGAACATAAATTCATCTAGTTTGTACAAAGATTTTCATAAGAAGTATGGGTCTGGCTTGAATGGATAAATATTGTCATAAGGTGGTAGTATTGTAGGTCATGAATCATTGACATCAGTTGGTTTTTGTATTCTTCTTTTGTATTAGAAATATTGTCCAATAGATAAGGCACTTGTCAAGAACAAGTATTTTCTACATTGATATATGTTTGGTTGGGTTTGGTTATATTCTACAAATTTTAAATAACCATTCAAATTCTTTAAATATTGTGGTTATAAGGTTGTATGTTATTTATGGTAATTGACAATCAATGAATGATTGGTCATCATTTAGTATTTTCTTATCATCTTTCTGCTATTAAAGTCGAAAGAGAATTCTAGGATGTTGTATGTTGAGCCGGGTTAGGTGAACCTGCATTGGTCTTGCAGAACCAAAAGTGCAGGGGGAAGTCTTGTCCCTATAGTTGGTCCAATAGCCTTAGATTTCCCTATATTTGGAATTAACCACTCCTAAAAAAAATTCTATAGGTATATTAGTGGCTTTCAAAGCATAAAATCCATTTTTTGAACCAACAGTAGGTATGCATTACTTTTTTATGTGGGTTTGTACTATTTTTTGGTTTTGCATCTAAATAATATTCATGTTTTGTGTTCCTTGATATCTAAAAAATTATTTGTGTAGGCCATTGATGTGTTTTGGTGTAATTAAATGTTCACTAATTACATTTTACTTAAGCTTAGTATAATACATTGCATAGTAGTTTGCATATGTGACACCTAGGAGTTTGCACCTATATTTGCACATGGTGTAGGATAAATTCCACTTTAGGTGGTGATAGTTGTTATCACATTCCACTCTATGTGTGAGATCCACCTTCAGTGAACGTATATAACATTATCATCCTCTATATGTTGCATGTACTTCATTGTATAATGGAGGATGATCCACCTTGTGTGGGTGATAACTTATCTACTCCTTATCATAGTGTCTTATTTCTTTGCCTATATAAGCAGCCACATCTACATTTTAAATCATTTTAGATGAATCAATTCAATCCATCAGTTATGGTATTATAATCTAATTATGTCCATTATCAATAATATCATTCTTACATCTTGTTGTAATTATCTTTTCATTCTCTTGTGGAAGATATCTTGGTCTTTTATTTGATCATGGGGGTGTTGTAGGGTCACCTAAAACTCCAACATATTATCAGAGATCTCAAGGTGTGAAGACTCCTCAAGGTAGTAAATTTGGCTTGATTCAATTATGGGTGTAGAGTAAGGCTATTTGGGCATCACCGTTGCATCTAATAGGTTGTTTCATTCAAAATTGACTATAAATTTCCCTATATTAGGCAAAATTAAAATCCAAGGCAAAAAAAATTAGCAGATTGAGTCATATGGCTCAATCTGCCCCTCCATGATACGATAATTAAAAAAATTATTTTTTATTCTGTAATTTATTTGCTTTCATTTTCACAAATTCTTTTTTTAGAATTTTTTATGGCAAAATTTATTTTTGGAGTAGAGCCCCATAACCCTCATGTCTGTCACATATTTTATAGGTTACAACACAGTACTAACAACAATTTATAGTTCACCAAATATTCCAGTATAAACAGGCATCAATATTATGACACGCCTCACATACCACTGTAAATCCTCTTTTGTTTAAAGGGAGTTGCACAGTTGTATAAAAATTATGTGGCACTTCAACTTCCCAAAAATGTGGGATATTTGGCAATGAGCGGCAACAAATGACTGTGTCGCCCCCTCATGACCTCTTCTCACAATGTTGTCTGTAGTGTAGCTTGCAACCCTCCACAAAGCATCACATGGAAACATTTTATTTGCACACACAAACTACAAAATAGATCCACTATGCCTAGTCAAATCCAAAAACCTCACCATAGAAGAAACCAATCAAACAACACCACATGGCATAGGCTCAATCAGCAGACATGTCATCGGGACTAGTTTTTGCAACATGTCATATTTTTCAGTGCTAAATTTGATGCCCACCCAACTGTCAAAACAACATAATTGATCTTTTGTTTCGATGGCCATACGACTATTAAATTTAATCTCATAGTTTATTAATGTTAGTGCCTAGTTGAATTTTCTACCCCTTCACCATTTGAGCTTTTGATTTTGTAGTTCAACTTCAAAGGCTCATATCTTGCTCATTTTAACTCCTTTTTTCAAGCAATTATTCTTTTATTTGGGGTAGAATTTCCTAAACTTTCTCGTAGTGGTATTAGCTTCTAATTTTGGTGACCAGTTTGATCAAAATTCATAGTTTTTCATGACTATACCTATCTAATCCTACTTTTTGCAACTTTCAATACTTTGTTTGGGCATATACGGTAACATTTTTAGGTGTCACTTTTTTTAAAGTGCATAATTTTTGTCTACTTTCTAGATTTTCTATCAATTTGTAGTCATTGTGAGTGGACATATCACTTTCAATAGATGGTCTATTTTGGCCTAATTTGGCACTTATAGTTTCTTGGATCTTTGTGGGATCTTATGCATTGTTCATTAGAGTCTGCTACAACCTCATTTGGGTAGTTATAATCATTGAAATCAAAAATCAGCTTTGCCTTATTTTTTTAAAGATTATTGTAGGGGGTAATCATTTTTTGACATCATTTTGTAATGTGAGAAAGGTATCATTGTTATAATAATGGGATATGGAAAACACCCTACTATAATAAATTTGACTAGAGATAATTATGAGTCATGGGCAAAAGGAATCGTCACATATTGTAAATGATTTAATCACTTTCCTCATCTTTATGGACTCATACCTAAGCCAAAGACATAGTGGAATAAAATAGTTTATAAAAATGGTCATATTAGAGGATTTCTCGGCTTGTCTCAATTGACATTTACACCATGCATTCTACTCCAAGATAAATGGTATTTATTATCCACACATAGTTTGGACCATTAGTTGGAAACATTTTTGAGAACCACATGTTCCTCCATTCCCAAATGATCTTATTGTAGATTGTCTCCTTCCACTTGATGATGCAGATAACATTCCCTATAATGATGGAACCTTAGAGGAGATTGAATATAATACGACACTTAAGAGTAAGGGAGATCTAGTGAATCCACATGTACCTTCTACTTCTCTAGTTGAGATTACACCTTCATCTTTTGTTGGCGATTGTAGTGATACATTGCAAGAGATATCTATTTGTCTTCTTGATTGAGATTCCTACTTTCCAGACCTTGGTTCATTATTTTTGGAGTCTCACATTTCAGATTTAGGAGACATATTTGAAGGTATTTATCTTTTGTTTGATGATAGCTTCATCGCAGGTGGAGAACCTTCTTCATTTCCTTTGGAGATTGATAATCATGAGTCACTTCCTTTACTTGATATGTCACATTGCTTGGTTCAGTTTGATCATTGATTATATGATAGATTCTTTGAGCATTGAGACTCCTATTCATCTTCCAAAGACATCATTAATATTTTATGATAGTTGTGGCACCAATCTTGTCACTTTATCTATGTCTTTGGAGTTGTTTCACCATCAATTTCCATTGGTTCTTTTTTATCACCTTCTATTATGATTGGGTGTGTTCCTAATTGGTTTGTGGCATCAAATCATCCAAGGACATGGTGAAACATGAGTAGATTTCAAAGACAACATAATCAAACTTCATATATATTTCACTCCCTAATTCCTATCTAGAATGGGAATTATTCATGCATTTGTACTTGGTTTATCTTCTTCCTAAGGGGAGAAATGTTGTTTGTAGGTATTGGAGTATGTTTTGTCTTCAAACACTCACCATTTTCACAGGACATTATCCATTATGGGAGGGCTTAGTTTTCTCCTTATTTCCTTCATATGGAGGTATATTTGATTGTACATACATGATGTATGTTTCCCTTGGGAGGTATTGAGTCCTCTATCCATGTATCTTGTGTTTTTTCATCTCTCTTTTTGGATGGGAGTTTCCTCCCATTAGGTTTTCTCACTTTCTCTAATTTATGAAAGATTTATTGCATTGCATTTCATTGTACATAGATAACTAACATGGCGTAGTAGTCGGGACCCATCTTGTATTGTGAGTTTAAGTGAGATTACCTAAGCTTCACTTAAGGAGGGGTGTTAGTGTAATTAAATATTCACTAATTACACTTTACTTAAGCTTACTTAGGATAATTCATTGCATAGTAGTTTGTATATGAGACTCCTAGGAGTTTACACCTACATGTGTACATGGTGTAGGATAAATTCCACTTTAGGTGGTGAAAGTTGTTATCACATTCCACTTTATGTGTGTGATCCACCTTTAGTGCATGTATCACGTTATCATCCTCCACATGTTGCAAATACTTCATTGTATAATGGAGGATGATCCACCTTAATTGGACATGTGATTTCACTTTATGTGGGAGACAACTTAGCTAATCCTTGTCGTAGTCTCTTATTTCCTTGTATGTATAAGAAGGCATGTCTACATTGTAAATCATTCTGGTTGAATCAATTCAATCTATCACTTATGGTATTGTAATCCAATTATGTCCATTATCTATAATATCATTCTCACATCTTGTTGCAATTGTATTTCCATTCTCTTGTGGAAGTTATCTTGGTCTTTCATTTGTTCTTGGGGGTGTTGCAGATTTTCCTATTAGTTTGGGTCGTGGGTCTATGTATATGACCAATTGTAGACTATTAACTGCAATCCCCTTTATCTGACAAGATCTTTATAGCTATGTAAATATCTCACTAAATATTCACTGCAACCTAAGTTAAATTTGACAAATATAGGTGTATGGGTCAGACCCTGAAATAATACTTTTTCCATAAAAAATATATAAAATTATGAAATGCGTACAATAAAAAATTAATATTTTTAATGATCATACCAAAGAGAAGCAAATCAGGCCATACAGCTCGGTCTGCTAAAATATTTTTGCCTCGAATTTGAATTTTGCCTAATATAGGAAAATTGATAGTTGATTTTCACTTAAACAACCTCCCAAATGCAATGGTGATGTCCAAATAGTCATAGTATGCACCCACAATTGAATCAATCCAAAATCACACTTCTTGAGAAGGAGTCTTCACATCTTGACAACTCTAATACCATGTGCAAATATAGGTGAACACTCCTAAGAGTCTCATATGCAAACTATTATGAAATGCATTATCCTAAGTAAGCTTAAGTAAAGTATAATTAGTGAATATTTAATTACACCAACATAGTAAAGAGCATGTATCACATTATCATCCTTCACATATTGCATATACTTCATTGCATAATAGCGGATGATCCACCTTTGTTGGGCATGTGATTCCACCTTGTGTGGGTGATAACTTGTCTACTATTTATCATATTCTCTTATTTCCTTACCTATATAAGAAAACACATCTAGTTTGTAAATCATTTCAGTTGAATCAATTCAATCCATCAGTTATGGTTATCTTGGTCTTTCATTTGATCTTGGGGGTGTTATAGAAGCACCTAAAACTCTAACAATGTGGATTGTGTCCTGATTGCCAATGCAATTCAATCAATTAATGGTGGACATATTATTTCAACATCATTGCTTTAGATTTTATCATACAACAAATTGGCCTTGACTCAAGGTGAGTTTGAGCGATAAAAAATTGTGTTGTTTGGCCATATTTTTAGAAAAACTCACCAATCTCTTATTTTCAAATACATTGAAGATAGGCTAATTAATTTCTTTGACAAATTATGTAGATACCTTAAATTGTCCCATGCTTGCGAGTCATCATTAAATACTATTTTTTTCTCTATTAATTAAATATTTCTTTAATTATTTAATAAATTATAATTATTCTTCTGATTAACATTCTTTTCCCTAATTCCTTATTAATCATATCACTACATCATGTCATCACTCCCACCTTATATTAATTAAATAATTAATATTATTTAATTAATCAACCTTTAATTAAGTGGTATTTTTCATTTAATTAAATTCAATTTCTATTGTCTCGTAATTTAAATAATTATTTCAAATTGTTTGAATTGACTAATTTAATTAGTTTTTAAAATTAATTTCATTTCATTTCCTCCAAATTTAATTTCCTCATTTTAAATTTTAGTTTAATTTAAAAAATTCAAATTAAATCAAATTTATGATTTCAAATAAATCATAAAATTGCAGAAATCATTTTCAATTTTGCATTAAATCCTCAAAAATCTCCTAATAATGCATTTTTTGAAACTAATATTTTCCAAATCCTAGAAATCTTCTAATTTCTATCAACTCACCTTTTTCCCAAATCAACTAAGTTGAAAATGGAAACAAATCCTCTTATCTAATCTTGTAACCAAACAATTTCCCAAATTCTTTGAAAATCAATTATCTCCATTTTTCTCGACCACTGATCTTGAATATCTCAAATCAATCTCGACCATTCATTTGATTTTGAAAAGATCTATATAAAACCACCTTCAAACCTATCTTAAGGATCCAAATTATCAATAAACTTCATGTTTTCATTCTATTTTCAATTTTACCAAACTATCATTTTATCTCATATTCTCAAAGCTTTGAGTCGAGACATCACAATAATCAACTATGAGTGCCAAATATCTACATCCCAAAGAGTGCATAGAAGTGATAGAAGGAAATAAGAAAGGTATAAGAGTTGTGTTTGAATTTTTTTATCTTAATTTTTGTTGATTATATTTATGCTTATTTATTATCACTAATAGGATTTGATGGTTCATTAGTAGTTTGATTTCTTTGGATGATACGGTGCTACTAATCTCTTTCTTATCCTTGTGCAGGTTTCCCCTATAAAATTTGGTGAGCCTGACATGAATGAACAACCTAATCATGCATGAATAAAAAAAAAATCTTCATTTTTGTCTCGGTTTTATGACCGACAATTTTTCTTTTTTTGTATCTTTAATTTCTAATTTCACAATCGAGTGAATATGTATCTCGTCTGCAAGTTAATTAACATAATTGTAATATTATTTTCGCATCTTCTTCTGTGTTTCAATTATGATCTATTTTTTGTCTCTAGTTTCTAGAAGCATAATACAAAATCTTGCAATTATAAATTTATTTCTGCAATTGACCTATTCATGTGTGCATCTAAATGGTTTATTTTTGCATCTGAAAAAACTATTTTACAATTGTTAAGTTTAATTGTGTAATTAATCTTTTAAATTTTGCAATTGATCTTGTTAATTTTGTAATTGATTCGCTAGTCTATCTTTGGGATTTGAGGAATTCCTTATGTTTTCAGAGTTAAAATCCATGTTTTAGGATCTATGTTTTCTACTTTTTTATGCTTGAGAAGGAAAAATAGATTTTAAAGCACCCCAAAGCAAAGAAAATCACTAAGTAACCCTATGGATACCAATCAAGGAAATAACCAAAGAAGAGGATCACCAACTACCTGTGTCTAGAGTAGGAAAATGAACAAATAACAGTTGAGGAGAAAGAAAAAGTCCTTGATAGATACAAGAGAATAATTTGGGGCTATCAGGTAAAATATAGTTCCCATGTAAATTGGAACACCTTCTTTCCAACTAATTTCTAGAGTAGTATTTTGGGGTTACTAATCTAGATGTTTTTAGCTTGTGGATTTCCAAAAAACTCGCTTGTCAAAGACCCCCTATTTTCCTTAATTATTTTCATGCAAGTTAGGGGAAAATCTTGAAAAACTACCAATATGTGACATCTACAATGGTAGTTTAGTTTCTTTTAATTGTCTTTTTATATTAGGAACACTTGGATTTTAAGCTTAAAAAGAACATCATATCTATCATTTACATTTCAATTAGTGCTTAAAAATAACATCTGTCTTGTGTGATTGGCACACTTGTGCTCATAGAGTGGACCTACCACTAACACACACTATCCTCTCCCTTGGATCTCCTAGATCTAAGTGCAAGAGAAAAGTGTTAGTAATACTTGAGTTTTATTTTTGTAGAGGATCTTCTCTTGTGGGAAAAATTACTCACCCAATAGGAATGACCCAAGTGATAATAAGCTAAATCCAAGACACTCTCAGTTTCTATATAAGATGAGTGTGGGACAAAAACCTCCCTACTGGTGCTAATTTCCTATGCATGTCGACATCCCTAGTACATGTTTTCTATAGGAAGGAAGTCTCCTAAGGGAGATATCATATGGACACCTAAATAATATTCCCTTACTAAAGATCCCAATGTTTTTAGTTTTCCAAAATCCTTCTATTTGTTGGTGCAGTAGGTCCCCCAAGCCTTCTAAGTCATGCCACATTCTTATGGTTCTTAGTAGAGATAGAAGTTCCTTTGGAAGTGATGACCCAAGGAATTTGAAGTTTGGTGTTCTTGAGAAGAGAGATCATTGTAATGAGGAGCCCATGCCACCAAACTTCTAAGCTATCCACTCCAAATAAGCATATCTGGATACTACTTATTTTTTCAAATAGAATGTAAGTGAGATCTCAACAAATACTATCTTAGCTTGCATAGGATTGTACTTGTTTTCTCTATACTATAGCATAGATAAACCTTTGTGTTTGTTTTGTTTGGTGTGTTTTCAAAACTATAGATCTTACATTCAACAAACACAAACACTTTTTGTCAAAAACATACTCGTGTTTGTAAGTAGTCAAGTCAACAACCCAATTGGTCAAAAATTCAACTTAAGATCTATCAAACTGTCATCTGAAACCAACAAATAAGCAACATGTTCCACACATTTTTCAATTCTCTTGGTACCAAGGTCATCTTCAAAACTTAAATAGGATTATACCAAAGTCTTTGACATTAGGAAACCTCTCTTTTAGGCCCAGTAATCATTTAGGATTGTCAATCTAACAGGTTAGACTAGAGCCCTTTTTATCTCCCACCATCAATCTTATCAAAACAATCAACCTTGACTCCATGCTTCAACTAAAGCAAGAGTCCAATCAAATCAGTATCAAACCAATTCAACTTAGAGATCAAGAGACATCAAACTCTCTCCCCAACATTTCCATTTCTGAATAGAAACCAAAACTTGTTATAAGAGGTATCACCTTTTGTTTGAAATAATCATATCATATCTTGTCACCAAGATTGTAACAAGATGTCGCTCCCTCTATACACTTTTGGTCAGAGACCAATAACTCAATCTCAAACTAGGAAAAACTCTGATCACACATACATTAAACCATTTCCTCCATGGGGAGAGGAGAAAGTTCCAAACCTCTACGATAACACAAACCCTTTTTATATTCATGGAGTTTCCCTAAGGTGGCATAACTACTCATTGATTCCTTTGTGTTTCATGGCATAACCAAAGACAAACTTGGATACATAGAATAATATAAATACACCTCCTCGATAGTAGATCTTGTGGTAGAACATAACCCTCAAAAATATCTAGCCATGCTTTTAGAGAAAGGGATAAAACTTTACCCTGGTTTTGAAGTATCCACAATATGGCTTGAAAACCCATTAGTAGGAGAAGACTCAATTAGACCATATCAAAAATTGACTATAATGTCACAAGAAACCTCTACTCTAGATTCTTCACAACTACTCTCGTCATATACTCAACTCCTTACATTTACACAAGCTTGTTCTTCCTCTATGTGGCACATGTCCCAAGTTGCAATGAAATCTTAAGGCATTCCTACTCATACAAACATTTCAAGTTCACATCCTAGCTCATCCACCATAATTGGATCATCCCAAATGGTTTCATCAAGCACTACCACATGTAATCAAGCCCAATCATCAATGCATAATACTCATTATAATCCATTTACGACCACCCAAACAACACAAATAGTTTCAATTAGATCCGTACCCTAGAAAACAAAATTACAAACAAGATCAATATTTGGTATTCATGTATTTAGCCAACCCCAACCCCAAGTCAAACCTTAATTTCAATATCAACCCCAACCTTAGTACCAACCTCAATCCCAATATCAACAACCTCAAAATCACAATACACCATGTTTTTAAAAAATACTACAACTCATAAATAAATATCAAACCTATAGTAGATCATATGTGCCTACACCACAACCCTAATATCATAGGCAAGCTAATGTATTTTCTACTAGACAACAAATACCATAGCCTAATATTGGAAACATGCCAGCATTGAAAACTGATATCCTTGTGCCAAAATTTCAAAACATGCAAACTCAATTGCAAGATCTTCAAAATCATGCTCAAAAAAAGTCCTTCACTAAAAAGGACTTATATCCCTACCCTTTTGATCATTCAATTTATATGTCTTTGTTTCCTGCACATTTCAAGCAATACCCAAGTTTGATAAATATCGAGGCAAAATGAATCATATAGAACACAATAGGGAATACTTTGCAAGATACGTAGAGGTCACTCACAACAAAATGTATCTCATGCAGTTTTTTCCTCAAATTCTAGCCAAACCAACAATGGGATTTTTCTCGTATCTACCCCATTGCATCCAATCTTGGGGTGAGTTAGATGAAAAATTCATCACCCACTTCCATCATAACATAGAGAAAAAAATTAGTATCAAAGACCTCTGCAACACAAAAAAAAAGATGGTATATAGTCATGTTTGTAGATAACCTCATCCCAAACATGAATTACACAATTGAATTACAAATCATTCAAACTTTCAAAGAATTTATTGAAAACTGAATATGATGCAAGAAGTCCTTAATCAAAAGGAGAATCCTATCTATTCCTAATTAATAGAATACCACCAAACCTCCTGCAGACAAATTAAAGTGGTGGAATGAAAACAAGAACGTCATCAATGATGGTGTCATAGATGTGAAAACTATCAATTACACCCAACCTATACATGATTTAAAAGGGGCTCCTTTGCAATAAATGCATTGTGGCAAGTACCCAAATGGCCAACATGTCACAATCCAACATTGGTGTATGTTGTTCTAGGTGTGCTCACACAAATGCTAGAAGACCTTGCTTGTCTTCTTCCCAAGATCCTAGCCTCTAGGATCTCAATATTTTTAGATGTTCAACCCAAAACCTTTCCAAACTCTTCTCTAAGATTCAATCTCTTTGTGTTTAACCTTGAAGAACATTCACCTTAAAGTTATGCTTCAATGCTTGCCTACACTTAGAAGACTCCAAGTGCCATCTTCACACAAACTATCAACTTGATTGCTAGGGTGAAAAATACCTTGAAAAAATTCATT
Source organism: Chamaecyparis obtusa (assembly GCA_027943335.1). Taxonomy (NCBI): domain Eukaryota; kingdom Viridiplantae; phylum Streptophyta; class Pinopsida; order Cupressales; family Cupressaceae; genus Chamaecyparis; species Chamaecyparis obtusa. The sequence goes on along the minus strand of BSBK01000035.1, from coordinate 748,765 downwards.
ATGTTCCCATTTGGATCCATCTTGGTGGATCTCCAAGCCCTTTCCTATTGGGTTCAAGAACTAGCCTTGAGGAGGACTAATTAGGCCTAGTCCCTTGTAGCCCTTAATAGGGTCTTTTCTCAATTTCCTGCCAAATCTTCTCAAAATACTTACAAAAAAAATTCCACATTTGAGTACCCTTTTCAAAATTATGAAAGATTTAGAATTTTTTGGGTTCCTAGGGCATTCGTACATAGGCTTCTACAATATAGGGCCAATAGGGCTAATAGGCCTAGTTTTTAGGACTTTGTTGATTACTTGTTTGAATCACAACCAAATGGATTGATAAATCCTCAATCCTTCTAACATGGCATGATATCTTCATATACCATCTGGAACTATGATTTTTTCATATTGTACTTCATTCCCCTGCATGTAATCTTACAATTCTTCATTGTCACACCTCTATCCGGGCACACTAAGCTCACCTAGGGCATGACTATAAAAATAGAAGCTCAACTCTCCCAACCTCCTACCTCTAGATTCCTACTATAAATTGGCTCCCCTAAATCATTCATCCAACTTTAGGAAGTTCTCATGGTTAAATTTCATGGGGGAGCCATAAGAACACAAACTGGTCTGGACTGGACCAGGAAACCCTCTTAACTCTAATCAATTTATTCAAGACACTAAACTAACTCTAAACTACCTGCACAAAGAATGAAAAAGTCTTAAAACTATTCTAAAAACACAAATCCAACACAAAATTAAAGTATTCATTCCATATGAGTGCACTGTCACACAAGAATGCTCGGGTATCACACAAAACTAGTGTTGCAAAGCTACTTCTCTATTCACAAACTTGCTTACAATACTCTCTATCTTGGGATTCAAGCCTAAGAGAGTCTAAGATTCCATTCTCGATCTTTTTAGGCCATGCTAGTTCATTTACCACTCCTATCTTTTTGGGAATCCAATGTTGCCGAGTTGCATGCAACATTTGCAATAAATTGCCAATGTTGTCATGACAACTTTTGGCATCTTTTACATTCATTAGGCCAAATAGAATATAGGACCTCTATGCTATGTATTTTGATGAACTAACACCATTAATGACCTTAAAGCATCTTATTTACATCACTCATGGGTTTAGGACACATTAATAACCCAAATCCCAACTTTAGACTTCTAAGCCTAAACTAACCAAAACAACTAACAATGACTAATTGGTGACCTTAGTTCTAACACTAACTCACCTAGTCCACATGACCTACTAAGGCCTCAAATAAAACTCACAACTCTTACTTGGGTAATGTTAGATACAAGCCAAAATGACATAGAATTTGGAGGCTAGCGTAGGTGCTCCTGCACCATCCTCCCCAAGTGAAAACTTTCAATCCACCCTTGGATTGAGTAAGTTGAGGTCAATGCCCAACTTTGTGAACTCTGATTATTTGATCCATGCTACATTTACATCATTTTTCCCTTTCATTTGACTAAATGTTCTTTGTACTCCTTGGTTCTAGTCTTCTTGTAGACTCTTGAATCCAGTATGATGTCAACTTCCTTGACTGATGTAGAAGGTAATTTGAGTTCATCCACATCTTGAATGACTTCAATGAGACTTTGATCCAAATCAGGTGTTGGTTCTTTGTAAGGAACCAGGCCTGTAACATTAAAAATAGGGGATAGTCCACTATCCTCTAGAAACTCTACCTTATAAGCATTGGTTCCATACTTTGCTAGGATAGGACAGGGACCAATCCTTCTCATTTGCAATTTGTGAGGGACTCCCTTCTGTATTATGGAATTGTTTAGATGCACCATCACTAAGACTCCAATGTTGAATTGGATTTCCCTTCTACCTTCATCAACCTTAGTCTTATGTTTCATGGTGTTATCAGTCAATGTCTTCTTGACTATGTCATGAATCTCCTACATTGCATAATCAAAATCTTCATCATATCCACTTCCCTTAACTCCATCCTTTAAGTCTCTTAGCTCATAGACTCCTCTAGGATGTAGGTCATATACAATTTCAAAGGGACTCTTCCCTATGGACCTGTTCATAGTATCATTGTATGCATACTCAGCTTGTCCAATCAATTGATCCCATTGTTGACCATATTCTTTGGTCAAGCATCTTAAAAGATTTCCAAGGCTCCTATTTACCACCTCGGTTTGACCATCTGTCTAAGGATGGTATGTAGATCCAAAGGAAAAATTGGTGCCTAATCTTTTCCAAAGAGTCTTCCAAAAGTGACTCATAAACTTGGTGTCTCTATCTAACACAATGCTCAAAGGTAACCCATGTATCTTGACTATCTCTTTGAAGAATAGAAAAGCTATTTAGCTGGCATCATTGGTTGTCTTGCATGGCTCAAAATGAGCCATCTTACTAAATCTATCCACAACTACATAAACACTATCCATTCCTTGTCTTGTCTTGAGTAACCCAACTACAAAGTCCATGCTCAAGCATTCCCATGGTTGAGTGGGAATAGGTAGTGATTGATATAGGCTTGCATTTGAAGAAGTTCCTTTGGCCTTTTGACACACAATGCAATGCTCAACATATTTCCTAACATCAAGGTTCATTCTTGGCCAAAAGTAGAACCTTTGAACAAATTCTTGTGTCTTATTAATCCCAAAGTGACCACTCAATGCACCATTGTGCTTTTCCTAAATCAAGTTCTCCCTTATAGACCCTCTAGGAACACATAGTTGAATTCCCTTAAATAAAAGGTTACTTTGCAAAGTATATTCAACATATTTTTTATGGAAATTATTTCTATGTTCAACACATACCTTATAAATGTCTACAAAGTCTTCATCATCAGCATATAGCTCTTTGAAGTGATCTATTCCTATGCTCTTCAATTGTATCTCTTGGATATTGAGAGCTCTCCTACTCAAGGCATCTACCACTTTGTTTAGCACTCCCTTCTTATGATTGATGTTAAATGTGTATGCTTGTAGGTATTCAACCCACTTCATGTGCTTATGACTGAGTTTCTCTTGAGAGTTCAAGAAACTTAGAGCTTGGTTGTCTGAATAGACTATGAACTCCTTGGGAAGAAAATAATGCCTCCATTTCCTTAAATCATGAACTAGTGCATACATCTCAAGGTCATAAGAAGAATTCTTCTTCTTAACTTCACTCAAATTCTCTGAATGAAAAGCCACTGGTCTACCCTCTTGGCTTAAAATAGCTCCAATAGCCACATTTCTTGCATCACACTCTATGGTAAATAACTTCTCAAAGCTTGGAAAAAATAGGATAGGTTGAGTAGAAATCCTTTTCTTCAACAACTCAAAACTATTGTTAGCTTGTTCATTCCACACAAACTTAGTCTTCATGCCTCCTTTAATAGTGTCCAACATAGGAGCACAAATAGCACTAAATTACTTAATAAACTTTCTATAGTATTGAGCAAGGCCATTAAAACTTCTTACCTCTGTTGTTGTCCTTGGAGTGGGCCAATTGAGGATGGCTTCCACTTTGCTAGTGTCCATTTTCAAATTGCCATGAGATAATACAAACCCAAGGTATACTAGCTCTATCTTGATGAACTCACACTTCTCTAAGTTGATCATCAACTTCTCATCATGCAGCCTCTTGATAAAAGTCTCTAGGTGTTGGAGATGCTCCTCTTTTGTCTTTCTATAAATCAGTATATCATCAAGATATACCACTACAAATTTGCCAATGTAGTCCTTAAGAACTCCATTCATGAGCCTCATGAATGTGGAGGGGGCATTAGATAGTCCAAATGGCATGACAAGCCATTCATACAAACCTTCATTGGTTTTGAAGGCTATTTTCCACTCATCTCCTTCATGTATTCTTATTTGGTGATAACCACTCTTTAAGTCTATCTTGGTAAAGTACTTGGCTTCCCTTAGACAATCCATTAGGTATTCAATCCTAGGGATAGGGAACCTATACCCAATGGTTATCCTATTTATGGCCCTTGAATCAATACAAAGCCTCCAGGTTCCTCCCTTTTTAGGTGCTAGGACTATGGGTATGGCATATGGGTTGATGCTCTTTCTAATAAGACCTTGACTTAAAAGCTCTTGGATTTGTCTAGCAATTTCCTCATTTTGTTGAGAGATCATCTTATAGGCTGCCTTATTGGTCAGGGTATCTCCTGGTATGAAGTCTATCCTATGACTTATATCTCTTTTAGAGGGTAATTTTGATGATTGTCCATCACTTACTATGCCTTCATAAGTCTGTAGCATGCTTTGTATCTCCTTAGGTAGCTCTGGCTTCTTGGCTGCCTTGTCTTCACTTACCTCTCTTGGCCTTAACACTAGTGCAAAGCTAACTCCTTCTCCTTCTTCCATATCTTCTAAGAACTATTTCTCACCAACCATGAGTACATTAGGACCTGTTGTCTTCACCTCTGCATCCTCTAACAGTGACTGAATTTTGAATGTCACATTGTCCTTCTTGAAAGTATATGAGTTCTTCACTCCATCATGCATAGCTTGGCAGTCAAATCTCCATGGTCTACCTAGGAGAAAGTGACATGCATCCATAGGTAACACATCACATAGTACCTTGTCCTTATACCTCCCAACTAAGAATTCCTCCCAAGTCTTCTCATTCACTAAGACATGTTGTCCTTTATTCAGCCATGTGAACTTGTAAAGACTAGTGTGGGGTATCCTTGTCATGTTTAAATTGTTGACTGCTTCCTCTGACACAATGTTGTCAATAGACCCTGAGTCAATGATGACTCTACACACTTTTCCCACCATCTTACATTTTATCCTAAATAGGGACCTTCTCTGGCTTGGCTCCTCTTTAACCGACTCTTTGATCAATGTTCTCCTCGTCATGAGGTTCTCACCTTCCTCTAATGTTAGTGGTACCTCAGGGTGATTCACTCCTTCATTTGTCTCCTCATGAACAATTTTGACTTTTTTATCACCTCCTTGAGAAGTATTACCCTTCTCTAGACACCTATAGGTAGGGTGTCTCATTTGGTTACAATGGTAACACTTCATGTTGGCAAAATAATTGCCTCTTCCTTGTCCACCACTTCTTCCTCTAAAGTTAGAGCTCCTTCCTTTACTACCTCTACTAGAGCTTCCCTCTTACTGCTTAGTGTATTTAACTTCTCCTTGATTCCTTGGCCCTAAACTCCTTCCACCATATCCACTTTTTTTCCCTCTACTATCTCTTCCTCTACCTCTGCCTCTTGAGGTACTAGAATCTTGCTTCTTTCTCAACTTCTCCTCTACCTTGACAACAAGCTGATGACATTTTTGAATGGTGTCAGGTGTCATAAGACTCATCTCATCTTAGATGTTCCACTTGAGCCCATTAAGGTATCTTTCCACATTTTCCTTCTCATCCTCTGCAACTCGAGATCTCATGCAAAGCTTTTGGAACTCCTCGGTATATGAGTTCACATCCAAGTCTTTTTGCCTAATACTTTACCTCTTCTTATGGAGTTGGATTTCATAATCCTCTGGCACATATGCCTCTCTTATTTTTTCCACCATTACCTTCCATGTATAAATTGGATTCTTACCTTCTTTCTCCCTCTCATCTTGTAGAAACTTCCACCAAGTGAGTTCAGGACCTCTCAATCTAGCTTTGGCCACTTTAATCTTTTCCACTCAAGGCTTTCAATGCCTTTGAGAATGGTTCTTCAGCTAGTATTGGGTCTGGTTTAGGGACTTCATCCTCCAAAAGGATATCCTTTTTTTTTCCATCTATCTTATCATTATCTTCTTCAACCTTTACATCTACTTCATCCACCTTTAGCTCTAATTGAGCCAATCTTTCCCAGAGTAGTCTATTCTCCTCCTCTTGGTCTTCCACCTTCTTGGCTAGCTCAATGTTAGTCACCATTGTACTATCTGATTCAAATGATGTATTCTCTCCTACTAATTTAGTAGGTTGCAACATCAACCACAACCCTGATCAAAACAAGCTTTGATACCAATATGGTGTATGTTGTTCTAGGTGTGCTCACACAAATGCTAGAAGACCTTGCGTGTCTTCTTCCCAGGATCCTACTCTCCTCTAGGATCTCAATAGTTTTATATGTTCAACCTAAAACCTTTCCAAACTCTTCTCTAAGATTCAATCTCTTTGTGTTTAACCTTGAAGAACATTTACCTTAAAGTTATGCTTCAATGCTTGCCTACACTTAGAAGACTCCAAGTGCCATCTTCACACAAACTATCAACTTGATTGTAGGGGTGAAAAATACCTTGAAAAAATTAATTATGTTCCCATTTGGATCCATCTTGGTGGATCTCCAAGCCCTTTCCTATCGGGTTCAAGAACTAGCCTTGAGGAGGCCTAATTAGGCCTAGTTCCTTGTAGCCCTTAACATGGTCTTTTCTCAATTTCCTGCCAAATCTTCTCAAAATAATTACAAAAAAAATTCCACATTCGAGTACCCTTTTGGAAATTATGAAAGATTCAGAAGGTTTTGGGTTCCCAGGGCATCCGTACACAGGCTTCCTACAATATAGGGCCAATAGGGCTAATAGGCCTAGTTTTTAGGACTTTGTTGATTACTTGTTTGAATTACAACCAAATGGATTGATAAATCCTCAATCCTTCTAACATGGCATGATATCTTCATATACCATCTAGAACTATTATTTTTCCATGTTGTACTTCATTCCCCTGCATGAAATCTTCAAATTCTTTACTATCACACCTCTAACCAGGCACACTAAGCTTGCCTAGGGCATGACTATAAAAATAGAAGCTCAACTCTCCGAACCTCCTACCTCTAGATTCCTATTGTACATTGGCTCCCCTAAAGCATTCATCCAACTTTAGGAAGTTCTTGTAGTTAGATTTCATGGGGGAGCCATAAGAACACAAACTGGTCTGGACTGGACCAGGAAACCCTCTTAACTCTAATCAATTTATTCAAGACACTAAACTAACTCTAAACTACCTACATAAAGAATGAAAAAGTCTTAAAAATATTCTAAAAACACAAATCCAACACAAAATCAGAGTATTCAGTCCATATGAGTGCACTATCACACAAGAATGCTCGGGTATCACACAAAACCATTGTTGCAAAGCTACTTCTCTATTCACAAACTTGCTTACAATACTATCTATCTTGGGATTCAAGCTTGAGAGAGTCTAAGATGCCATTCTCCATATTTTTAGGCCATGTTAGTTCATTTCCCAATCCTATCTTTTTGGGAATCCAATGTTGCCAAGTTGCATGCAACATTTGCAATAAATTGCCAATGTTGTCATGACAACTTTTGGCATCTTTTACATTCATTAGGCCAACTAGAATATAGGACCTCTATGCTATGTATTTTGATGAACTAACACCATTAATGACCTTAAAAAATCTTCTTTAAATCCCTCATGGATTTAGGACACATTAATAACCCAAATCCCAACTTTAGACTTCTAAGCCTAAACTAACCAAAACAACTAACAATGACTAATTGGTGACCTTAGTTCTAGCACTAACTCACCTATTCCACATGACCTACTAAGGCCTCAAAGAAAACTCACAACTCTGACTTGGCTAATGTCAGATACAAGCCAAAATGACATAGAATTTGGAGGCTAGCCTAGGTGCTCCTCCACCAAACATGCAAAAACCTTCAAGAACTCCATTCCCAAAATGAGAATACATATCATTGGGAGCACCCATCGAATCAACACTAAAGAAGTTAATCTAGAGGAATCTAATCACTTTGCTTGAGATACAAGAATTTGAGCATGGAGTTGTTAAACTTAAATGATGGAATGATAAAAATTTCTATAAATACCACTGGGTTAAAGGTCATAAGACATCAAATTATTATAGGCTCAAGAATATAATACAAGATCTCATTGAACAAGATCAAATTAATGTCAAAAATGAAAAGCCAAGGGAGAACATAGATCATAAAATCTATAAAGATCCCTTGAAAATTCATAATAAAGGGAAAGCCCCTATGTACGTTAACCAATAAAATCAAACAAACTATGTATATCCCTCATTAGATAACGTGATAAATTGTGTCAACCCAGGCAATGACAAAATCACAACTATCACTGTAAAAGGCAATAAATTTGATTGTGTTGTAACCACTCATTGTCCCAAGGTTGTCCTACAATGGGAACCTTCAACTTCTACTACACCTCCTAATCCACAATAAAACCTATTGGATCACCTCAAGTGCACACCTTCCTAGAGATCCATTTTTATGCTCTTGTGCATATCCCCGCAACACAAGCAAGACTTGGATCAAGCCCTTTAAAATGCAGTTGTCCCAAGTGACACAACCCCAAAAAACTTTTTAAAAAAGGTTAACTACTATATACACCTAAAATTGGTCAAACAAAAATCAAAGTAAGAAATTGAGGATCAAATCATGAATTAGTTGAAATCAAAGCTATCAGATTAATTAAATCAAAGGATCAAATAATTATGCAATTAATTTTAATTAATTAATTGTATAGTTTAATTAAATTTAATCCAACCTATTCGAATAGGAGACATGGCTAAATAAATCAATTAAATAAATCAAATAATTCTCACCTACCACATATAGACAAAATGAAATTAACCAATGAGGTGGGAGTATTTGAATGACATAGATCACAAATAGCCTTTTCTATCTCCACCATCCAATTTGGCTTCACAATCTTGGCCATCTAATTTGTCTCTTTGTCCCAACTTTTGAAACCACCAACTTAACTCACCTCTAACCATAAGTCGATCTAATTCACATCTAACTCACCTTCCTAGTTTTAGGAATCCTCTAAGTAGAGTGCATTAAGAGAGAAAATGGATCCATTATCTAGAGCATCATTACTATAGCCAATTCATTCTTAAGTATAGCATTTCAATTGAGAATTTGCATTGTGGTGATCATAATGGAGAAATTTAGCATAATTGAACTAGAATAGGGTAGAATTGCATCATACAAAAGCTTATTTTTCTCATTCTAGGACTTTCACTAATGGATGCTAATTTGAGATCATTTAATTAGCTTTGTTGGATAGAGAACCATAGTATGTTTCTTGTCTTGTTTTCAATTCAATTGCTTAAATTGTTGTTATTTCATAATTGAGTTGATTTTATTGATAAACTAATCCTATGAAGGTATTTCACAAATACAAAATGGCACCCACCATAGGGCAAAGACCTCATACTAATGGATTTGATTGATATTTGATGAAATTGAGGTGTTTTGTTTTGTATATTTGATAATTGCGGGAATAGGAGAACCTCTGATAGGTTAAATGATGCGTACAAAAGGTGTTTTGACATGTATGGAGCTTTAAAAAATGTGTGCATGATAAATTTCAATACCTTTACACAGATTTTGGACGTGTGCTAAATTTATTCTATCTTTTGTCTCTCATTCTTTCAGTGTGTACAGGATATCTTTAGGCCGCATTTAGTATTGTTTGTTAGAGCGTGTTGAATTTTGATCAATTAAATAGCCCGTAGTAGTAGATAAATAACATATTTAATTATCTCTATGATGCTTAACCAAAAAAATAAGAGACGCAATGTGTCAAAGTTCCTGCCATAAAAGGGATAGAACGATATGTATTGTAGATGGAAATACGAGAGAATGAGAGAAATAACTATAAAGATAGAGATAGCAAGTGGTATATAGACAAGTAAAGATATAATGATAGAGATAGTTAGAATAGAATAAAAAAATAAAAACTATCAAGCTTTTAAAAAGTAAACATATTTATTAACAACATCAGATTTCCACAATCCATTATGATACAATATAAGTTTCTAGATGCTAAAAAACTACACACAATCGAATCCAGAAACTTATATTGAAACATATTTATGTCATTTCAAGAAAAATGTTTAAACATAAAAATACAAATTGAGAGATATCTTGACCTCATCCATTTGAACTGTGCCCATATCATTCGATATGGCTAGATGCCCATATCATCATGCAATGGCAATGATTACCGTATTAAGTCATGCACTTAACCGCATAATTTAGAAGAGTTTGTAAAACATTGTCCCCCTTTAGTTTGTAAAAAAAATTAGTTAGTAAAAAAAACTAAGTGCCCCCCTTGGTAAGATATGCAGTTTTGCTATAAGATATGATGTAAGATGATACGAATTATTGGGTATCACAATAATTTGCATGATTTAATTTTTTTTTATTTTTATTTTTTTTAACTTATTAATATTTCTAATTAATTTTAAAAGTATTATACAAAATAATTTATTATTATATTTTTATCTATATTGTAAAATTTTTAATTAAGGAAAGAATTTTAAGAATAAATAAATTTGTTACATTTAATTATATTTCTATATAATTAGAAATTTAAAAATTGAAACTAACACAATAATCTTATCAAATGAAAATATTATTAAAATTTTAAAAATACATATATAGATAAATAATAATACATATTTAATAAATATAATTATTTTAGAATTAATATAATTATTATTTTTTAATAATACATAATCAAAATATATCTTATAATACTATCAAAATAAATGAAATTATAAATTTTATAACATTTAAATATATAATTTATTATTAAGTATTTAAATATATATGAATAAATAATACTTATTTTTTAATAAATATATATTTTTATAATTATATGTTTTATTTTGTATTCTTATTTATATAAATAATTACTAGATTTTAAAATTTTCTATAAAATATATATCTTAAAATCAATTAATTACATAATATAATAAATATTAATATTAATAAGAATTATTTTAAAAAATTAGATGTATGATTTATTATTTTTTTATCAATAAGATATGATTTATTATTAAAATATATACTTTTAAATAATAGCAATATTAAAATTTAAATATAATTAATCAATGATTGACATAATATTTTTGTCTAAATCTTTCATACTATATATTTATCAAAATTACTAAATAATACAATAAAAAATACAACATATAAATACTATTTAAAATTTAAATTTTATTAATATATTTTTAATCTATTAATTTATTATATAAGTGTATACATTACAATGTACTTATAATGTTATTACTAAATATATTATTATAAAATAAATTGATAACAAGAGAACGTGACATTATTGAAATAAAACAATTAATATTAAGTGTTATATATTACAATAAATTAAAATAAAAACTTGTATACCAAACTTTACTTTCAACTTTATTTTTTAAATTTAGATATTATAAACCATTATTTAACTATACATGTATTAAAAATTATTAGAAATTAAATAATATCATTATTAAAATTTATGTACAATATATTTAATAAACTCATTAAATAACATATAATATAATAATGATTTAATAATAAAAATTAAAAAATTAAACATAAATATTATTAAAAATTAAATAATTTTTACTTAATTTAAATTTCAATCTTTCTTTTATACAGATATTACCCTAACTTTTTAAAAAAATTTCAATCTTTCTTTTATATTAAAATAATTATACAGATATACAACCTAGATATATTATACAATAATTTTAATAATATTACAAGTGTTAATGTATTGCCTTATTACGGACCAGAATGCTTTAAATGGGCTATACAATTTTCATTTTTCACTTTTAAATTTTTTTGTACTGTTTCTCCGACGGGGCAGGAATAGGCATTTAATTTGATTTGACATTGCACGACACCGATACAAGGGACTGGCGACAGTGTTCAATGTGTTAAATGTGTTGTACTGACGTCGATCCCTTACAAAAATTGAACAATTTGCTATTAGCTATTTTATCTAAAAAAATCCTTACTTATTTTGTTAAGCCGACATTACTAACTTTTCCGGACGATTGCATTGCTGTCATTAATGAATGATAAATTTGTATTGATATCTACCTGCTTTTAAAAATCTGTATTTTTTTATTAGGAAAATTGAATTTTTTCCCTACTAAAATTAGTGTAGTCCAATAGAATTCAAGAAAATTGAGATTTATATAATGATGTAAAATAAAAAAATAGATATACATAATAGAAGTTTCATTTAAGTTTTTAAATTCTGAAATGTTATTGGTCAATTTAATTAAAATTGAATTGAATGAATACAGTAGTATTCCTGCCTTTGGCAGGAACTAACAATAAGGCGTATGCAAGTTTTTGTAGCGTGTAGCACTATTAGTGTTCAAAGTTTAAATTCTGTCAATCTAATGATTATAACTTTTTGTGTTGCAAATGATATAGGATAGGAAAGTGCAGAAACCTATTTGTAGATTAGTAGATTACTTCAAAAATAAGGAGGAAAGGAAATTAGCTAAAATTCAAAAGAAAATCCATTTTTCTAATTTTCTTGATAATACGAGTGAGGAATTAAAAGCATATGATGGATCCATTAAAATCATTAATGCTTATGAGTCTAAATATGTTTCCTTAAGTTGGATCTTTACTCCTTGATTGACAATTTAATCAATTTTAAAAAAGGAGTTTGCAAAGCTATTTGAAATTGTTGATTTTCCTCATTTTGCATTGGTATGTGTTGAACTGACATGTGTGGAAGGAAGAAGCTAATGAGTTGGAGCAATTTATTAGGTAAGTGAAAATTGAAAAACAAAACCTCAAAAATGTGCCTACCATTTTCTAGCTACAAATGGGTAATCCTAAAACCTTATGCATTTTCTTAAATTATGGCATTCAAAGTCAAAATCTAGCCTTATTAGAAAATCAAATTGGAATCTTAAGTGAGGCATTAGGTATATGCTCTTCACCTTTTTGGAAAATCGAACTCCTAGACATGCCAAATTTGAGAGGAAGATAAGCTAAGGAATTTACAAAACACTTAAACAAAGCCTTCTTGTTTGTGGATGAAACTACTAGGTATATGCTTTTCACCTTTTTGGTGAATCAAAAAGCCAAACCTATTGTAGTCCTCATAGATTAAAAGGCTTGAGAAAGAAAAATGTTAAACGTGTTGGTGAGGTGAAACAATAGGGATATTCTCTTCACCTTTTGGTGAATCAAACTCCTAGACTTATTTTCATTTTGATTTCTTTCTTTCATATGCACATGCTAGAACTTTAGTGTGCCTACCTCCCAATAACATGCCTTAGTGAGGCTGGTGATAGGGACAACCCAAAGTGGGAATAAGGTGAAGCCAACCTATTCCACCCACTCTCAATAAAGACCTTAGTTAATTTGAAAACTTTAGAGGGAAAAAATATAAAATGCCTGGACTTGTAGGGCTAGAAGCCTCAATCACGCTTGTGTGACTACGTGCTCCTTGTATGATTCATTTGATATTTTTGTTTGGAACCCAAACTAAACACCCAGTTAATCTAGCAATGTCTACCTTTTAGATCCTTGTTAAACACCAAATTTAGCCTTTGGTATCTTGCATGAAATGGCTTATTGTAAAAAGATTCGTGTAAACATTCTCAAACATGAACTTTATGTTTATGAGTTACGGGGGAAAACAATTATTTTGAGATTGTTCTAATTGAATATCCATGCTGACAAACTGAAAACATTCATTCAAATCTAACAATCAACTTAATTTATTTTTTTAAAATCAATCAAGTTGTGACCAAAATAGTAAAGAAAAAGTTCTTGATATATCATATGACATGTATGCGAACTCCTCTAACACTTTTGAAAAATCATGTAATGCATCCAAACAGAGTTTCAACGCATTTAAGAACAAAATTGATGCCTACAAATAGTCTTCTGACGCATTTAAATAGTGTGATACCTCTGAACAGTAAAATAGTGCGTAGTATTTTTCCAGTTAGCATGTACAAGTGTTTTTGTGATGCATAACAACTCTATTTTGATGTGTACAGACTAAAAATCAAAAATAGTGAGTACTTCTTGACTGAGTTTGATCAAACTTGAGGTATTTTTGAGCACCCTTTTCTAATATATACCTTTTCCAATCAAGAAAGAGTTCAAATTCATCAAATCTCAAATTATCAAGAAAAATTGTTCACATCAAATAGGTTTCAAAATCATCACATCAAGGTTGAATTGGTTAAATATCATTCGTCTTTTTTTTCTAAGGATTGTCATCAAAGAATAGAACATCCTTTCCTAAAACTGAAGTTATCAAAATCAATCAACAAAGTCTTCATCATAAGGACTCATCTCTCCCTATTAGATCTTTTATCCTTAGATCAATTCAATTTGATTACATCAAATATTGAAACCTCACAAATTTCTCAATTGCTCAGACATTCAAGTTTGAAAAAGATTGCTTACATATAAGGGAAGTACCTTATCTTCAAGAGATCACACCTTCTCAATCACCTAAACAAGAACATCAAGACAATCACATCATGGCTGAAAATAATTGGTTTAGATATCATAATCATGATAAAAAAAGAAGAAGAGATTCTCATGGAAGCACTCACAAAGAAAATATTAAATCTTTACAATTAAAAATCCAAGACATGGAAGAAGAAAAGGATACATCATCTAACAAGTCTTCATTAAGATCAATCTTTCCTTTTATCTATGATCATGAACCGTCTATATCTTCATCTTCTTCAAAAAAAAAGTCTATTTCATAATCTCACACAAATCTCATCTTTGATCAGGATCAACTTCATGACCAACCTATCTTTGATCATGAACATCTTAATGGAAATTCAATCTTTGACCAAGATTTTATTTCACAATCTTAACAAGATTCAATCTTTGATCAAGAAAATCAAGAGAAATTAATCCTATCTCAACAATCCTCATCACATGACAGTGGAAAATCAAATCATCATGATCTTAAAACTTAAATCTCTTTGTTCAACATAAGAACATCTCAACATCCATTGGATAGATCATTTACTCCTTTTGGAACATCTTAGAAATCAGCTTTAGTAAAACTCCTTGAAAATAATCTTATCGCATTGCCTCTAATTACTTATGTGGTTTTGTATTCTTGAGAAACTATTGTATATATCATAGACATAATGAACATGAAACTTCAGATTGTGGGGAGATAGCAAATTTTTCGCTCTACAACTAGGGTTTGGAGATTGATAGTGTACTCAGAGCCTCTCACGCATGTGGAAGGGATAGCCTTTATGGCATCTGTCTCTCTTGGGGAAGTTAATGACATTAACTTCCCCTACCTTAATGGAGGTCGTAAGAAAGAGGTTATTAAGGCTTCTACCGACGCTAGTTTTCCTAGCAATGCCAGTGCTTCTTGCAGCGCAGTTCCTAAAGCAGCGGTTGATTTGGAAACACAAGAGGGTGCAGAGAAAAACATTGTTGCAAATGGAGAGCAGAAAAACCCAAGGAAGCCAAGATCCTTCAAAGAAGCCATCCAGGATGAGAGGTCATTTTCAGAGGGGGCGCTTTTCATCTCGACCATCGACAAACCCACAAAACTAGATGCAGGAGTTGGAGGTAAGATTTCGGTGACCCCCAGACTGGTTATCAAGCCTAATCCCCAAATTCTTTCTGTGATAGAATTGGAAAAAGGTAGACTAAGAGATACCGCATTTTTTTTCATTATTTTTTATGTTTCAAGAATTCCTTCTAGGGCTTTTCTTAATGACTAGTTTCAGCATGTGTGGAGCCATAGACTAGGGTTTCAGTTTTCCTACTGCAGAATGATTTAGAAAGGCTTATTCATCTTTTTTTTTGTGATTCTAAAGCCCAAAATGCTATAGTAGATAAGAGATACTGGAAAGTTAGTCCCTTTGAATTTAGAGCCATACCGTGGTCACATGAAGCTTCTCACAGCGAAGTCCTCACCCTTTCCAGCCCCAGATGGATTGTTGTTGGGAATATCCCACCCTTTTTGCTCAACCTCATCCCGTAGGCCTTCAAACTAGTTGGCAAAGTTTTGAGAGTTGATCGATCCAATGTTCTTATCCCTCACATAGATATTAGGGTTCTAATTTCTCTTAAGCTAGGCGTAGACCTTCCCGAAGCCCTACATTTTGACCTTGGTGGCTCTCCTAGCATTTGTCCCATTACTTTTCTGGGTGGGGTTAATAGCTACTATTTGTGTAGAAAAGAAGGGCATAAGAAGAAAGACTGTCCCATTTTGAGCAAGAGAGCTCAGGTGACGGAGCAGTGCAAGGATTCCTCTAAACCCGGCTCTGGTTTACCCTCTTAGAATTCCATAGAATGGTTTTCAGGCCCTCCCCAACCTAATTCTATGTCCACCCCCACTCCTAAAATAGGAGGAGAATCCAATAACCTGCAAATTAGTCTTCCTGGCAACTAGCAACAGGATTCGATGACCATTGTTGTAACCCTTGACAAACTCAAAGGGCAATTCAAACCCCCCCTAATGCCCCTCTAGCCATCTCTAAGGTTTCTAAAGTGCTCAAAGGTTTACCGCTAATAAATGACCTAGATTTTGGGTTGACTCATACCTCTAGATAGAAGGTTCCCAAACCCAGGACTAAAAATGCCCAACATATAGCACTGGAGTGGATTCATTCAAAGGCATCTATGATGAAATCTACCCCTAAGCAGAAGTGGAAAATATACTATGTCCCTCTTCCAAGTAAAGAGCTTCTTTCTGCTCCACCTCCCGCCCTGGTGACCCTGGTGGAGAGGATTGGTAGCCCTAGCAATTTTTCACTTCCCCCTGATTCCCCTAATAAAGAGACTTCTCCTGGAACTTTTCTTTCACCCTCTGGTAACATTGACAATTGCTCAGTAGTGGTGATCCCTCGCCCCCCTCCCCCCCACACCAAACTCTGGGAAGTCTCCCTCTTGGAGGAATAGGGGGAAAGCACCACCATCCTCTCCATCACCAAAGGTAGGATTGGAGGTGGAACAGAAAGAAGGTCTAGACCTTGAAGAGGGGGAGATAGTGTTAGATCGGTTCAAAAATGAAGATTTGGAGGTATTTGTCTTTTTAGCCTCTGATCTGGATAAGGAAGATAGATATAAGAGAGTGGTTGGAAGAAGTGGCACCAAAAGGAAGAGAGGTAGACCCGCCAATGTCAGTGGAAATATTAAACCATCCAAGATCTAGAAGAAAGGAATCCCCTAGTGCTTTCAGAATTTTAAGGCTCCCTTGGAGCCCACCACATGATTTTCCCATGTCAGTCAATTGTGCCTCTTGGAATGTTAGAGGGCTAGAATCCTCGGATAGGAAATACATTGTTAAGAGATTTTTGTGCTGCAATAGGTCTATTGATATCCTTATGTTGTAGGAAGTTAAAGCAGTAGGATTCTCCTTAGACATTGCCCTTAAATGCATTTGGAAATATGTTGATGCTTTTTTCACCAAGCATCAAAAGGGGAGAGGGGGAACCTCAATCCTAGTTGGACCTAGATGGAGGAAGAAGGTTCAGAAGTGGGGGTCCTCCCCCTGTAACAGAGAAGCATGGATAGTTGTGGAAGAGGAGGGTCACTCCTTTGGAATCTGCTTAGTCTATGCCCCCAATGAGCATAGCTCTAGGATCAACCTTTGGAATTGGATCTCTAAACTGGATAACATTCCATGGATCATTGTAGGAGATTTCAACATGATTGAGAGGGCTCAAGACAAAGTAGGAGGTATAAGATTTGAATGGAAAGGAAATGAGATGGTTTTCTGGAATAGGATGATTTCCAAACTAAACCTATTTGATCCCTTAGCAGGTAAGAAGTCTAAATCTAAAGGCATTTGGTTCACTTGGTCTAATTTCCAAAGAGGTGACAAAAGGATTTACTCCAGACTTGATAGATTCTATATCAACAAACACCTTCTTAGCTGTCCCCCCCAGCCAATTGACAATTGTGTCAAAGTTCACCCCTTCTCCCTTTAAGATCACCACCCCATTATCTCCACATTTCAACTAATAAGGGGACAAGCCCCTGCTTCTATTAAGAAAATAGGATTTTCCCTTAATTGCTCCCTTTTGAAGGACCCTGATGTGATGGCGGCCGTTAAGATTATAGCTTGGTTCAATGATAATATTGCCCAGCAGGATTTAGAGACTGCTAAGTGGAATCAGACCACTAGATCATGGCAGGAAATGCTTAAGGTGGTAGGGAGGAAGAAAGCCAAAGATGGTAGGTGGAGAGAATTTAAGTTAGTGGAGAACTTGCAAGTTGTTGAAGCCCAAATCCAAGATAATCCCAACAACCCTCAACACCTAGAGATAGTGATGCATTGTAGAGACTCACTAAGGTAGCTTCAGATTGTCAAAACCAAAGGAGCTAAGATTCAGGCCAGAGCTAATTGGATTAATCTAGGGGAAAGAGGATCGAAATTCTTCTTCCAAACCCTCAAAAAGAAAGAAGCTAGAGATAAGATCACTGCTGTTAGGGATGAAGGAATAATTATCTCAGAACAAGAGGGGATAGTAAACACATTTGCTAAATTCTATAGAGATTTATTCACTTCTAAGGACTGTAGTGACATGGAAGTGGCCAAACAGAAGATCAGGAGCATTGTTCCAAGGAAAATCTATGATGAAGATGCAGAAGTGTTGGGGAAAGAGATCACTCTCAATGAAATTAGAGGCGCTATCCTAAGTATGGCCAATGACAAAGCACCTAGTCTGGATGGACTCATAGTCAAGTTCTATAAGTGCAACATAGATTGGATTTGTTAGAATCTTAGTAAAACCTTTCAAGGGGTGATAGAAGTGGGAACCCTTGGCCCATCCTTTAATGCAGGTCTCATTAAACTTATTCCCAAAGAAGGGGACAGACTGTTGATTAAGAATTGGAGGCCTATCACCTTACTGAATGTAGGATATAAAATTATAGCCAAAACTCTTTCTCTCATACTAGTGAACATCCTCCCTAAAGTGATTAATAGTACTCAAACAGGGTTTGTGAAGGGTAGATATATTCTAGAGAACTTTCTGACATGTTGGGAAGCTCTAGACTGGGCTAAGGTTTATGGGCAAAACTGCTCTATGCTACTAATTGATTATGAGAAAGCTTATGATAGGATAGAGTGGAAGTTTATCCTCTATATGATGGAAAGTCTAGGCTTTCCAAGTTTCTTCTACAAAATGATCTCTACCCTACTCTTTGGGACAATGGCAGTAGTAGAGGTTAATGGGGTAAGATCATAATTCTTTGAACTGAAAAGATTGATCAGATAGGGCTGCCCACTAGCCCCTTCACTATTTGTCATAGCAGCAGACTCCCTTCATTACCTTCTCAGAGATGACACTCTATCTCCCAGGATTAGAGGCATCTCCCTACCTAATGGACAGGAAGTCTCAAATGTGTAGTTTGCAGATGACACAACAATTCTTATCAATCTAGAAGAAGACAATATGGCTCTACTCATGGATAAGCTGGGGATATTCTACCAGGCCTCAGGCAGTAAGATCTCAGTGTCCAAATCCATTATGTTAGGATGGGCTGATCATCCCCTGAGTTGGTGGAACAGATTTGGTTTTGAATGAGGAGGACCTAAACATGTTGTCAAATACTTAGGCATACCATTTGATGTCGACCCCAATATCAATGACATGTGGACATGGATCAAAGATAGAATCCTCTCTAAACTAAACAAATGGGATAGTAACCTCCTATCCTTTCCCAGAAAAGTGCAAGTGTGCCAAAAGATTCTATCCTCCTACCCTATGTACTTCTCCTCTGCATGGCTCTTCAACCATTGCCAGTTCACCCAAATTCAAAAGTTCATAAGAGACTTTCTCTAGTCTGATGGAAAAGGGAATAGGAAATCACATGTTGTTTCCTGGGAATGGTGCACAATGAACAAATTCTGGGGTGGGCTGGGACTCAAAGATTTGAAAACCCAAGGATATACCCTAGTAGTGAAATGGATTGCCAAAGTAGTAGTTGGTGAAGAGCCCTGGAAGATTTTAATAAGAAACAACTTACTAAGAGCCCACCCTACCAAACATAAACACTGGTGTGGCCTGTGCTACATAGATGTATTGGGAATGAAGTGCAAAATGAGGGTCTACAGATTGAATGTGTTCAAGGCCATCTGGAAAAGCTGGGGGTCTACTAAACAATTCATCAGCACCACAAGTCCAATGGAGAAGGATGAATGGATTTGTGGCAAGAAATCAGTATGGTGGAACCTCACACTCAATGGTAAGCCTTTGGCTTTTCTTCAAGGCTGCTCTACTAGGAAGTGGGTAGATAAAGGTATCAGAACCTTTGATGATATTCTCTACGAAGGTAAAATAGTTTCATGGGATTTCTGAGCCTCATAATTCAATCTCCCAGATACGCAAAAAATAACCTATGCAGTGCTCTCCTCTGCCCTCCAAGCAATAGGGATGATATCCTCATGTTGTTCCCTTGATAATTGTTCCTATTAGCTCACCTGGTCTGATGCTTCCCCCCTCCACCTGGTCAAGAGAAAAATTCTTTACCATCAGATCACCTTCAGCCCAGCCATCATTAGCCACACTAATAACAAGTGGAACCTAAATATCCCCTCCCAAGATTGGAACAAATACTTTGTCTCCCTTTGGTCGAGGCTTGTGGAACCTAAGATTACTTGTTTCCTATGGTGTCTTTTCCTACATAAGCTCCCATTCAAGAAGCCAGGGGGAGAACCTAACCCATGTTTAGTTTGTAGGTAGCTAGAATCTGTCCCTCATGTCTTTTTTGAATACTTTTTTTCTTATGAAGTTTGGAAAATGTTTGGTATCACCTTCAAAGAACAATTCCATTTTTTAAACATTATTTCTGGAAACATCAACAACAACAAGTTTTGCAATTCTTTCTAGACTATTCTTTCTTCAATTATATTATGGACTATTTGGAAGGCTAGGAATGATGATGTGTTTGTAGGGAAGGCCCAAAATCTTACTGAGTCTCTCAGGAGACTCACATATACTAATATCTCCTTGCAGGTCACGGCAGTGATAAAGCTGAAGGAAAGAAAGTTCCTCTAGATCCTCCAAGATGGCAGGGGCACCATTGAGAAAGGGGAATTAGCACATGGTCACACCTCCAAGAAAGATGGTACAATCTTCAACAGCTACCTCACAGAATTCCAACGAAAGGTGGAAGAAGAGAGAACAAGTCTGGCAGCCAACTCTACAGGGACCAAGACTGAACCCATCTTTGGGGCTCATGAGATCATTGGGTACATGATTATTTCACCAGACTCCAACGAATCAGATGCAGAACATGATGCTCTTGAAGAATGATATCCATAGCCTCCTTATTATTTTAGTATAATATAGTGTATCTACTGTGATACTTTCGAGAGATTAACTATAATTTTTAGCAAGTTTTTTGAGCTAGCTGTAACACTATTCAGCCCCTTGTAATTATGATTTTAACTCTGATGTTTTGAACCTTTATATGCAATAGAAAAAAAAGCTTCAGATTACATGGAGTTAAAGCATAAAATCAAAGATCTCATAGATGATGATATAATCAAATTGAAAATCGTAATGAAAAACAAGATGCTACTGGGTAAAAGCACAATCAGGTGTCACCTTTTAGGCTAACTTATTAGCACATATAAATTTTAGTATTTCTAACTAAAAATTAATTTTGGTCAAACATATGGTCTAGGTAGATTCATTCTAGCTAAGTTAGATAATTGATTTAACTTTTTCATTTGGAAATATCTATTAAATGCATGTTTTATACCACTTTGGGTCCAATTACCATAAAAATAAAATTATTTCAGAAAAGTGGTGTTTCAATAACTCCTAATCTTTTTAATGATATTTTTTTTTAAATAAAAAAATACCCTTTTGTAGAGATCAGAGTCAAGAATATCCTTATATAGATTTTAGATTGTTTTAATTAGACATAGTTTATTATAATTAAAAAATATTGCAAGTATCTATTTTAACAGTTAAGGAGATGTTGATTTGGAGAAAGAAAAAAATAGTAAATCATATTAAATAAATTTGAAGAATATATGGTGCACTAGAGGAGAGAGAATTCTTCAAGAATATATATTTCTTTTTTTGATTAGGATAAATTTGTTATGAAAAATATGTTGCGAGATGAAAATTGTCGATTTCAGCGAGTTGGAATTTCAATTATTATAAAAGAGAAAATATAGCTCACAAACCAGTTTTTATTTCTTCATGCACTAGCTATATATGCCATCTATGACATAGTTTGAAATTAGGGGAAAAAATGTTTATTTACATATAATTTTTTGGTGGGAACTAGACCCCCAAATTTTTAGCATTTTTCAGCAACTGAAAAATCGTCTTTAAAAATTTTTTAAAAATATCAATTCTTATTCAAAAAAATTATTAAAAATATCAATCATAAACTTCATCCATTTTTTCACATTTAATTGTTTTACATCATCTTCAAATTCCAAACATAAATGTCATTTTTATAGTATTGAAGTTGAACAACTTTGATTTTGTTAGCCTTTCCTTTGTAAAAGGGTGATAACTTATTGTTCTTTTACCCTACTCTCAAGAAAGATCTAACTCATGAACCTATGTCGAGTAATGGTTCTCATATAGCCTCTACTTCTTCCACCATTAATTCACATCTTAAAGGAGCAAAGCTATCCAAAGAACCTCCAGCAAACAAAGAACCTATTGTTTTTCATGCTAACTATGTCTACCCCCAAGGTCTACCTCTAAAAGAAATCCAAGCTAACTTACATCTTTCTGCAAATCTTTTATGTGCCTCAAAGGTCATAGACCCAAAACCTTCATGTGCTTCAATGCCTATCATAGCTACTCCAACTGATCGTTCATTATCCTTTCAATAATCCCTCATATAGATCAAAACTCCTACCTCATCCTTAGACGTGGATCCATGTCAAGAGGATAATCCAAAGTGTGAAGAAACAAGTACCAATAAAGATCAAGATCAAGATTTAACCCCTTAAATTTTAGATAGAACTCATATCCATTGAATCCTCACATGATCCCATATTCATGTCCTTTCACTTCTTCTGAGAATATTTCCCTCCACCTCAAGAGAAACGTATTCCTCCACCTCAAGGGAAATATATTCCTCCACCTCCTATATCTTATCCACCTCCTAAGAAAGATCAAGATATTCCTTCCACCATCTCTAATGAGCCTATTAAAAATTCAAAGCAAAGTGCCTTTTTTACACCAACCAAAGATCCTTTTCAAGATCAGAGTACACCATCATCACCTTGTCAAACTCCTTCATTCTATCTCAAGATCTTGTCATTCCACCAAATCCCTTGCATGATAATAATCTTCTCAAGCTTCTACTACACCTATAAAAGCTATTCATGATCCCATTGGTATAGAGATAAATCCTAAAGATGAGAGCCTTGGCCATACAACTCACTCTAAAGATGTTGATATCTCTCCCACATCTCATCTCCCTCTATTTGCATATAAGTATCTACCTTCACCATCCTCCAAATCCATTTTTGCTCCATACAACCCAATGCTAAATTATTCAATCCTTCCATCCATATTTGGTCCATATACCCCAAAGCCAAATCCTTCATCCCTTCCATCCATATTCTATTGGGCACTAGAATCTGTAACCTAGCAGGGATCACTATTGCGTTCAGGACACTAGAAAAAACTAGAGCTCAAAAGGACAAAAGTGAATAGTGAAAGTGAAAATGAATTGTGAAAATGACCTTTTACCCCTTTTGTACCCCTTTGACCTATAAAGGAGGGTATTTTTATCAAAAAACAATTTTATCAAAGGTCACTTTTAACATAAATTTAAAACTTGAAACTAGGGCAATATAACCGAGATTGTTCACATCACATTATCGAAAATCAAATCACAATTGGAAATTTATCAAAAAAAATTGAAAAGTCGAGGAAAATCTTAAATTGATCAAAATCCCTCAAAACAATTTCAATTTCAATTTCATTTCCGAGGGGGGGGGATATCATAATGACACAAAATCAAGTGAAAAAAAGAAAATATTCAAACTAGGGACATTAAATGTAATTTTTTTGAAATTATCAGTGGGGCATCTCAATCAGGTTGTTCTACAAATTAGTGCATCATGTTAGGATTTCTTCATAAAATTAAGTTGCAAATTAGTAAATTAGTCATCAAAATTATATCAGACATCAGTTAATCAGAGCAATTAGACATCCTTTGAACCAACGTGCTTTTCCCTTTGATTCAAAGAGGGGCATTTGTATACACCTAAAATTGGTCAGGAAAAAATCAAAGCAAGAAATTGAGGATCAAAGCATGAATTAATTGAAATCAAAGCTATCGAATTAATTAAAACAAAGGATTAAATAATTATGCAATTGATTCTAATCAATTAATTGTATAGTTTAATTAAATTTAATCTAACATGTTCAAATGGATGACATGGCTAAATAAATCAATTAAAAAAATCAAATAATTATCACCTACCACATATGGACAAAATGAAATCAACCAATGAGGTGAGATTATTTGAATCACATGGATCACAAATAGTCATTGCTATCTCCACCATCCAATTTGGCTTTGCAATCTTGGCTATTTGATTTGTCTCTTTGTCCCAACATTTGAAACCACCCACTTAACTCCCCTCTAATCATGAGTCAATCTAACTCACCTTCCTAATTTTAGGAATCCTTTAAATAGAGTGCATTAAGAGAGAAAATGGATCCATTATCTAGAGAATCATTACTATAGCCAATTCATTCTTAAGCATAGTATTTTAATTGAGAATTTGCATTGTAGTGATCATAATGGAGGAATTTAGCATAATTGAGATAGAATAGTGTAGAATTGCATCATACAAAAGCTTAATTTTCTCATTCTAGAAATGTCACTAACGGATGCTAACCTAAGATCATTTAATTATCTTTTCTAGATAGAGAACCATAGGATGTTTCTTGTCTTGTTTTGAATTCAATAGCTTAAATTGTTGTTATTTCATAATTGAGTTGATTTCATTGATAAAGTAATCCTATGAAGGTATTTCACATACACAACTACATTACATGCTATATGCAAATATTTTGATGTACCCTCGCATAAGCCTCTACATAATAATCCCTTACATCTGCAAGTGAGAGTGCATAAACACACAATCCGATGAGTCCTAATATATGGCAAAGCAGGAATAAACATTTATAATTTAATAGTCATAAAATCCTTTGGGTACTTAGATTCAAGTATTGAAATTACCAAAAGGATAAAAATAAGAGCCTATGATTAATCAGAAAGATCTTCAAAAGGGGTCCTTGTCTTACCCATAAAGATAGGACCAGTTGTCAAGATTACAACATTTCAAATCTTGGATCTAGAGCTAGGATCCAATATGCTACTAGGACATCCTTGGATATACAAGATGCAAGAAGTACCTTCTAATTTCCACCAATACATTTAATTTCCTAATCAAGGCATGGAAATCATTATACAAGGAGATCCCAATCCATTCCAATATTGCAATAACTTAAAGGGTAACACCGGAAACCAATTACCTATGAATCAAGAAGCATGTCCACCTTCTACTTCTACTTTAATCCCCAAAAACACACCAGGTTCAGGGATAAAAATATCAGTCAAAAATAAAGGATATGGTGATTATCTCTATGAATTATTCTTCACCGTCACTAACCTCCCTCTATCTCCTAAGTCATATGGTCGACCAAGACACACCCAAATAGTAGAGCATGTTTAAACAACAGAACCTTTCATTTTTAAATGTCCACACTCCACAACATTCATCAAATGTGGGGAGCTAAGTGAAGAAGCCTCAAAAAGAGATATCAATGTGTGGTTGTACAAAGACCCTTAAGGTACATCACTAGTTTAATTACCACTCACTCAATATGGACATGGGTTTTCAATGTTGCAAAGCTTTGGGTATACTAGTACTATGGGTCTAGGATCAGAACAACAAGGGGCGGTAGAACTTATTTTTTTGCATACATAGATAATTAGAAAAGTAATAAGATATGGTCAATCTCAGTCATTGTCATTCATGAAGTCCCCACACAGCTATAGAAGTCTGTTGAGAAAAATAGTTGACAAGGATACTAACATACCCAAATCAGTGGCATACTCCAATACTTACTACCAAGAGAAATGGAAAGCACAAATACATGAGTGTCTCTTGAGAAAGAATCCTTGGTGTATGTTGAAGAAGAGATACCTAATGGGAATGACACCAAGACCAATTCTAATGAGTATGAGTGAGATATCCAGTGTACCACAAGTACCTTTTTCATAGCCAAAATGTTTGACCAACTTAGCCTCGTAGATGAACCCTATGTAGACAAACCTATTGATGTCAATTCCTAGATTCATCCATCTACCTCACATTCCTAGTTTATTAAAACCATTGTTTTGTTCCCTTATCTCACACTGAGACTCAACCTAGTACTAACTTGTGCTTGGTAAACCCTAAAGTTATCAATTGGGGCCAACAAGGACAACCCGACATAGACATCTTCAAGAATGATGAAGCCAGTGTTGAGTTATTAGGACTTTGGAAAGGTGTACAATCAAAAGATGACAAAGAATAATTCACCATATGTCTGGATAGAGAAGCATACTTTGGGGAGGTGGTTCCTCTTTCTAGCCAACAAATAAAAAATTAAAATTAAAATGAAAGATCATCTGGTAAAAATTAAAAGGCACCTTTTAACTATGAAAGAGTAAAAATAAATGGTATATCTTCTAGTGAAATTTTCTCTAAGGCATCAAAATATGGAAGGTTTTAACCTCTCCCCATGGATGAAGAAAATTCATCATTGTTAGCAGAGGAAACATGAGAAGAAAATTTAGGGGATGAAAAAAACCCTAAGAAAATCTATCTAGCAAAATCTCTTTCCACACAAGAAAGGGAAGGGTTTATAAGATTCTACAAGGAAAGATACATAAACTTTTCTCGGTCATATGTAGATATGATAGGCTTGGATCTATAATTAGTACTTCATCATCAATCTTTATTACCTGGTATGAAGTTATTTAAATAGAAACTTAGAAGAATGCATGCCCACATAGCCTTGTTAGTAAAAATAGAATTAAAGAAACTCTTGGATGCAGAGTTTATCAGGTCCATTGATTATGTTGAATGGATTTTTAACGTAGTGCATGTAACAAAACCTTTAGGAGATATCTAGATATGCATAGATTTTAGAGATTTAAATAAGGCATGTCCTAAAGATGATGTTCCGCTACCAAATATTGACATGATAATAGACTTAACAATGGAACAACATATGTCATCATTGTTGGATGGGTTTTCAAGTTATAATCATATCAAGATAGCTCTGGAGGATCAACATAAAACAACATTCACTTATGCATGGGGTACTTACTATTGGAGCATGATGCCTTTTGGCTGAAAGAATGTTGGTACCACATACCAAAGAGCCCTTACTACTATATTCCTTCATATGATTCATAAAACTATAAAAGCCTATGTTGATGATCTGCTAGAAAAATCTTAGTTGAGGGAAACACATTTGCAAGTATTGAGTCCCATGTTTGATACACTACAAGAGTACAAGGCTTGGATAAATCCTAAGAAGTTTGTCTTTTCGGTAACTTCAAAAAAACTCCTAGGATTCATAAATCACATAGATGCATAGAGGTGGATCAGGAAAAGGTGAAATAAATACTAGAGATGCCTCCTCCTAAGAACTTAAAATAACTCACAGGTATGCAAGGAAGGTTGCAATCAATTTGGTAATTCATAGCACAGTTGGTAGACAAATGTCATCCATTCCAATATTTACTACATAAAGGAAACACTTTCATATGGATAGATCAATGTTAGAAAACATTTAAGGATCACAAGGATTATCTATTGAGTTCATCAGTACTAGTACCACCTGTACACACTCAAATGGTGCACTTCTCCAAGTCATTACTTCCAAGGGAATCCATGAATAGGAAACCTTAGAAAGTGACCTAGAGCTCTCTATGCATGGAGTTACAAGATTATTTGAAGTTTTCTCTCAGCTAGAGCTATTAAGCTAATGACCTTTCTAGTCAACCACACAATGAGAGATTCAAATGAAGAAAAGGGCAAGAATGCCAATATCCCCAAGAATCACTATGAAATACAAATTCAAACTAGATTAAGATGAATATGCAAGCTAGAAATGAGAGGTGCAAGCTAAGCTATAGAAATGAAAGTACAAACTATGCTATGAAAAGGAAAGTACAAGTATTACCAAGCCTTCCTAGTTAAACTAGATGAGTTACTCTAAAGCTTGAAAGAAAATCTAAACTATGAAAGCATAAACATGAAGCTACTATGCATGAATGAAACTAAGAATGGAATGTAGATGCAAAAGCCAAGAATGCTCCAAATCTTCAAAAGCTCCAAAGTGACCTAGAAAACCTGCAGCATAACATTAGCATAAAAGATTGATCATGCAAATGAGGAAGAGAGCTCTTCTTTTATAGGAAATGAGAAAGAATGGACCATGGAGATTAAGAGGCAAAAGATTTAATCAATAGTGGAGCTTGAAAGAAGAGCAATCCATGTGCACAAATATCCTCCAATGAGAAAATAAGAGTTGACTTTTGTGTCCATATGAGACAAAAAGTGCTTTTTCCCTTTTTATAAAATAGGAATAATGCTTTATTTGTGCAACTTAGGATAAGAGGAAAAGTGGGGGCTTTTTATTTAATAAAAGGGGAGGAAATATTCCTTTTAAATAAATAAAGACTTTAGGATAAAATGGTTAGCCCAAGGCAAATAATCAAAAATAATGAAATAGGATTTGATCAAGGAAATAGATATAATTGAAAAATGATGATTTTTGAAAATACTGATTTAGGGATTTGATAAATTGTTGAATGGGGGCCCAAAGTCTAGGCGACCATTTTAGGGTGCATACACCACCTACACTAGAGAAGCCTCTTCTATTATACATATCAGCAAAATAATCAGCATTGGGTGGCCTACTAGCACAACATGGAAATCAATAAAAGGAAAGGGATTATACTATATGAGTATAACTCTTGTAGGGTATGAGCTAAAATAATCACAAATAGAGAAGGAATGCCTTGAATTCATCTTCACTTCTCAAAAGCTAAGGCATTATATGCTAAGTCACGAAATGAAACTCATAGCTCATATTGATCCACTAAAATATTTACTAATAAAAGAAACACTTACTGGGAGACTCACTAAATGGATCATGATTCTTACTAAATTTGACTAAAGGACAAGTGATTATAGATTAGCTAGCAGATGCACCTTTACAAGAGCACCAATGAATAACATACAAGTTTCCAGATGAACCCATTTTTTCCATAGAAACCTTAGTGATAGTAGTATTGTATCTGTACTTTTATGGGTCCTTTACTAATCATGGCACATGGGTAGGAATTTTATTTATCACTCCATAAGGTGATGAAATTCCTAAATCCTACAAACTCAATTTTCAATGCACAAACAATATAACATAGTATGAAGCCTTGGTAACAGGATTGAAGCTAGAAATTTAGTGGAGAATATAGAATATCAGAGTCTATGGTGATACTCAATTATTCATTAGCCAAGTAAACAATGACTACATGACTAAGGATAAAAAATTAATCCCCTTCAAAAATCTAATGGATCAACTGCAAAATTAATTTTAATATATTATTTATGAACAAATTCTAAGGCTTAAAAATAAATTTTCTATTGCAATGGATACAATAGCATCTCTCGTCGACATGTCAAGTAATGAGACAAGGTTCAACTTCTTGGTTGAGAAGCTCATGATCCTAACATATGATGTACTAATGTTTGAGTCATTATGCATCCTTGTTGGTCCTAAATCAACCCAGTATAAAGATGTATACACTTACCTTAAGGATAACTACCTTCCCTGAGACTTGTCTCATAACCAAAAGAAAATCCTCATTAGAAAAGCCTCTAGGTATGCCATCATTGTTGTTATACTCTATAGAAAAGGTCTCAATGGACCACTCTTAAGATGTCTTAATTCAACAAAAGCTCAGACATCCTTGCATGAGGTCCATGAAGGTGTTTATGCGGGGCCCATTTGAGTGGTCGTACTCTAGCTAAGAAGCTCCTAAGAACACGGTACTATTGGTCAACTATGGAACAAGCACTTGAAAGTATGTGTAGCAATGTAGGAAATGCCAGGTACATGGAGATCTCGTAAATGCACTAACTCAGCTGGAGCTATAGCCTATCAAATCACCATGGTCATTCTCACAATGGGAACTTGTCTTCGTCGATAAAATTCATCCAACCTCTTCAAATAGACACAAATTCATTCTAACTACCACAAAATACTTCACTAATTTGGTAGAATCAATACATGTGACCAACATAACCGAAAAACAAATTAGCTAAATTTATTATGAATTATCGCATTTGTCGATACCATGTTCCCTTGACTATGTCACAGCCAATGGATGACCTTTAAAGAATTAGTAGGTCAATGAAGTATGTGCTTAATTTCACATACAACACCATTTTACAACTCCATACTATCCATAAAGTAATGGCCAACCTGAGGCAACCAATAAAATAATTCTCAAGATATCAAAAAAGGTTTTCAATGACACTAGTCAAGACTGACACCTACAATTCAGTCCTACCTTATAGGTGTATATAACATGTGTCTATACTCCAATGGAGGAAACTCCCTATCCTCTCATATATGGATTAGAGGCAATTTTACCCATTGAGGTTGAGTTATCATCTCTCAGATTCTCTTTACAAAATATCATCACTAATGAAGACTATAGGGTGGTCGAGCTAAGAGAGATACAAATATTGGATTAAAAGAATTAGAAGACACTCAATCATTTGCAAGGACATCAAAATCACCTCAGGAGTTACAAAAAAGGGTCAGACCAAGAGCATTTGACTTAGGAGACTTGGTTTTGAAGAAAAACTAGCAAAATCTAGCAGAAAGAAAAAAGGCCAAGAAAATTTGAAATAAACTAGTTAGGGCCTTATGTAATCATAAAATCTTTCAAAAATGGAGCCTATCAATTGGAAACACAGTAAAGAGATAATCTCTCAGACCCCATTAACAACATGCACTTAAAGAAGTTCTATATCTAGCAACCCAAGGTCAAGCTCGTACATAAATACAAAATACAAAATACAAAAAATTAAGAAAAATATAAAATAGTTACCTCGGTAAAAACCTGGCAAATAGGTGCCTTGAAAAAAATAAAGAAAAGAGAAGAAAAAGAGAAAAAAATTAAAGACAAACAAATCACCCCTTGGTGAAAATCTGGAAAATAAACACTATTTTGGTAGGTACCTTGGTGAGAACCTGGCAAATAGGTTCCAAGTGTGAAGGTCATGCTTCACCATCCATGAACTCAAAAGATCATCTTGCATTCACTATGTGCATCCCTGAGCATGCTAAGAAAACCCAAGAAGCATTGTCCTTATATGCATACACACTTATCCTTAAAGTATACTGGTTCAAAAAACTCGGTATAATAAATGTCCTAAAAAAATCTAAAAAATTAAAAAATGTCCCAAAGAAATCTAAAACAAATTGAAAAATGTCCTAAAAAATAATAAACAAAAAAATATCCTTAAAAAATCTTTAAAAGACCAAAAAATGTCTTGACAAAATCTTTAAAAATTTAAAAAATGTCTTGAAAAAATCTTTTAAAAAATAGAAAATGTCCTGAAGAATACTAAAAATTTAGATAAAGTCCTAAAAATAATCTAAAAACTTTTAAAATGTCCTAAAGAAAATCAAAAACATCAAAAATATCAAAAATCTTTGCATAAAATCATCTCTGTCACGACTAGCAGAAAGTGACCCCAAACATCGAATCACAAATCAAAATAATGAGCTTCATAAATAAACAATGGACTCAAGACTTATCTTTTCAACAATCAAACTTGTCATCAAATAGATAAATGAATTAAATGAATTTCTTATACATTGATGAATACACTCGAAACCAAACAAATCGGTCTTATACGAATAGTCCACTTTTGGAACCAGACACATCCACATCAATATTCATCAATCCAAACAATAATCAGTAAGGGTGTTGACCAAGTCAATCATTTCAATTTTTTTATCAATTTTTCTTTCATGATTGTGTTCCTATTCTCTTCAATAATACCACTGAGTGGTGAGAGTGGCCAAGATAGATCATAATTTTTTTTTCTTTATTTGTTGTTTATGGATTGTTTTAATAAAGTTATGGGGAAATGATGTTTGGGGTGTCTGTGAGAGGTGTTGTCATTTCTATGGAAATCACACTTACCTTGACTCTAAATATATGAACCTTAGGATGAAGTGAAATATTCCTTCTATATTATTTATTGCCTATTAAAATAGAGATCATAATAGTGTTCGGTCGGTCAATATTTGGATGCTTCAGTATCTCTTTTTCAAATAAGGAAATATGATGATATTGTTGTAAATATTTTGTAGGGACTCATATTCATCACTTTTGATAGTTAAATCCTAGTTCGCAACTAGTTAAGTCTTCACTTTTTACTAATCCATTCTTCTCAATAACTTTCCTTGGTCAGTCCAAGAGTCATGTTCTCATTCATATCATTCATCCTTCATTTAGGTTTTGCATAAATCATTAATATTACATGAGAAAAATAAAAAACATAATAAAATTTCATTTATTATCATCATCATATAGGAATCATTTAATCAGGGCATACATCATCACCATCATAAAATAGAATTCTTACAACCATTGCATACATCATAAAAATCATGTCATCGTCATATAGAAATCATGCCATCAATTCATAGATCATCATATAGAAAGGCACATCATAATTAAAGGTATTCATAAGAACACACGTAAAACAAGGAAAATCATACCACTGCAAAACAAGATGCATCTCATATATATATCATTAAAAACATGCCTAAGTAAAATGGAGCTCACAAGATCAATCAAAAATGGTGTACATAAAATGATACAATGGGGAAATATCAACCA
Source organism: Chamaecyparis obtusa (assembly GCA_027943335.1). Classification (NCBI taxonomy): domain Eukaryota; kingdom Viridiplantae; phylum Streptophyta; class Pinopsida; order Cupressales; family Cupressaceae; genus Chamaecyparis; species Chamaecyparis obtusa. The sequence continues at coordinate 716,080 of BSBK01000035.1, read as the reverse complement.
TTACTCTTTCCCTAAGATGGAGCAAGTGCAGAAGGTCCTACCTAGGTGAAGGAGGTGGTTTCCTCATAGGTTTAGTAGCACCAGTGCTACCCTATGATCACCTATGAGAACAAAATATCCCTACACACTGATCTAGAAAAATAAATGACTCATAAGAATTTTTCCAGTACACATTATCCTTTGTAATACAAACTAGCTAGCAGACCACCTCTGTGATACCAACCCTAGTCAATGTCTCAAAGGTGGAAATCCGCTCCCTTGTTTCTCTCTCTAAATGAATCCTAAAAGAATCTCTCTCAACCTCATATGTTGTCAATATCCTAGTCATCTCTCCCACCTAGCCTTGAAGTGTTGTTATCTCTACCTGGAATACATGTGTCTCATTATCACCTATGGGAACATCCATGTGCTCCTCTGTCTCCCCAATTTCCACAACCTCCTCATCTCCTCCGTCCTCATTGTCCCTCCATCATCGCTTCTATTACTTCTACTCCTCACCTCATTATATTATCTAGAGGAAGATGATCCACTTCTAGCAACCTCCTCATCTCCCTCCGCTAGTGCAACCTTATCTCTTTGCTAGTGAACCCTCCTCACTAATTGGGCTCCCTCCTCCTCCTCCTTTCTCTCCTCCTCATCCACTATAATCTTGTGTGATACAAACAAATCTTGTCCTTATCCTTTCCCTCTTCCTACACCTCCATCTTGTCTCCCACCTCTCATATATCATCTCCATTTACCCCTCCCTCTCCCTCTAGCTCCACCTCCCTTCTTCAGTTGTCGCTTTAGGATATCTATCACAAGATTTGTTGGATCTGTCAAAGGAATAGGCCCATGCCTAGCCCACCATGCATTGTAATGTGGTGTAGTGCCTACATAAAAAATGGTAGAATGCCAGTCCCATCTCACGGGCCTCAATCCCTTGAACTCTATATGTGTAGCATTGGTCAGAATCACTAGACCCCAAGTGGAAACATCTTGAGATGTCTGAACAAGTCGATCGTAAGATTTGCTAACATCTTGGACCTCTCCAAACTATCACAAAATCCACCCAGGGTTGTACAAATCAATCATTTTTGTTTAAGCCATGGTCTAACCAATCAAAAACCATCTCTATTTGCATAATGATAGGTGAGAATTCTTACTCAACCACTCTAGACATGACCGGTATGGTCTCCAAATGAAATAAGGAAGAAAATCCAACTACTACCTTAATAAACTATATGCCCCATATGACTCTGAATAACTTGACCCTCATACATGTAGACATGGGGTTGTCCCCTTGGGATATCTCTGATGACAATAGGAAGGGAGATGGATATATGATCCCAAGCCTAGATCTATAACAATGTAACCCCGCAATTGATTCACTTTTCCTCAAGCCATATAGAATATAGAAAAGTATAAGTGGTCCATCATACACAAACCCCGAACATACATTGTCCTATCCTGAGCCATCCCTCTTAAACCCCATCCAACCAAAAATCCATGTTGTCTCTGGTTAGGACACAACATACCACTAATCAAACTCCAAAGTACAATGGTGACCCTATAAATCTCTCTCCAAACCTAGCCCATGGAATATAATAGGGATCTGACATTCCCAACTGATCCTTTGACATTCCTGTGAGCTCAGACAATGTTGTGATATATGGCTAGCAGAAAAACTCTACTAAGGTACTCTAAATAGGAATTTGTAAGATGTGATAAACATCATCCAAGGTAATTGTAGTCTCCCTAGTCGGTAAGTGAAAATTACATGTATCAAAATTTCATCCCTCGAGAAAAGATATCAAACCACAACTTGTCGTGATCTTGGACATATAGAAAATCTAGTATAAACCCAACTATCTCAAAATGTCTCTCTCAGCCTTTAACAAAAAAAGCATAGAGATAATCCAACTGGTCTTGACTCTTTTCATCCAATAATGTCGTATAGTATCTACAAACAATGAAATCGACAAGACACATCAGTCGCCTAACAAAGCCAACTGCTAAAAGAATAAAAAAGGGAATGCTTTATATCAATTGTGAAAAAAAACAATAGTTGAAATGATAAACTTAGCAATTGCAAAACAAAATATCAGTTGCGAAATTCCTTTTTCAAATGTGGAAATAAAATGGAAATTGCAAAAATAAATGATTCATATGTAAAACCCTTATCAATTTTGCAATGAAAATGGAAATTGAAAAATTGAATTATCAATTGTGAAATATTCGTGGGGTATATGTGAAATAGTTAAGAATTTTGAGAAAAATAAAAAAAATCAAAGTGTAATAAATGCAACAATTAATGCACAAAAGTATTAACACTCACCACTCTCCCATTTCCCATTGAATGACAATAGGTATGCACTCAATATGATAGGTGTACGACACCTGTCGTGCCCACCATTGCTAATCAAACAAAAGAAAATGAATAGAAATCTTACCAAATCACAGAGCTCCAAGGATGCAAAGTGACCAAAATGAAGCCCTAGCTCATATTTATAGTTTTTGGGAAAACCTCTAATTCTCCACTGTGGACCTCAAGAACTTCAAACTGAAATATATTTCCCCGCATTACTTTGTTTTATGAACTATTTGATCTTGTATGCATTATACAGCAATGTTGACAAATTGACATTCATTTTTCTCAGTTTCACTCAATTTCTCGAGAGGGCATAAAATCCACCTACTATTGCCAAGGCAACTTAGGGAAAGATATGAATGAAATATTCTTTAACACAATGCTCAAAATCACATTGTATCAAAGAGGGGCAAAATGTAGACCCTAAAATTTTTCCATGCCTCCGAGTGATCATTAAATACTATTTTTTTCTCTATTAATTAAGTAGTTTTGTAATTATTTAATTACTTATCATTAATCTTCTGATTAACATTCTTCACCCTAATTCCTCATTAATCATACCACTGCATCATTTAATCACTTCCCCTTATATTAATTAAATAATTAATAATATTTAATTAATCAACCTTTAATTATGTGGTCTTTATCATTTAATTAAATTCAATTTATATTATCCCATAATGTAAATAATTATTTCAAATTATTTGAATTGATTAATTTCATTTCTCTAATTAAATTAATTTTTAAAATTAGTTTAATTTTGTTTTCCTCCAAATTCAATTTCCTCATTTTAAATTTCATCCTAATTTCATTTCATTTCTAATTTTAGTTTAATTTCAAAAATCCAAATTCAAAAATACAAAAATTAAATCAAATTTATGATTAAAATGCAAAAAAATATTTTCAAATTTGCATTAAATCCTCAAAAATATCCTAATGTTGCATTTTTGGAAATTAATATTTTCTAAATCCTAAAAATCTTCTAATTTCTATCAACTCATCTTTTTCCCAAATCAACTCAATTGAAAATGGAAACAAATCCTCTTATCTCATCTTGCAACCAAAAAAATTCTTAAATTCTTTTAAAATCAATCAATCTCCATTTTTCTCAACCAGTGATCTTGATTTTCTCAAATCAATCTTAACTGTTCATCTATTTTTGAAAATCTATATAAACCCACCTTCAAACCCATTTTGAGGATCCATGTTATCAATCAACTTTATGTTTTCATTTTGATGTCAATATTAGATCAAGCTATCATTTTATCTCATATTCTCAAAGCTCTGAGTCAAGACACCACAGAAATCAACTTTGAGTGTTAGATATCTATGCCCAAAGAGTGCAGAGAAGTGATAGAAGGAAATAAGCATGGTATAAGAATTGTGTTTGAATTTTTTTAACTTATTTTCAGTTCATTGTGTTTATGCTTATCTTTTATCATTTATAGGGTATTTGATGGTTAATTAGTAGTTTGATTTCTTTGGATAATCCGGTGCTACTAATATCTTTCTGAGCCTTGTACAAATTTCTCCTATAGTAAATTATATTTTTTGAAACATTGGTGATTTAATGTAGGCTTTGACATTTTCTATTTATTATTTGTAGTTCTCTTGCATATATATTTTGAAATTATGTAACATGTAATAATTATTAGTTACCTTGTTAAATTGGACCATTATTGTTTTCAATTTAGATGTTGTCCATTAAAGCTACCATGTCATTAAAAAACCCAAATACCTATTTCAATCACAATAAGAAAACATGCATTTGGAAAACGTTAGCAATCCATTGACTCATGTGCCAAAGTTTAGTATTCATGTACCGAAAAAGCAAACATATGTCATTGAAACTATTTGTCATGTAAAGAACTTGAATCTCTATCAAAGTAGATTGATGATCAAGGGACATGTTACCAACAAAAGGAAAATTTGTCAGTTTAAAAATTATAGAAATATTGAATAACTTTTCAACTTTGATTTGATAGATGTTGAAAGAATAAAAATTTGGATTATTATTTCTAATGATGTTGCAAATATATTATGATAAATTGGAAGTGGGTGGGATGAAAACAGATAGTATAACAAGCCAAATAGCTATGTGGGGATTACTTTAGATCACACAACAGTGTTGAAATGTTGTGATGGTGACCAATCTATTAGAAGAAACATATTCTAGTTCACACAATTTCATGAAATTAAAAATATCAACAATTATAATTTGGTGGGCATAATTGGGCTTGTTGTGGATGTTGGGGAAATATCTGTTGCACAGAGAAGGGATGGAAAAAAAGTTTAATGAAGGACTTTAAAATTAGTTGACACATTCTCAACAAAAATTGATGTGAATTTATGGGATTTACCTTGTCAATAAGAGGAGGAACAATTGAAAATTTTAAAGGATCACTAAAAAGTGGTCGTACTTGTTGTCAAGAATGGGCATGTGGCTGAATTTAGAGGTAAGATCATATATAATGTGGCATCAATAGTATTAATAATAGAACCTTCAATACTTGAAATAAAGGCCCTCAGATCTAGGGCAGAGACAGATAATATTGGTATACATTCATCGTTGTTAATTGTTGAGCAGGGAAATGCAACAATGGGCAAGGTTGTAATTGCATATATTTTAGAGCATAAGTTAATAATAAGAGATCCTTTGGAGAAAAAAATGAGATCAACTATGGATTTCATCAAACAAGATAATATATTCTATCGATCATGTCTACTGCTTGTGAGTGGAAAAAAATGTTTTTAAAATGATGATGTTGCATGATTCTATTTTAAATGTTAGGTGCACATGTCTAACTATAACTATAGATAACTTCTGTATTTGAAACTCCAAGAGTACAATGGTGCACTTTGGGTTGTTTCTTTTGATGATGTTGCAAGTTAATTGTTGTAGATTTTTGCTAAGGATCCCTAAATGCTACAATATGACGATCAATTTGATGCAACTCCACAAGAAATATTCAATTTGATTGTCTTGAATAATTTCATGTTTACTATTCTTGTGTAGAGTGATGCATACAACTTTGAAGCAAGGTTGAAGACAACAATTATGAAAGTTGCAAATGTGGACTTCAAGAATAAGTGTAACATTTTAATTTTATAAATATCACAATTGGTTGGTGTCAATGAGGCTTAAATTTTGGCTACCTACTTTATGTCCTTGTCTATTTTCAATAATGATCTGATAATTATCTCATTGTAATTGAAATAAAAAACTATAGGTTTTGGGGAACCATTTATTTTATTTCAAATGAGTTTTAAGTTCCCTTTAAAAAAAGTCATGTTGAAAAGATCATAATTTCAAATACAGATACCTAGGTTTGAACTATATATTCTGGATGGATCGTGATACAAAAGAACTTTTGATTCCTTAATTTTAGATAGATATTAAAGCAAGTTATGTGTATCCGATTTCAGGAATCATAAACTTTGTGTAGTTTTTTCTTATTTCTCGGTTCTGATTTTATTAAATTTGTGTATTTTGTTTGACACAATTTCTCACTTTAGTGTCACTTGTTGGTTTACCTAGTGGTCAACAACTACTTTCCTCTATTTAAATTTACTATAGAGATAATCAAAATGTAATTTTAAATTTTGGATGATCCTAGATTTGTTTTGTTTGCAAATGAATTATTCCTAATAAGTTTGTGTCTATTAAAAAAGCTCAAAATGGACTGTCAAACTTCAACATTGCTTCATGAAACATTTTTTATAACATTATTGTGTGATCAAAAGTGTGACACGGTTCTATGAACCATTATTTTTTAGAAAAATCCATAGAAGAGGATATCCCAAGAAGAGGCTCATAGCTTCCTAGTTGAAGCAATTTTAATCCTTCTCATGATGCTCATCAAATTGGCATGAAGGATTAGTGACTTGACTACTCCAAAATGGAAGATTCAAAACTAATAATGAAACTAAGAAATGCAAGAATGCAAGCTAAGGAGTGAGAGATTAAGCTAAGATGAATGCAAGCAGCTAGTAATCTAAGAATGAGATGAAAGAACAATGCAAGAAGGAAACTATATTAAAGATGCAAGATTAAGCTAAGAATGAGATTAAGTTATGAAATAAGAGAGCTAAAGCTAAGAAGTCAAATTAGCAAGATTATTCTAAGAAAGTAAAAATGAAAAATGCAAGAGCATAATATGATCTAGATAGAAAAAGATGAAGATTTAGAACTTAAAATAGGCAAGATGGAACCCTTGAGCCAAGGAAAGGACTTCCTTTTAAAGGAATTGGCTCAAGAAAGAAGGGTGGAGATTAAGAGGCAAAAGAATGAGTGGTTGAGATGGAGAGGCAAAAGGAGATGCAAGGTTAGGTAGAGATGAGCGGTGAGGATTAAGAAGCAAAAATAGATGTTAGGTAGAATAAGACAAAATAGCATTTGAAAGAACAAATCTCTTTTAATTTCTAATTAATCAAGATTAAGTATGCACACATGTGAATGTGTTCTTTTAATAAAAGTGTAGGAACTTATATTAAAATTAAGGTTTTAGAAATTAAAATAAATATGCAAGCTCTAGAAATTAGACCATAGTATAAACTTGATATAAGATTCTTGATTTAATTATGCAAATGGGATTTTAGAGTTACTTTGCATAATGAGCTTAGCAAAGAGACAATTTAATCAAAAAAGGGGGGTCAAGTTCTACTAGACCAATTTTAGGTGATTACATTTTCCCCTCTTTCACTAATGTGTGAGTGATCTGGGAACACATTGAGTCAAAGAATGATGATGTCAAGGATAGATGATAGAGATCGAACTCCAAACCTGATTGAACAAAGATTGATAAGAAAGATGAAATTATCCAACCTAATATGAAGCAATGAGACTGAATATTTGTCCAAGGAGATTGAGATAGCTAATCGTCTAAGAGATAATACTAGATTGATATGGGTCTTGGTGAACATGATATGCCCTAAGAGATCAAAGAGATGCATGTTTGAGTGAACTGGTATGAAGCCATGAGATCACTCTTTCAAAAAGGAGATGTGAAGAATATCAACTTGATATGTAGAAATGAAGTTGAGATGTCCCAAGCAATGATGTTTTAGTCTTGATTGACTCAATCGATTTAAGATTTGGTTTGATTGCTAGATTTGCATATTAGGAGATTTGATTGATGAAAAGATTTTCTATATCATTATGCCCCCTCAGGATTGAAATAGAAATGAGGTATAAGGGGCAGAGATGAGCTTAAGAAGTCAAGAAAGAAAGGTGGAAGCAAGCAAGAAGCGATAGCATCAGCAGTCAATTATGTCAGGATATTTGAAATTTTGATTTCGATCCCAAAAAGGATCAAAAATAAGAATTTGCAGTCGAATACCTCAGTGGGGAGGAAGGAAAGAAAGTATAGCTCAAGGGAACCAGAAAATGCAAACCTAAAATGTAGGCCTAGAATGAAATGCGGCCTAAGAATGATAGTGCAGCCTAAGACTTTTGGAGTCATCGAGACATCGATCTAGTAGGCCATTAGTTTTCATTATTTGAGTGTTTGGGATGTCGGAGGTCAGTACAACCTTCACTAGTGTGAGAGAAATTATGAAAATATGAATACAACCTTATTGGATAAGATGTAGGAAACACATGTTCGCATCGAGACATAGATGTCGAGATGACCTAAACATGGTTTCCAATTTAATATTGTAAGATAGCACAAGAAATATACAAGGAGATAATTCCAACCTCACCTAAGTGTCCAAATAAAGGGGGTCAAGGTATGTGTGGCATTCCAATCATGATGGAGGCTCTTATCACAAACACCCAGTTATTAGATAACATAGGATCATTGAAATCACACCACTAGAAGAAATCAAAGAAAAAGAATGGTATGCCCCCAATCATGAATCTCTAGTCATGTAGACATAGTCGAGCAACCTTAGAAGACATAGCAAGAAAAACTCAATGATAACAGACAACACACAAGAAAATAGTCCAACATATCTCATTCATTTTCATTTTTCTAAGATGTAATTAGTGTTGGGTGTTAAGAAAACACCTTTTTGATAGTGTCAAAGTGCAAGTGCGTAATGAGTAGTGCAAGATCCGTCATGTGTTAAGAAACACAATGAATCCCAGGTAAGAAATATTGAAAAAAACTAAAGAATTGGGGTGTTGAGAAACTCCAGGTGATTTCAATGAGAAAGTGTCCAATAGGAAGGACTGATAATTGAGTCAAGTTAAGCACAAGAGGTCGACCAAGAGGTAAAGCACTAATAGCTCAAATAAGTGTACGATTGCCCCTAGATGGAAGATAAGAACTGAGGATAAGACAAAGACAAGTTCTATCCCAGGATGACACGAGGGAATGAGGAGTGAGATGGATGAAAGGAGACAAAATCTTAGCTACGCATTGATAGATGGAGCATTGATTGCCAGGTTTCACCACTTGGGATGATTTTCTGCTCTCTTTTTTTTTTGGATTTTGTGATATTTGATTTTTTTTTGTATTTTTTAGGAAAATTTACAATTTTTAGGATTTTTTTCTGGATCATAGATTTTTGTACATGAGAAAAAGTGTTTAGCTATGAAACTATTGTAGAGGAAGAGCGTTGAGAGGCTCTTTAAGAACACTTCCATGTGTAGTAACCAGCTGAGAAGTTTCAGAAGTAGAACTAGATGTTGTAGTATTGATAGGAGGATCCAACCAATAGCATCCACTTGTCAAGAGTCTCATAGTCAAGGAAAGATCACTTAGGTGAGATCAACTAATATTCCCATGGATGCATCTTAATTCCTTGCTAGATTTCTCATGTTCTAAATGCTTGGGGAGAGTACATTCTAGATTTCTCTGAGTCATGTCATTAGAAATGCGGAGATACTGATATGCACTTTTGGGAAAGGAAAGATGGAGTGGAGAGTGTGAAGTATGAGAGGTCATGATGGTGGAATGGAGTGAGTTAGGAGAATTTGGAAGCTTGAATGGCAACTTTGATTTTCCTTTTATATCCAAGTCTTTTTGCTTGTGAATCCACATAGCTTTTGATTTTTCATTTCTTTGGAGCACTTTTGATAATTCTTTTATGATGGATTTCAAGATCCATTTTTTCTTTGATTTTCTTTTTCTCTTTAAGGATCTTTGTGGTCTTTTAAATATTGCATTTTTCTTTGTAGTCACATGTTGATTAGATGGGACATGGTGACTTTTATATATGAGTAGATTTTGTTTTTTGTGTTGCACATCCAAGTTACTTCTAGAAGACTCAAGAATTATGGATGAGTGAGGCTAATATGACTAGTTTATATGGAGAGATGGATGAGAAGTGGCGACCCACTTAATTCAAGAAGAGAGGAGGATAAGGGGCCAATGGGCTCAAGTGAAAAGACATCAGTATCATCCTCATTGTTCATGAATGAATCAGATAGATCAAGAAAGTTATCTTCCTTGGAACATTGTCAATTGTGAGTTGTCCTAGAAGAGTTAGATGAGTTTAAGGGAGTATTATTGGAGTCTAACCAAGATGATTGATTCTAAGAACTAGGTTCTTCTTCAAGTGGTAAGAGTGAATGAATAGAAACCATTTCAATCTTCCTATATTCCATGAAGTTGTGACAGGATGGGGTCTTATGTACCCATGATTTGCTAGAGCAATCAAAGTGTTTCTTTGAGGTGGCCTAGGGGTCATAGGAATGACTTCCACAAAAGGGTGGTGATGAAGGGTGCTCCCCTTAATGCCACAAACACATAACAGAAATAGAGAAACAACAACAATAATATGCAAGAACAGAAAATTGGCTTCTTATTATCTCCACAAATGTGGAATTACAAACTTTCAGAATTACAATATGCAAAGCCACATGGGCATTCCCTTACAATATTCTTTAGGACAAAGCCTCGAATCAATACCCAAATCTACTACCCAGAACTATTCTGAACTGCCTAAGACAATAATACAGCCTTCCTTATATAGGCAATTTTCCACCGCCTGGGAAGGTTCCAAAATTTTAGCCAATAAGGCCGACCAACTTAGAATTATTTTATTTTACATTTTATTACATCATAGTCAGCTCAAGATAACCTTTGAAACCCGAACAAAAATTTTGAAGAAAATTATTTTCCGTCATTTCAGGTGGCCCAACTTTCGAAGACCATAAGTCATCACCAGTTGACCCGCTCGGCTATTATAACCCCATTTTGAAAACACCACAAAGCGCTCTACAGGCTTGACTCGCGTAAGCACCCGTCACCCAAATTTTTGACCTCATCCGGGGCCTCTAAAGCCTTCAAAACTGAGTTCAAAGTTTCTGTACCCTGCTGCCAATACCGAAAATCTTCAATATCTTCCAATATACACTTGATCTGGCAATGAAACTTTACTGGCAGACTTATATAACCAAAATGAACCTCCAAGAAAGAAATAAGATCATTCTGAGCACATACAAAAATTACCAAAAATAGTAACTTTCCATAAATAGCAGCTCTACACAAAATAGCCCTTATTGAATACAAAAACAAAAATATTTTTGGGTGATGCAAGATTGCTCTTACACCCAGGATGCTCCTGCATCAGACACCTAGGGTAATTTGAGAAGTGACCCTGTCACGACTCAGGTGTGCAGAGGAAAACCAAGACGGCTAACCTCCTCCTTTGTCAGCCATGATGAATCTTCAATAGGTCATCCTTTCCATTTGACCAGATATTCTTCATATGTCATGTTCCTTGTGCTTCTACCAACACAATTGTCCAGTATATCTTCGATCTCCTTAGTGTCTAAACTAGTTGCTGGAATACCCCACTGTGTTGCTGTGATCTCATCTTCAACACCTCCTTCATGATACTCTATCAGATCTGAAATGTTAAACACTGGCAAAATATTTAGCTCAGTAGGTAATTCTACCTCATATGCGTTTCTTGAATCATGTTTCTTCAGTATCCTACATGGTCCAAACTTCTTCATTTTCAGCTTGTTATATGTACCAACTGGAAACCGCTCCTTCCGCAAATGAACCATGACTTCATCACCAACCTGAAATTCCTTATACCTCCTTTTCTCATCTACCTTAGCCTTATATTATGCATTCATCTTGGTAATATGCTTCCTCACCTCCTCATGGATGTTCTTCAAGTGTTCTGCAAAATCCTCAGCTTCAGCACTACTTATTTCTCCTTTATCTATCTTCCTCAATTCAGATGCATTTCTTGGACTACTTCCATATACAATCTGGAATGGTGATTTACCAGTGCTTGTATTGACAGAATTATTGTATGCAAATTCCGTCTGTGATAAAATCAAATCCCATCCTGTTGGCTTATCTCCAACCAAACATCTCAGCAAATTTCCCAAGCTCCTATTCACCACCTCTATCTGTCCATCAGTCTGTGGATGATGTGATGAACTAAACTTCAAATCTGTCTTCAACTTCTTCCACAATGTACGCCAGAAATATCCAACAAACTTAGTGTCCCGATCTGAAACTATGGTCTTTGGCAAACCATGAAGTCTCACTACTTCTCTGAAAAATAATTCTGCTACATGAACAGCATCATTAGTCTTCTTGCAGGGAATAAAATGTGCCATCTTTAAAAATCTGTCAACTACCACAAAAATTGAATCGTGTCCCCGCTGTGTCCTCGGTAAACCAAGAACAAAGTCCATGCTGATATCCTCCCAAGGCTTCTCTGGTACAGATAATGGCTGATACAACCCTGTATTCTGCTTCACTCCTTTTGCCATCTAACATACTCTGCAACTCTGTACAAACTTCTTCACATCTTGCTGCAACTGTGGCCAATAATAATTCTCACTAACCAAACCAAGGGTTTTGTCACGACCAAAATGTCTAGCCAATCCTCCGCTATGCTTCTCCTTGATGAGATTCTCCCTCATAGAACTTCGTGGAATGCACAACTGACTCCCTCTAAATAACATATCATCCTGGATGATGAAATCCAACCATTTCGTCCTGTCTAGAGTAACAGGTTCTGTACAAGCTTTCCAAGCTTCACCAAAATCAGGATCCTCTGGATACAAATTCTTGAGTTCCTTGAACCCAACCACTTCAATCTGCATTTCTGTCAGCAATAGTTGCCTTCTGCTAAGAGCATCTGCAACCCTATTAGACTTTCCACTCATGTGTTTCAAAACAAATGTATAACTCTGCAAAAACTCAACCCATTTCAAATGCCTTTGATTCAATTTTCCTTGACTATTCAAATATTGCAAAGCTTAATGATCAGTATACAAAACAAACTCCTTAGGAAGTAGATAATGTCTCCACTTCTTTAATGCCTGAACTATAGCATAAAATTCTTGATCATAAACAGAATATTTCCTCTTGGCATCATTTAACTTCTCACTGAAATAAGCAACAGGTTTACCTTCTTGGCTCATAACAGCTCCTATTACAGTACCACTAGCATCACAATCTACTTGAAACACCTTATTGAAATTTGGAAGTGCTAAAACAGGTTGTTCTGTAACTTTTTGTTTCAATAATTGAAAACTCTTTTCTGCTCCTTTAGTCCACTTAAACTCTTTTCTATCCCCTCTCATTGTTTCAGTCAAGGGTCCACAAATACTGCTAAAATTTCTGATAAACTTTCTGTAAAAGCTAGCTAGACCATGAAAAGATCTTACCTCAGTAGCACTCCTTGGAGTAGGCCATTCAAGGATAGCCTGTACCTTCTCTGGGTCCATTTTTAGACCTTCTGCTGAAACTACAAATCCCAAATACACTAACTCTTTCTTCACGAAACTGCACTTCTTCAAATTAATCAACAATTTCTCTTCTCTCAACTTCTCAAATACCATATGAATATGCATCATATGCTCATCCAATGTCTTACTAAAGATCAAAATATCATCTAGGTAAACAATGACAAACTTACCCAGAAATTCTTTCAGAACCTCGTTCATGAGCCGCATGAAAGTGCTCGGTGCATTGGTTAGCCCAAAAGGCATGACTAACCACTCATATAGTCCTTCCTTTGTCTTGAAGGCAGTCTTCCATTCATCTCCTTCTCTGATCTGAATCTGGTGATATCCACTCTTCAGATCTATCTTTGAGAAATACACGGCTCCACTCAAACAGTCCATAATATCATCCATTCGTGGCAATAGAAACCTGTACTTGATTGTGATCTTGTTTATTGCTCTGGAATCTGTACACATCCTCCATTCTCCATTCTTCTTTGGTGCTAATACCACTGGTACAGCACAGGGACTCAGACTCTCACGGATCAATCCTTTCTGTAACAGTTCATGTACTTGTCTGTTCAACTCCTCACTTTCTGCAGGTGTCATTCTGTGTGCTGCCTTATTTGGAAAACTCACTCCTGGGATCAAGTCCATCTGATGATTGATCTTCTTGACCAGTGGTAATCCATCAGGCACGTTATCGGACATAATATCCTGAAACTCATTCAACAAATCTGCAACTTCTACAGGAACATCTTCTACTTTCTCTTTACCAGCTTTTGGAATTAAAGCAAAACATACATGCTCATGCCTCATACCATCTAGGAAATTTCTTCCATCAACAAAAGTTATCCTTGCATTACCACATACCTTTTCTTCAGTCTCCTTCAATGGTTTTAGCTTATGCCGCACTCCATCCTTTGTCAGGGAATAGGTGTTCGCACGACCATCATGTACAGCACATCTGTCAAACTACCATGGTCTACCCAACAACATATGACATGCATCCATAGATATGATATCACACAATACCTCATCTTGGTATCCGCCAATCTTGAAATTCACCAGGCATTGTTCATTGACCATGACCTTGTGGTCATCTTGTACCCAGGCAATCCGATATGGATGTGGGTGTTTCTGTCTCTTGAGCTTCAACTTTGTCACCATCTCTTCTGACACCAAATTGTCAGTGCTTCCACTATCAATGATCACATCACAACATTTACCTTCACACTTGCACCTGGTGCGAAACAGGCTCCTCCTTTGCTCAGGTTCATTCTCACCACTCAACAGGACTCTTCTGTTAATCAATGTTTCTCCTCTTTCAGCATCTTCAGAATTTGATGATCCGGCATCTTCATCTACATGTGCAACTCTGGCCTGGCCTTCATTTCTTCTGTGTGTTCTGCCTTGGAAATGAGGACATTCAAATGCCCTATGACCTTCTTCTCCACAGTGAAAACATGTTCCACGGAAGCCTCCTCTTCCAGATCCTTGTCCTCTTCCTCTTCCTCTCTGATCTCTATTATTCTGATCCTGGAAGCAATTGGAATTATTTTCATGCTAATTCTGACTGCTACTGTCCTCATCCTTCTTTTTTAGATCTTCATTTTGGCCACCATATGACCGTCCACCAGATCGTCCACCGCGACCTCTTCCATTTTGTCTGCTCTCGAACTTCTTGTTCAACTTTTCCTCTACTTTTAGGGCAAATTGGTATGCCTCCTCAATACTGCTCATTCGAACTAGATTCAACTCCTCCTGAATGCTTGGCCTTAACCCATTAAGGTATCGGGCAACTTTCTCCTTATCAGCTTCTGCATGGCCTGTTCTGATGAGGAGTCGATAGAACTCCTCTGTATACTCCTGAACAGATCTTCCTGCTTGCTTCAAACTTTGCATTTTCTTTAGTAGATCAAGCTCATAATCAATAGGAATGAACTATCACTTCAATTTATCCACCATCTGATCCCATCTTGTGATTTTATCTTTCCCTCTTCTATTTCGCTCCAATTGAATTTCTTGCCACCAAATCTTCGCATGACCTTTCAGTCTGGCCTTTGCAAATTTGACCCTATCAGGATCCTCAACATCTTCATACTCAAAATATTCCTCACATTCATTGATCCAGTCGATCAATTCCTCTGGGTTAAGATTTCTAGAAAATGTAGGAACCTCAATCTTAGGTCTTTTCCCAATCTTGGAAATCGCCCGAAAAAGTCTTTCTTCCTCCTGGTTCACAATTTCAGCTTCTCCTTCTTGATATTCTTCTTCGGCTTCATCCTCGCTTTCATCTCTGACATTAAGATTCATTCCTCTACGAATCTCTTCTTGTAATGCTCGCACTTGTCTCTGCAGCTCTCTAACCTCAGGTGTTACAACACCAGCTCTTCCGCCACGTTCCCTTCGTGGAGGCATTTTCGTGATGCGCACTGAAACCCTAGCCACGGTCCTGGTGCAAACTACCTCACAGTCGGTGATCTGTTTACACACTCAAGAACTCCTGCTCTGATAGCACCTGATGAAGGGTGCTCCCCTTAATGCCACAAACACATAACAGAAATAGAGAAACAACAACAATAATATGCAAGAACAGAAAATTGGCTTCTTATTATCTCCACAAATGTGGAATTACAAACTTTCAGAATTACAATATGCAAAGCCACATGGGCATTCCCTTACAATATTCTTTAGGACAAAGCCTCGAATCAATACCCAGAACTATTCTGAACTACCTAAGACAATAATACAGCCTTCCTTATATAGGCAATTTTCCACCGCCTGGGAAGGTTCCATAATTTTAGCCAATAAGGCCGACCAACTTAGAATTATTTTATTTTACATTTTATTACATCATAGTCGGCTCAAGATAACCTTTGAAACCCGAACAGAAATTTTGAAGAAAATTATTTTCGGCCATTTCAGGTGGCCCAACTTCCGAAGACCATAAGTCATCACCAGTTGACCCGCTCGGCTATTATAACCCCATTTCGGAAACACCACAAAGCACTCTACAGGCTTGACCCGTGCAAGCGCCCGTCACCCAAATTTTTGACCTCATCCGGGGCCTCTAAAGCCTTCAAAACTGAGTTCAAAGTTTCTGTACCCTGCTGCCAATACTGAAAATCTTCAATATCTTCCAATATACACTTGATCTGGCAATGAAACTTTACTGGCAGACTTATATGACCAAAATGAATCTCCAAGAAAGAAATAAGATCATTCTGAGCACATACAAAAATTACCAAAAATAGTAACTTTCCATAAATAGCAGCTCTACACAAAATAGCCCTTATTGAATACAAAAACAAAAATATTTTTGGGTGATGCAAGATTGCTCTTACACCCAGGATGCTCCTGCATCAGGTGGAAAGGATCATCATCAGCTTCTTGATCTTGATAATTAGAACTCTCTCCTCTTTAAAAGTTGGTGCGAGGATAATATCTATGTATAACATCAATTGGAATTTTTGTACTAGCATTTGATAAGGAATCTCACTCATATTGATTTGAGTCCTTTTCATTGTTGCGATACTGTGTGATGTAATCAGTTAGAGACATAGTAGGAGCTAAATTTTCTTCATCATTGTCATTTTTTATAGGAGGAGCATTCTCAATGGTACGAGCTTGTTCAATAGCAGGAGTAGTAGAGTAGTTTAGAAAGGCATACCCCGAGGCATATCCAAGATGCGAGAGACATCAACTAGTATCCCCCTGTATCATCTTAAAATGGAAGCACTTCTATGATAAGAGTGTTTATCCCTCTGAGTAAGTGATCTGGGGTCATGTCAAGCATCATGATTGGGTCTTTGCATGTATTTGGTTGTTCCCCCCTATTCTGCTTCTCTCTCCCTATTTTCAACCTAATTTCTCATGGCAACTTTCTCTTAGAATATGAAGGTTTTGACTTTCTCGGTCAAAGATGACCTGAAGGGTCAAGGATGACCTAGTCCCTGACCTAGGCTAGGGATAACCTTGACCCTGACCTAGGGTAGAGACTACCTCATTCCTGACCCTAGGTCCAATTTTTAAATTTTGGAAGTTTCAGGATGTCGAGTTTTAGAAAGTTTTATTTTCTCGCTTCCGGGTCAACTGTTTCGGGTTTCAAAATGGTAAATCCTTAAATTTCATTTAATCTAGGTCCATTTCTAGGGGTCAAGCTTAATTGAGATTTAATTCTCCAATGTCGGCCTTCTCTAGAAGTTTGTGCCCTAGATCACTATAAAAGGAAGCCTTCCTCCCTCATTTCAATCCATCTACAATTCATTATTCATGATCTAGCTCTCAAGTAAAGTAAGCAAGAAGTAGAAGGAAAGAAAAAAATCATTCATTCATCTTCAAGCATTCAAGTAATCATCCATTCAAGCATTCATCAAGGAGATCCATTGTTAGCTATTGAAGGATTCAATCTCTTTGGGAGCCCCCTTGAATATTTCTCCATCCACATTCATCCAAGCCTCTTCCTACGCAAAGATACATTCAAGATTGGTGTTGAAGATCTAATTCCATTGATTTGAGACATCCTACATACATTTCTACATTAATTTGGAGCATCCCTACTTGTGGATTCAAGGATTTAAATCCTCCACAAGGACTTCAACATAAGCAAGGTGAATAGTTTCATTTACTTTGTTTATATATATTGCAATCTCAATTCAATTTCAAGGTTAATTCCTAAATTGGGGTTTTACCAAGGAAAACCCCCCACCCAAATAATAAAAAACCATTTTTCTTGCAGGTACAGGTACATGACAGTGAATTGAGGTGCAGATTCGAATACCCTTTTCGATGAACTTCTAAGATCCGTGAATAGATTTTCCATTGGAGTTATTTCAAGTCAAGGATGACCTTCAGTGAGGGGCAGGATCCTGCCATGAGGTAAGACCTTGCCCCGCTATCTGGGTTAAGGACGACCTGCTTCCAGAAAGACAAAAAAAATTTGGGTTTTCTCTATCTTGGCATTTCCAGTTTAGCACAAGTTGTAGAATTTCCCAAAACTATGCATAGACATTAGAAATCAAGATTTTCCATATTTTCCCTATTTTGAGGTTAGTATTTACCTTCCATTCATTTCAAATTTCAAGTATATACTTTCTATAGTAGATTATAGGGTTTCCTCCTTTCTTCATGTTCTCCATTGTTTGATTCAATTGTGCATTGATCACTTCTTTATGATTAATCCATTTGGATCTTTCCTTGTGGGGATTTGGATTAAGGATAGGTCATATATTTCCCCCTTTGCATGTCATATTTGTTTATCTACCCTATAATTACCCCCCTAATAATGGTGGATCCATTTCACCATTATTCACCCCTAATCAGGATCAGTAGTATGTTCAGTAGTAGGAGTAGGTTGTTCAATAGTTGGAACAAGATTTTCCTCTCTAGGACCAGGGTCATGTTCTTGAGGTACCTGAGTAGGTAAGTAAGACTCTCCTTGATAATCTAGATTAGAATTCTAAATGTATAGGAGCCTTTCATAAGTCAAAGGTTGAATTTCTTATTCTTTATCATCATCTAAGTCCTCATATACATTAGTATTCCTGCTAGGTTTAGTAAGATTATGTTTGTGATAACCAACACCAATTTTTTCCTTAGGGTCTTTGAATTTAGCATGTATAGGTTCAAGAAGACCTTTTCCTTTTCCAAGGGAACTTTTCCCATCATGTCCCATATTATATATAATATGGTAGCCCATACCATATTTTCAAGGTGAGATTTCAGCACGTTTATCTTTTAATTCAGACTCTTTGTTCTTGAAGAGTGAGGTAGCACTTTCATCTCTTTCTAGTTCTACAGGAATTGTAGCCTTGATCATCCTAGTACCTTTATGAATAACACATGTTGAAGTTGATGGAGATGATTTACTATATGATTTTGGGAAAGTTTCCACCTGATAGGTTCTCATGCTAGTAGGTCTGACAAGTATTCTTTTTCCATGATCTGATATAGATTCTATTTTAGGAGGTGATCCTTCTTTGTTGTGGGGAACCATACAGTCTAATTCTTTAGGACTATTAGGAGCACATGATGAGTCTACAAGAATAGTGATCTTGATTCGATCATGAGGAAATTTGATGTATCGATGGTATGTTGAAGAAACTTCTTGCATAGCATGGATCCAAGGATGACCCAGAAGTATGTTGTAAGCCAAAGGAATATCCAAGACTTGGTAGATAACGTCCTGCTAAAAAAGACCCACTTTGATTGGTAAGACTACCATGCCTTTAGAAGAATGTTCCTCTTCATCATATACTTTGATTCTTATTTTTCATCTAGGATTGACAGCATGTTCAGAAAATTCAAGAGCTTTGACCAGTTTAAAAGTACAGATGTTTAGACCTGGGCCTCTATCTATCAAAATGTGCTTGACTCTAAATTTTTTTAATGGAGACTTTAATGTGAAGGGGATGATTGTGAGGATGACTGACATAGGTGTCATCTTTTTCATAGAAAGTGAGAGAAGGAGGTGAAGTGAGGTGTCTGACCATGGACTGGAACTTGTTAACATCTAGGTCCCTAGGGACGTTTTCCACAAGAAGGGTTTGATTAAGAATCTCCTTATGAGAAAGAGAGATGTAAAGAACCTCAAGCATTGAAATCTGAGCTGTAGTCGATAGGGTAGCTGATTGAGTTGAAATCTACCTGGAAGCAGAGGAGGAAGATGATCCTTCTGCTGATGGAGTTTGAGAGTTGGTTGCCACTGTAATCACCTAAAAATGGACAAAGACAATTTAATGATAAATCAAGTCAAATCAAATCAAATCAAGGAAAAAATTGAATCAATTGAATCACAATGCATAATTAGCCAATCATAATTAAAATAAAGTCTTAATTCAATATGAATCAAAATTGAGAGCATTTTAATCAAGTGTAATCAAATCAAAATACAATTAAATCAATTAATTGTATAGTCTTGGATTAAACCAAATTCAACCCATTCAAGGGGTACATCGCTAAAATAAATCAATTAAATCAATTAATAAATCTTAATTACTCTCAAAAACCACAAAGGGAGGAAAATCAATCAACCAATGAGAATAAAGGAAAGGCATTCACATGGATCAAGCCAAATTCAATCTCAATCACTCAAAGTGAAAGAGAATCTTGTCCATTGATCTTGTCTACTTGTCCCAAGCTTTGAGGACAAAAACTTTGCTTTGTCTTCAAAGGGTGGAACCAAGGACTCAACCAAATCTTAATCATGATCAAATACAACTACACCCCCTACCATTGGAAAATCTATAAAAGGAAGGCCAAATTCCTTCATAATTAATAACCACACATCTAAGAATTGAATTGAACCTCTTGCAATTTGAGCTTAGAAAGGCATTTGAAAGCATAATTAGCATTTACTTTGATAATTGTTAGCAATAGCTTGTTTATCTTTATCATTCTCATTCTAGGACTGTCATTAATGGGAGCTTGCTGAGAGCAATTCATTAACAATCTTAGTTAGAGAGCCATAGGATGCTCAATTGATCATTATTTGCTAAATAGTTTCTCTATAGTGGTTGTATTTAGTTACTATTTCATTTATTGTTCAACCTTAATTCTATGAAGATACTTTCCCTAGTATACAAAATGGTGCCCACCATGGGGCAGAATGCTTCACTTTACTAAACGCTTAGAATTCTTTCATTTTTATCAAATTTATGCATCTTTAACTCTCGGGTTTTTTAGGAAACAGCACTTTTGATAGCTCAAAGGGCACTTCTTCACAGTTAAATGGCACTTTTAAGCACTGTTTCGGTGCTTTCACGATAAAGTTGTGCACCTTTGCATCGATCCACAGTGCTTTTGCACAAACTTACAACGCTTTTACCCTGACTACTGAGCGCTTTTGCTCATTTACATAGCACTTTTACATCATTTCTATCACCTTTAATCAATTTTGCAGCGCTTTTACAAATTATTTGTGCACTTTTGAGTTTACTGACAGAGTTAAATAGCACTTTTAAATTCAAAGGGCGCTTTTAAGCATTTAAATGGCACCTTTGAGCATTTTAAGGGTGCTTTTACACATTTAAATGGCATTTTTAAATTCAAAGGGTGCTTTTAAGCATTTAAAGGGCGCTTTTGCATAAACTGTGAATTTTTATTATCTGACTGTGGTAAAATTATTTTTATGACTTTGCAGGATGTCTGACCACAGAAAAGAAAAAAATCCAGAGAGCATATTCAATAGAGAAGGCAAAGCTTTGACAAGTAAGGCTTAAAATTCAGTTTGTCTTTGTTTCTTCAAATTTATCTTTGGTTTCTTCAATTTGGTTGGCTTTGTTGACTAACTTGTTGGAGAAAAAAAAAACATTGGAAAGGAACTATAGCCAAGGTAAGCATAAGATTATGGAAATAACTCAAAAATGCCCCTAACTTTTGTTAGCTACAAGGAAAGGTAAGCCTTAAAACTTGGTGATTTGTGTGCTTAAATTGTGGCTTTGTCCTTTCAAAATCTAGTAATTTAGATAGCTTAAAGGAATAAACCAAACACTTAATCGAAAAACCCCTTGTTTGTAGAAGAGAGTAGCAATACTCGATTCTCATTAGTTAGTGGGTGAGGAAATTGAACCTTGTTAAGTATGCTTGTTAAAAAGTGCTAAAAAAAATAATAATTTTTTGCATGCAAAAAAGAAACAAAAAATAATGTCCTACAGAGAATACCATGCTAGAACTTTATTTGGGCTCGCCTCCCAAGATTTTCCTTAAAAGAGCTGGTGAGAGGGACAGCCCAAAGTGGGATACACTTGCTTTTTCTGTGAGAATCCAACCCACTATAAAAAGAAACGCATGCATCCTTAATGGGGTGTGTGACAAAAGGATTTTAAATTTTTCAAACTTCCTCTAGTAGTCCTCACGAATTACGCAAAATCGTACTTCGGTGCATGTGGGAAGCCCCTTAACATACTTGGGGGATGAGAGATTAAAGTCCATTTTGAACGGAATCCATACTAAATCCTTGATAAATTAGCAAGCCTACCTCATTAGAGTCATTTAAAAGCCAAATTTCACCTAAGGTAGATTGCTTGGAAGAATTTCTTGTGATAATTGATAAAATCATTGTGTTGTGCTTGAAGATCTTTGATTACAAAAAGAAAACATTCATTAAGATCCAAAAATTAATTAACAATAAAAATTCAAGAGAATATTCTATTCACAAATGGAAAAAGAAATGGAAACATTATCCAACCAATTCTCATTAAGAACATTGTTCCCTTACCTCTATGATCAAGAAAAACATTATGAACATCATATCTTTGATAATTCAAAATTTGATCAAAAAGAATATCATGAAAACCCTATGTTTGATCAATAATATCCTAATGATAAACCAATATTTGATGAAGAACCTATTTCAAAATATCAAGAGAATCTCATCTTTGATCAAGGAAATCAAGAGGAATTAGTCCCATCTCAACAATAATCACCATATGACAACTCTTTGAGAAACACAAATACATCCAAATATCCTTGGGATAGATCATTTACTCCTTTGGGAATTTCATACGAATCAGCTTTGGAAAAACTTCTTGAAAATGATCTCATCATGTTGCCACAAATCACTTCATGTGGTTTTATATTTTTGAGTAACTATTGTGCATATCATAGACATAATGAGCATGAAACTTTAGATTACATGGAGTTGAAACATAAAATCCAAAATCTTATTGATGATGACATAATTGAAATTGAAAATTCTAATGAAGATACTACTCTCAAGCAAGATCAAACTTATGAACACATGTCTAGTAGTGGTCCTCTTATAGCTTTCACCTATTCCACCATTCCTCCATTTCATATAGAATCAAAGCTATCCAATATTCCTCCATCAAACAAAGATCCAAATAGTTTTCATAATGACTATGTATACCCTCAAGGGCTACCTCTAAAAGAGATCCAAGCTAACCTACATCTTGCTACAAACTTCTTCCATGCGTCAAAGGTTATAGACCTCAAGCCTTCATGTGCTACAATGCCTATTGAACATATTTCAAATGAACATCCATCATCCCTTCAAGAATCCCATGTGAAAATTTGAAATCCTACATTTTCCTTAGAAGTGGCTCCATGTCAAGAAACTAATCAAAAGTGCAAAGAAACAAGTCTTATGAAGGATCAAGATCAAGATAATATGACTACTTATCCTATAGTTGACCAAAGTCCCATATCCCAAGAATCCCATGATGAACCCTTCATACCCATTCATTTATTTCAAGAAGATACCCTTTCATCCCAAACATCCCATATTCCTTCACCTCTTATATCTTATCCATCTCCTAAGCAAGATCAAGATATACTTTCCATCTCTAATGAACTTATTGAAAATGAAAAGAAAAGTATTCTTCCCAAGCTATCAAAAGATCCTTGTCAAGATCAAAGTACCCCAACATCCACTTTTCATAAGCCTCCATATCTATCTCAAGCTTCAACTGCTCATATCAAAGTCACTCCTATCAAAGCTACATATAAGCCTATTGGTACAAAGATAAATCTAAAATATGAAAGCCTTGTCCATTCAGTTCAAAATAAAGATGTTGATATCCCTCCCACATCTCGTTTACCTCCATTTGCGCATAAGCATATTCCTTATACATCCTCCAAATCCATCCTTGGTCCCTATATCCTAAAGTTGAAACCATATACATCATCCAAATCTATATTGGGTCCTTATATCCCTCCATCAACCTTTCCTACCATCCCTATCCCACAATCCACTTACCCTATATCCTATCAAGATCAACAAAGACATACATACTTAAGAAACCAAACACCCATCCATGTCAACCCTCCATATGAATCCATCCATATCAACCTTATTCATCTACCAATCCCAAGTCCTTTGGAAGAAATTTGAATGCGCAACATAAAAATCAAAAATCCAAGAATCCACTTATGTATGAAGAGCACCATGTCCAATCTAATTGACATGTGAATGCAAAGAAAAAAATAAATATTCAAGAGACCACAAAGTTCCATCAAGCAAAAAGAAAAATCAAATAAAATGTGGGTTCCTAAATCCCTCATTGAAGAAATGCATTCTAAAGTATCCAAAAGGAAAGAAAAATCAAAGAGAGTGTGGATTCCCAAGTCACTTTTGAAGGACTTCCACACGAAAGAGAACTCAAAGTTGACATTTAAGCTTCCAAAGGCTTCCACACCACATTCTCCCAAACATGTTCCATCTTATCCATCCATTTTGGGTCCTTGTGTCCCAAGATCCATATCCTCTCTTACATCAAAGTCGCAAGCTATTTCACCCATTTTTCCTCCATTATTCCACTACCCTTCAAGGTGTGTAGCAATGTTGATCTTGATAATACTTCTTATCCTCCTATTCATTATCCTTCCATTCTCTTTTTCATGCCCATGCATAGAAAGACTTATTATCCTCTCATTCATTATCCTTCCATTTCCATTATCTAATCCATTTCATAAATCTTTAGCCACCCTTTACCTTATCCACCATATCAACATCTTTGAGCATACCTTTTAGAAGCCTTGGCTCATCATATCATACCTTTTCAAGGAGTATCCAAAGAGCGTGAGGCTTGAGTCCATCCAAAAAGAGGAAAAAAAAAAAAAATCCATCCTATGGTGAAAACCACTTCTTGTGGCATCTTGGACAAGTACCATGATGAAAACCTGGCAAACAGGTGTCATGTGTAATTCCTCTCTCTTGCACTCTACATTTTGGGGCAAGTTTCATCCATCATATCCTCCATCTTTCTACCATTGATCTCACTTGCATCCGTATTTCATTTTTCACCTTTGATCTTGACAAGGTTGAACATATCTGTGAGCATTAAGTATCTTGACATGAGTTATCCTATCCATCAGCCTATTCACTTGTTGCATTCACGCTACCTTATCATGATCTTGTTTATCCTAAATCCACCTTAATTATTCCTAAGAAGTCTTCCCATAACCCCAAACCATTCACTCATAACCTCCATCACCCCTTTATCATGATTGTGTGATCCTATCCACATTCATCCCTTAATCTTGATCTAATTGAAAAATGAAAGAAATGAAAAAAAAAAATGTTAGAGAAAGTCTCTTGATATGTCCATTCCTTTGGACCATTATCATGACACTAGGTCATTATTCCATATGCTATCCAACACCACATCATTGGTCTATATTGAGATATTATTTTTCCCTAGCTTGGATAATCTTGAGGAGATGGTCCTACGGGTAACACACTTGCTTCATCCATCATTGCCTATTCATTGGTGAATCATTAGTTTGCAAATCCATCTTTCATGTCCTATACCTTGCTAGACATTGGGGGAAATTCAATGTGATCTTGCTTGAGAACTAGTAATCTCTAAAAATCTTTATTAAAAAAAAAAGGGAAAATGTTCCTCAAATAATCCAAATAAAAAAAACATCAAAATCTCTAAAAATCCAAAAACATCAAAAATTCCTAAAAATCCAAAAATTGTAAATAAACTCTCAAAAGTTGCATTTCCCAACAAAGCATTATCTTTTCCAAATCAAATTGGAGGCACCAATCCAAATTCAATGAGCTTAGCAAAGCAAACATCAATTGGCTCAAATCATTGCAGCAAAATTGAAAAATGGCTACACTTGAACTTATTGATCAATATCACATTTCAAACATCCAAATACTTGATTTAAACGACAAAAACATTTGACAAATAAAATCAAAATCTAAAAATCTTAAACATAACTAAGGATCAAAGTGGATGAAGTTTTTGAAATAGGGATCTACAAACAAAAGAAAAAATGTTCAAAGTGTTACTAAATTTTTGGAATCGTGTCTTTTTAGCAAATCGATGAAGTCTTGGACTAGATGAGTGATGATGAAGACATGATATTTTCTTGATTTCTTCTTGAGTGCTTGCCATGTTGATTCATAACAGTATGCAAATCTGTCTAATGACATGATCATCAAAGAATCATCGAGGACATTTGTATATGAAAGGGATCAATTCTTTGATTGTTTACTTGCAATATTAAAATCTAAGGAAAGAGGTATTCATATCATCATGGATGAACTAGTGAGGGTTATACCAATTTCATGTTCCAAAAGCTCGATGATGAAAATAAGCTTCCAAATTTTGAACAATGACAGTTAGCTACATACATCCTAGATTAAATGCATTTAAGATATTTGCCTTTCTTAGCTTAAAAATAGATTTGAAAAAGAAAAAAAAATAGAAAGGGGGTAGAGTTATCATCATTAAAAGACCAAATCAAGATACATCAAATGATCAACGATATCATCAATGGTATATCATCAAAAGACCAAATCAAGATACATCAAACAATCAACAATATCATCAATGGTATATCATCAAAAGACCAAATCAAATAATCATCAAATGTCTTGAAATCTATGTCATCAAAGTCCTAATCTACATCATCAAATCTCCATCAATAGAATCAAAGTCCTGATCAATATTATCAATGTCTGAAGTACCCCTCATCAAAAATCATGCTCAATTTGATAATCAAAAGTACATCAATGTCAGCAAGATATATCATCAAAATGATTCATGCTTCATCAAGGATATCATCAACAATCAATCATGCTAATCAAATAGGGGCAACTTAATCTTGTTCATCACCTTCTCTTCTATCAATCCCTATTTTGCATCATGAGAACATTCAATCAACCATGTATCATCAAAACATCTAATCATATCATGTATCAAATATCAATCAGTCAAATCATCCAAGTGATCATCTAGCATCAATCAAGTTATCCTATCATCCATTTTCTCATCTTGAGTGCATCAAAACTCCTAACTCTAGACCTTGAGGAAGGAAAATCATTGTTTTGTCTCTCTAGATCTTGAGAGAAAAATATCAACCCATCAACTTATCCTATCAAATTGACATCAACATCAACCAAGTGATTCTGACTAACATCAAATGATACCAAACCATCATCAACTTATCTGGAGCATCAACAACTTATCTCTTTTCATCATTCAAATCTCTTCTCATCAAATGCTCTCATGATCGGGGCATTTCCAAATTTCTATATCAGGAAACAAATCAAAATTTCCCGTTCTCAACCAAATCATCCAAAATCACTTCGATTCATTTTCCAAGGGGGCATACCATCGGATAATCAAATCAACATCAGCAGTAACATCATCGAAAATCAAGAGACCAATCATCAAATTAAAGTGAAAGCTTTTATCAGGAAAAATTTTGTAATCAAAAGAATGGTGCATCACATGATCAAGAAATCAATCATCAAATCAGGTATCGCATCAAAATTTTACATCGAGACCAACCATCATATTAAGGATCAAGCATCAGAACGACCATCAAAGAACAAAATCAAGTAATTGATCATCAAAACGATCATCAGAATCACATCAATTGAGAGTTTCATATCGATCAAATCTGCATCAATCTCATATTAGAAATCAAGATTGACCATCGAAAGACATCAGAACAAACATCAAAGATCAACCATCAATGAATCAGGACCTATCATCAAGCAAGATCAGAGTATTCTTTGAATCAACATGCTTCACACGTCAACTCAAAGAGGGGCATTTGTAATCACCTCAAAATGGACAAAGACAATTTAACAATAAATCAAAGAAAATCAAGGACAAAATTGAATCAATTGAATCACAATGCATAATTATCCAATCAAAATTAAAATCAAGTTTTAATTCAATATGAATCAAAATTGAGAGCATTTTAATCAAGTGTAATCAAATCAAAATACAATTAAATCAATTAATTGTATAGTCTTGGATTAAACCAAATTCAACCCATTCAAGGGGTACATCGCTAAAATAAATCAATTAATAAATCTTAATTACTCTCAATAACCATAAAGGGAGGAAAATCAATCAACTAATGAGAGTAAAAGAAAGGCATTCACATGGATCAAGCCAAATTCAATCTCAATCACTCAAAGTGAAAGAGAATCTTGTCCATTGATCTTGTCTACTTGTCCCAAGCTTTGAGGACACAAACTTTGCTTTGTCTTCAAAGGGTGGAACCAAGGACTCAACCAAAGCTTAATCATGATCAAATACAACTACACCCCCTACCATTGGAAAACCTATAAAAGGAAGGCCAAATTCCTTCATAATTAATAACCACACATCTAAGAATTCCATTGAACCTCTTGCAATTTGAGCTTAGAAAGGCATTTGAGAGCATAATTAGCATTTACTTTGATAATTTTTAGTAATAGCTTGTTTATCTTTATCATTCTCATTCTAGGACTGTCATTAATGGGAGCTTGTTGAGGGCTATTCATTAACAATCTTAGTTAGAGAGCCATAGGATGCTCAATTGATCATTATTTTCTAAATAGTTTCTCTATAGTGGTTGTATTTAGTTACTATTTCATTTATTGTTCAACCTTAATTCTATGAAGATACTTGCCCTAGTATACAGCCACATTAGGTGATTCAGCTTTAGCTTTTCCTTTAGCATGTTCAGAAGATTCAATCATGTTGATCATGTTGTCTTCATTAGCATAAGTGTAGGAAACTTTATTGTCCTTTTCTTTAGAAGATTCTCCTTTTTCAAATTTAGGAAAAGGCTCCTTAAAAGCCTTGATCATTTTTTTTTGTGGGGAGTCAACCATAATAGTCTCATTGTCAATTAGATCCTGAATAATATTTTTGAGTTTCATGCATTTGTTGGTTTATGGCCTTTATTGCGATGATAATCACAATAGTGGTTGTTGTTCCACCATTTAGGCTTGATTTTGGGATTGTACAATTTTGAGTTGTCAGGAAAAGTAATGATCTTGTTGGCGAGAAGAGTCTACAAAGCATTCTCAAGTGATTCTCCAAGAGGAGTGAAGTTTATTTTAGGCTTAGGAGCCCAAGGCTTATCAGTTTTAGCCTTTACAATAGTAGATAGATTCAAAGCTGGCTATTTGGTAGTGGTAGATTGTGAATTTGAAGCCATGATTCCATCATTGACAACATCCTTAGTTTTGTTCTAGAATTTTCTTTTGTCTTTGTTAAGCTGGTTGTTGGAAGAGGATTTAGATTGAAGAGTAATGTCACCCTTTCTAACAAGGACATCCTCTACGAGAATACATGTTTCAACCAATTTGTCAAATGAAGCATGATTTTTCATTTGTAATACATAATTCATTTCAATAACTAAAGAGTTGATAAATATGTCAATCTTTTCAGTCTCAAGAATCTATCGAGGATAGAATGAGTATAGATTTTGCCATCATTGAAGAATTACCACAAAGGATTCACCTTGATGTTGTTTTATGTTGCAAAGAACAAGCATAGTGATATCATGTTGAATGCTATAGGAATATTGTTTGATAAACCATTGCACTAGTTGGTCAAAATATTTGAGAGGAGGAAATAGTTTGGTGAACCACTCCATAGCTTGACCACTAAGACTCATAGGAAAGAGCCTCATTAGATAAGTTGGTTCATGTAAGAGCTCCTTGCTAAGTGCACAAAATTACCTAATGTGATCATGAGGATATTTTCTACCATCATATTTCTCATATTTAGGAAGTTCAACCTTATGAGGAAGAGGAGGCATATATAGGTCTTTGTCAATAGGAAATGAACAAATAGCCTCAAGAGAGAAATATGTGCTTGGTTTTTCTTTCTCTTTTTCCAAGTGTTTCATATGTTTCATCATGTCTTCCATCTGTTTCCTCAAGATTTCCATTTCAGATGGTTCTTCCTTTTTTATTAGGTTATCAACGTCAAAGTTGTGAGGTAATTTAACTCCTTGCAAGGCTAGATGCAAGAAGTATTGATCTTTGTTTTGACTCAAGGTTAACTTCATGAGTTTTTGCAGGCGTTCATCTTGCTGAAACTATAAGATATCTTCCTCAGTTATTTCATTATCTAAATTACCACCTTGTAAGCCATATGATCCATGTCTAGTATTGTTGAGAGCCTTGTTGAGAACCATGTATAGATTTAGGACATTCTTGGTTTTCTTGTCCAAAGTGTTTATCACCAAGTTGTTTTAGGAATTCTCCAATCCTTTTACTTTGTTCGTCCATGGTTGGAGTGTAAGAAACACTATGTGCCAACTTAGGAGAGGATAGATTAGATTCACTAGATATGTTAGCAAAGGGTTTGGAACCCCAAGGTACATGATCTTCTTTAGTTGAGTCGTCAAAGATAGCTTCAGGTTGTTTTCCCTCATGGATTTGAGATCTAGTTGTGACCGGCATGAAAGAAAGTTGTCAAAAGCCAAAATAGGATGTCTTATGATAACTTGATGTTCAAGATAGGTAAGTAAAGATGTTCACTTGTCCAAATAGTAATAGTGTAAAGAGAGATAGAGAAAATATAACTTGCCACAAGATGTCGAAGCCGCAAGGAGATCCCTATGTATGACACTTGTGAACAAGAAAGAGATTGGATAGAGCATCCAATAGAATTGATCAAAGAGATGGTGGACAAGTAAGCATTCTACTAGCCAAGTATGTAGTCAAGAGATCAAAGTAATATTTTCTAGCTAAGGACAATTCCTAACATGATGGAATGTACCAAATAACAAGATAAGTTAAGGATAGAAATAAAGAAGCAATTTTGAAAAAAATTAAGCTTAGTACAAGAGTTCAAGTTCAAATGAGTTACAAAGTGATTGACAAGATAAAAGCATTTGCAAGATGAGGTTTTTTTTGAAAGCATATAGTGAGCAAGAAATAGTCTTAAGACAATCCAATAAGGGACAAAGCAACCTTGCAAATACAAGCATATGTGAAGTCTTAGTAAGGTGTCAAATATACCAAGTGTATCATGTGTATGTTCAACAAATGTTCCCACAAATCTTAGCACAAGAAGACACATCAAGAAAGATACCTAAGGTCAAGCAGGTAGTGTTGCAACCTTTGCCCACAACTTGGTACCCCTTTGCCTCACATAAAGTGATGTTGGCTTTGTCATGGATTTTCATCCAAGGGAGTACATATGGTGAGTGTCGTGGGGTGATCCGGGTTAAGTCCACTTGGATCAATCTTTTAACAAAGGAAACAACACAGACAAAAAGGATAGCCTCTAAGTTCTAAAGCTTTTAGTAAGGGCCTTCGTTCATGGCACCCCTTATAGTTCCACAAGCAGAATTTAGACCTTTAGCCCTACAAGAAAGAAACCATGTCTTCTCTCTCTTTGGATTGAAAGAAGCTTTTGATTATAGTGGGGTGGAGTAGTTGGATTTTCTTATTCCCCACTAAGGTCATTCCCAAATATTTATCTCTTGGTAGGTCCTCTAAAGGTAAATGCAAGAAAGTAAAGATGGATAGCTAGTGGAGGTCTAGATTTCTGATTTTTCCAAAGGGAAAAGGGAATAATCTCCTAATCCATAGTTTCTCCCAAACACATCAAGCACATATTCATTTACCCAAGACAAATTACAAGTGACTAACCAAGTAGGTCTAGAATTCTAATTTTCCAAGAGGAAAAGAGCATACTCTCCTACTACTCAACCAATCACAAAATAATAAGCCTTCTAGTTAAGTTAGGTGCCTATAAATCAAATGTAAGAAAACACATAGTTTATTGTATCTCCAAGGAAACCTACAAGATAAAGAACTAGTAGTTTCAATTTGGAGCCTTTGGCAAGTGAATCCTACATCACAAAACATTAGTAGGCATGAAGAATATCAAATCATAGGCAAGCCCTACAAAACCACAAGTTATATCATAAAAAGTATGCAAAATGAAGTGATAACCCTGCAAGATCGTTGATTAGCCACTATTAGAAGACCAGATAATCAGAAAATGCCAAAAAAACCACACAATCTCGGCCAAAACTTGGACTGTGACAGAGATAAGTGTAATACCCCAAAAATGGGCTATAGGTTCATTAACCTCCTATATCGACACATCGAATGAAATCAACATCAAAGTCCTAACCTAAGGCACATCTGAACATCATCAAAATCCTAATTGATATCATAAATTCTGCATCAAAGAATATTCCTACTAATATTCCTAATTATCCTAATTATCTTTAATTTAATGATTATTTGACAATAAATCTTATTTATCCTAAAGTTTGATTAATTGAATATTCTCAATATTTAATTAATTAGATTTAATACTGCCACTTAATTGTTTAATTGAAGTTAATTATATTTAATCATAAATTGCATTATTTAATTTTGACAATAAATCCAAAATCCTATGAATAATTGATTAAATTTTTATTTAATTAATTAAAGCAAGTTGTCAATTTTTAATAAAATTGTTTTTGAATAAAAGTTTGAAAAATGATTGATTAACCCATAAATCAATTGTTTTATTTTTCAAAATCAATTAAGTTGGAAATAAATCACTTTATTATTAAATTAATTCATAACAAAAACATGCACAATCACAAAAGCAGACAACTATCAATTATCAATTAAAACTAAACTCTATTTTGAGTTAAACTCTGCTTTTGCATGTTTTTGTGAGTTAAATATCCTTTATTTAAAAATAACTCAAAAATCAACCTAAGTTATTTGAGTGATTTATGGCTTTCTTCCATGCATCCTCAAAGCCCTAGATTTCTATAAATTAAGGCTTCAGCTCATCTCAAATCATCTCATAATTTTGCGAGCTTACTCTGCCAAAATCGTCTACGAATTGAACAACTATTTTGAAGAATTGGAATTTGGAGAATCAAAGCTTATTGTGAATCAAGGCTATTGTGAGATCAATTTTGTTTTTACATTTATTTAGATTCATTTTCATATCATTGTTGGATCAATTTCATATTAGTTCATTCTAGATTAGATTCATATCAAGTTTTCATTCATAATTGCACAAAAAATTGAAAAAAAATAGATTAATTGCATTCATATTTCATATCAATTTTGCATTCAAATCCTTCATTTAGGTGTCGTCAAGTTCACTGATCTTGATAACAATCTGAGAACATCATACTCGCATCTATTAGAAGGCAGTAAATCACCTGGTTAGTTTAGTTTTTTATTTATTGCATGATTTTGATTTTAGCTAACCTCTAATGTTTTACTAAAGTGTTGTGTTCTACAGACAGGTACAAAATTCACACACACGTTTATGGTGCCCACCATGGGGCCCTGATAAGGGTTTCCAATTCAATTCTATCAATTTCTATCTTTTCTTCTCGATTTCTAAACCAAAACTATGATTTTTAAATTCTATCCGTACAATTTTCATATGAGTTTCTGACAAAAGTTGTCTCAAACTATACCCACTATCGTATGACAGTCTATTGGATCGAGAATCATGCCAGACTGTACACATTGTCATTTGGAAGTTCAACTGTCGTATCATCATACACCTAGTATCGTACAAGTTTTGGGACTGTTGTCTGGAAGCAAACCCAGTGTCATATGAGTTTTGGCACCAGGTTTTCATTGTCGTTTCATTTTTCAAGGTAGTTTGTTAGATTTGGTTTTCATATTTTGACTAACAGCTAATCTTAACAATTGAAATTCTCTATTTTTTATTGACTCCTTCTGGTTTTGATTGGAAAAATTGCAAGAATTGCTAAAAATAGGTAAAAATCTACTAAGCGCGTTGCGAGGAATTTAAGAATATTCTCAGCTGATAAGACTTTGATTTTGGATCTAAAATGAACATCTCATGTGTCTAGCTTGAGTGACTTTTATTGCTTTCCTATCACAGACTTCATTTGGGCTATAAAAATGAACATAGTTTGCCTTTAGCATCTTTGTTACACATAGTAATTAGGCCCCATGAACACTATTTGTGGATCTTGAGAGAGTGGGTTTCCAGCGAAACTCTTCTTAATGAAGGATCCCTTATAGGTGGGGAGGATACTGAGGGAGTCTCACGTTCCACTAGATCCGTGTGTCTTTAACTTTTGATCGAGGCATTCTCTCTTCGGAGAGGTTGATAGATCATAAGGGGTTGACATCATAGATCTTTGTGAGATAATCTTGGTCTTAGCGTGTCGGATTAATCTATCAGCTTTGTTTGGGTTAAAAGTGAAAAGGCTAGGGGATTATGCTCTACTTCCTTTTTGGATAGTACCAGAAACCCAAATCCTTGAATTTGGAACCAGTCTCCATGTGGTATATCTTGTGAGTCACCTTTAGAGAGGGTTAACTGTAGTGGACATTCCCTTAATTGGGTCAACCATGTTGATGGAACCTCAAGCGGTAATAGCCATTTTCATCGTGGTAGTGACAACTGCTATATAAATGTCCTGTTAGAAGAAATCTCCATAGGTGTGGTCTCTTGTTGGGCTATCAGATCTCCCTAGCAGATCCTGAAGATTAAGTTCTCAGACTGTGTCAAAACCCTGGTGCACCTGGATTGGAGTTCGCCCTCTTGGATCATAAAAGTTGCAGAGTCAAACCATTACTAAAAACCCTAGCGAGGCCAAATTTTCATTTTCTAGGGTATATGTACATTATTGCAAAACATTTTTGGAACATACACAATTAGTGCTTCTAAAGATTAGAGCGAATAAAATCACTTGATTATTCATGTGCAAGGTTGCTTTTGCCCTTGTTCATTGTTTTCAGACATGCTTGAAATCACTTGCTTGCTATTTTGTGTGCTTGTTTATCTATCTGGTTATTGAAAATGAACAAATCTGTTACCATCCTCAAATATGGACATTAAAATTTGCAAACAATCCGAATTTGAAAACTCAAAATTTGCAAAATCTAAAGTAAAATTCTTTTTCGGAGTCCACTATTGTCTCAGTCAGTCAGAAAGTCATATGAGTTTTTATCAAATGTCATTTCATTACTGCCCAGCTATCATATGGTAAAGAACCCAATGTCATACGAGTCTTTATGCCAGTCAAATTGAAAAAGTCAAATCCTGCTAGCAACTATCATACGAGCTTTTCAATTGTCATTTCATAGCATACCCATTGTCGTACGATATTTTCAACTATCTTTTCATAGCATACCCACTGTTGTATGAGTCTGCAGAGTGTCATTTGGGAAAATTTTGAAAAGTTGTTAGAAAATTGTCAGAATTGCCAGATACTTAGCTTTTTCAGCCTATTTCCAAAATCTATCGAACAAATCACTATTTTAGGAACAAAGCAGTAGCTATTGAGAATCCTATCATTTTCCAAAAGTGGCCTTTTGAATCTGATTCAGCCTTCTATTTAATCGATTTGAGTCCTTTTCATCTTGTGTCAAAACCTTGTCAGATCTATCAATCTTCTATCAAATCTTCAAAAATAGACTAAGTGTTGTGAACTCGTGTCCACTATCTTTTGGGAAATCTACCCATACATCCAGGGCATAGTATCCTTCACCCACATCTAATTGAATCTTCAAACCAATCATAATCTTGACAAGGTTGCATCATATGATTTTCTTGCATCAAATCATTCTTCAGTTGTCTTTATCCTATTCTCTTCGCTTCACCTAAGGTTAATGGTGGAAACCAGAGCTTCCTCACACAAGAAATCAGGAGAGATGTCTTAGACCTTACCTTTGACAAATATCCAGGGTCCAACTCTTGAGCAACTCATCAATTCTGGTCTTTACGAGGATGACAGTCTTGGCAACTTTCGATTGAAAACTGGTTACATACCTCCTCCATCAACCCATGGAGGTAATCAACAAACTCCTCCTCAATCTATCTCAGGGAGTCCCAGAACTCCTACCATGTCTCAAGAAGGGATGAATCATGGCTCTCAAGGAGCTCATTCCCAACATTGTGCAGATCAGGAACCCACACCTGAAGAAATTTCCCGATACCAAAATGACAATGAATTCAAGAAAATGATGAGGCATTTCTTGAAAGAAAATAGAGAAACATAATTTTTGGAGTTGGCTCATCAAGGAGCTAAGTTTCCTCCTAATTTTAATGTTAAAGATATCATCACACATGAGGAAGAAACTCTGATAATGGCCATGATGAAACAGATGCATGCTTTACAAGTCAAACTGAATAAACTCGAAAAAGAGAAGGAACCCAAGGAGTTCTCCATGGAGGCTCTATGTCATTTTCCATTTAAAAAAGACTTGTACATGCCGCCATTTCCAAAAAGAGTGGAGATGCCAAAGTATGATAAATATGATAGACACTCTGATCCTCAAGATCATGTCAAAGAGTTTTGTACACAATCCATGGAGTTCATGCATGAACCGACCTATCTGATGCACCTCTTTCCTAGATCTTTGGGTAGAGCATCCATTCATTGGTTTTCTAGATTGCCTCCTATGATTAAAACTTTTGAGGAGTTGATTAAACTATTTTATCAACAATAATCCTACAATATTAAACACCCAGTCACCATGATCGATATCTATAACCTCAAGCAATATCCAGGAGAACCATTCCTAACATTCCTCAAGAGGTGGTGAAAGAAGTTCTCTCTATATGCTAGACCAATTCCTGAAATGGAGAAACTCGAAATCTTTATCAATAACCTTGTCCTAGAGATCAACTACCCATTACAAATGCAAGATCATACATCTTTTGATAAAATGGTAGATAATGCAATCAAGATTGAGAAAGTACTTGTCAAGAAAGGAGATATCACGCTTCAAAAGGACAAATATGAATATGGATCTAGTTCCAAAGATAAAAACAAAAATTGGAACAAGAACAAAGGCATCATCATAGATGGCATTATTGACACTATCTGTGCCCCATCAAAGGCACCAGCCTACAACCTAACTCTTGGTTCCCAAGCTATTAAAGCTTCAAAACAAAAGTCATCCAAACCATTCCAAAAGAAGCCAGAATACAAATCTTGGGATGAAAAGCAAAAGTTCACTCCTCTTAGAGAATCTTTAGAATCAGCTATGAGAACTCTACTAGCTGATAACATCATCTCTTTTCCAGCAATCCGACAATCTGATCCAGACCCTAAGCCACATTGGTGGAAAGAAAATGAATTATGTGATTTCCATCGAGGTAAAGGTCACAAAACTAATAACTGCTTACGGTTGAAACACACCATTCAAGATTTGATTGATAGTGGAGACATCACAGTTCATAATCCTAAGAGCAATAATGATCATATGGCATTTATAGAACCATTTCCGCAACATGGTCAAGGAGTTTCAACTTCTTAGCCAAATATGGGGGCAAAAGTCAATTATGCCTACTCGAGAAATAATGCTTTCATCCATATGGTTGAACCATGTATCTCTGAAAGTTACAATGTCATCACAATTGTATAAAGAGAAAGAGATCATTCCTCAACTAATGTAGTTACTCGATCACAAGCTCGGGCACATCTGAAAGGACAAATCCTAGATTCATCTAATGTCCCTAAGATGCCCTTCAATCTTTCATCTACTTCCAAACATAAGTCTACTTCCAAATCTTCCAATCCAAAGGATACAAGGCCTACATCTTATAGAATTTTTCAACAACTCCAACACACTAATGCCAAAATCTCCATGTTTGAGTTGCTTTGAATATCTCCAGCTCACAGAGCCATTCTAGACAAAGCTTTGCTTGGATCCAATGTTCCTGATGACCTTGATTTAGATAGGTTCCAGGATATGGTTGCACATCTTACATCTCTGCAATATATCTCCTTTTCAGAGGAAGATGACAACTCCTTGAGTCACCCACATAACTAGCCCTTGCATATAGAAGTCTTGATCCAAAACTGTAGAGTCAAACATGTGTTCATAGATGGGGGCGCTGGCCTAAATATTTGTTCTTACAGCTTGATCACACAATTGGGATTTTTAGAATTGGCTATTGATCCTAGAAAGAAAATAACTATCAAAGCCTATGATGAACAAGAAAGATCTTCTAAAGGCACCATTGTCTTACCTATCAGAGCAGGTCCAATTATCAAAGATACTATATGTCAAGTTCTTGATCTACCTTTGGCTTACAACATTCTCCTAGGGAGACCATGGATACATGAAATGCAAGCTATTCCTTCTACATACCATCAATGTTTGAAGTTTCCTTATGAAGGAGTAGAGGTTACTATCCATGCAGATCTTAATACAACTTACAATACATTGAAGGAAAGTGCTGATAAGTTTGTTCCCAATAACAGAGAATCTTCTACTGAACAACTAAATGTTGCTTCAACATCCAAAATGGAAGACATTGCTAAAGAGGTCAATATCAAAGAAAATGGGATGGGAGAATATAATATAGATCTAGTCTTATCTTCGGCATCTCTCCCTATCTCCCCTAAGTCTTATGGACAATCTTTGAAACAATCCAAGCCCGAACCCAAGGAACCTCTTGAAGCATATAAAAAGAATTTTGTGGCAAAACAAGTATCCAAGCAAGAGTTTGAAGAGGATGAAGCTATGCTATCATGGCTATAAAAAGATGAACCCGAATCCCACAATGTTCAAACTAGCGACTCTACAACACCACAGATCCCTTCTAAGTCATACGGTCCAGGAGATAAATTAATAGCTAAGATAGGATATTTAGGTAAAGGACCTCTAGGAGTCAGAGGAAAAGGTCTTGTGGCACCTATTTCACATACAGGTAGGGCAAATAAGAATATTGTTGGCCTAGGCTTTAAGAAGAAACCCTATCACCTTAAGGGAAATTATTCTCATGTCATAGAGCAGATCACACCAGATGAACCTCTTCTTAAGAAGGAGGAAGTTGAACCATCAGATAGTGATTCAGACAGCTCAGAACTCATCCCCTATGAAAAATTGCCTAAGGAGATCAAAGACCTTCTTGATGATAAAGATGATCCTATCAAAAGAATTAATGTAGTAGAAACACAAGAACCTACTATCAATCAAGAGATAGTTGCAACACAAGAACCAACTAATCTTGAAAACAATCAAGAAGAGGAAGGTGGTAGTCATTCTGAGATAGATTCTCATGAGTATGAATTCAAATCAAAATCTGAGGGTAACCCTTCTTGGGGTATTCATCCTGACTTTACTCATGTTCTTAGATTTCCTAGAGGCATAGATGAAGAATATAATGACTATGAATGGGGAGCCATTCCAGAAGAAGATGAGCTCATTACAGAGAAACATGTTGATGTTATTCACCAATATGCACCTAATCCCAACATAAGTCTAGAGTGAAATGATGAAACTATCAAGTCTGATCCACCTATGGCTGAATTGGACTCCCATAATGACATTGAGCCTATTCATGAATTGAATTTCTTAAGTTGTAATATCACCTTTGAACTCGAGCATCGGGTTAGGACCAATGATGATAGATCCATATCCATAAACACTATCTCCCAATCTTTCCGCACTTTGACTATCCAATATCCAGAACTTATTGATCAAACCTCCACAAATCCAAGCCATGGTGTTTACACCTTTCCCAATGACTATGCCCTTACTTTCTACCTCAATGCAGTTGAGCCTATGAGTACTTCCATCAGTGAACCGAGTGTTAGCATGACGGAGTCGGACATCAAATATCTCAGTCAGAAAAATAAGAATAAAAAGAAAAAGAAAAGGAGTTCTGAGGATGAAACCCACTTTGTGGAAATCTCGGAACCTACAAAAGTAAAAATAAAAGATGTATCCGAAGGTGAAAACCTCTTTGAGGTGCCTAAGGATGATATATTTGATGTCCTTCCAAGTCATTTACAGGATAGATCTCCAGTTCTAATTGAGCCCACTCAATCTATCAATTTGGGAACAACAGAGGAACCACAATTGGTACATGTAGCACAATCATTATCAGAAGAAAAGAAGCAAAAATTTACTACAAAAGATCAATTTTGCATGGAAATACTTAGATATGCCAAGGTTGGATCCTAATCTTATCATGCATCATTTATCTATAGCACCTAATGTAAAACCTATCAAGCAAAAGTTGAGAAAGATGCATCCTCATGTTGCACTCTTGGTAAAAGATGAATTAGAGAAGCTCCTAAAAGTTGGGTTCATCCATGTTATAGACTATGTTGAATGGATCTCTAATATTGTACATGTTTCTAAACTAGATGGTTCAATCAGAGTGTGCACAGACTTTAGAGATGTGAATAGAGCATGCCCTAAGGATGATTTTCCACTACCTAACATTGATATGATAGTGGACATGACTGCGGGTTTTGAAATGTATTCCTTAATGGATGGTTTCTCTAGATATAACCAAATAAAAATTGCTCCAGAGGATCAAGAGAAGATTGCTTTTACATGTGCATGGGGCACCTTCTGTTGGAATGTCATGCCATTTGGGCTTAAAAATGCTGGTGCTACATATCAAAGAGCAATGACATCTATTTTCCATGACATGATGCATCAAACTATGGAAGATTATGTTGATGATACTTTAGAAAAATCTATGATTAGAACTGAACATCTAAAGGACTTGAGCATGATCCTAGACAGAATGGAAAAGTTTAGTCTCTGACTAAATCCTAAGAAGTGTGCTTTTGGTGTCACTTCTGGAAAGCTCTTAGGATACATAGTTTCAAAGAAGGGCATTGAAGTTGATCCAGCTAAAGTCAAGGCTATAATAAAGATGCAACCTCCCAAGAATATCAGTCAAATGAGAACCTTACAAGGGAGAGTACAATCTATCAGAAGATTCATATCACAGCTTGCTGATATATCACAACCTTTTACAAAAACATTACATAAAGGTGTGACCTTTGCATGGAATGAAGAATGTGAGAACAACTTTAACCATATCAAGAAGTATCTATCAAATCCACCAATCTTGATGCCTCCTATTCATGGGAAGCCTTTGATCTTATATGTCTCCGCTACAGATACATCACTGGGGGCATTGCTAGCACAGCATGATGAGAACAAAAAGGAAAGAGCTATATACTATATCAGTAGAACATTGGTTGCATATGAGAAGAACTATTCAATGATTGAGAAAGCTTTTCTAGCTGCGATCTTTGCATCATAGAAACTAAGACACTACATGTTAGCTCATACCACACAATTGGTAGCTAAAATTGATCCACTCAAGTACCTACTAAGCAAAGTTTCCCTCACAGGTAGATTAGTTAAATGGGTTATGCTCTTAAGTGAATTTGATATTGAATATGTGGAAAGAAAAGCTATCAAAGGACAAGTTATTACTGATCAATTAGCAGATGCACCTATGATTGATGATACACCAATGCAAATGGAATTTCCAAATTCCTCTATCATGACTCTTTCTTCTAGAGAATGGCAGTTATTCTTTGATGGCTCCTATACACAGAATGGATCAGGAGTAGGCATATTGTTCATAACTCCTCAAGGATAATCAATCCCAAAAGCATTCAGATTAAATTTCCCTTGCACAAACAATATTGCAAAATATGAAGCCCTTTTGAATGGTATGAAAATAGCAATTGAGTGGAGAGTGACGGAGCTACATATTCATGGAGACTCTCAACTTTTTATTCATCAAGTCAATGATGTGTACCAAACTAAAGATGACAAGCTTATTCCTTACAAGAGAATGGTAGATGATCTTAAGAAATATTTCATATCTATCACATTTGAGAAAATTCCTAGAACGGAGAACAAGGCTGCTGATGCAATGGCAACACTATCTACTTTATTATAGCAGCTTGAACATGAGCTACGCTACAAGTTCCTGGTGGAAGCACTATCTTATCTTGGATATGACGCCCCTAAAACCCGCATGATTTGCATTGTTGTTGGTCATGATTCATCCAAATACAAAAACCTATTCTCCTATCTCCAAGACTAGATCATTCCCGATACCTTCAACCACCATGAGAAGAGATACCTTATCCGTAATGCCTCCTGATATGTTATCATTGGTCACGATTTGTACAAACGAGGTCTAGATGGTACACTACTTAGATGTTTAGAATGGGAAGAGTCTCAACATGCATTAGAGGAAGTCCATGATGGTATTTGTGGGTCACACTCGAATGGTTTAACACTAGCTCAAAAACTTATTAGGGCTGGGTACTATTGGCCTGAAATGGAGAAAGAGTCTATCATGTTTGCTAAGAATTGTCAAAAATGCCAAGTGCATGGAAACTTAATTCATGCTCCAGGGAGAGATCTAATTCCCTTTACTACATAATGGCCTTTTCACCAATGGGCATTTGATCTTATAGGAGCTATACATCCTCATTCTTCTAATGGACATACCCATATAATCACAGCTACAGATTATTTTACAAAATGGGTAGAAGCAGTCCCTTTGACACCAGCAACTGGAAAATAGATATCTATGTTCATCTTGAACTACATCATATGCAGATATGGGATCCCACATTCTGTAATCACAAATAATGGGGGACAATTCAAAAATAAGGACCTAGATGATTTATGTACCAAATTCAAGATTACACAACATTGGTCTTCTATCTACTATCCTCAACGAAATAGACAAGTAGAGGCTTCTAACAAGAATTTATTGAAAATCTTGCATCGTACAGTTAATAAAACAAGAAGAGACTGGTATCTCATGATCAATCCAACTCTCTGGGCCTATAGAACAAGTATCAAAATGCCTACTG
The DNA here is from genome assembly GCA_027943335.1 of Chamaecyparis obtusa. Lineage (NCBI taxonomy): Eukaryota > Viridiplantae > Streptophyta > Pinopsida > Cupressales > Cupressaceae > Chamaecyparis > Chamaecyparis obtusa. The sequence goes on along the minus strand of BSBK01000035.1, from coordinate 673,739 downwards.
GGGCTACACCTTTCACTTTAGTTTATGAATCCAAAGTGGTACTGCCTATTGAGGTTGAAATCCCATCACTAAGAATCAGAATGCATGGTCTAGTAACTGATGATGACAACAAAGTGTCTAGGTTGCAAGAACTTGAACTACTAGATGAGCACAGACAAGCAGCATATGATCATCTCAGAGTATATCAGAAAAGAATGTATAGAGGCTACAACAAGAAAGTCAGACACAGAGAATTTCAGGTTGGTGATCTAGTCTTGAGAGAGAATCCTAAAAATCAATCACATCGAGAACGCAAGGGGAAGTTTGAACCCAACTAGCTGGGTCCCTTTGTTATCACTGCTACTTTTGGCTCTGGTGCCTATCAACTCTCAATGACTGAAGGAGAATAGCTCCAAGAACCAATCAATGTTCTCCATCTAAAGAAATTCTATGCCTAAGGCATTCAGTCTATGGTCAAATGTCCTGAAAAAATCTTTAAAATTGAAAAAAGTCCTGAAAAAATGAGCATCTTGGTGAAAACCTAGCAATAGGCACCTTGATGATTCACAAAAAAATCAAAAATATCAAAAAAATTGAAAAAAATTGAAAAAATGAAAAAAAAAATGAGAAAAAGAAAAGGTGCCTTGGTGAAAACCTGGAAACAAGCACCTTGATAGAAAAAATAGAATCTCTGCCAAGATGGTGAACACCCGACAAATAGGCACCACTTGTTTCAAAATGCTCCATCTATCAGCACAATCTTGGTCTTTCTCAGCTTTCAGTCTTGCTTTAGTTTCTACATATTTCCCGGTTTGTTCCCACTTTCCTATTTTCAATAAGTCAGTCTGTACACCAATCAGCTCAAGCGTCTGTATCCTATCAATGTTCAAACTTGGGGGCAATTAATTTCATATCCTATGGCCTCCAATGTATCTTAGACGTATCATATCCTATGACTCACATGCCCCCTTCATGTGAGTCAGTCAGTCAGTCTTGTCTCCAGAATAGATTTTGCATCAACGCAATCAACATCAACACAAATTGAAAATAATCTATGCTTTTTACATGCTTTTATCTCCTTGTATGCTTACTGATTCGCATTGAGATTTTTGCATATTATGTCTCTTTGAGCTCTTCGATGATGTCCTTTATAGGATTTAGAGAGTGATGACTGGGGGCATAATCTTTTCTTTGTTTTCTACTTGTATGTGAAAATCTAACAACTTTGGAAATTTTGGATTGAAATGGTGTCCGACTGTAAGAGCCTCTATCTTGAATTGGATGGCCATGCGTACCTCAACCATTGATACTCAAAAAATTCAAGGAAGTTTGATCTAACTATTGTCTTTTTGAGTGAGTTATGTTCCCTATTGTGAAATGCAATCTTACCTAAGGATGTGAATGATAAAGGGTCACTACGGGTAATTCACATTGGATTTAGAATGATCTCTTGACTGCTTGATGTGTTTGAAAATGCAAGGCGTATTCAGGTCATCACGATGTTTATGTTTTGATGCTTATACAAATTGCTATATCAAAATGGACATGATATTCAAGTCATCCTGGCATTTGTGTCTTGGTGCTTATATCTAATCTGACATTCCAAAAATAAAATCAATATTCATATGCCCATGGTTTCATAATCAGTGGGTGTTGTATTGATTCCTACGTATACAAATTGATATTCATATGCCTATGGTTTCATAACTAGTAGGCATTGTATTGATTTATCCGGTTACCTAAAAGTTCAATGATGATAACAAATCGACATATGATCAGTGAGTAGGTCCTAGGTCCTAGGTTGCATTTCATTTTGCATGTCTCTTTGCTTTTTGCATGTTTGCATGATCTCATAATAGCTAAACGAACTTCAATGCTTAAACACTTCTCCACTTGTCTCTTCAAATCTAATAAGAGTTGAATCTTACATGAAGGTTCCTCCAACGAAATAGCAAGTAGAATCTTTTTTTGGGATCAAAATCAAAATCTGAGATCATTTATCTTGTAAACTGCTTGCATAATCGACCTTCCATCATCACAAAAATCCAGTATTCAACTTAACTGATTATCTTACATCAAACTATCAAAATTTCAACTTGGTCAACCATGGTCAACTCATGGTTTCACCTAGTCAAACTTGGTCTTCTGGACCTTTAAACGATGGAGAATGCATTCTTGAACGTGTTTAACCACTTCTCAAATCAATTAACATGCTTCTGAACTATCAACGCTGACTTTTCTTGTTAGATTTCAATTTTAATCCCGAAGGGGGCATGGTATTACACATCATTCAAAGTCTAAAATCATATTTTTATTGATATCATATCTTTCCTCAGTAATCAAGACAACAACCACGTCTAGTTGTTGATTCATCAAAAGACCTCATTGCTTGGGGCAAATCAATCATCACTTAGGGCATATTAGATTCATCGAGATCCATATCAATCTGGTATTCTCTTAATCTTGTAAATTGTATTAGTTTTTGTAACTATCAGTTCAATTATGTTATTTCCTTGGTTCTTTGGAAACTAAAGGGTTCAGATGTGATACCAATGTGATTCAATATAAGGACAATCGGGTTTGGAATCAGTCACTCACTTCTTCACAATCATAAGGTTCGAAATCAGGTGTTTTGACACTTTTTCGCAATCATCGGTTCATTTGTTGTTATAGTTAACATTGTCAAAAACATGCACAATCACAAAAGCAGACAACTATCAATTATCAGTTAAAACTAAACTCTATTTTGAGTTAAACTCTGCTTTTGCATATTTTTGTGAGTTAAATATCCTTTATTTAAAAATAACTCAAAAATCAACTTGAGTTATTTGAGTGATTTATGGCTTTCTTCCATGCATCCTCAAAGCCCTAGATTTCTATAAATTAAGGCTTTAGCTCATCTCAAATCATCTCATAATTTTGCGAGCTTACTCTGCCAAAATCGTCTACGAATTGCACAACTATTTTGAAGAATTGGAATTTGGAGAATCAAAGCTTATTGAAAATCAAGGCTATTGTGAGATCAATTTGGTTTTTACATTCATTTAGATTCAATTTCATATCATTGTTGGATCAATTTCATATCAGTTCATTCTAGATTAGATTCATATCAAGTTTTCATTCATAATTGCACAGAAAATCCAAAAAAATAGATTAATTGCATTCATATTTCATATCAGTTTTGCATTCAAATCTTTTGTTTAGGTGTCATCAAGGTCACTGATCTCGATAACAATCTGAGAACATCATACTCGCATCTATTAGAAGGTAGTAAATCGCTTGGTTAGTTTAGTTTTTAATTTATTGCACGATTTCGATTTTAGCTGACCTTTAATGTTTTACTAAAGTGTTGTGTTCTACAGACAGGTACAAAATTCACACACACAATAAGTTCTCGATGACAGTTAATCAGTCTATCATAAAATCATACGACAAACCTTTCAGAAGTTGTGTGACATTCCAGACTGGTGTGACATACCTTATAAAGGTAGTGCAAAATTTCCCAAAAAGGGCATGTGAAACTTCTCTGTATGTCAGAACGACACTTTAACAAATATGAAATTTTGCACAGTAATATAATGAAGTATTGTCCAAATATTGTAAGAAATATCGTACGATATTTTAACCTACAAAAATAAAATATCCGAACCTATGACAGCAACTAAAAGCACAAGATATGGAGCCAAAAATGAATGCCTAGCCCCACAGTGGGCGCCAAATATGTGTGATCAAAAGTGTGACACATTTCTATGAACCATTACTCTTGAGATAAATCCATGAAAGAGGATATCCCAAGAATTGGCTCATAGCTTCCTAGTTGAAGTGAGTTTAATCCTTCTCATGATGCTCATCAAATTGGCATGAAGGATTAGTGACTTGACTACTCCAAAATGGAAGATTCAAATCTAGAATGAAACTAAGAAATGCAAGAATGCAAGCTAAGGAGTGAGAGATTAAGCTAAGATGAATGCAAGAAACTAGTAATCTAAGAATGAGATGCAAGAACAATGCAAGAAGGAAACTAGATTAATAATGCAAGATTAAGCTAGGAATGAGATTAAGCTATGAAATAAGAGAGATAAAGCTAAGAATTCAAATTAGCAAGATTATTCTAAGAAAGTAAAAATGCAAAATGCAAGAGCATAAGATGATCTAGATAGCAAAAAGTGAAGATTTAGAACTTAGAATATGCAAGATGGAACCCTTGAGCCCAGGAAAGGACTTCCTTTCAAAGGAATTGCCTCAAGAATGAAGGGTGGAGATTAAGAGGCAAAAGAATGAGTGGTTGAGATGAAGAGGAAAAAGGAGATGCAAGGTTAGGTAGAGATGAGTGGTGAGAATTAAGAGGCAAAAATAGATGTTAGGTAAAATAAGGCAAAATAGCATTTGAAAGCACAAATCCCTTTTAATTGCTAATTAAGCAAGATTAAATATGCACACATGTGAATATGTTCTTTTAATAAAAGTGTAGGAGCTTTATATTAAAATTAAGGTTTTAGAAATTAAAATAAATATGCAAGCTCTAGAAATTAGACCATAGTATAAGCTTGATATAAGATTTTGTATTTAATTATGAAAAGGGGAATTTAGAGTTACTCTGCATAATGAGCTTAGCAAAGAGACAATTTGATCAAAAAAGGGGGGTCAATTTCTACTAGACCAATTCTAGGTGATTACAATTATCAACAATATGTTTATATCTTTAAGAATGATATAATATTTAAATTAATTCAACTTCATTTTAATTTCAAAAGGTCAAAAGTTGTCTGTCTTGTATTATTAAGAACAATAAAAGCATTTGAATTGGTCTATATTATATATTTAAGAATGATACAAATATCTGAGTTGGTGAAAGGTTATGTGATGGATATTGTCAACCTAAAATTTTTGAAAATTCAAATTTACCACTTTAAGTGTAAGCGTTTGTTCAAATTTCCCCTCTTCTTTCGAACTCACCCTTGAAATTTTACAAGGCCTATTCTTGTACTTGGTTCAAAAGTTGAGAAAATCTCTAATCACGAGATTTCCTTGATATATTTAAATCATTAAGAATGATATGAATGTTTCAATTGATTCGACTTTATTTTAATTTCAAAAGATGATAAATTGTCTATCTTATATGATTAAGGACAATAGAAATATTTGAATTGGTTTGTGTTATATCTTCACAAGGTGGAGAAGATAGTGACTTCTCAAACATATCCCTTGTTTTCAAGAGTTCAGAAAGTCTCCAACTAGGAAACTATTGTTAGAGAATATGCCTTATGTGTTTTGCATGCTACAATATGACAACCAAGGTGATGCAACTCCATGATAAATCTTCAACTCGATGCTCTTGGACACTTTTCATGTTTGAATGATTGTTTCCTTTTATTCAAAAGCAAGATTGTGGGTTTCCAAATCTATGCTTTGTGGTTCAAAAGTTCATAAAAGCTTTGTTCCCTGGCCGACTACCTTGATATGTTTAATCATCGGGAATTATATAAGTGTTTGAATTTAGAGTTATATGAGAGGGAATGGTGGCCATCATGGAGGGAGGATTTTTTTGAGGAAAGCACTGAGGAAAGATCGGGAAGATTTCAATAATGAAAATATTTATTGGATCGTATGGATTGACATGGTATTTTTTTATAAAACTATATATATATATTACACTTTAGATTTAATAAACTATATTAGATGATTGTATACACTTAAAATTGGCTTGATAAATTAATTAAATATTTATTTCCTCTATTATTAAATAAATTATTTAATTTATTTAGTATATTCACTTGTCTTAATTCTTCTTATCCTAAGTACTCTAATTAGTCTTATTAAAGTGATTTAATGAATTAGTCAATTACACAATCACTATATGACTAAGTCCTTTAGTCCATCTCATAGACCTAGTCACCCGACACATCATCTTGGCTAAAGTAATTAGTTTATATTAATTATTAATAAGTCACAATTATCCTCACAACACATGTCCTATTCTTAAGGGCTATGTGGCCTCATGAGACTTGGTCTCATGACCGCATGTCCTCTTCCAAACTTGCTCAAGAAAACATTCCCTTTTCCCAAGGAGCTTCTTTAGCCACTTCAAAGAGTCAAAGATGACTCATAGGACACTTGTACCAAGAGTCCTTGTAAGGAGAATGTCTTCCCACCTTCTTCTCAAAGGTCTTTGTGAGACACTTGACATGTGTCTTTCCCTTCCACCTTCCACTCCTCTTTCTCAATGTAGGAGGAACATCTCTCATATTCTTCCTCTCACATTCCAACTACATCCCTATTTCTCTCAACCCCTTCAACCATGTCAATTCCAACCTTAGGATCCTCCACCTTTCAATATCCACCCTTAGATCTTGCCACCTAGGCTTGATTCCTCCAAAAACCTATAAAAGGAGCCTTCCTCTCCCTTTGAGAGCCTAACAGTAATAGTGATTTTCAAACATTCAAGCATTCAAGCATTCAAGCATCCATAGCAATCAAGCATTCACATATCATTTTCAGTCATCAAAGTTGCATAATCTAGATTTAGGCTAGTTCTTGCACATACATTCAATATATCCACACTTTGGAAACATATTGGATAAAAGGAGCACATTTGCAAATTTGAGAGCTCACCAAATCCAAGAATTAAAGGCTAGGAGGACAATGGAGACAAGCTACATGGGTGAGTGAAGGTAAAACCTTTGTTTTGATTTCATTTATCTCTTTGTAATCTTCATTGGCATGCATTTTGGATTGATTTAATAGCTTTTAATAGTTATTATTTCATTTATAGGATTAGACATTTAATTTGCATACATTTTTTGCGCCCACCGTGAGGCCACCCACAAAATTTTAACATTTCAATTTTTAGTTTTCTATGTGTAGCATCTATAGGTTCTTTCTATGCATCCATTCCCGATTTCGGTGCATCAATACCACATTCCTGCGCATTCATTTCTGCTAAACATTGTCACCCTTCCTTCTGTTTCTATGCATATATTTCACAGTGATGTGCATTCATATCACTTTTTTGTGCATTTACCATTTCTGCACATCCATTCTACCTAGCGTCGCATCCATTCATTGTTTTTGCGATGTATCATAATTGTATTTTTTTTCTCTACTTCTGTGCTTATGTATTATGTAGATGTGCATTCATTTTAGATTGTTGTTTAAATTTTATTTTGTATTATTTTTAGTTTTGACTAATGGATTAATGACTTTCTATTTTTCTTTGTTAGTCATCTAGGTAGTTTTTGCAGAATGTGTTGTTGAAGACCCCTCGAAATTACTCACATTTTCCCTTGCAGGTTCCTTTGAAGGCAAAAGGGGATTTGTAAAAGAAACTATAATCTCTTTTGGGCTTAAAATATGACATGTTTTTCTTTTTCATGTGTCTTCTTTACTTTAGATCAACTATTTATTGTGTATTTTCTCTTAAAGCATTTTTGTAATCCCAAAGTTATAACAATGTATCATCTCCCCTTGCCTTTGTGGATCTTGGGTGTAAAAGAAATTGTGATAACTTTTAGAGAGCAATCTTTGGTGGGAAAAGAGGTACTCACCCCAAGGAACGACCCAATCGGTAACAGGCTAAAGTCAAGCCCTTCCAAACTAGTATATAAAAAATGTCATTGTGATTAGTCTCACAATGAACAAGTGTGAATTTGTTATGGCAACCAAAATCTCCTCTAGTACCCATGTGATGCGTTAAAGTCCCTACATTGCTAAGGTGTAAAAATCTTACTTTGAAAGGATTGGGAGAGTCCCCTTAATTGGGAATTTGGATTGATCATAGCCACCTGAACGGATGTCCTTACTATACACCTTTGTTTTAGTGGTCAAAAACCTTCTATTTGTTTGCTCAAGGGGTCACCCAGGCCTGTGAAGACACCTCACATTACTCATAGTTCATAGAAGAGATAGTTGTTCATTGGGAAGTAATGACCCATTGAATTTGAAACTTGGTGTGCCAAAGAAGTGAGTGCACTGTAAGGAGGAGCCTATGCCTCCAAGTTCCTAGGCTATCCGCTTTGGATATGTGTGGCTGGATTTTATCCAAGTGAGGATTCAGCAAATATTGTCTTTGCCTACCATAGGATTTGTAAGCATGTTTGTGCATTCATTTTAGACTAATTTAATAATCAATCATTCATGTTTTGCATGTGTATGTTTATGCATTTTCTTTGCCAAAAATCATCAGAAACTATTGTAAAAAACAAAATCTCAATTTTTTGCAAACAACAATACAAAACATCAAAGCTACGCATTTGTCACATTTCGCTACACATTTGTCACACTGTTCTGTGCATTTTTCAAACCTAGTTGCGCATTTGATTCACTGTCTTGTGCCTTCATCATTGTCATTGTGCATATATCAAAAATCATTGCGTATTGATATAGACTTGTTGTGCATACATTAGACTGTCATGTGCATCTGTTACTATGCATTCATAACAAAGGCTAGTTGTAAGGACCTTAGCATTTTGAAACATACTTTTTCAGATACCCAATTTTGTCATCTTTTTTATTCTAGTAAAACATTTGATCTAGCCAAAACATTGATACCTAGTTTGACCATCATTTTTACAATTTCATTATCATTTCATTTATCCATAGTCTCCAAAATCACTATTTAGTGTTGACACTTACCATTTGAACATTAGATTAATCTTTGTGAGTTTTCCTATCAGGATTTATCATCCTTACCTAAAATATTACTTAGAATCTATCCATTGAAGGTCTTTGTCATATCATAGTGAGCTTCATATCTCCTATAGACTTAGATTATCAATTGTCATCTTCATCTCAACACTTTAGGAATTCTTTCAACATATTCCTACCAATCCATTATCCATAATCTCATCATATTTTCATCTTCCACCCTTTTATGGTTCAAAATCGATCATAAAAACTTAAGGAACCTGTTAATCTAGAATCTAGAGATAAGATGGTAGGGACTACTAATGATGAAAACCCTTGGTCTAGATTTTTTTCCAAGGACACAAATGAGGAAAAACCAACATATGAGGAATTTAGAGAATCCATGCAAGATCCTAGGTTCCACAAGGTCATGGAAAGGATATTAGATATGGACAAATAAAAATACTTCCTCATGCTTGCTCAACAAGGAGTTAGACTACCCACTGATTTTGATGTCTCTACCCTCAAAGAACCCCCTATGACAAATGATGAAGTGAGACCTAGTATTTCTCAAGAGACACATGCTCATGGAGCTATGGAAGACAAATAACATAGTGCTTCCCACAATACACAAGGACCTAAAACATCTTTGGACCCTATTTTCCAATAAATCCAGATACTTCAACAACAGATTCTTGACATTAAAACTAGATCTTCTACCAAGAAATATTCCTTAGATGATATATGTCCTTATCCTTTTTACAATCATTTAGCAATGATTCCATTTTCTCCTCATTTTGAGGTGCCTAAATTTGACAAATACAAAGGGAATTCAGATCCGCAAGACCACATATGTGAGTTTTGTGCTACTTGTATTGAAGTCTCTCACAATGACACTTATCTTATGTGACTATTTCCACATAGTTTAGGAGGACAAGCTATGGAATGGTTCTCCAAATTACCCCCAAGTATTTGTATATCCTCACCTACCATGTCAAGCATTTGCCCGTCCTGTATTTTCCCTCCTTGAACCTGTCTATCCTGTCCCACTATATCCTCAACCTGATCCTGTATTGTACATGTGCTTGCAATGGTGCATCTTCCTGTACCTGTGTAGAGGCATCTACCTATCTCTATGTAGGAGGTGGTCTGGGTACATGTGGAGCCAGGGGTGGCATAAGTCCATGTGGTTGTACTCCTCCACCTCTCATCTGAGGTCCACCTCTATGTCCTTTTCCACCATCAAGCCCACCTCTAGTGTCATCATCCCCATCTCCTCTACCATCTCTCCCTATGTCCATGTCACCTCTCTGGCCTCTCCCATGCCTCCTATCTCTCCTACCCTTTCCCATGTCTTGTTGTGGTGGCCTCTCCTCTAGATTGGTAAGCCTAGGAAATGGGTGGTCCCTCAAATACCTCTCATACTCTATTGTTATCCCTAGATCCACCACACCCTATCTCATCGACCATGCTTGAAACAACATATCCAAAAACTCATGTACAAAAATATCAAATGACACCATTGGTCCCCAGTCTCATCTCTCCTCGTGAGTCTTAGAGAACTCTATCATCCCCTAGATCTGACTGAACTATCTAAGCACCCAACCTACCAACTGTCTCTCAATAATAAATGGGGTCCTCCTAATCAGCCACCTCGACTCAAAATAGAAGTCCAGTTGCCTCTCATCATCACATGGATCACAATCAATATATGGTCTCCAGATGATTGTGTCAATGGTATCTAGCACGTTTCTCCAAAACTATAACCATCCTAGCTTATGATGAGATTGAATAGATGCATATAGAAAGACATGTGGCTTCCCTACACCTCTAAACCTCATGGCCACTGGTCTGGTCACAACAATATGCTCTTGTGCCCATACATGGAGCAATGTCACTCCTACTGATAAGGATGCACCCCTCTGATAAACTGCCTGATGTAAATCATGGTACAAATGTGCTAATAAACAAACACCCCAAGCATACCAGGTGCCCTCCTCCATCATTTGATGTAGGGTACACCCCCAGCCAATTGTAAATCCATGGGATCATCGATCTAGACAGACATAGCCACCGATCGCTCCAACCAACACAATGTGAAGAGGCTCATACAGGTCCACCATGTCCTCCTATTTGATCTCAAACTCCTCAATCTCATCATCACCAAAGATAGCTCTGCACTCTATCAATCGCCCATGGCGATCGTATTGTACAAGCTCACCAGTAATTGGCAGACACAAAATCTAGTATACATCCTCCAATATGATAGTCATCTCTCTTGTTGGGAGATGAAAGGTTCTCATCTCGGAGTACCATCACTCTGCTAGTGTCATTAGCATCCCTAAGTTTTCCCTGATCTTGAGCATATAGATAATATGGTACAGTCTGGTAGCACCTATCAAAACTACATCAATCTCTGACAACTCTAGCCTCAAGTTCTATGTAACGAGATATCTCTCCCGTAACATCAAAACATCTATAATATCCTCCTACCATAATCAATACAAAAAGAAAACTATCAGGTTTATTACAGCTTGATTTATCTATCTATCCTATATCTAAATCAAACACATGTTTATCACATGTCTAAAAGGATAATTCTATTAATTTCTAATCTGGTAGGTTGACTAGCGACCATGCAACGATGTTTCCTACCTTTAAACAATCAAACCACATAGTTGATAGACCAAATCAACTTCACACCCTATAGTTTGACCTAATCAACCTTATTATCTACCATATTTACCTTCTAACATAAATGTGTAACACAGAAAACTGCATGTGCAACATCCCCTCACACATGCGTAGAAATAACATATGTGCAACTTCCCCAAACATAAGCACAACACATTTCCATGTATGCGTTGATTCACATATGCATACATTTATTGTATAAATGTGCAACAATTCAAACCTTCTAACACATTTGCATAGGTGTCCCACATGTATGCACAAAAATACCATGTTGTTGTGCAAACATGGTATATTGTTGCGTATATATGCACCGCAACTGCACATCCATTCTTCGCTATTAAAAATAAAAAATTCCTAACTACACCTAGTTTGAATCTACCCTACACACATGCTAAAATCAATCTAAATCATGCAAACCCAATTGACAACAAGGGTGGATTGAACCACCTACCAGCTCTCCATAGTCAGTTGGTCTCTGGAACCGTCGGATGTGCTCGAATTGGTGATCTAATAGGGGGAATGACATCTTTCTCATCTCTTCTCTCTTCTCTCCATAGCTCCTCTCTCTCGATGCCAAGTGTAACAAGGATAACCTATCAGACCCTTTTACCCCTATATATAGCCTATGGATCCTCTTTACTTGGTGCGTGGACCCTACCTTCTGTAATCATTATGCCACGCCATTTTCAAGTCAATTTCTTTCAATCCTTTTTGTGAGATTGATTGTCACACACAAAAAAAAATAGTAAAAAAATAATAAAAAATAATTTTAAACTTGTTGATCAATCTCTCGAGGGAGCATGCTAGCATCACTTCTGACTAGGGCAGGGGCAATATGCTTGATTTTTCTTTGAAACAATGTGACCAATGAATTATTTCAAAGAGGGGAAAAATATATACACTTAAAATTGGCTTGATAAATTAATTAAATATTTATTTCCTCTATTATTTAATAAATTATTTAATTTATTTAGTATATTCACTTGTCTTAATTCTTCTTATACTAAGTCCTCTAATTAGTCTTATTAAAGTGATTTAATGAATTAGTCAATTACACAATCACTATATGACTAAGTCCTTTAGCCCATCTCATAGACCTGGTCACCTGACACATCATCTTGGCTAAAGTAATTAATTTATATTAATTATTAATAAGTCACAATTATCCTCACAACACATGTCCTATTCTTAAGGGCTATGTGGCCTCATGAGACTTGGTCTCATGACCACATATCCTCTTCCAAACTTGGTCAAGAACACATTCCCTATTCCCAAGGAGCTACTTTAGCCACTTCAAAGAGTCAAAGATGACTCACAGAACACTTGTACCAAGAGTCCTTATGAGGAAAATGTATTCCCACCTTCTTCTCAAGGGTCTTTGTGAGACACTTGACATGTGTCTTTCCCTTCCACCTTCCACTCCTCTTTGTCAATTTAGGAGGAACATCTCTCCTATTCTTTCTTCCTCTCACATTCCAACTACATCCCTATTTCTCTCAACCCCTTCAACCAAGTCAATTCCAATCTTAGGATCCTCCACCTTTCAATCTCCACCCTTAGATCTTTCCACCTAGGCTTGATTCCTCCAAAAACCTATAAAAGGAGCTTTCCTCTCCCTTTGAGAGCCTAATAGCAATAGTGATTTTCAAGCATTCAAGCATCCATAGAAATAAAGCATTCACATATCATTTTTATTCATCAAAGTTGCATAATCTAGATTTAGGCTAGTTATTGCACATACATTCAATATCTCCACACTTTGGAAACATCTTGGGCTGGGCAAAAGGAGCACATTTGCAAATCTGAGAGCTCACCAAATCTAATAATTCAAGGCTAGGAGGACAATGGAGACAAGCTACATGGGTGAGTGAAGGTAAAATCTTTGTTTTGATTTCATTTATCTCTTTGTAATCTTCATTGGCATGCATTTTGGATTGATTTAATAGCTTGTAATAGTTAGTATTTCATTTTTAGGATTAGACATTTAATTTGCATACAATAATATATAGAATTTCTATTTATAATATACATATATTATATTTTAGAATATTTATGATTTTAGTCTTACTTGTAGTAGGTCATTTGTAAAGGCTTTGAATCTAGTTGACAAGATAGTCTACTTTAGTACCTGTTCTTTTTGGTTCAACAAATTTGTGAACACCTAACCACCTTTAGGACAAATTCCTTCATTGTCCATCATTTTCAATGCTTGTCTATAGTCATCTAGTTGGAGAATATCAAAACCTATGTCCCTTCTAGCTCACATGATTCGAGAGTTCAAGAAACCATTTGCCACATGACTATGAAATGACAAATCTGAAAAGTAATAAATAAAAGTTTTTTAATTGATTAAAACTTATGATAACTTTAATAGATTGATTGAAAATGCTCAAGATAGATGTTGTAATGGAAATTATTAATAACAGAGAATGAAGTTGACTATATTATAACCAAAACAAGGAAGAAATATCTGGCAGATGTCATGTCTAATAGTTAATTTAAAAAATATAATGATTTATAGAAAGAACGGTGAAAAAAAATAGAAAGTACACCTCAAGAGACCTATAAACAATAATTTACACACATTGAAACAAATAAATGGAGACAATTATTTTACAGTTACCATAAGGAAGAAATATTTTCTAGGCATCACTTTCATGGTTAAATGAAAAAATGTAGAGATGTGTACAAACAACAATGCAAATAATGGAAATTACACCTCAAGAGAGTGGTGAGCAAAAATTTAGATAGTTTGAAGTAGGTAACCTTGAGAATGCATCAATGTCTATAAATGAAAATCTCGCAATAAATAAAACAAAAAGACAAAAAATGTGTTGGGTCAGTTTTGTGCTATAGGGATATTTAAATAGTTGAGTGGTTTTTTTCGATGAGCCAATTCCAACAACACATTAATGCATTGTCTAATATCAAAACATGCATAATATGCAAAGAAAGTTATATTGGAATACTCATTTAAATAAATACTAAAGATGCCACATGTTTCAAATGTTTTGTTGAAAAGGGGGTGCACTGCTTCTCTACAACAAATAACGTATACCTAGGTGAACAACCGCTTGTCCTAAAGAGACCGACCCAGGTAGAAGAGATGCTTATAGATAGAGTGAGCTCAATTTTGTAGGTTACCCATGCAAGAGTCAGCCAATATGAATATAGTGGGCATACCATAAGATTTCTATAGGACATATCAAGTATTGTGTGTCTTTTGCCACATCAGATATAAGAGCTTGATATTATCATTATGCATAAGAAAAAATTGACGGAAAGAATTATAATTTTTATGCAGATAGACAACATGTTATGGATGTGTTACAATCCATACTCTACGAATGTGAGTCTTGATATGGATGCAGTTAATCTATTTCCTATTACAAGCACATATATATCAAGTTTGTTGCATAACTTTCCATATGATTCCCATGGTGTGGTAGTTGAAATGGAAGATTACAAGAATACTCATAATGAAAATGATTTTACAAATTTCCCATCTTTTATACCCAATCTCCCAAATAGACAACATAAGTTAGAAACGATAAAAGATATCCTATGTATAAACACTAATGATCCTCCTATTCCATGGCCCAAAATTAATAACATGCTAATAAATGAATATGATATTGAGGGTCTATTGAACATGGCTTTCCCTACGTTGTTCCTAAATGGAATTGCACTTCCTTTGCAATATAGAGATAAATAAGTATAAATGCATGAACATGCTTTGGATTTAATGTGATTTTATGATCACAGGTTAGGGAAACATATACACTTTTACTATTTTATGTACAACCTCATCATGAGACATCGTATTCAACAAAAAACAATAGTTTTCATGAAATCAAGCTTAATACCAGATACTTTAGATGTCCTTCGCCAACACCTTGAAAATGTTCCGAACAACCAATCTACAAACCAACTTATATAATTTGGGGCCTTATTATGAGATACAAGAGAAAACTCGAAGAAATCCCTGATGGACTTGATAGCTTCGATGCATTGAATAGGGATGTCAACATTATTCTTCACACTAATTTCAATTTTCACGAAAATGGTTTGACCTACATAAATTGTTTCTATCCAATTTACGACAAAACACACAGTATTCAAGAAAAAAAATTGTACAAAACATTGTAGACAATCCATATATAACTTCTTTATATCTCCATCAAATATTTATAATATTTTGTGAAGAAATTCTTGTGAAACTATTGTGTGGAGAAGATTGTTGTTATAGATATGAATGAAAGCATCGAGGTTTTTCTCATATCCATGGTTTTGTATGACTTTGAAATGCCATAGCATTGAATTGAATAATGAATATGAAGATGAAATAGCTAAAATTTACTTTGACAAATATGTTTCTACTTGGGATCCACATTCTCAAAGTGATAAAGGTAACAGATAACATTGGATTGGAAGAGATGATTTGTGTGTCCTCAATACTATTGAAATACTCTTAATGGATCGTCTATTGGATTATGAACATATTGTAAATACTATGCAATGGCATACCAAATGCACTAAATATATGTGTTTGAGGAAGAAAGAGACAACTTTTTAATGTCAGTACAAAGCACCATAGTCAAAATAATTAAGCTCTACATTAACATGTGACAACAACCAAAGCATATTCTATAAGATTGCAAGAAATAATGATTAGTTAAATATCTACAACCCTCAAATGCTTAAAACATGAAGAGATAATTTTGATTTCCAACAAATTATTTCAAGGATAGCTATTCTCAAGTACATTTCAAAATATGCAACAAATTCAAAGAAGAAATATGAGAGCTATATTGCAATTTTAGAAAGATTGGCATGTACAAACACACCTGATGATAAATATTTTCTATCATATAAATAATTCATGATGGGAATTGTCACTGATCGTGACATTAGATCACTGGAAACATGCCACATGCTCCATAAATTGACCCTTGTAACTTGCAATTGATCATTTGTTTCCCTCAATGTTGGTAAAATTTAAGTCCTCTGCCAAATAAGCAAATAAATAAATGAAGACAAACTAGATAGAACTTATATCCATTTATATGTGCAACAACCCCTTGATCTAGAGTATTTTTCTCTCATTGAATTACCTCAGTTGTACTCATTTAATCCTTGATGCAACAAAAATAAATAGCAAAAGAGGAAACAAAAGGTAATTGTTAATGTCTATCCAAAATTCCACAGTATTCTAGATGAAAATAGAAACAAATTTGAGGCATTTTTCTGGATTGAACTATTGGTGTACAATCCTTTCCATAATATTTTGATAGACATAGGAAGTACATATCAAGACATAGTCACAAATTGGAAAATGCTACAAGTGACCAAATACTTGTCTTGGTATATCAATAGGCTAGCAAACATAGCTACACCTGAAGAAAATAATGGGAGTAATGATGCTCAAGATGAAGACGCCACAAAGTTATATGAATGGTAGTTACTGTCCCAAATGGGTGACATCAATAAGTTTAATATATAAATAAACTTTAGATATTAGGAAGAAAAGACTTTTATGTTAATTACCCATGGAATAGAAACATTATTCCTAACATATCACATGAATATGTTGCACAATTTATATCTAGATCCAAATTAGAAATTGATAAAATTTGTTACCATTCATTTAATAAAAACATGGACTACCAAATTTCTCTCAAATAACAACTTTCAATTGGATATTATTACCCTACATCATATGAATGTGTTCCAAAAGGATCCTCTTCATATGATTATTCAAGACATGACAAGAACTAGCAAATCATACTTAATACATTTTATTAGTAAATGCATAAACATAACAAAAACTAATGATAAAATACCTTTTCTTGCACTTACACCTACAAGTGGTGTTTCTTATCATATACAAGCCACAACAACTCATGCATGTCTTCAAATCCATATAAAAGCAATGCAACAATTGCAAGGTCAGTCCTTAATAGTACTCCAAGAAGATTTAAAAAATCTAAAATGCATCCTAATAGATGAATGAGCTCCGTAGGACCAAAACTAGTGTTAAAGATAGATCATTAGCTACGTGAGGTGTGTCCAGCTACCACTAGTTATGGATAAGCCTCTCTATGCATCCCATTCTACAAATTTGGTCCTATGGAAAAGTTTCACTATTGCAATTACACTAAACACTATTTTTTGTCAATAAGGTCAAAGTGACTCCCAACAATGTTTCTAGAGCATCTTGCAAAATATAAGAAATGCTAATCCATTCCAAGATGACTATGACATGATTATGAAATAAATAAACAAAATGTTAAGCATGAAAAAAATAGAAGAATTTGATGTAGCCACACATTTATTTGCTACCAATGATCAAGCCAGACTACATAATTAAAAAATAATTAAATGATTGAAACTTACAATTGTGATTAGTTATGCTCAAAATAGTTGACAAATATCAAATGACTATGATGATTATGAACAGTTATAGTGAGAAGTTTTATTATGCATAGGACAATAAGTGATGTTAATAAAAGATCTTTGAATAGAGACAAGGCTTGTTTATGCAGTCAAGGATGGTGGATCTAATGAAGGACAGTCCAAACCTTGCAACCAACAAAATTACACAGCGGAATACTCAACACAATAGACAACACCTTAAATGTTTCAAGTAATTTTCATTAACATGCCCGGCTGTAAGGCATTTCAGGTTAGGGCCAATTACAAAATGAAACAATTCTGCAAGATCCACAATCAGATCCAATACAATCTCAGCTAGTTTAGCTCTGAAGACAATCAGAAGCTGATGGAAACCCTAAGGCAGATCTAAACTTGAGCTTGCAAGCCTCCAAGAAATCTCCTTGTTCCCAAGTATGCAAACCCCTAGCTCTGCTACAAAGGACTATCAGATTACAATCTGATCTGCAAGAACATCAAGAACTTTTCCACAACTTCGCCAACTTCAACTTCGCATTTGAATTCTAGATCTACTAAGTCTCCAAGTTTTGATCTCTCTAAATCTCTCTCCAAAACTCCCCCTCAAAACATCTACCCAAGCCCTCCTTAAATACTAATCATCAACCACAAGTTGGTTGGATGAAACCCTTAACTCCTAAATAATAATTAAATGCCATACAAGTCAACTTACAAATGTATACAAACATTTAATTATGCATGTCAGCCCAAGACAATGGCTACCAACAATTAATTCACCAAGTTGGCTCAACAAATCACACAGAACTCCAGTCGGTAAGTCAGAACTACAGAGCGACAGTAAAATTACCGAGCACGCCAGGCATCGTCGAGCACCAGTATCGACCGAGCACCACAGGCATGATCGAGAAAAAGTTTCACCGAGCGCCAGAGACTACCGAGTTCCTTCAATGACCGAGCGTCCTTCAATGATCGAGACCGTTGGTCAAGGCTGCAACCGAGTAAAAACTAGCCAAAACACAAACACTCCATGCAGTTTATCGAGGACAAAGAATGCCTCTGCCTTAACCTTGGATGCCCCTGCATCAAACACCCTAGGTTCCAAAAGATGTTCATATGTGAGAAGAACATATTTCAGGATTCAACACATAAATCCCGAACTGGTTCTTCACATACAAGTCCTCCACCCTTTCTACTTGCAAAGTCTTCCACTTCAGTTTCCTCTGTCTCTTCAAGTCTTTTCTTGACAATGTATAGGTCGGTTCTTCATACTGATCATTCATTTTCTCAGGATCCACAATCTCAACTCGGCTACCAATACTCAAGCTTCTCCTACTGAGTGTTGTATCCATCAAAGGCATCAGTGAAAACTTCTTGTCATTCTTCTCAACAGTAAACACATTCTTTACATAGTCATAAATAACTCTGCAATCATACTGCCAAGGTCTACCGAGCAATATATCACAACTATTCATCTTCACAATGTCACAAAGCACAAGATCCTTGTATTGGCCAATCTGAACATCAATGAAGCATTATTCTCTAACTTCCAAAGCATGAACATCTTGTAACCAGCCAAACCTATAAGGACAAGGATGTTTCATTCTCTTCAAACCAAGTTTATGAACCAAGTCCTCAGCAACAAGGTTATCAGTACTACCACTATCAACAATAATATCACAGAGTTTACCTTCAGTCTTGCATCGGGTCCTAAAAAAGTTACTCCTCTGACAAGGTTCATCTTTTGTACTGAGCAATGTTCACTGAAGCAGCAATTTCTTTGATTCAGGTTCATTCTTAATGTTCTCATTCATCACAACAGTTCGTCGGTCAACCTTCTTCTGTGTGCATTCAAAAGAACGGTGTCCTTCCTCTCCACAGTTATAGCAAGTACCCTTAAAGATAACTCTACCTATCTTCTTCTTTGGTTCCACAAGTTTTTGTTCATCTTGTGCATCAGTCGGTTTCTCCTTCACCAAGTGATCAACCTTTTCTTTCTCTCAGGAATTACTAGGTTGTTTTCTCTTCAACTTATCTTCTACCTTCAAAGCATACTGATAAGCATCTTCAACAGAATCAATCTTCAGCATACCAAGCTAATCCTAAATATTGAGTCTCAGTCCATTCACATATCGAGCTACCTTTTCCTTACCAAGCTCTCAGTGTCCAAACTGAATAGTAAGTTTTTAGAATTCCTCGGTATAATCTTCAACAGACAAATCCTTCTATTTCAGATTCTGCAACCTCTTAAACAAGTCAAGCTCATAGTCAGCAAGTATGAACTTAGCTTTCAACTTAGTCACCATCAATCTCCACCGATTGATCTGTGTTTCACCTTCATCTTCTTGGTCTCTCTGTAGTTCCTTCCACCAAAGAGTAGCATGTCCTTTCAACT
Source organism: Chamaecyparis obtusa (assembly GCA_027943335.1). Lineage (NCBI taxonomy): Eukaryota > Viridiplantae > Streptophyta > Pinopsida > Cupressales > Cupressaceae > Chamaecyparis > Chamaecyparis obtusa. The sequence continues at coordinate 653,641 of BSBK01000035.1, read as the reverse complement.
TTGTATGTGTTAATCTCACCCGAAGAGGATCTTCAATTTCTTCCAACTCAAAGAAATCTTCAAGTTCACCAATCCAATCAATCAGATTGTTGGGCTTCAAAGTACTAGAGAAAGTAGAAACTTCCATTAGGTAATTACTAAATCGAGCAGCAGGTCTAGGCAACCGAGTAGTTTTATCTTCACCAGATTTGTTCCTCTGGTCATCACCACTAGATCCAACAGTTTCAAATTCTTTAGTAGCTTCTTCATAGCCATCCTCAGTACCAACATTCTGAGGTATACCAGCAACAGTTCTCATGATCTTGACGACCATATCATTCTTCATCAATTCCATCTCAGATCTGAAATCTAATTTCACCTTCTCTGTGATCCGGGATTCAACAGTATCAAAAAGATCAGAAATAACTCTAGGGTCCAATCTTCTCAGAAGAATCCTTAAAGAATAAGAGAAACCCTCTACAACAAACCTTCACCAACCACCTTGTGATAATTTCCAAGCTGCAACAAGTCAAATCTCAACCTGCAATCTTGTAAACAACTAGGGCACAATTTCACAAGTTCAGTGCTTCAGATCTGCAATCCAGATTGTGCACAATCTCTACTCTAATAAGATCAACTTCGCAAGATCAGCCTTGCTAGGTCAAACTTTTTCTTCAACAAGATCAAGCTTTCGCTCCAACAGGAACAAAACTTCACTCTGATACCACCTTATGCAGTCAAGGATGGTGGATCCAATGAAGGACAGTCCAAACCTTACAGCCAATAGAATTACATAGTGGAATACTCAACACAATAGACAACACCTTAAATTTTTCAAGTAATTTGCATTAACATGCCTGGTTGTAAGGCCTTCCAGGTTAGGGCCAATTACAAAATGAAACAATTCTGCAAGATCCACAATCAAATCTAATACAATCTCAACTAGTTCAGCTCTGAAGACAATCAAAAGCTGATGGAAACCCTAAGGCAGATCTAAACTTGAGCTCGCAAGCCTCCAAGAAATCTCCTTGTTCCCAAGTATGCAAACCCCTAGCTCTGCTACAAAGGATTATCAGATTACAATATGATCTGCAAGAACATCAAGAACTTTTCCACAACTTTGCCAACTTCAACTTCGCATCTGAATTCCAGATCTGCTAAGTCTCCAAGTTTTGATCTCTCCAAATCTCTCTCCAAAACTCCCCCTCAAAACATCTACCCAAGCCCTCCTTAAATACTAATCATCAACCACAAGTCGGCTGGATGAAACCCTTAACTCCTAAAATAATAATTAAATGTCATACAAGTCAGCTTACAAATGTATACAAACATTTAATTATGCATGTCGGCCCAAGACAACGGCTACAAACAATTAATTCACCAAGTCGGCTCAACAAATCACACAGAATTCCAGTCGGTAAGTCAAAACTACCAAGCGACAGCACCAGTATCGACCGAGCACTGTAGGCATGACCGAGAAAAAGTTTCACTGAGCACCAGAGACTACCGAGTTCCTTCAATGACTGAGTGTCCTTCAACGACCGAGACCGTCGGTCAAGGCTGCAACTGAGTAAAAACTGGCCAAAACACAAACACTCCATGCAGTTTACCGAGGACAAAGAATGCCCCTGCCTTAACCTTGGATGCCCTTACATCACTTGTAAATGGATTGTTAGACGAAATAAGATCTATTGTCTACAATTTAGATTTCGCACCTCCAAATATACCAAGTTATGTCATCATTGAATTTCAGAATTGTATTGGACCCCCATGAGATGTAGAAAATCCAAACAATGTTCCCATTATTCCAGTGACTAGGGGAAGTCAAAGACAACTCCCATTGACTATGACATGGGCCATTACAATACACAAATCTCAAGGAATGAAATTGAATAAAGAAACTATGGATATTGGTAAAAATAAAAGACAAGGGTTGACATTTATAGACATATTGAGAGTAAAGTCCAGTGAAATCCTTACGATGGAGCCACCCTTCCATTTTGAGAGGTATTGAAAAATTAACAACAAAAAATACACAACTATTAGAAAGAAAGAATAGGTGAATCAAAAAAATCTCATCCCAATTGATTTTGTTGCATACATCATTACAAAATATAATAATAACTAGGTAATTTCTATATCATATCCCTGTAATTCCTTACTTTCCTCTAATTCAACTATTATCATTAAAGTTGATTAAGTTATCTTGGGAATAAATTATAAAATGTTTGTGTGATGACAATTTGAACAAATAATCTCAATTCATTGAGAACACGCATACGTTTAGTCTTCCTCAATGTTATGTATTCCTATATTGCAGATGCACGAGACCTTCCAAGTCAAAGAACAACTATTTTGAAGAACCCAACATTGTTTGATTTTTGACAAGGTTGTGTTGGCCACTCTCTATCAAACCTCACTATGTTTTAGATCCACACAAGCTATCTATGCTCCATTTAGTAATTTTTTATTACATAACTTTGCAAGAATTTGTTTTGCGATGATCTTTGGTGGATGACTGCATAATGTAATTTTTTTGTTACATAACTTTGCAAGAATTTGTTTTGCGATGATCTTGGGTGGATGACTGCATAATGTAATTTTTTTGTTATTAATAAAATATATTAATTTCTTGAAAGAAAATATTCGAATGAGATTCGTTGTCCCTAAGAAAATAGAATCTAATAATGCCAACAGTTTCTCTTTCTTTGATCTTTATGCTTAAGTCCTTGTCAATGGTTTTGTTTGCTAAGTACTATTTGTGTCGGTTAGTTGGGTAAGTTTTGAACCTTTGACCCCTTAAGTTGTCTAGTTCACAATTTCCTAAATTATCCAATCACTCAACTACTCTTTAGTGTGCCTTGTCATTGGTCACTTGTGTGGTGTTGGACCTTTGTAGTCAACCAATCAAAAGATTTCTAAACATTGGTACCTATCAATGGTTATTGTTCAAGATGGGCTTGTAAATGGATCGCTAGGAGAAATAAGATCTATTGTTTATAAATCATATTCCACATTGCCAGATCTACCAAGTTATGTCATCATTCTATTTCACAATATTATTGGACCCTCATGGAAGTACAAAATCCAAAGAATGTTTCCATTGTTGCAATAACTTAGCGATCATTACAAAATATAGATGATAACTAGGTAATTACATTAAAATCAATTAAGTTGGGAAAGTTTTGAACCTTTGCACCCCTTGATTTTTTTAGTTCAAAAGCTCCTAAATTTTGTGATCATATGATTTTCCATCATGCGCCTTGTCATTCGTCACTTGTGTGGTGTTATCTTTGCAGTCGGCCAGTCAAAATATTTTGGAACCTCCATACCTATTGATGGTTATGGCTCAATGGTTCAAAAATTTCCTAACAACCAAATGTAAAGGGATTTCCTAGCTTCCAAGGTGTAGTCATTTCGAGGTACTAGCAAGTAGGGTGCATCAATGTTTGATGAGGTGGAAAAATATAAGAAAATATATTAGCATAGTTTTAAAAAAGAATGAGGGTACTTCAACCATCAAAATTAAATGAATTTAGGGCTCCTCTTTAAAAAGGGTGGTATCATTTTGTAAGACTCATTTTGCCTTGATGAGCTAGCAGAGTGAAGTTTCTATTTTCACAACAAAGGAAAAATGTGTGGGCGCACACACAAATAGGTCAGGCTAAGGGTTTACATGTTTTTTCTCATCTTTTCGAATTGGAAGTAACACATTTTTAGGAGTTAGTTGGTGTGGTAAATTGGCAAGTTCCTCATGAATCTACTTTGTGAAATTCTGAAGTATAGCCATCCTTTTCCAACCAGAATTATAGAACCCTTGATAAATTTTCTTTCATACCACCAATTATGAACCCTAGACTTCTCAATGTCACCTAGTATAGAGAATAGTCTAGATGATGTCTCGGGTAGAGACTTAGGTGATGTGAGTATTCATGGAATTATCAGGATAATAAGAGAAGAGTTTACCTCTCCCATTGCCTATAAAATTGTAGAGGTGTCATAGTAAATTATTCTATAAAAATAATCTCACAATAGTTGGAAGATTTCATAACATATATAATCCAGTACACAATGATCTCTATGCCAATAGATTAATACCACTATTGAAGTGGCCTTTTACAATAACATAATGGTTGATTGATTGATTGGTTGATTGGAATTTCTTCTACGACAAAAAAACTTCATATCATCTCCTCCTTAAACTTAAAAATCTCATATCATCTCCTCTTCATACTAAAAACTTTTATATTATCTCCTCTTCTTCTTCTTCTTTTAACACCTTATTCTAACTAGAAATTAGCATATCATCTCATAGAATTATTTCTATAAGTAAAAATTCTCATAAGATTTCCTTAAGAATAATTGTATTCTTCTTCAAACACTCCCATTTGATTAAAAAATCTTTGTATCGTCTCTTCTAGATCAATCATTGTCCTTAAACACCTCAATTTAAAAATCCTCATTGTATCCTCATATCATCTCCTCTAAGATAATCCTCTTCCTATTCAAATACTTTCTTATTGACTAAAAAATCCTTCATCTCTTAAAATTACTTTATAAAAAAAAATCTTCATATTAATCTCATCTTCAAATGTTTCATTCAACTAAAAAAAATATCTTATCATGTTCTTTGAGACAATCATTGTTTTCTTTAAATACCTTCCAAAAACAATGTCTTTATATGAATCTTCATGTCATCTATTCTAGAATAATTATTCTTTTCTTCAAATTCATTCTTCCTTGGAAGCATCTACTTGGTTTCAAATAAACTTAACATGAAATTTTAGAGTAGCTACCAAGAAGCGATTAAGATGTATATGTCTTACGAATTACATTATTCTCTAAGCATGAATTGCACTCTTCAAACTTCATTCATCTAGACAATCTGCATACCATATCTTCTCAACAATCCTCTTCTTTAAACACCTTAATGTGACTAAAAATTATCATATCGTTTCTTAGAATTATTTCTAGAGAGAAAAATTCCCAAGACAATTTTCTTCTTCTTCAAACACACTCATTTCATTGAAAAATCTTCATATCATCTCTTCTAAGTCAACCATTTTCCTTAAACACCTCAATCTAAAAATGTTCACCATTTTCTTCTTCGAACAATTTTATTTGAGTAAAAAAAATCCTTCATCTCCTAAAATTCCTTTGGGATAAAAAATCTTCATATTATCTCATTGTGGCATGTTTTAATCAACTGAAAAATATCAAATCTCCTTTAAGACAATCCTCCTCTTCTTTAAATGCTTTCATTTTTAAAAAAACCTCCATATCAATCATCACGTTATCTCCTCTTCTTCAAATTCCTTCATCCATTTAAGATGTCTAGGAAAAAAGATTAGGTAGTTGAGCACGTTCCAATAACTGTGATAGCACTTGTTAATAAAATGTCCAATATTTTTGACAATATTGCACCAATAGTTGTGACTTTAAAGTTTTTATTATTGAGGATGACTACCCATAATTGAATGAAATGTATTCCTTAGATCTAAAGAGCAACAAATCATTTTACACCACATCAACGCACCAATAAAACATGACTTAGTGCACAAGTAGGCTTTACCACGAAAGATTTCCAAAAGCGCAAAATTAGGGTGCTCAACTACTAGATCCTCTTCCATATTTAATTTTCTAACTAAATGTGATTAAGATGTATATGCCTTGCGAATTAAATAATTCCCTAAGCATGAATTGCACTCTTCATTCCTTCACGGAGGGATAATGATAATCATGTAATACAAATTGCTACTTTTAATCCCATTTATGTTCCCAATGTAGAACTGGGAAGGCCGCGTATTGGCCAAACTTCAATTTGTACTGTCAAGTGGGAACTGGCAAGAGCCAAAACTTGGCCAAACTTGGCCCAGTTCCATGTGTTGCAATGATAATCTTTAACACCAATAATGATCGCCATGAGGATAATCTCATTGTTAAGCTGCACTAAAGACTTTTATATTTAAAAAAGAATGAGCGAAAGTGTGCCTCTTAAGGCTATTCATCATTCTCGCATTTAAAATTCACGAAACTATTTTATAATTTTAAAAAAACGAGAAATTTGGTGGGGTCTATGAATCATGACAGATTTGAGCGCTCGATACCATGGCAAATGGGTGCGACAGATCATTATCGATGTTGATTGTTTGCCATCCCTTGACAACAAATTTTGTGTGATTGTATAATTTTTCTATTTGGTAAAGTTTAATGGGGACAACTCATATCACTATTCCTTAGTAGAAATTTGAAATCTCTTGAAGAAGATTTCAACCACCAACAACAGCAAAGAAATAAGTTGAATTCTTTTCTTGATCGCAGCAAGAAATTCAGTGAAGATGGCATTCTCTGGAACACAGCAGAAGTGCAAAGCATGCGAGAAGACAGTATACCTGGTGGATCAGCTCACAGCAGACGGTTCAGTCTTTCACAAGGCCTGCTTTCGCTGCTATCACTGCAAGGGGACCTTAAAGGTACATTTCATTTTAGCTAGCGCTTATATGTTATCAAGACATCAAATGCATCAATATGAATTTCATGTTGCTTCTGATTGTTGAGGGGTACTCTGTTATTCCTCTGCTCATGGTGTGTTTAGAGCTTTTGCATTGATTGTTAAAACTCGCTTCTGGTCATGTCTTAGTAAAAACAATGGAGGGCTATGTATGAGATGGCTTAGGGTAGACAATAATATTGAGTGCTACTAAGATTTCTCGTTGCTTTTCATTTGATTGTGTTTGTTTTTTTTCATCGACATTTTGGATCACACTGCTGATCCATGGTCAGGATGTTAGAGAGCTCAAGGAGTAGAAAAATGGATTGATTGACTCTAACAAAATGTAGATGCAAAAAAGATAAAACACGATCAAATTCAGAAAAGTAACAAGAATCATTATCGATTGTGGAAAACTGATATCTTTAATGCTACTAAGATTGTTTTAGATAAAGTGGTGCGGGCAGGTATTTTAGTCCTTACTTCTAGGGAACCTTAAAGGTACTGTTTTGACACCCTCTGCAACAAAATGGATTGGGTTTGCAATCTCCTCAGATTGCTGGAGGGTGCTCTGTTTTTCCACTTTTCCTATATGGATCAAACTGTCTACTGTTGTATTTATTCTGAATGCTTTGATTGCATTGATCCAACATTTTCTAGGAAAATTTATCGAAGATCCAAATTATGGAATAGATGATCAGACAATACCCTTTAATATTATTAACATTGTTCCAGCTCAAAAACATTTCTTCGCATTTCGGCCGATTCCTACTGAGTTCTTCCCACCTTCCCAATCAAATGACAATGGCTGTTGCCACTATGAAACAAAGCCTTCAGAAGTACGGAAATGAGATCATTTGTAATGTCCTCTGTGGCAAATTGGTCTACAAGGCCTTTGAAATATATCTAGAATTTTAAGATGATTATTTGCTCCAGCTTTAAATTGATTTTGCCAAACTTTCTTTGATTATCTTGATTTGAGATTTCATGCACTCAATTGTGACTGCAAAGTACTAGAGTCAGGTTTTTGTGGGTCTGTGCTTCTGGATAGACCATTCACCTAGAAGACTTGATTCGCTATATTTGATTTTGCCAGATAAATGATTGTCTTTGATGTTCTTTTCTTCTTCCTTCCTTTTCGAGTAATGGGTTCCATGCATGCCTATCTTGATTTAGACGATGTTTGCAAATTACATCTACCAATCTGCTACACGTATGAGCTTCCACAGATTAAGATTGTGTTGGCTCAGTACGTAGGGTTTCTTGGCATTTGGATTGAGTCCTATTGGTTGCAATCCATTCACCTTCAGTGCCAATGGTGGATGATGAATAGACTCCATTGGAAGCAGCATCCATCGGTGAGAAATATCACATTTAGGTTTATGTGTGTCTGTTCTAGTGGGTAGCCTTCTCACTAGGGGCCCTGGTTCACCCTATGTTTAATTTTTCTGGATATACAACATTTTTGTTGCTTTCTCCTTTCTTTTTGATTTTATAGGTTTCATGCATGTCTATTTTGATGGAGTGAACCCAAATGGTGTTTATTTGTATATGACATATGTGCTCATTGCATGTTAAGTGGACCCAAATTTTAACTTAACTCTAGATAATTCTTTAGCATTAGTGTTTACAATATATTTTCATCTTGTGTTTGTGAAATTATGTTTAAATCAGCACAGAATTGCCAGATATTTCTCCACCTCAATCTGGATACACATATCCACATATTTGATATTCAATGCGGACAGAATACTCCCCGTTCCAGCATGAATACCATATCCAGACATATCCAAAAATGAGCCTATATTTAAACTGTACCTGATACACTTGGGACATGGCACCATACTGTTTGGTGCTGTGTCCAATTTAGGATTTATGCATAGCATTCAAAATTTGAAAAAGTTGTAGACACAGACATACTTATATATATTTAAATCTCTAAAAGACACAGACATAACATAACTAAATACAAACAAATATTTTGAAGTTATGTACCACACCTTTAGATATATAAACAATTGAATGTATGTATAGTTCTATAATTATTGTATCTAGCTGTATTGTGGTATCTTGAAAATTTGTCATATCAATATCTGATACCATATACAGATCCAGTAGCACATCTGATTCCATGCAACTCTGCATCAGCATTTACACATGATGTAGCTTCCAATTCCAGAGATAGATGCCCCCTATGCACGAATCTTTGGCACAGCCAGGAGCTTTGTTGATCATGATTAAAGCAGTTCTTGTTTTTGCTGATTCTTGAAAGGTCAAAAATGTAGAAGAAATTATAAATTAAAATATAAACGCTAGCATTTTTCATATAGAGACAAAATTTCTTTTTCTTGACACTTCCCACTTGTTTCTGAGCTTATATATAGATGGCTATTTGGCTGAGAGCATTTTAGTTTGATTTTTCTATGCTTTATGTTTTGTTGCCTGTAAGTGTCACATATCCTAGCTTTATACATGGTTTTTTAAATTCTATGTTCTCTTAATGCATGTTTTAAATGAATCTGTACCATCATCCATGCCCTTGCAACTTTGATCCTCCCTCCATTGAACTACATGCCTATATATATTCATTACGTGTTAATCCTTACCTTTATCCTGATACTGATTCATATACAATGCTGTCTCAGCTCAGCAACTATTCTTCTTTTGGAGGTGTCTTGTATTGCAAGCCTCACTTTGATCAGCTCTTTAAGACAACTGGAAGTCTAGACAAAAGTTTTGAAGGTACGTAAAAGTTTCTCATTTTTTTATTAATGAAGAAAAGCTCATAAAAGTTTTAATCAAGCCAAATGCGTTTGTGTTAAATCTTTCTGATGCATACTTGCAGTTATATGTCCTTGTACCTATCCTGATAAGAATATTTGTTCTTGATCTAACCATTCTTTTCATTATTCCTAGGAACTCCAAAAGCTGTGAAAAATGACAAGTTGAATGATGGTGAGGTATGGTATTCCTCTATTACTCTTGGAAAACTACCAAACCTCCAATATTGTCATAAATCTTAGCATCTGATCATGTAGATTTCAATGTATATCACATTCTAGTCAACTTCAAACAAGATGTTATAGTTCAGGACTATTTGTAATTTGTCTCTCAGGATAACCGGTTTTACAATAATTTCTGGAGTTATAGAAACTAAGACAAGCTTGCTGATATAACCATGAATCCAACTTTTTTCTTTTAATGTGAATAAGGACACAATATTATTTCATTTATCAGGCTTAATCGTTCATAGCTTCATACAAAGGGTAGAAACTATATGTTCATGAAGAAGGGATTCTTTTTTCATCATTGTAACTGCAATTTGCAAAAATATGAAGCTTACAAATGCATCTTTGTGATTAGATTTAAAATCTGTAAAGCATTCATGTAATCTGAGAATCTATCAGCAGCAAAGAATAATTTAAATAGCCTCCTCATCAACAGATTTGCTTGATTAACAAATTGATCCTTGATGCTAATTAGTTATTTCTCTCTCATGTTTCCTGATTATTTATTCAATGTGTAGATTAAGTCCCCCAACAAAGTCTCAACCATGTTTTCTGGGACACAAGAGAAATGTCTTGCTTGTGGGAAGACAGCTTATCCTCTTGAGAAGGTAATATTGAGCCCTTTTTCCTTTGTTTTCCCTAGGGCACAATTCTGCCTGGGATTGTTTGAAAAATGGTGAAGAATGCTCAAACTTGTCTATTCAGAGCTAGAGGAAATCCCATTGATCCTCTAATATGTTATTATATTCTAATATTCTAAAGATATGGTGGAAAATGTTTGAGACTAAAATATACAGATGGGATTAAGCAGGGCCTGACTGGACATGCATTTTTTATTATTATTTCAGGTTTCTGTAGAAGGGATGGCATACCATAAAGTGTGTTTTAAATGCACACATGGAGGTTGTGTTATCAGTCCTTCAAATTATATTGCACTTGAGGGAAGGCTTTATTGCAAGGTCCACCATAATCAGCTCTTTAAAGAGAAAGGCAATTATAGTCAGCTTATCAAGACTCCTCCTGTCAAAGGCACATCAGAGAATTCAGTGCAGGAGTGATCTGAAACTGAATGTTTTATCGGATTATCTTTGGGAGAGTGGTCCTTATTTGCTTGTTTGTAATTTAACATACAATATCACATGATTGGTGGGGCATTTATCTCTTGTTTTGGGGATTTAATGGTGCTGCATTGGTGTTTCCAACGTGCCATATTGATAGGAACATTTGAATGTATCAGAGTAAGGTGTTAGTTGAGAAGCATATGGTGTGTTGACTTTATGCCCAGAGAATGCTGCTGTTGATGTTAAGCAGCTAGTTATGATTATGAGTAAGCATATCTTCTTTTTCATGTATAAGGCAGGCAGTTTGTTTAGTATGAACTTGTTAAGACTGCATGAAAGACTTCTTGCAGAACAGAGTTGATCACTCGGGATCTTATTGCATCTTTTAAAACCTCTTACAATTCTTTTTGTGAGTTGAGCTTAACCTTAGAGAAGGCATTCAGATTTGTCTATAGTTTGCTGCCATGTTATCCTTGAGTGTTTATATCTTTGTTGTTGCCATCAGGTTTTGCAAGAAAAATGTCAACTTCTTTGTTTGCTAAGTTTTTCATCTTGGAAGGTATGAAATATGGTTTGGAATTCTCTATACTTAGAAATATTATTTTCAGCTCTAGAATAAGTGGTAGGCAAAAAAATGGAGTTATCATGAGAGCTATTTCGTTTTAGTCACTTGTTAATTGCATTGGAACTTGGAAATTTCCTTGTTCCATTAGTACCAGCAGAGTCATAATCTAATTTGTCATGCTTTATTTTATGTTGGTAGATTTTGTCTCCAAATGGCAGGGAAATTAACATGCGGCATAATCATCAGATATTTTCAAGAAACGACTGTCTTTCACTTCATGACTTTACCTTAGTGCTGTTATTCATGAAATTGCCTGCTGCAGCAAGTGATTGTATCTTTTACACATTTCCTTGGGAATCACAGACTGGTTGGGATTAGATATTTTTGCTGTATACTTTAATTCCTTCATATTGTTGAGACAATGAAGTTCTAAAGAATCTTATATTATTTTTACAAGTTCACAATTTCTCATAGAACATATGGTTATTTCATGAAGGTTTGTGTCTATGAAAGTTTTTTGTTTTTATCTTTGCTACCTTGTTTGGAGTTGCTTCTCTACTTTGTAAGCTTCTGCCTCTGCATTTCATTACAAAAGTACAGCTGATACATTTTTATAATCCAAAACTTACAACTAGGGATTCAGACCAATCCATAGGTTTACAGGTTAGATTATCAATGCTTACATATAATGGCAAGAGACTATAGAAGGGAAGCTAGGTGTTATTCTAGACATTGAAAGGTATTGCTGGGAACACAAGTCATTTTGCATTAGTTATCCTTTGTAAACTTGATGTTTGCAGTGTTTCTATATGACTCTAATGTACTGTCCTCTTGTCTAATTATTTCTGAATTGTAATGTCTCCCTTAGTCAAGTTTTGCATACATGTCCTCCCTCTTTATACCCAGTGTGCTTATCAAGTTTGAATGTTAAAGGTCCCAAAAGTTTCATAAGTGTGGAGGCATATTCAATTTTCTATGTTTGTGCAATTTGTCAGAGTTTCAGAGTTTCTCTTATTTTTACGTCTTTTCTCCAAACTCCACCTTTTCTTTTGTTCCTGTCAAAATATCGAACTTTCCCATCCAGGTATACTTTTCAATCTATTCCCCACTCTTTCCCTTACCTTTGTCAGAGCATCACATTTCTCTTTATCAGCATGCCTTTTGCAAAAACCCTGACTCCTTGATCTTTACACTAAATTACCTATTGGACTCAAAGTTTCAACTTTTCCCTTACTTGAGTACCTTTTCCTTGTTACCCACAAACTCTACTCACGAACACTTGACACTATGTTATCCAATTAGAAACATGAAATTTTCACAGTCCTTCAAGTTCTAGCTATTATTTTATTCTGGATTTGACTATGTAGAATTTTTATGTCCAACGTTTCAGAGCAAACTCTGTGATCCATCATCAGGGATGAAAACATTTCTCTCTACTCATGCTTTCATTCCTTTCTCATGGATCATAGAGTTTGATCCAAAACGTTGGACATAACAAATCTACAGAATCCAGAATAAAACAATAATTAGAACTATGTTATCCAATCGCAATTGCAAGTTCAGATATGTCTCTGTTTAGGTTCCTAGTATGTCATACCCACAACCCTAGCACAATTCACTGACACCGACCTCCCTGTACAACAAAAATCGTCATTAATGATTTGATGCAGCCTTACAACTTCCCAATTCGATCCTCCCATCCAGATTACATTATTTAATTTTAAGGGCAGAGGTTCACATGTAATTGTGGTGTTGGAGGATGAAGATAACCATGCCTTCATTAATGAAGTGGTTGCATCACAGTTCCAAATGGTCCTCACATAATATAAACCATTATTCCTGGCAAAATATTGGATGCAAATTTATTGATATTATGAGTGAAAACAATCGTTCTAGGATTGATTCTACACAAAAATTCTGGTCAAAAATTGTTCCAAGCATTTGTGTTCAAGCAATAAAATCTGAGGACAAACTCTTGGACTTTCTAGAGATCAGAGGATGAAAACTCTTTAATTTCAAGAGTCCAAGGATGAAACCTCTTTGGCCCTCTAGAACAATTTCATCTAGAAGTTGTTAATGAGTTTTAGAGTGACAGATTCAGCTGCCTCAAGTAATGTAGTTTCAGTGTCTTTGTTGCTATTACAGCTGTTGTTCCTATGGTTGCTACAACATATTTTGATGTAGTTTGGACTTCACTAAAGGATAAGAAAAGTTCTGGAATTCATCTTTCTTTGTTGGTTCCATTTGTTAAGACTCGGTTGTCAATGTGGTGTGTAAATGTGAAGAAAAATGTTGGATTTGCAAGTTCTGCTTTGCTTAATCGAAAAAATATCAGCTAAAATTATTAGTGGGGTTATTACATCTAAACACATCACCTCTTCAGAGATTTGTTCCCTAGTGAGCTGTTGCAGAGTTATAACCACTTTCAGACAATGGACGCTGCTAAGTTCCAAACAGAAAGTACCATTGACTAAATTTGAAAAAATGGAAAACACAATAGTTTTTTGTGAAATTTTTAGCATCTGTTCTTAATGATCTCCACATTTTGTAATAGAAAACACAAAAAACTAACAAAAAAATCACCGTGATTTTGCAAATCTGAAAAAAAGTTTTGACTTGTTTTTTTGTCTTTGGTACATTCTGTCAAGAGCTTAGCCTACACCTGACACAATGTTCTCCATTTATATTTTGCTTTCTCACAATTTCTCACTCGTAATTAATTCCTTTTGCTTCTTTAGTTTGTATACTCAAGTTCATAGATTTAACATTAGATTGATTTTGAAGCCACTCTAGACTATATGCATCACTTGGCCATTTTTAAAGTTCCTTCTAAGGTAAGATTACATTTGTTAATCAGTTTAGTTTATTATCACATAGAATTAAATAAATAAGTAAATGGTCTATATAAATTCATTTTTTTCTTTTTTAAAATTACACATTTCAATGCATTAGATAAATGTCAAATTATAATAAATATTTGAATAACAAGTTTACTATTGCATATGTCATAGAGTTTGACATATGCAAAGTGAACGTCATATCTACTTCTAATAAAATAGACTTAGTGTAAAGTCAACTATAAAAATATCTATTAAATCATCAAACTTATAATAAAATGTGTGTGGACTTAATTAATATATTAATATTAATAAATTTTATATTTCTTATTTATATTTAAATATCTAACGTATATACTTGATAAATAGATATCAACATGTTTTTATTTTAATCATTTTAATAATATTAACTTTTCATAATGTGCTTAAATCGCTATTTAGACAATTATTTGTATAGAATTTTAAGCTTTTATCTTTCTTTTCAAATATTGCTAAAGTCTTTTATTATGACTTTATTTTTTGTCTTCAAGAATTTCTCCAAAACTAATTGTAGACACCTAAAAATTCTTTAGAAAATAAATTATTTTTATTTTCTGAAAAATTTATGATGACATCATTATTTGTTAATTAATTATTTATTTAATTTATTTATTTATTTTTATGTCATTAAATCATTTTAACTTAATTAAAAATATTTAATTAAAGAATCTCTCCCAAAAATGTTTAAATCTTATTTAAACATTATCTCCTTATTTATTAATTATTTAATTAATAAATTGGCCAAAAATTTTAAAATAAATAATTTATTTATTTTTTGCTCAAAACTTGGCTAATTTCCTTAAGACCACTAACCTCTTCTAGAATCTTCTAATCTTTCTTTAATTTCGATTAAAGACTAATCTCATCATTCTTTAACCCTAATCCCAACTCAAGAATATTTAATTAAGATTAAATATTAATCTTAATTCTAATCCCCCCCTTAATCCTGTCGCATTCCCTAACCAAGGTTAGCAAACTCTTAAGCTTAACCCAAAGTCAACAAATTTTTAGAGACTTCTCTTACATGCATTAAATGCATTTAAAGCCTCTTTATCTCTCTTACATGCATTTATGATACATTTAAGAAGCCCCTCACCCCTTTCTTACACCCTTTGACCTTAGGCACATTTCCCAAATTGTGCACATCCCTCCCATCTTTCAACCCAATGCCCTTGTGACACTTGTCACAAGGAGGTGGCCCTGAACTAGCACAATCCATGTGCTCCCCTTTGAATGAATCTTGGCCTCTCTTAAGGATTTTGATCTTGGCCACTCATTCTCCCTTCCCCAATCTTATAAATGCTCCTCATTTCCAAGAGCAAAACATTCATTCACCTTTCATTTTAAGCATTGTTATCATGCTCATTTAGCTCTAGACTTAGCATAATCATCCTAATTTAGCTTACTTTCAAGCATTTTAGCTCATCCTAATATGGCAATAATGGATTAACATAGTTCATTTCATTGTTTTGCATAGCATATCTTCAATATCACATCTCTATTTGGTTAATAACAATCTTAGCATAAGCATCATATAGCTCAAATCTTCATTAAAGCATCATATTTGAGTTCTTGAAGCCTTAGGGGCAATTTTGGGTATTCTACCCATTATTGTGTCATTTTTGGGGTTTTCATGAGTCTCAAATCATTTTAGAAAGCATTAGAGTATGCTCCAAGTGCTTAGAGAGCACACCCACATCCCCTTAAATAAGAGCAAATCAAACAGTGCTTGGGTGCACCTGTTTAAGCTCAATTTGAGGTGGCTTAGTTTAGAGTTTTCTTGTTTTGGATTGATTTCATGCTAGACTAAAATCTAATCCTTGTTTGGTTTAAGTCTTTCAAAATAGGTATCCTCAAAAGTCTTGTCCACATTCTGGCACAAACTCTTATTCCTCTAAATTCTAGCTTTGGGCATCTTATTTTCTTATCTTTGATGTCATGCCACTTGCGGCATCGCATCAAAGAGAGGCAAAATGTAGACACCTAAAAATTCTTTAGAAAATAAATTATTTTTATTTTCTGAAAAATCTCTGATGACATCATCATTTGTTAATTAATTATTTATTTCATTTATTTAATTTATTTATTTATTTTTATGTCATTAAATCCCTTTACCTTAATTAAAAATATTTAATTAAAGAATCCCTTTCAAAAATGTTTAAATCTTATTTAAACATTATCTCCTTATTTATTAATTATTTAATTAATAAATTGACCAAAAATCTCAAAATAAATTTTATTTTTTTTTTTTGCCCAAAACTTGGCCAATTTCCTTAAGACCACTAACCTCTTCTAGAATATTCTAATATTTCTTTAATTTTGATTAAAGACTAATCTCATCATTCCTTAACTCTAATCTCAACTCAAGAATATTTAATTAAGATTAAATATTAATCCTAATCCTAATCCCCCCCCTAATCCTATCACAATCCCTAACCAAGGTTAGCAAACTCATAAGCTTAACCCAAAGTCAACAAATTTATAGAGACTTCTCTTACATGTATTAAATGCATTTAAAGCCTCCTTATCCCTCTTACATGTATTTATGATACATTTAAGAAGCCCCTCACCCATTTCTTACACCCTTTGACCTTAAGCACATTTTCCAAATTGTGCACATCCCTCCCATCTTTCAACCCAATGCCCTTGTGACACTTGTCACAAGGAGGTGGCCTTGAACTAGCACAATCCATGTGCTCCTCTTTGAATGAATCTTGGCCTCTCTTAAGGATTTTGATCCTGGCCACTCATTCTTCCTACCCAAGCCCTTAGAAAATCCTATAAATGCTCCCTCTTTCAAGAGTAATTCATTAGCTTAGCTTTTATTCTCATGCATTGTTATCATACCTTTTTACTTCTAGCTTTAGCATAATCAATCATAATTTAGCTTACTCTCAAGCATTTTAGCTCATCTTAATATAGCTTTAATGGATTAACCTAGTTTCTTTCATTGTTTTGCATAGCATATCATCAAAATCACATCTCTATTTGGTTAAAAATAATCTTAGCATAAGCATCATGTAGCTTAATCTTCATTTCAACATCATTTGGATCTTTGAGGCCTTAGGGGCAAATCAGGTGTTCTATACCTATTTTATGTCATTTATGAGGTTTTCATAGATCTCAATCCGTCCTAAAATGCATAAGGAACATGCTCCATGCAAATAAAGAGCACACCCACATCCCCTTAAGCAAGAGCAAATCAAACAATGCTTGGGTGCACCTGTTTAAGCTCAATCTGTGGTGGCTTAGCTTAGAGTTTCTTTGTTTTGGATTGATTTCATGCTAGATTAAAATCTAAATCTTTGTTTGGTTTAAGTCTTTCAAAACAAGTATCCTCAAAAGCCTTGCTCATATTCTGGCACACCCGGTGGGACTCAAAACCATAATCACTTGATTAGATCATACTTTGTATTCTCATATTTGCAGGAAACAAATGAAATGTCGCCTACAAACAGTTTGATCATGCCTACATGCAGTTTGATGACGCCTACAAGCTCTGTATCGACGCTTATTTTCTGAAAGATTTCCGCCATCGATAACTTCTATTCTGTCTCAAACTTCTTTTCTGTCACCTGTAGCAGAAGTAATCACGCCTGTAAATAAACTTTTCACGCCTCTGCATACAGAAGTCTCGCCTGTAATCATTCCATTATCGCATTCCATATTTCATTTATCATGTTACATATTTCATTTATGGCCTATAATCATTTCGCTGCCGCCTATAATAATTTAGCTACCGCTATCCATGTTTCATTGTCGCCTGCTACAAATTTCTCCATCGCCTATGTACATTTACCTGTCGCCTGAAACATTTAAATGTCGCCTATCAACATTTAAATGTTGCTTGAGAGTTTTTTGGTGTCGCTTGTGCATTTTCGAGTGTCGCGTATTTGCTGGACAGTGTCACTTTTATTTTTTCTGTCTTAATTTGCTCTCGGATTGGGACTGGATTCATTTTTCCTATTGCAAGCAAAAGTCAAAACAAATCTTGAATGAAACTAATGAAAAATGAACTTAAGTCCTAAGCGTCATTATCATTTTGAAAATCAAACACAATCTTGAATGATCTAAATTGGAAAGAACAAGCATCTCTATTCCTTCTTCTTTAAATTTCAGTTCAAACAAACTCAATCTTGAATGATCTAAAGATAAAACAAAACTCTTTTCAAAGTTCTAAATCACCACGCCAATCTTAATCTTGAATGATCAAAGAAAGAACTTGCAATCGCTCAAATCGCTTACTTTTTGGAGAAAGAACAACTCAAAATCTAAAACACTTGTGTCTTCAATTTCAAAGTTCAAATCATACTTAATTCAATTTGGAAAAGTAAGAACTTGTTTGATGGGCGTCTAGGAGTTTTCAATTTTTGCAAAATCCTTGTTAAAAGTAAGCAACGTAGAACATTTGAACTTGGACAAGTTCACTTGTTTTACTTTTAGCGAGGCCTGTCCAGGGAGAAAAGCATTTCCTCTTCGAAGAATGACCTCAAACCAGTATCCCCCCCGGCTGGTATATAAATAAAGTGAAGGCAAAAAGTACTCACTTATATCTCATAATCCACAGGCGTTTTGTGCCAAATGCAAATGTTTAGGGATGGTAAATATTCCTCCCCCGGCGTTGTTGGCTAGGCTCTTAAGTGAGTCACAGGCGGTCAGCATAACCGGGTATGGAGACTCCACGGAACTATTAAAAACTTGATAAAATAGAGGCTACCCTATCTACATCTGAAAGTATCAAAATCCTTGTGCAAGGACCAATTCCAAGGGGTTTACTGGGTCACCTCAAGATTACTCACCATTTGTATCCCCTTCTAGGGGGTACCAAGCTGTGGGCAAGCAATTTTGATACTCACCTTCTTTAGGTAGATCTGTTTGAAGTGCTTGACAGTCAATACTCTGTGAAAACATTGTTGAAACATACACTTTCAAAGCTTTATTAGAGTCAGTTATCCTGTTTGTATCCCGCAAGGTTGCTTTGTCCCTTGTGGAGATTGCTTTTCCAAAAGTCTTGTTTATCTATCCTTTGCCATTGGAAAACATTGAATCAACCTACCAACTTGGTACTCAAAAAGTCTTGCAGAAATTAGATATCCAAAAAGTCTTTTTCTCTCAAACCAACTATCAAGAATTTCCCCAAAGTTATGCCAAATTTGATCAAACATCTGAAAGCTAAGTTGCCCAAATCCAAAGATTATCAAGAGAAAAAAGTTGTAGAAAGAAACCTTAAGAGCCATCAATCCTCTATCCAAGCAACCCAAGCAAAAGAAAAATATCAAGAAAGGCTTGATAATATTAGCTATAATGCAAGAGTCAAACAGTTTGCCTACCGATTATGAGTAAACCGTCGCTACGTCAACCTTGAAAGAGAAGATTAGCTAGATCCTTTGCATGTCCCATTCTACCTTCGGATCTCAAAATACTATCTCGGCAGTCCTTCATCCTAGTCTCATCCTAGTTTCATCCCCGCATCATCACCAAACCTTAGTTGCATTCTAGAAACCTTCTTAGTTGCATACACCATCATCTTCCTAGCAGCATCATAGATCATCCATCCCGGTTGCATTTACATCATCCTTTTAGAAAGAGCATTGTTCCATCATCCTTCACCATCTTTCCATCAACAATCTGCAATCAAAATCCCATATCCTTGATCCAAATCTAGCATCCATCATCCAAATCAAAGTCCACCATCCTTTGCACCAAAATCCAAAGATCCAAATCCATAAGCACTTAGTGTTCAAAACATTTGAGTTGTTTCCATCCCTTATCCTAAATCAAATATCATCCCCTTTTTGACAGAGCATTGTCTAAAGGAAATCCAACTTGTCCTTGCATAGCCTCATCATCTCGAGCAAGAGATTGGCTTGTATTGATAAGAATCCAATTGACCGAAGATCATCAGTCTATCCTAGGTTGACCAAATCCTATCACTGATCCTCCATCGGGAAAAATAGCAGCTCATTGTTGACACTTAGTAATCTTCCACCAGCATCCCACCAATCCTCCACCCAATCTTGACCCAAATCAGAGCATCCCACCAAGCCTCCATCATCACCAAGCTTTTTTACCAATCTGTCACCATCTTCCATCAAATCTTC
Organism: Chamaecyparis obtusa; assembly: GCA_027943335.1. Classification (NCBI taxonomy): domain Eukaryota; kingdom Viridiplantae; phylum Streptophyta; class Pinopsida; order Cupressales; family Cupressaceae; genus Chamaecyparis; species Chamaecyparis obtusa. The sequence continues at coordinate 633,561 of BSBK01000035.1, read as the reverse complement.
CGCCATCTTTGATTCATATCCAAGCATCCCACCAATCCTTGCATTGCATTCTAGAAATTTCATCATCCTTAGAAGTTCTTTAAGCTTGCATCCATAATTCTTTAGTCTTTAGGAAATATCTTGCATCCATCTAGCATCTGCATCTCCATGCCTATCGAGACAAGATCCAGATCTAGAAAAAGAAGGAACATGAATCATTATCCCATCACCAGTTCATCTGATCCCAACATTTTTACCAGCGCAATGATAGCCTATGATCTCCAAATACAAACTGGAAATACATGGGATGATCCCAATATCCCTTCGGCTCCTCTGGCAATAGAAACATTTGTGAATCATCCAAAGAATCCACTAGTAGTTAATGCACTCATGGCCCAAAACCAACAAAGCATGTTCACTAACTTTGCACAAGTGCATACTTCCATTCTGCCATATCTCCATCCTCGCATTCCCATAAGTACTATCCAAATCCCAGCACAAGTATACTCTTCATTCATCCAACCATTCCCTGATCCAACCTTGCAAACATCCCAAGAAACCTCTACCATTCCCCTTCTTTTGCAAGGAAGCTTCGCTAGTCCCGTAACACAAGCTATAACACCATCTGCTCCATTCCCTATCACAGGTACTTCATCATCCGCTATGGCTGCCCAAGCTCTTGCACAAATCCAATGCTTGTCCCAGAATCAACTCCCACCTCTTACACAAACTTTTACGCAAGAAGTTCTGCCACCTTCCATAGGCCAAGCAGCACCTTTTACTCCGGGAGGGATGCAATCATCCTTCCCCTTCACTTCACAAGCTTCCACATCCACACCTTTTGTGCCAAGAGGGACGCAATCATCTTTTCCTTTCAATCCCCAAGCTTCAGCATCCACACCATCATTTCAGGGGTCAACACAATCGTTTCCCTCTTTCACCCAGCAAACCTCTACATCATCTACTCCGGGGGTAGTGCAATCATTCCCCTTTCAAAATCAGCAAACTTCCACATCACCTTTTTCATGGGGAACACAAGCGTCCTCTTCATTCTCCCCCCAGCAAACATCTACCTAGGCACAAGCCCAGCAAAATTCCTTCACCACAGGAATGCCTTCCATGGGTTTTTCCAATCCACCATTCATATCCCAAACTCCCATTACATCTACCTTCCAGGCATTCGCTATAGCACAATTCCCACCTCACACTGGTTCTCATTGGGGTCTCACTCAAGAAGACATGAAAGCCTTTGGAATACCAACTCACTCTCCTACATACATGTTTGCAAACCAGCAAGCCACCTTCTCACAAGCAGCACAACAGCAACCATCTCAACCTCCACCAGCTTCATCCTTCACAAGCTATCCATTCCCAACACCCAATTCTTTTCAGCAAATTCCTCCACCTCAGCAGCAAAGTTCCTCCCATTTCGCAAGTTATCTTTCCCAGCCACCCTTTGCTCCAAGCTTCCCTACATTAGTTCCACCCTTAAGCAATGCGGGAATGCACCCGACCTATATCGGTCAACCACAAAGCCAAGATCAGCAAGGACCATCTTATCAACAAGCTGCATCATTCCACCAACCACCCTCGCAGCAACCATACTTCCAGTCACAGCAATAAACCCCCATCATTCCCCAATAGCAACAAGTTTCCTCCTATCAGTCACAGCAACAAGTCCCCGTCATCCCACAACACCAGCAAGCAGTCTCGTATCCTCCACCGCAATATCCCCCTGTGTTGCATCAACAATATCCCCAGTAAACATTGCTCCAAAATCCCCTCCAATCCACCTATCTTGCTGGATCATCTCCATATCCCACTCCACAATACCCATCTCAAATAGGAGCACCCACTCAAACACTGATCAATGTCGAGTGGGAAGCCATGAAGAATGCTCTTAAGGAGCTTCAAACCGGTACCAATAGCAAAACCTACAAGTTTGAGGAGGTGTGTCCTTATCCGTCTGACTGATCCATTGCCGCTATACCTTTCCCCAAGCACTTTGAGACACCTAAATTTGATAAATATCGGGGGAAAAGAGATCCAATCAACCATATTAAAGAATTCTATATGGCGTGCCAAGAAGTGGCTTATAGTGATAACTATCTCTTACGACTATTCCCCAAAAGCTTGGGAGGAACTACTGTTGAATGGTTCTAAAAAATACCATGTGGGACTATCACAACCTTTGCTGAACTTTCTGAGAAGTTCATTGCCTGCTATACCCACAATGTTGAGAATGATTTGACCTTGTTAGATCTTTGCAACTCAAAACAGAAAGAAGGAGAAAGCCTATCAGAATACTTGCAATGATGGCAGAACCTTACCACCAGGTTATCATACCAGCCACCTGAAAAATATTTGACCAAAATCTTTATTGATAATCTGCATGCTAAGCTGTCCCACTTCATGAGGATGAATTATCTCCAAACCTATCAAGATATCAAGAGCAAGGGGATAGGTATTGAAAAGGCCCTCCTAGATGAAGGCACGATCCGACACTTCAAAAATGATGCCCAAAAACCCAACAATGATAAATCCCGTTACTGGAATCATAACAAGAACGTTGTTACTGATGGAGCCACTGATACCAAGCATGTCCAATTTGTCGTGGCTAGTCCTCCATCAACTCCTGCATACCAACAACAACAAGCGCCCATCTATCAGCAACCTCCTCAAGTCCATTAGCAACCCACGCAACAATATCATTCTCAAAATAATCAGCAGAATTATCAGCAGCAAGCCCATCAAGCTTATCAAGGTAATCCAAACAATCAAGTCAATGTCGTTAATGTTGCTCCCAAACAACACAAACCCAGAGCTCAGAATAATCCAAGGAAGACCTTCACACCACTGGGTGAACCTCTGGATGTTATCTTTCACCGAATGGCCAAGGCCAACTTGATCACGTTTCCACCAATCTAGCCAGTTGATAATAACACTCCCAAGCCCGATTGGTACAAAGATCACAAATACTGTGATTATCATCATGTCAAAGGACACACTACCCTGAAGTGTATGAGACTCAAAAACTATATCCAAGATCTCATTGATCAAAAGGAGATCCAAGTAGATACACCCGCTCAAGCCTTGCCAAATGCCAATTTACAAATCTATCAGAATGTGTTCCCACAACACAATGTTGGGAAGAACCAAGCCAATACCAATCATCCCTAGAATCATGGCAAAGGCAAGCAAGAAGATCACACTACCGCCTACATCAATTATGATAAATTTGTTGGATGTATAACCCAAGTTGAGCCCATAGTCAATACCATCCATGTCAGAGGAGCAGATCATCAATGTGTTGTTACTACCCGCAGAGGCCAAATCACTGTTGCTGGTGCCCGTCCAAGGCCAGTACACAATGCACACAATGCACAGTATAACCTCATAGAACATCTTGGGAACACACCAGCCCAAATATCCATCTTGGACCTTCTCTGCACTTCACCTCTCCATCAAGAGATCCTTGACCGAGCTCTCAAAGAAGGACATGTCCCCACAAACATTAACACCACCCAGTTTGAGACCCTTGTGGGACATTTATTCGCAGCTTGTGCTTTATCCTTTAAAACATCTGACATGCCAGATGTTGCACCTGACCATACTCTCCCTCTCCGCATCGTTGTCATGGTCAGAGACTTTGCCATCAAACGGGTCTTAATAGATAATGGCTCGGCCTAAACTTGTGTACTTTGAAATTCATTCAGCAGATTGGGTTCACCCAGGCCAATATAGCACATGAAGTAATCACTATCAAAGCCTATGACAACTTGGAGCATACCTTTGAAGGTACTATTACTTTGTCTATTCAGCTAGGCCTAGCAACACAAGATACCATTTGCCATGTTGTTGATCTTGACCTACCATTCAATATCCTCCTCGGTCGACCATGGATTCATTCCATCAAGGTTGTACCGTCCACGTACCATTAGTGCATCAAATTTTTGTATCAAGGCACTGAGGTTACCATCCATGCTGATCCCCAACCCTTTGCATAATGTCGTGCAATGGAAGCATCATTCCCTCACTCCACTCATTGTCCTGGAACTGACATTGGCACTTTTGTTGCCAGCTCATCCCGATCCCATTGCGATCCAAAGACCATCCTCACCTCCACCCTCTCTTTTGTCAAGATCAATAATGAGGGTTGTGGTGAATATAGCCTACATGATGCATTTGTCGTAGGGGCCCTCCCACGTGATCCACATACTCAAGGGCGCCCGAGTCACCAAAGCAAGCCTATTGAAGAGCATCATGAAATCAAGAGAATGGGACCTATGACTTTTGAATCCCATGGCACATTAAACAGTCAAGAAATGGATCCTATCATTAATAGGTGGTTGTACAAAGATCCCCCACGACCTAACACTCAACTCCTTGGCTACTTCAAAGATAAATACCCACAATCACACAAGTACACTACTGAGAAATGGAACTATCAAGGCGGTGGTCTAGGACCACAAGAAGGTGGAAGCAAAGACCCAATTACAGCATCCAAAAACCCACAACATCAGGGTCTTGGCTTTAATACCCCTTGCCTACATATACAAGGGCCCAATACCACAACTGGGGGCACCAACATGACTAGCATTCCCCTCTTGAATAGCCAGGACAACCTCATGGAAATCAAAGATATCCCTGAAGAGAAAGAAATCAGATCCTATGATGATATCTTTGATGATGACACCCTCCTGGGGACTTCTATCCTTCAACAACTTGCCATCAATCTCATAGAACTTCCCCTCATTCACCCTTAACTCATAGATTGGGACCAACCAAGCATTGTACACATCGATGAGTTCCAAAGCACGGAAGCACTCCTAGAATTCATGGGGGCATCGGGCCCACAATTAGTTCACAATTCAGAGTCAACTCACATCTATAAGCTTGACCCAGAAGGATACTTTGGGGAGGAGGCAAGCTTTAGCTGCAAAAGAAAAATAGAAAAAGTAAAACATAAGTCTTTAGGTGAAAATCCTTCTGGGGAACATTCTGATTCCAAAATAGTAAAAATAAAGAGCGTATCTTCTAGTGAAAACTTGGAAATTCAAGCGCTAGAAGATGAAGACTTGCCTCTTCCTCCCATCTAGGATTACAGACCAAAGCAGTCACCTATCATCATAGAAGAAACCAAGCCAGTCAACTTGGGTACAGAGGAATGTCCAAGGATCACCTACATTGCGGCCAACATGACAAAAGGTGAAGAAATGGCTTTGATTGCGCTCCTTAGAGAATCAATCATAAATTTTGCATGGTCATATGCACACATGCCTAGGCTTGATCCTAATCTTGTCGTCCATCATCTAGCAGTGGATCCTAATGTCAAGCCAGTAAAGTAGAAGCTGAGAAAAATGCATCCAAAAGTTGCCTTATTAGTCAAAGCAGAGCTTGAAAAACTCCTCCAAGCCAAGATTATCAAAGCTATAGATTACTCTGATTGGATCTCTAACATGGTGTCTATCACAAAGCCTTTAGGCAACATCAGAATATGCACAGATTTCAGGGACCTTAACAAGGCATGTCCTAAAGATGATTTCCTGCTACCAAATATAGACATGATTGTAGATCTTACAGCAGGTCATGAAATGCTGTCACTAATGGATGGCTTTTCAGGCTACAATCAAATTCGTATAGCAGAAGCAGATCAACATAAAATAGCATTCACGACTCCATGGGGTACCTTCTACTACAACATGATGCCATTCAGGCTAAAGAATGTAGGAGCCACATATCAAAGAGCGATGACAGCAATCTTCCATGACATGATCCACAAGATCTTAGAAGACTATGTGGATGATATTCTTGCAAAATCAAAGACACGCCATGAACACCTTGACATTCTTGAGAGTGTGTTTGATCGCCTGCAGCACTATGGGTTAAGGCTCAACCCAAAGAAATGTGTCTTTGGTGTTACATCTGAAAAGCTCCTAGGTTTCATAGTATCACGACGAGGCATAGAGATTAACCCTAAAGAGGTCAAAGCAATAACAGAAATGCCTCCACCAAGAATGCTTAGACAGCTCAGAAGCCTACAAGGAAAGCTTCAATCAGTGCGTCAGTTCATTTCTCAACTAGCAAACAAGTGCCAACCTTTTACGCATCTCTTATGCAAAGACACAAGCTTCAAATGGGATCCCATATGTTAGAGAAGCTTTGATAAACTCAAGGAGTATCTAGCCAACTCTCCAATCCTAGTACCACCAGTTCTAGGACACCCTCTCATACTCTACATCTCGACAACCACTACAGCACTAGGGGCACTCTTAGCTCAACATGATGATGAAAACAAAGAAAGAGCCATCTACTACATCAGTCAAACTCTTGTTGGCTATGAGCTTAATTACTCACCCATGGAAAAAGCATGCCTTGCAGTGGTTTTTGCCACTCAAAAGCTTAGACACTACATGCTTAGTCACACAATCAGGCTCATTTCAAAAGTAGATCTCCTCAAATATCTGTTATCAAGGACAACTCTCATAGGTCATATGGCAAAATGGGTCATGTTACTTAGCGAGTTTGATATCCAGTACATAGATCGGAAAGCAATCAAAGGGCAAGTTATTGTCGATCAGCTAGCAGAGGCACCACTGGTGGATGCTTATCCCCTAATTATGGAATTCCCTGATGAACACTTATGTATGATCGAAGAACAACCCATGTGGAAGCTATACTTGGATGGCTCCTACACATTACATGGATCAGGGGCAGGAATCCTATTTGTCACACCTCAAGGTGACTACATCCCAAAGTCATTCAAGTTGGGATTTTTATGTACCAATAACATTGCAGAATATGAGGCACTCATCTCAGGTCTCAAAACAGCCATTTAGTGGAATATCACAGAACTGCAAGTGTTTGGAGATTCACAATTGATTATCAAGCAAGTCCTAGATGAATATCAGACGAAGGATGACAAGTTGCTACCCTACAAAGAACTAGTGGACAGATTGAAAGAGCATTTCCTGAATCTACAATTCACACAGATACCCAGACTTCAGAACAAAGCAGCAGATGCAATGGCAACTATTGGATCTTTGTTAGAAATCCCTTGTGATGCATCACAATATGAATTCCTAGTCGAGCAGCTACATACACCAGCTTATGAGAATGCCGATGCAGAAATGGTGTGTGTCTTGGTTGGTCCTCAATCCCCATGGTACCATGACATCCATGCATATCTAAAGAATGGTATCATATCTTCCCATCTCACCAAAAACCAACGCCAAAACCTTATTCACAGAGCTTCCCACTACACTCTTGTAGCCAACACCCTTTATCATCGAGGGTATCACAATATCCTCTCTAGGTGTTTAGATTCAAATGAGGCCGTCCTAGCTTTACAAGAGGTCCACACTGGAATTTGCAGTGCCCACACGAGTGGCATGGTTCTAGCTAAGCAATTGCTTCGAGTTGGGTATTATTGGCCAACCATGGAACATGATGCTTGTGAGTTTGTCAGAAAATGTTTACCATGTCAGCAGCATGCAAATTTGATTCATGCACCAGCATAAGATTTGCAGCCCATTGCGCCACCTTGGCCATTTTCATGTTGGGGCTTTGACCTTGTTAGCTTAATCACTCCCCTTTCCTTAGATGGACACAAGTACATAATAACTTCCACAGAGTACTTCACCAAATGGGTTGAAGTGATTCCACTCACCCTAACTACTGGCATCCAAATATCCAAGTTCATCCTTTGCCACATTATTTGCCGCTTTAGCATACCATCTACCATCTTCACCAACCAAGGCACACCTTTTGAAAACTAGCATGTGGATGATCTGTTTTCCAGACTCCACATCCATCACTATTTCTCTAGTCCATACTTCCCTCAAGGAAATGGCCAGGCTGAGGCAACCAACAAAATTATCTTGAAAATCCTCAAGAAGGTTGTCAATGATTATGGTCGTGACTGGCACCTTCAAATCAATCCTGCCCTTTGGGCCTACCGTACTTCTTATCGCACTCCCACATGCACCACCCCATATTCCCTTGTATATGGTGCCGAAGCCGTTATGTCAATTGAGGTCGAGCTCCCATCATTACGAGTCTCCATGAAGAACTACACCACTGATGAAGACTATCATGTGGCCCATCTCACACAGCTAGACCTGTTAGATGAAAAAAGACAGCAAGCATATGATCACCTGGTTGCATACCAGAATCGACTCAAAAGGAGTTATAACAAGAAGGTTCATCCTAGACAGTTCCAGGTTGGTGACATGGTCCTCAAAGAAAATCAGAAGGTCCAAGCAAACAAAGAAAAGAAAGGCAAGTTTGAGCCTACTTGGCTGGGCCCCTGTGTTGTCACAACATGCTTCGGCTTCGGTGCCTATCAGCTATCTACACCAGAAGGTGAGCCTTTGAATGATCCAATCAACATCATACATCTGAAGAGGTTCTATGCCTAAACTAGATCCTACATATTCAAAAAATCTATAAAAATTGGAAAAAAATAGAAAAATACAAAAAAAGCAAAAAAAAAAAAAAGCAAAGAAGAAGAAAAAGAAAAATAATCATCCAATGGTGAAAACTTGGCAATTCAAGCACCTTGGACAAGTATGTTGGTGAAAACCTAGCAAACATGCACCATACATAGTGGACTGAGTCATTATCTATCACACTCCCATCCCCCCCCGTCCCACTATCTCAGTCCTTTTTCTACCATCTGCATCCCCATCCACCATCCCCTAGCATTCCTCTTTTTTTGTAATCCTCAAGCAAATCCACAATCCCACTTGCACATATCTTGTATCATATCTTGTACTATCTCCTATATAGCACCGTCCTTCCTGTATATCCTATATAGTGAGATCTTCCTATCCCCAATCTTGAGCTTCTGTCCATATTTGTTGTATATCTTTTCCTATCCATTGTACATATCATCCCACCTTGTTGTACATAACCTTGTCAGTCCTGCAACAACATTTAATTAGAACATCTTGTCCTACCCCATCTTGTACTTCAGCAACATCACTTGTCGACTATTCTTGATCCCAGTGATTATTCTTTGACTTCATCATTTGCCCAGCGACCAACAAACACTCATTCTCTCATCACTCAGCAGGTCCTTGAGGATGTATCCTTCCTCCTGTCAGACCTAATCTTTCACCAAGCACACCAGGTCCGTGTTGATGTATCCTTCCACACATTCAAACCAATCTTCCCACCATCAATCCATCCGTCAAATCAAATCTCTCTCCTTGGCAAAGGATGTCTTTTTGGAGTTATCATTTTGGTCTTGGATTTTGTCCTGTGGATCTTGTTAATCTCTTATGGCTTCTTGTTGTTCTCTAATCAAAGTCGCCATGATCCTTTATATCATGGTGCGCTGCGAATGAAGATAATCTAGGGCAAGGTCTTTTGCTCTTTTACTTCTGCCTATGATTCAGTCATGTGTTTGTGGTTTCTTCAGCATCATTTCCACCATGCTTCCTCTTGGGATCATGTGTGATGATGGGGCAACCCTGCATGTCTTTTTAGTGTCAGTCCTCTACAATGCTGGTGACAAGGCCTCGTGATCCCAGTATCCTTGGCGGGTCTCTAGCATTGCTATATCAAACTAGGTTGTGCTCTCCCCATTTACACTTGGAGCTCCCCAAATCCCCTGCATTCTTGCATCATATAGATTCATCTTGCATCTCTCATGTAGCTGCATCTTGCATTTTGCATTCCATCTCATCTTGCATTCCCTCATCTTTGCTCTTGGAAGCTTGGTTATTTATCTCCCCTTCTTCCTAGGTCCTTCCTTCTCTGTTTCCTTTCGAGAAAATTCCACAATGTTTACTCTTTGTGTTATTTTCTTGAGGGGGCACAACCCCTTATTCCTCTAAATTCTAGCCTTGGGCATCTTATTTTCTTATCTTTGATATCATGCCACTTGCGGCATCGCATCAAAGAGGGGCAAAATGTAGACACCTAAAAATCTTATAGAAAATAAATTATTTTTATTTTCTGAAAAATCCCTGATGACATCATCATTTGTTAATTAATTATTTATTTAATTTATTTATTTATTTTTATGTCATTAAATCCCTTTACCTTAATTAAAAATATTTAATTAAAGAATCCCTCCCAAAAATGTTTAAATCTTATTTAAACATTATCTCCTTATTTATTAATTATTTAATTACTAAATTGACCAAAAATCCTAAAATAAATAATTAATTTATGGGTGGTCCCTTCCAGACCTGTCCCCTCGTCCTAACTTGGGGAAAAAAAATGATTAGGATCCTCCCCCCTCGGCTAGCACTGATGATAGGGTGGTTCCTTCCTTTCGAAACTAAACCTGATTCTTCACTAGCCCCTTAAGGAATTCTTAGGGTCTCTTTCTCAATTAGAACCCTACTATCCTAGGAGGTTCCAATTTAATACCCCTCATATTCTCTTAGAGCTCCTATATCAATTCCAAGTGCTAAATCTTCTATCCCTTCATTTAAACTCACCAAGGTAAGTTCAGTCACCAAACTTCCTAGCCCTTTCCCTAATGACCTTGCAGGAGTCTAGGGCTTGTGGATCAAAAAATTCAATCACCAAACATGATGCAGGGGCAACGTAGATTCAAGAAGAATCAAGCAAATTTGACTCCACTTGAATCAACAAACAAGCCTTTCTCAGAGTTACACATGGAAGCAATATATAATTCACATGAAACAGTGAAAACACAACATAAAATAAGGCAAGGCAATTGGCAACCAAACTGGTACAATTATTATAAATCCTTCAACATGCCTGGTTGTGAGGCCTTCCAGGTTATGACCTTGTACAAAGAGAATTATGAATTCAGAGTCTCAACTCGCATTTTACCTTCTTTTCTATTTCTACTACTCTTATACCACCATCTACTTCTATCTCTCTTCCCTCATCTAAACTAACCTAAGCTTCTTATATAGCCAGCTAAGCCACAAGTCGGCCAGTCAGGCATTTAATTACATTATAGGTCCACTTAGGAAGAGAAAACCAAAACTACTAAAAGAATGAACACAACATGATATGAAGTAACATTTAGGTCCACACATGATCCAAGAACAAATCCCCAACTTTGCAAGGTCCTATTTCCTCATACGAAACCGCGCAAGACAAAGAGCTTCCACGTTTCATATGAAATTGGCTAGAAAGTCGATACCCGAGGAAAATGGTGATAACTCTTAACTCTAGATGAATTAAGATTTGTGCTCCTAGGAGAAGGCTAAAAAATAGGTCCACATCATCACATTAACTTCGCATAACAAGAAACCAATCGTTCCAATGGCTACAAATCAAACAACCTACAGGAACATAAAACATGAAATGTTTTTGGTTGATGAAAGATTGCTCAAAGACCCAAGATGCTCCTACATCAGACATCTAGGATAAATAAAGAACTAATGTCCACATCAGGCACTACTCATATTCTGACCCAAATCATAAAGATCCAACTCAGCTCGTGTAATCCATGAACTGTCTTCAACTGGCTTATCTTTCCACTAAACTAGGTATTCCATGTAGTCTTTTCCTCTGGTACTCTTGCTTACTCTACTATTCAAGATCTTCTCAATACTATCTTTATTCTTCTTAGGATAATCTAGATCATCTTCTATCTTATCCATTGATTCAAAATACTTAAAGATATTGGCAATGTTGAATAAAAGTGATATATCCATGTCCTCTGGTAATTCCACTTCATAAGCATTTCCACTATCAAATTTCTTCATAATCTTACAAGGTCCGAACTTCTTCACTTTTAGCTTGTTGTAGGTACCAACTAGAAATCTATTCTTCTTCAAATTAATCATAACCTCATCTCCAACTTCAAAAGATTTATGTCTCCTTCTTTGATCTACTCTCTGTTTATATTTCAGATTACTATCCTCCAAATTCTTTTTGACTTCATCATGTAAAGTTCTCATGAAGACTACAAAATCCTCAGCTTCAACACTTCTTCTTGTCTTAGTAGGAAAATCTCTCAAATCTATGGTTCCCTTAGGATGAAATCCAGTAACAATCTCAAATGGTGTCCTCTCAGTGCTTCTATTCACATAATTATTATACGCAAACTCTACTTGTACCAAAACTAAATCCCAATTAGCAGGCTTATCTCCAACTAAACATCTTAACAAGTTTCCCAAACTTCTATTCACAACTTCAGTCTATCCATCTATTTGAGGGTGAAATGTAGAACTAAACTTCAACTCTGTATTCATCTTCTTCCAAAGTGTTTTCCAAAAGTAACCAGTAGACTTAGTATCTCTGTCTGAAATAAAAGATTTAGGCAAACCATGCAATCTTACCACTTTTTTAAAAAATAATTCAGCTATATGTAATGCATCATATGTCTTCTTACAAGGTATGAAATGAGCCATCTTTGAAAAAATTTCAACCACTACCAAAATAGAATCATTACCTCTCTGATTTCTAGGCAATCCAAGAACAAATTCCATACTCACATCTTCCCAAGGTCTATCAAGTATAGGCAAAGGTGTATGCAATCCCAAATTCTGACTAGTTCCTTTTGTTGTTTGGCAAATTCTGCAACCTCTAACCACTCTCTATACATCCCTATAAATTTGTGGCCAAAAGTATCTTTCCAAAATCAGTGTCACAGTCTTATTAATCCCAAAATGTCTAGCAAGTCCACCACTGGATTTCTCCTTTATTATGCTTTCTCATAGATCCTCTAGGTATGCACAACTAAACTCCTATAAACAACATGTCTTCTTTAATGAAATAATTAGTCCACTTATTACTCACTGTTTGTTCCTTACAATCTTTCCAAGGTTCTGCAAAATCAAGGTCAATTTCATACAAACACTTCAAATCATCAAAACCATGTACCTCAACTCTCATTTCTGTCAGCAAATTTCTTCTTCGGCTCAAGGCATCAACAACTTTATTCAACCATCCACTTTTATGCTTCAATGAAAAGGAAAAATTCTACAAGAACTCAACCCACTTCATATGTCTCTGATTCAATTTATTATGACTCCCCAAATACTGCAAAGCTTTATGGTCAGTATACAACACAAAATCTTTAGGCATCAGATAATGTCTCCATTTCTTTAAAGCTTGACCAATAGCATAGAATTCTTGGTCATAAACTAAATATTTTCTCTTAGCATCATTCAAATTTTCACTAAAGAAAGCTACAGGTCTTCCTTCTTGACTCAAAACAGCTCCAACTGCACTTCCACTAGCATCACATTCAACTTGAAAAACTTTACTAAAATCAGGTAAAGCAAGTGTAGGCAACTCTGCAATTCTTTGTTTCGATGTTTCAAAACTCTTTTGTGGTCCATGTGTCCATTTGAAATCCCTTTTATCTCCTCTCATAGTTTTAGTCATAGCATTACAAATAGAACTAAAATTTCTGATAAACTTCCTATAAAAACTTGTCAATCCATGAAATGATCTTACCTCTCCAACATTCTCTAGTGTAGGCCAATCAAGTATAGCTCTCACTTTCTCAGGGTCCATCTTCAATCCATTAGGTGAAATTACAAAACCAAGGTACACAATCTCTTCTTTCATAAATGAACATTTCTTCAAATGAATTAGCAACTTTTCTTCCTTCAATCTCTGCAATACTTGTCTAATATGCTCAAGATGTTCTTCCTTACTCTTACTAAATATCAAAATGTCATCAAGATACACAATCACAAACTTACCCAAGAATATTTTCAAAACTTCATTCATCAGCCTCATGAAAGTACTAGGTGCATTAGTCAAACCAAAAGGCATAACCAACCATTCATACAAACCTCCATTAGTCTTAAAAGCAGTTTTCCATTCATCCCCTTCTCTAATCCTAATCTGATGATAACCACTCTTCAAATCAATCTTTGTGAAATACTTTTCTCCACTCAAACTATCCATTATGTCATCCATCCTAGGCAAAGTAAATCTGTACTTTACTATTATCTTGTTTATAGCTCTAGAATCAGTGCACATTCTCCATTCTCCATTCTTTTTTGGTGCTAACACAATAGGTAATGCATAAGGACTCAAACTTTCCCTAATCAAACCTTTCTCAATCAATTCTTGCACTTGTATGTTCAACTCAATCTTTTCATCAGGTGTCAATCTATGTGGTGCTTTATTAGGCAAACTAGCTCCAGGTATCAAATCCATACAATGACTTATACTTCTCATAGGAGGCAAACCATCAAGTACATTATCAGAAATGAAGTCATGAAATTTAGTCAATAGAGGTTTAACCTTAGGTGCATGTTCTAACTCATCTTGTTTCTTAGTTTTCCTTGGAATTAAAGCAAAACAAATATTTTGTTCTTTCATTTCTCTTGTGAATGTTTTACCATCAACCAAGCATACACTGACCATAGTATAGTGACCTTCATCAAAATTTTCTACTAAAGGCAACAATACTTGTTTCTTCCCATCCATCCAAATAGTCTATTGATTCAATCTACCATCATGCAAATATTTCCCATCATATTTCCAAGGTCTACCCAAAAGAATATGACAACAATCCATAGGCATAATATCACACAAGACTTCATCATGGTAATTCCCAATTTTGAATTTAACAAGGCATTGTTCACTTACAAGTAGTTTATGCTCCTTCTAGATCCAAGCAATATGGTAAGGCTTAGGATGTCTCAATATCTGCAACTACAAATTGTTAACCAACTTTTCGGATGCCAAATTATCAGAACTTCCACTATCAATGATTACCTTTCAAAATTTATTAGCGATCTTACATCTAGTTCTGAACAAACTTTTCCTCAAAATAGGTTCATCATTAGCTTCTTCATTCCACAAGATCCTTCTTAGCATCAAGTTCTCACCATGTTTAGGTCCATTGGATAATTCCTCAACTTTTTCACAAGCCAAATTATTTATGCCATTACCTCCAATCTTCTTTCCAGAGTTAGTACATTCAAAGGCTCTATGTCCTTCTTCACCACATTTGTAACAAGTACCTTTAAACGAAGATTTTTCATCTCTTTTTTCACTACTATTATTCTGGGAGTAACTAGCATAGATACCCCTAGAGTAATTACCTCTTCTACCAGTAGGTTCATCCTTCCATCCTTTGTCTTGTATTGCATTGTCAGATCTACTACTTTCTCCATAAGTTCTGCCTCTACTTCTTTGAAATTTGCCACCTCTTCCTCTCTTTCTTTGATCATGTCTTTTTTCAATCTCTCTTTTGCCTTCAAAGAAAATTGGTATACTTCTTCCACACTATCTATTTTAACATAGTTGATCTCATCTTCAATTAATGTCCTCGGGCCATTCAGGTATCTAGCCACCTTCTCAACTTCATCATCCACATGTCTAGATCTAATATCCAATTTGTAAAATTTCTCAATATATTCTTTCACACTCATGTCCCTTTGTCTCAAATTTTGCATTTTTCTCATCAAACTAACTTGGTAGTCAGGTGGAAGAAACTTCTTCTTCATCTTTCCAAGCATTTTCATCCATGTCTTGATCTTTTCTTTTCCTCTCTTTTGTCTCTCAGTTTGCAAATGATCCCACCAAAGAGATGCATGACCTTTCAACTTTGTGACTGCTATATTAACCTTCTTATTATCAGAAGTACCTTCTGTACACACTAAAATGGTGCACTTCTATGAACCATTACATGCAAGGTTGCTCAAGAATGAGGCCTCACAAAGCGGCTCATAGCTCTCTATGCATGGAGTTGCAAGGGACTATGATGTGTTTGCTCTCAGCTAGAGCTACAAGCTTGTGACCTTGCTAGTCAACCATACAATGAGAGATTCAAGTGAAGACAAGGGCAACAATGCCAATATCTCCAAGAATCACTATGAAGATGCAATGCAATGCAACTACAATGAGAATGCAATCTAAGCTATGAAAGGAAAGTATAATGCAACTAATCTATGAAAGGAAATAGCAATGGATTACAATGCCTCCTATTTAGACTATGTGAGATTAATTTATTGCATAAGAAGAAATCTACACTAAGAATGCCATTATCATGCAACTATGAAAGCAAATATGCAACTAAATGATGCAATGAAGCAAGTCTTCAATATCCTCAAAAGCGCCAAATGCACCTAAAACCTGTAGCATAACATTAGCATAAAACAAGTGGATATGCAAATGGAGGAGAGAGCTCTCCTTTTATAAGAAATGCAAAGAAATGGACCATTGAGATTAAGAGGCAAAAAGTCTTAATCAGCGGTGGAGCTTGAAAGAGGAGCAATCCATGTGCACAAGTATCCTCCAATAGGAAAATAAGAGTTGACTTTTGAGCCTCATGTGAGACAAAAAATGTTTTTCTCCTTTTTATAAAATAAGAATAATGCTTTATTTGTGCAACTTAGGATAAGAGGAAAGTGGGGGCTTTTTATTTAATCAAAAGGGGAGGAGATATTCCTTTTAATTAAATAAAGACTTAGGATAAATGGTTAGCCCAAGGATAAAAATCCAATATATGATCGAAATTAAGATTTGATCAAGAAATTGATAACATTAAAAATATTGATTATTGATAAAACTGATTCAGGGTTGATAAATCAAATAAATGGGGCCCAAAGTCTAGGTGACTATTTTTGGGTGCATACACCTTCATACTCAAACTATTTATCCATCTCAGAGATCCAATCCAAAAGTGCATTGGTCTCAAGTCTTCCATCATAGCAAGCAACTTCGACTATAGGTTTGGAGTTAGCCTTAGACAAAACTCTCAAAAGTCTTTCCTCATCTTGCTCAACTTCAAGTTCAAGATTAGGTGTTGCCTCTTCTTCATCACTAACATCTTCAAGATGTGTGCCTCTTCTCTGGGTTGACTCTAAAACTTCAAGCCTAGTTGCAATCTACCTCAACATATCCATGACAACATTATCATTTCCTCTACCATGAACCATCTTGACAATCAGGTTCTAAAAAGATCGTAACCTTCTACAAGTTATAGGTCAGATCTCAGATCTACCACCCTACAACCAATCCAAGAAGGTTCTCCATGATCCAATCCATAATAAATAACTTCACTTTGGTACCACCTAACGTAGGGGTAGGGTAGATTCAAGTAGAATCAAGTAGATTTGACTCCACTTGAATCAACAAACAAGCCCTGCTCAGAGTTACACATGGAAGAAATATATAATTCACATGAAATAGTGAAAACACAACATAAAATAAGGCAAGGCAACTGGCAACCACATTGGTACAATTATTATAAATCCTTCAACATTCTCAGCTGTGAGGCCTTCTGGGTTACGACCTTATACAAAGAGAATTATGAATTCAGAGTCTCAGCTCACATTTTACCTTCTTTTCTACTTCTAATACTCTTCTACCACCTTATACTTCTATCTCTTCACCCTCATCTAAACTAACCTAAGCTTCTTATATAGCTAGCTAAGCCACAAGTCGGCCAATCAAGCATTTAATTACATTATAGGTCCACTTAGGAAGAGAAAACCAAAACTACTAAAATAATGAACACAACACGATGCAAAGTAACATTTAGGTCCACACATGATCCAAGAACAAATCCCCAACTTTGCAAGGTCCTATTTCCTCATACGAAACAACATAAGGCAAAGAGCTTCCACATTTCATGTGAAACTAGCTGGAAAGTTGATACCCGAGGAAAATGGCAATAACTCTTAACTCCAGATGAATTAATATTTGCACTCTTAGGAGAAGGTTTAAAAATAGGTCCACATCATCGCATTAACTTCACATAACAAGAAACCAACCACTTCAATGGCTACAAAGAAAATAACCTACAAGAATAGAAAATGAGAAATGTTTTTGGTTGATGCAAGATTGCTCAAAGACCCAAGATTCTCCTACATCAAAACACCTTTTCTTGACTAGTCTTGGGTTCATTTCTCCATCGCTATCAATTTTCCTAGTTTTTAGGCCTTTAGGGCTAATATGTCTCTTGTAGCCCTAGTTCTAAGGTTTTTGGGATTTTATTCCTAAAGCTCATAAACAACCCCATAAACAAATTTGGGATCTGGATACCATTTTCAAAGACCTTTGAGATTTTCTTGGTCTTGGTTCTCTGACCATCTACACATTGTCTTTACCCTAACTGGGTCAATTTACAAGGAAATGAACCAGTCTTGATTCTTTGCATAAGAAATCCAATCAAATGGATTCAAACATCTCCATATCATGATCCAAGCTCTGTAAGGATTCCCTCATTAACTCCAAAGTCTTGGATTAATTTATTCAATCCACTCCTGCAAGTTTTACCCCATTGTTTCTCTTGTCTCCTAGACAGGCTATGAAGCAACTCACCTAGGGCAAGAGATTAAAATTAACTCTTGCAACTTCCAACTCTCTACCAAAAATATATATATAAAATGTCTCCATTTTCATTTCCCCAAGGGGTAGGTACTTTCCATGGTGGAAACTTCAAAATCAGGCCATTTTACTATACATAACACTATTTGGTCCAGAGACTCAGAATCAAGGATATAATTTATTTACAATTGCAAATCAAAACAAAAACACTAAACTATTACTTAAAATACTATAAAACACTAAAATATCCCTAATTACATTGTAATATTGATGGATTCAATCCATTAAATTCAACCACGACACAAAAATGCAAGAACTACAATTATATCAAAGAATTGTCAGCTTCTTCTTCTTGCAAATTGTGTCAAAAATCTAACCAACCTCTGTATAGTTTTAAAAAATAACTTAAATAGGTTTTCTCATCCAATTTCCACCAGTAGCTCAGGCCCCTAACTAACTTAGGGCACTCTGCAATCATTTTGTCCAAATGTTGTCAAGAAACATTGTAAAGTTGCACAAGTTGCTCAAGCAACTTTTGTCAACTTTTACATTTTCTTTATTACATTGCATTTACCTAATGTATGGGTTCCAAATGACCTCTAAGTTATCCTTTGATCTAAAAATAACTCAAATTAAGTCATTTTATGTACTCTAGGTGTTATTTCTCATATTTTTTCCATATTTTGCTTACAAGCGTGAATATGGTCTTTTGACACATTTGACCACAACCAAAACACAACATTTCAAAACACAACTTAAAGACTCTTACCACACCCTTATTTATGCACATGACCTTCAAAGGTCTCTGCAAGCAAAAATTGATGGTTAGATATACTTAACCCCTAGGTGCTCCTGCACCATTCCCCCCCATATGAAAAGAGTTCAAGTCACATCAATGGGTAGAATTGAAAGATCAATTCCCATCATCTTTAAGTCACCTTCAGGTACCCAAGAAGCCTCTTCTTCTGGCATATGTACCCATTTGATCTGATATTCCATGTAATTCTTCTTCCTAGTCTTCTTGGCAATCTTTGTATTCAATAATTTCTCTGTTATAGGCTTGGATGGGGAAGACATTGTCAAATAATTTATCATTTCCTTCACTTTAGGAACCTTATCACCTTCCTTGGGACTGGAGCCTTTATATTGTACCAAGTTTGTTATGTTGAACACATGAGACAGTGCTATATCCTTAGGTAAATTGACCTTGTAGGCATTATTCCCATGCTTAGCTATGATCTAACAAGGACCAATCCTCCTTATTTATAACTTTCTCAGTACTCCCTTCTAAAGTATGGCCTTATTCAAACAGACCATGACCCAATCCCCTACTGCAAATTGTACATCATTTCTTCTAACATCAACTTTGTCTTTTATCTTCAAAGTGTTCTCAACCAAAGTTTTCCTCACTTTTTCATGCACTTCTTTCATGGAATGCGTAAATTATTCATCATTTCCACTCCTACCTATGATGTCTCCAAGATTTATAAGTTCATAGACACCTCTAGGATGCACTCCATAGACTATCTCAAAGGGACTCTTTCCTGTAGTTCTATTTATATTATCATTGTAAGAAAACTCTACTTGATGAATCACCTGATCCCAAGATTGACCATACTCCTTAGTGAGGCATCCTCAAGAGGTTTCCAAGTGACATGTTGACCACTTCAATCTACCCATCCATTTGGGGATGGTAAGTTGACCCAAAGGATAGATTAGTTCCTAACCTTTTCCACAAGGTTTTCCAAAAGTGTCCCATGAATTTTGTGTCTTTGTTTGATACTATGCTAGTTGGTAGCCCGTGGATTCTAATCACTTCTCTGAAAAAGAGGTGGGCTATGTGACTGGTAGCATGAGTCACCTTGTAAGGTATGAAATGATTCATCTTGCTAAATCTATCAACAATAACATATATATTGTCAAAACCATTCCTAGTCTTTGGTAATCCAACTATAAAATCCATACTCACACACTCCTAGGGTCTCTTGGGAATTGGAAATGATTGGTACAAACTAGCATTGGAGGATGTGCCTTTAGCTTTGTGGAAAATTACATACTTCTCAACATACCTTCTTATGTCTTTGTGTATCTTGGGCCAATAGTAAAACCTTTGAACCAACTCTAGTGTCTTTTTCAACCCAAAGTGTCCACTTAATATACCATTGTGCTTCTCTTGCATCAAATTATCCCTCAATACACAATTTTCCACCCTAAAACATAAGTCCTTGCAAGGTGTAGTCTGCATACTCACTATGGAAATGGTTATGAAATTCTTGGCATACCTTATAGGCTTCTGCAAATTCTTCATCCTCCTTATAGAGGTCCTTAAATATCTCAAATCTTATGCTCTTCAACTGCACTTCTTGGACTATGAGTAGTCTCCTTCTCAAAGCATCAACAACCTTGTTCAACTGCCCCTTCTTATGTTTAATAGTGAATGTGTATGATTACATACATTCCACCCACTTAACATGGCTATGGCTCAACTTGTCTTGGGATTTGAGAAAACTCAATGCTTGATTGTATGTGTACACAACAAACTCCTTTGGTAAGAGGTAATGCCTCCATTTCATAAGTGCTTGGACAAGGGCATAGAGTTCCAAATCATAGGAGTATTTTTGTTTAGCCTCATTGAGATTTTCACTATACAATGCCACATACCTATTGTCTTGACTCAAAATTACCCCTACTGCAATATTACTAGCATCACACTCCAAAGTGAAAAGTTTGTCAAAACTAGGTAACACCAACATAGGTTAGGTAGATATATTCTTTTTCAATAACTCAAAGCCATTATTTTCTTCTTTTGTCCACTTAAACTTAGCCTTGATTCCTCCTTTAATGGTTTCAAGCATAAGAGCTTAAATGCCACTAAGGTTCCTTACAAATTTCCTATAAATTTGAGCTAAGCCATGGAAGCTTCCCACCTCACTTTTTGTCTTGGGAGTAGGCCAATTTAGTATTTCTTCCACATTAGATACATCCATCTTCAAATCACCCTTAAATACCACAAAGCCTAGGTAGACAAGCTCTTGCTTCATGAATTCACACTTCTCTAAATTTATGGTTAGTTTTTCATCTTGCAAATTTTTTAACACAATTCCTACATGCCTAAGATGACCCTCTTTAGTTTTTCTAAAAATTAAGATATCATCTAAGTATACTACTACAAATTTACCAATGTAGTCTTGGAGAACCTCGTTCATGAGCCTCATGAATGTACTTAGAGCATTGGTGAGTCCAAATGGCATGACAATCCATTCATAGAGTCCTTCAATGGTCTTAAACATTGTCTTCCACTCATCTCCCTCCTTGATCCTTATTTGGTGATAGCCACTTTTAAGGTTTATCTTGGTGAAATGTTGTACACCCCCTAAACAATCCATAAGATCTTCAATTCTAGGTATAGGGAACCTATACCTAATATTGATCTTATTAATGGCCTTGGAATCTATACATAATCTCCAAGTTCCACCTTTCTTGGGTGCTAGTATAGTTGGAACTGTACATGGTCTTATGATCTTCCTTATTAGACCACTATCAATAAGTTCTTGTACTTGTCTAGATATCTCCTCATGTTGTTGGGGTTTCATCTTGTAAGGAGCCTTATTTGGAAAAGAAGCCCCTAGAACAAGGTCTATTTGATGGCCTATTTCTCTATGCAATGGTAAAGTAGCAGGGGTTCCATCACTGATAATGTCCTTAAAATAATTCAACAAATTTTGTACCTCTTCAGGTATGTCTGTTGGCTTATCCTTCTTATTTTCCTTAGGTTGCACTATCATTGCAAATCCAAGTCTTTCTCCTTCTCTGAGAGTCTCCAAGAACTCTTTTCCACTAACCAGTAACACATTAGGACCCTTATTTTTACCTTCTTCTTCATCTACCAAAGCTTGTATTTTGTTAGTAACACCAACCTTTTGGAAGGAATAGGAGTTCTTCTCACCATCATGTATGGCTCTCCTGTCATATTGCCATGGTCTACCCAATAAGAGATGGTAGGCATCCATGGGTAGTACATCACATAATACTCTATCTTTATAACCTCCTATAGCAAATTCCACCCAAGATTTTTCATTGACTAGCACATGTTGGCCTTTATTAAGCCAAGTGACTCTATAGGGACTATTATAAGGTATCCTCTACAAATTCAAATTCAAAACTTCCTCATCAGAAATAATATTATCGGTGAACCCTGAGTCAATGACCACTTTACAAACCTTTTCCATAATTTTGCATTTGATTCTAAAGAGGGATCTTCTTTGATTTGGCTCCTCTTTTAGTAGCTCTTTAATCAAAATTCTCCTCATCATGAGGTTCTCTCCTACCTCAGAGTCTAGATTGACTTTTGGTGACTTGACACTAGATGTATCCTCTTGTACATAATGCACTCTTTTTTCTGATCCTTGTGAAGAAAAATCCTTTTTAGGACACCTATAAGCAGGATGTCCTAGTTGACCACAGTTGTAGCACTTCATGGTGGCAAAATAGGATCCTCTACTTGACCATCCTGATCTTCCTATGTTGTTTTTACATCCCCTTTCTTTGTAGCTTCCTCTGCTACTAGTCTCCCCACTCTACTCTATGATTTTGGACTCACCTTGAGTCCTCTGATTAGTGCTTCAACCATCATAGCTTCCTATGCATCCTCTATTGTCTCTTCCTATACCTTTGCCCCTATTACCTTATTGATACTTATTTTTTCTCCTCTCTTAGACTTTAAGTTCTAATTGAAAACACTTGTGGACTGTATTAGGACTCAACAAACTGATCTCTTCTTGGATACTCCATTTTAATCCATTTAGGTATCTTACAACTTTAATACTCTCATCTTCTGCCACCTTAGACCTCAAACATAATTTATAGAATTCCTCAGTGTAGGTGGTCACATCCAAGTCCCTCTATCTCAAATTTTGTCTAGTCTTGTGGAATAGAATCTCATAATCATCAGGGATATATGTTTCCCTCATCTTGGCAACCATACCCTTCCAAGTGGAAATGAGGTTCTTTCCTTCCTTTTGCCTCTCATCTTTCACAAATTTCCACTATGTCAAGGTAGCTCCTCTTAGTATTGACTGAGCCATCTTCACCTTCTATTCCTCAGTCACACTTTCACATTCAAAGTGATTTTCTAACCCCTCCATACACTCCATCACTAATTCTAGCTCAATCTTACCACTAAAAAGAGATAGCCCCTCTAGATTTTTACCACCCATAGCCTTCAAGGCCCTAAGGAATGGTTCTTGTTGTAATACTAGATTAGGGTCTGGTACTTCATCCTCAACTACCACTTTCTTTCCCATTTCCTTTATTTGTTTAACCTATTCACCGACCTCTTCAGTTTTGGCCTCTACTTCACCAAGTTACTTTCCATTTCTACTAATTTCTCCTTTAAGAATCTATTCTCCTCTTCTTGGTCCTTAACCTTCTTAGCTAACTCTTCATTTGTCACTATCATAAATGAACCCACTAATTCAATGTTTAACATACACTTCTCCTTACCCAAATATTTCAGGCTCTGATACCAATCTGATAGGGAGGCTCCTTCCTTCTGAAACTAAACCTAGTTCTTCACTAGCCCTTTAAGGAATTCTTAGGGCCTCTTGCTCACTTAGAACCCTATTATACTAGGATTTTCCAATTTAATACCCCCCTATTCTCTTAGAGCTCCTCTATCAATTCCAAATGCTAAATCTTCTATCCCTTCATTTGAACTCACTAGGGTAAGTTCAGTCACCAAACTTCCTAGCCCTTTCCCTAATGACCTTGCAGGAGTCTAGGGCTTGTGGATCAACCAATTCAATCACCAAACAACTTTTCATGACCAGTCTTGGGTTCATTTCTCCATCGCTATCAAGTCCTAGTTTTTAGGCCTTTAGGGCTAATAGGTCTTTTGTAGCCCTAGTTTTGAGGTTTCTAGGCTTTTATTCCTAAAGCTCACAAACAACCCCCTAAAAAGAATTGGGATCTAGATACCCTTTTTGAATACCTTTGAAATTTTCTTAGTCTTGATGCTCTAACCATCTATACACTGTGTTGGTTCCCCAAATTGGAGATTGAAAATCTAAGAGCTTTTCCAGTTCTCCTATTGGATTGCTTCAATCGGCCTTGGCCAATAAACAAGAATAATCTAATTCCTCTGTACTTTAGGATTTTCTAAACTTAGGCGGATAAACCCTCACCCCAAACACAAAGGTTTTCTTCTATAGCAAGTTTGAACTTCTTTGATTTCTCAAGATGGCAAATGTTCCTTGAGATTAATTAGAATAAGAATGTTTAGTTCTTACTTGTGTTTGATTTCTTCAGTTACTTATAAATACTTGAAAATGAAGGGTATTTGAAAAATTACTGAGTGTAGAAATAATATACTGGTAACTTTGAACATATAAGGATAAAATGAAGAAACTTCAATGCTCATCCTATATGCACCCTAAAATGGTCGCCTAGACTTTGGGCCCCATTTATTCAATTTATCAACCCTGAATCATTTTGATCAATTTATCAATATTTTCAACAATATCAATTTCTTGATCAAATCCTAAATTCGATCATATATTGGATTTTTATCCTTGGGCTAACCATTTATCCTAAGTCTTTATTTGATTAAAAGGAATATTTCCTCCCCTTTCAATTAAATAAAAAGCCCCACTTTCCTCTTATCCTAAGTTGCACAAATAAAACATTATTCCTATTTTATAAAAAGGGAAAAAGGCACTTTTGTCTCACATGAGGCTCAAAAGTCAACACTTCACTCTCATTGGAGGATGTTTGTGCACATGGATTGCTCCTCTTTCAACCTCCACCGCTAATTAAGACTTTTTGCCTCTTAATCTCCATGGTCCATTTCACCTCATTTCTTATAAAAGGAGAGCTCTCTCCTTCATTTGCATATCCTTGTTTTATGCTATTGTTATGCTGCAGGTTTTGGAGCTCTCTTTGAAGACACTCAAGCTTTGAAGCCTTGACATTCTTAGTTGCATTTCATTTAGTTTGCTTTCATAGTTGCATTCATGGCATTCTTAGTGTAGATTTCCTTTTATGCAATCTCACATAGTCTAAATAGGAAGGATTTGTAATCCATTGCTATTTCCTTTCATAGTTGCATTGCACTTTCATTTTGGTAGATTAATCTTGCATATTCATATTAGTTTGCATTGCATTTTCATACTTTGATTCCATTTGGGGATATTGGCATTGTTGCCCTTGTCTTCATTGTGAATCTCTCATTGTATGGTTGACTAGCAAGGTCACCTTCTTGTAGCTCTAGCTGAGAGCAAAACTCATAGTCCCTTGCAACTCCATGCATAGAGAGCTATGAGCCACTTTGTGAGGCCTCACTCTTGAGTAACCTTGCATGTAATGGTTCATAGAAGTGCATATTTTAGTGTGTACACATCCAAATGTAAAAAGCCCTATTTGATAAAATACACAGTCCATTCCCTTATCCAACTAATTGGGCAGAATGTAGTCTAGCTTTGTTTGAACCCTCATGTACACTCTACAATTCAATTTCAAATTCCTTCTTCTATGACATCAAGGATAAATTGATTGTAATATTTATCTTAGTCTAAATGAATTTAATTCTTTGGCAAGAAACCAATCAGACAAGAAATAGTATAGACAAACCATTAATATACAATTCTTGATATTCAAAATAGATATTAACTTTGACTCTCCGACATCTAATAGATAAAAGGTAATCCTTAAAATTGAAAAATTGTGAAGGACCAATTCAATCAAACACCACGAACTTACTTCCTCAACCTTGGACAGGAAATGAGTTTTCTTTGTATTATTAAAAAAAGTGAATATAATTGGTGTGTATGTCAGTTGCACTAATCTATCCCTGATGTATTCTTCATTACAATATATTATCAGCATTCAAAGAACTACTATAAACTATATCAATATATCTCTATCACCGGTTGTGGTATCCCATTTTATACAAAATTGATGGGATGCAAAAAAGCTTCCAACCGACGCATATATTCCTAAGTCTAACTAATCGCAATTGACGGTTTTCAATTACAAAAAGAAAAGAAAATAAACTAATCCACAAAGATAGAATCTTCCTCGACATCCCTGTCTTTAGTCGACGCCTTTGGAGCTCTCAAATATTCATTTATCCATTTTTGACTTGGCATCTTGTCCACATAATTGAGCCCAGGCAAAGTATGTATTTTGGAAAAAACCCAATAAATTTGTTCGTCAAATGCGAGCCTTTGTTGTCCAATGGAATCACCCTATTATTGGCACCTCTCTTCATGAAAAATGAAACTTCCTTGAACCTGCTACTTTCACCATTCCCTCGTAATCAATGGAAAATTGTTCCTTGTCAATTTTGGGCAAGGCTTGTTTGCTCAAATTAAAATATTCTTCTATACATGCCCTAGATATGTTTAAAAATGGTGAACCGTCTGCTCTTATGATCATCTTGATCCCTGGATTATAATACTCTACTAGGACATTTATCAATTCCACATCAACACACATTTGGCACTATAACTTTTGCCAAATCTAGCTTCCATCGGTTACATCTCGGTTCTTTCTCACCTTTATTTGTGTAAAAGAACCAGAATAGGGACCTACCAAAAATGTGAATCATCAAATCTCTTCATTCCCTCCATTTATTCGAGAAGAAATTTTTGGCTCCAGTATTTGCCAAACCTGGTAGCAGACTAAGAAGTGTGTACTGCAAAGGCTTTTCCTTGATAGTTTTCATATTCTCTGAGACCTCTTTCTTTACATTTATCTCTTTCTTTCTAGACATTTTAGTTTTAAAACAATGTAGAAATTGTAAGCTTAGACAAGAAATTTTACTTACTGGTTCAAAAGGCATAGGCTCGTATTTCCTTTGCTAGCTCCACTTCCTTCAATTTGCTCAGCTCAATCTCCAATGTTTTTGAATAAGGTGAAAATGGAGGCATAGTAACACACATAACATTCATCACCTATTCATTTTGAAAGGATGTTTAGAAGTTGTAATAGCCTAAATAGATCTAAAAATTCTTAGAAATTAATTAGATCAAAGTACATACCTCATCATGAAATTAATCTAGAAATACCTATTTTCTGACGTCTGTATGAAATTTCAGAAGATTCTGTCACTTGTTTTGGACTAGAAATGTCGAGGCAGACAAAACCCAGAAATCTTTTCTCTTGATTCACACAGGTCAACTTTGACCTTTTAAAAGGTCAAAGACCACATTTTTATTCTGAAGTCTGATTCCAATTCTGTTCGCAGATCCTGAAAGTTCAGCGACAAGGGTACTCCAATCTATCCTCTGATTCTTGAAACAACACCTGCAGATATCTGAAAAAGGGGGTTTTGGGGTGGCTATATAGGGTTTTGCCTTAGTCAAACCCCCGTTTTGGTGATTCCCACCTCCACAAATAGCTGATTGAAATAGTATGTGTGTGTGTATATTGAAAGTGTAAAGCTAAGATATAATCCTCTAGATTAAAACCCTAGCATGAATATGTATGAAATAACAATGCATAGATTTGAATGTGATAGAAAATCATACCAAGCCCCCAAGGCTAAAGTACTTCTACCATTCTCACAATCCGTAATTATTACTCCATGATTGAATGCTTGAAATATTGATGATGATGGATCAAGGAAGAATGATTCTCTCTTGCTCAAAATATGAATGCTTGAAGATGCTTGAAGACTTGAAATGCTTGCTTGAACACCTTGAGAACTTGAGAGCTTGATTGTTTGAGATGAGATGTGAAAATGAGAGAGGAAGGCCTCCTTTTATAGTGAATTAGGTCACACTCCTCTAGAAGGGCCACCTTAGAGAATTAAATCCTAATTAGGTCCTAACCTTTAGAGAATGGATCTAAATTAAATGTAATTAAAGGATTTACCGTTTCAGAGCCCAAAACAGCTAACTCAGAGGTGGGAAATTAATAATCCCAAAAGCTAAATTAGTGGGAATTGAAAATTTGAAATCTTAGCAAAATGAGGTCAAGGTCGAGGTCGACCTTGACCTAGTCAGGGTTGAGGTCGACCTAGACCAAAAACCCTAACTTTTGCCAGGATGCAGTTTAAAGGCCCCGAGAGTACCCATAAACTTAGAAATGAAGTCTGATGAGAATATAATGTCTTTGATAGATAAAAGATCATGTGATTGACATGATGAAGGCTAGGAGGACCCATTTCTGTATCCTACCTAGAAATTAGAGTCATAGAAGAGGGGAATTAAGGAGAATCCTCAGGATCCTAACCCTAATTTCACCCAAGACATACAAATGCATCCTAAACGCAGGTTTACCATAAAAAATGCACTGAAAGAGGGTGCTAAACCTATCCAAATGGAAGTGCTTCCATTTTAAGATGATACAGTTTTATGCAACTCGAGTTAGATAATTTATTCCTTTTAATCGATTACATTTAATGCTCACTAATTCCAATATTCCTCATGAGACACTACAAATGTGCAAAAAATGTGTCAGAACATTTCAGTCATTAATTTTGCCAACTCTTCACTAAATTTTCACTCATGGCTATTTCGTAATCCTTTAATATGTGACCCGCAAAATAGCAAAAAATTACTATCTCAAAATCTCTTAATCTCTTGTCTGTGGAATAGCAAAATTTCACCATTTTGCACCTCCAATTTTTCACCTATGTGCAGATGCAAAATTTTTCCATTTTGCAGTCTCCAGGTTTTAACCCATGTAGTAGCTACAACATATTACTATAAAGAATCAAAGATCATAGCTCTACAACTTTCTCCCCCATTTTCCCACTTTTTTTTTTTGAATTGCTACTTCTGATCTTCCGCACATGGCTAGGGTTTCTGATGAGGGCCCAATCCTCCTCAATCTCGATCCTCCTCTTGTGATGAGTTTGTTGGAAAAATGGTCAGTGCTCCCCTCAGGATTCATGACATGGTTTAATAGCCTCATGTGTCTTTTATAAGTCCAGTGGTTGTATCGGGCATTAACAGGTCGATCTTTTGGTGCAATGGCAACTACTACTTGTAACAAGTGGTATTAGAGCTAGGTTACAGGTTTGAATCTCCTCGAGTAACGCTGAGGGGGAGATTGTTGGAAAAATGGTCAGCACTCCCCTCAGGATTTGTGACATGGTTTAACAGCCTCTTGTGTCTTCTATAAGTCTAGTGGTTGTATCGGGCATTAATAGGTCAATCTTTTGGTGCAATGACAACTACTACTTGTAACAAAGTTTGCCTATTTTTCCAAATCTAGCATTGGTACTTGGATCTTAGGGTGTGGGGTCAATGGAGACTATCTTTGGGGTAGATGGACTACTCTCCCTATTGATAGATTAATAGTGAAAATGTAACCCAGAATGGTGGGTCAATGATGACTTTCTTCCCTGATGGTAATCCCAATGTGATAAAGAGTACTATGGTTGCACACCAAACTGGTGTCACTCAGGGTGAACCTTTAGCCAAGATA
Source organism: Chamaecyparis obtusa (assembly GCA_027943335.1). Classification (NCBI taxonomy): domain Eukaryota; kingdom Viridiplantae; phylum Streptophyta; class Pinopsida; order Cupressales; family Cupressaceae; genus Chamaecyparis; species Chamaecyparis obtusa. The sequence continues at coordinate 603,909 of BSBK01000035.1, read as the reverse complement.
AGCTCCCTTGAAGATGCTTCTACTTAGATAAGGGTATTACAAAAGGTGAAGTCCAAAATGGGGTGTGGAAGAATGCCCTAGATAGAACATCGAATAATGTGATGGAGTTCATTATCCCCTAGATTGTACATGTCGAGGGAGGACTAGAGCTCTGCCTTCCTGATAAGATTATGGACAAGATTGCTTCCTCTCTTAATCTATCCTTGGTTGGGAGACTTCTTGTTTTTCAACCCACCATTGATATGGTACGTCAATGGGCTAACATGCGATGGAAATTAAAGGGCAACATTACCATTTTAGCCTTGTCTCGTGGCTTGTTTCTCTTTTAAGTTCACTATTGAAGAGGACTTCATTTATGTCATCTCTGGCTCCTGGACTTATTGAAAACATTTTTTGGCCCTTTCTAAGTGGAAACCTAGTTTCGATCCTTCTGTTGAACTTAATCGAATGGACCCGATTTGGGTTCATGTGCATGAAATCCCCTTGGAATTCTGGGATGAGAAGATCTTTAGATGGATTAGGAACTCCTTTGGTCACTACGTCGTGGCAGACATTGTTACCTTGGACAAGTCCAGGTTAGTTTATGCCATTTTTGTGTTAATGTAGCAGTTAAAAAATCCCTTCACAATTTTGTTGCATTAAAGTCAAAATGGGGTAAGTGGACTCAAGTTGTTGTCTATGAAAATGCCTCCTTATACTGTTGATGATGTGGAAGACATGGCCATGTTGTCTCTTACTTCAAATCCCCTACTCTGAAAGAACCTAAGAACAAGGAAAAGGCTTCCTCAGAAAGGATGGTGCAGGCCAATGGATACTAAATGTTAAAGGAGGCGTCTACTAGTAGGGTGCAACATGAGACTAATGTTAATCCCAAGGATGCAAGTCATGAGGATTACCCTTTCTTGGATGGTATCCTTTATCTCATGAAAACTCCTATTTCTATTGTTCAGAAGAACACTAAAGAGAAGCCCAGGTCACTCCATAGGGTTACCCTAGAGGATGCGAAAATCCATCACGATAAAGAGTGCACCACTCCAACACAAGGGACCTCTCATGCCTCTTCGAACTGTTGTGTTATTAAAAATCCTTCCCAACCAGAGAGTGTGACAACATATTGTAAGTAGGTTTTCTCTAGTGTTATGGAGGTGTCCCACCCTATTCATCCCTCAAATAATAGTTGGAGAGAGACTAGCACCACCCTAGTCAAGAGTCTTTAGTTCACCCATGCCTTCTCAACTACTTCAACAGTGGATGATCTTTTTGCTAAAGTTACTAAAAGCATCATTCTCTCCTTGGATTGCAATTCAGTCACAGTATCCCCAAGAAAGGTTGAGATGAAAGATTGGAAATTCCCAAAGAGGAAAACTAGAGGCAGAAATAAGGTTGATGTGGAAACTGACAGCATACTTGGTAGGCCTTCAGAATGGGTTATATGACATAAATTAATGTCTAGAAAAATTTCTAATGGGAGGCAATTGACTCTAGAGGATTCTCAACGTGGAAGAAAATGAAGTTCCTTTCATGGAACTTTAGGGGCTTGAATAGCCCCCAAAAGAAGTATGTGTTAAAATAGTACATCAAAGATCTCAAAATTGACATTTTGTTAATCCAGGAGGTTAAAATGACTTTCCAAAAATTTTCTAATATAGTTGAGAAATTATGGCTAGGTACTAATACAGTGAAGTTGAAGGAGCCTCTGGCGGTGTTTCCATGTTGTGGAACCCGAGTAAGTTAGATGGAGAAGACTTTTCTTTTTTGTAGATTTTTCTTTCTATTTTCTTTCAACTTGGAAACATCTCCTGGCATGTGTTTAATGTTTATGCTTTGAATACTAGAACTAGTAGAAGCCAGGTTTGGGATGAAATCTCCTCCCTCATCTCTGAAGATACAGATACTTTTTATATGGTGGTTGGTGACTTTAATTCACCTCTTTACCCCTCTAAGAAGTTGTGGGGTCTAGTAGATTATAGTGATAGTATGAATGATCCATCTGATTTTATTTACAAGAATGACCTCTGTGATATTAAACTTCAAGGTAACCCTTTTACTTGGTCCAATGATAGGAAAAGCCAGAACCTGATCCAAGTTAGGTTGGTAGATTTCTTGTTTCTACTAAATGGGATATGGGATGCACTACTTCTTTATCTTCCCTCTCATGGATTGTTTTAGATCACTCCCCTATCCTTTAACATTGGACCGATAAAAGCTTTATTAGGACCTTTACATTTTAGATATCTCAAGATTATGTGGAACTCCCATCTTGATTTTAGGAACTTTATCCAAAGGTGGTGGAATACTCCGATCCATGGTACTGTCATGTTTAGATTTTCCCATAAGCTTGAGATCATTAGGAAGGAATTCAAATAGTGGAGTAAGTCTTCTTTTGGAGACATTTTAAACAAAAAAAATTCATTGGAGACAAGCTTGAGCAATTGCAGAAGGAAATTATTGGTGGTAATTTCTACCAAGATATCCATGAAGAAGAAGATACATGGAGAAAGAAATGGAAAGTAAATTTATCTAATGAGGAAATTTATTGGAAAAAATGCTCCAGAGTCTAGTGGCTACAAGAAGGTGATAAAAATATTGCTTTTTTCAACATATCGATAAATTCATAAGTCCAAGTCAGAAGGGTTTTGATCTAGGTAGATAAATTCTTAATTTTGCTATAGCTACATATGAAATAATTCATTCAATGGATAAGAGCAAGTGCCCAGGTATGGTCTTCAAACTTGATATTTCTAAAGCATATGGTAAAGTCAAGTGGAAATTCTTGTACACTATCTTGGTTAAGTTGGGCTTTGACCATAAAATTATTAGAATTATTAAGGAATTTGTTGAAACTGTTTACTTCTCAGTCTTGGTGAATGGAACTCCTTGGGGATTTTTCAAAGCTGGAAAAGGACTTAGATAGGGTGACCCCCTTTCACCCTACCTTTTTATTATGGTGGCATAAGTCCTTTGTAGAAACTTTCTTCATAACAAAAGAATTGGAAAAATTTAGGGAATTAAAGTTGCCACTTCCCTCCCCCCAGAAGTTCTTCAGTAGTTTGTTGATGACACCTTCCTCTTTGGTGTGTCATCGATTATTGAAGCTAAGGATTGTAAGTGCCTTATTAGGGACAATGCTTATGCTTCAGGTCAACAAATCAATTATCAGAAAATAAAATTATATTTCTTCAATACCAAGCTTGACCTCCAAATTAAAATTAGAGACATTCTTGGTTGCCAAACCACTGATCTACTAGGCACTTATTTGGGTCTACTACTTATGGTTAAAGAGGTTACCCCTAGCTTATGGAATTCAATTTTGGAAAGAATTCAAAGGAAGCTTGCAAGATGGAAAGGTAAAATGTTAAGTAGTGAAGGAAAATTGCAACTCCTCTTTGCTTCATTATAGGGCATTCAGGTTTACTTTTTGTCTCTATTTAAAATATCCAAGGAAATGATTGAAAAACTAGAAAGAATTCAACATTATTTTTTGTTGACAAGGATGGAAGAAAAAAAGAGAACGAGTCTGGTCAAATGGGACATGATTTGCAAACCCAAATCTTTGGGCGGATTGGGGCTAAGGAAACTATCAGATCTTAATAAAGCTTTGTTGCCTAAGGTGAGTTGAAACCTTGTGATGGATAAGGTCGATTGGTGTAAAACCATGAAAGAAAAGTACCTTTATAATTCCCCTTTCTATAAATATTTGGCTTATCATGACCTTCCAACATGTTCTAAGATTTGGGAAAACATTCTCAAAAGTCATTGCATTATCAGGGAGGGTCTGAAATGGAAACTTGGCAATGGTAGGAGCATTAGTTTTTGGGAAGATTTACGGATTGGTGACAAAATTCTAGCTTCTACTCCCTATAGCCTTCTCATGTGGAGTCTGAAAGATCATTTTGGGCCCTTAGTGGTTGATTATATATCACCCTATGGAATATGGAAATCCCTCAAGGAATGTCTCCTTGAATCTCCCCACCTCATCCCTTGGGTAGAGGAGTTACAAAGTCTTTTAGTAGAAGTTTGTACCCCCCTTTTCCCCAAGAAGGACAATTTTATCTGGGCTAAAAGCTTATCTAGTTCTTTTTCAATGAAATTTATGTACCTTCACCTGATATAAGGCATAGTTGATACTGATAGTTGGAGGAAGGTTTGTAATTCCCAACTCCTACCAAAAATAATTTTTTTTATGGTGGACGACTATGGATGGTAAAATTCTTACCCATGATAACCTCATGAAACGAGGCTTTCAACTAGTAAATCAGTGTGTCCTATGTAAGAAAGAGGAAGAGAGCATACAACACCTCTTCATACACTGTCCCTTTGCTTCATTTATCTGACATAAAATTATATTGAGATTCAATATACTATGGGTATTTAATGAGGACCTAAAACAATTCGTATTCAATTATAAGTGCACCTCAAAACATCCTTGTATAAAATAATTATGGAATCCCTCCACATGTGTGTTGGTGCTTGTGGAAGGAAAGAAACAACTACATCTTCAGAGACATAAAGAATACTATGGAAAATGTGCGGACAATCCTCAATAAACTCCTTAAAAATGTCTCAATCAACAAATGGAAAATCCCCCTATACACTCCCCTCTTCCACAGGATTGTAAGCTGGTTGGAGTTTGGAGATTGCCAGGAAAGCTCCTCGACCACCATAGGCTAAGCTAAATTTTGATGGGGTGGCTAGATCAGGTAATGCTGCTGGGGTGGTATCACAAGAGATCATAATGGTAATTTATTGGCTTCCTATACTGCTAATCTGGGGGCCTCAACTAGTGACCAAGATGAAGGTATGGCCCTACTTTGGGGTCTTATATTGGCTCATTCCATAGGAATTAAGCTACTAGAAATTGAGGGAGATTCTAATTTGATCATTGAGGTGACCAAGGGAACTATGAAGGCTGGATGGAAAGTTGAGGAAATCCTTAGAGATGTCAAACCATTACTTAGGAGCTTTGATGATTTCTCTTTACAACATGTTTATAGGGAGGGGAATGCTATTGTTGATTCTATAGATGGCCTTGGTATTGAGAAGAGAGGCATCTATTGCTAGAGACAATACTTGGTTTTGTTAGAGATTATTAGATCTCCTTTTGGGAAAGAATAGGCTAACTAAAAAGTATGATGCGAATGCCTATTATTGTTCAATGGATAGCCATATGGCTAACTTGGGCCAGTTTTGAAAAGGTGGGTTTTTATTCAAATTGTCATTTGAATTTAAAATTTTCTATCATCAACGATGGAGGGGCCCACATCATGCCTTATGCATGGTACTTGGTGTTTCCATGTCACCTTAAGCCCAACAAAGGTTTTTTTTTGGCATTGTTTACAAGTCACGATAAAAAAGGAAGGGGAGATTATTGCTTCTAGTGACGGAAGAAATGATTGAGATTGGCTTCATCTATGATACATGAGCATTATGGGGTTTATTATTATTACCACATGACATTTCTCGACCATCTTAGAGATTAGGATTTGATTTCCCTACCTTTATATTTGCTACATTCTTTGGAATTTATTGTTAAAGATGCGTGGGATTGTAAAAAAAAAGGGTAAGAAATATATAATTTTACACCAAGGGTTGATGTTAAGACTTTTTAATTTCCATTTGGTATTATGCCCTCCAAGGCCTATTTCTGTTCAAGGAGCTCCTTCCTCCCCTTCTCCACCACATGGCTATATGGTGGACATTCCTGGTTCGAGTAATAAGAAGGGTCTGAAAAGACCCAAAACCCTCAATGTCTCTCCCCAGTCGTCCCTATCTACTTCCCTAAGAAGGTTGTGGAAAAAAAGAATAAGAACTCACCTGGCCCATCTAAAGCTAAACTGGGTAAAAAGGCTAGAATTCACCTGATAGACCCTGATGTCAAAATAACAGAGGAAATCCCATGTTGCTCCACTAGGATTGCTTCCAAACCCTAGGGTAAGGGTAAACCTATGAAAGAGAAGTTGGTTGAGGAAAAAATCTCTAGTGATTCAAAGAGCTTGGAAGATGATGAGGTTGGGAAGAATACCACTCAAAATAGCACCAATTCAACCCATGTTTTGGCGAGTATCAAGACCAAGTCTTTGGACCTCACTGTTAAACCCGAGATGAGCAACAAAGTTAATTCCCTTTTCAAGCCACATCCCCTTTCCATAGCACCCCTGAAAAGGCAAGAATATTGTGGCTGGTGAGATGACTATTGTCAAAGATGGATGTGGTTCATGTGAGATCACTTGGGGATAGGTTCAAGAAATTTAAAAAGATTTGGACAATCTGGAGAAGAGTTTTACTGCTCTTTCCAAGTTTTCTCTTAAAGTGATGTATTCGTCAACCACCACTCTCTGTCTTCTGCCTTTTGCAGTTAGTGAAGTTAGAAGCAAAAGATTTGGAGAATGATACCTCTAAGGAGTTGTTC